>JANJGN010000179.1:0-600000 GCA_026770705.1 Isurus oxyrinchus
CAATTAACCCACCCACTAACCCTCCACCCCTCCCCCAATTAACCCTCCACTCAACCCCCACTCAACCCCCACTCAACCCCCACTAACCCCGTCACTCACCCCCCCACTCACCCCCCCACTCAGCCCCCCCATTCATACCCCCACTCACCCCCCTCCTCCACACTCACCCCCCTCTAACTCCTCCCCTCTAATCCCTCGCCACTAACACCCCCCCACTCACCCCCCACCCCCATTCACCCCCCCACCCTCAACCCCCACTCAGCCCCCCACTTACACCCCACTCACCCCCGATCACCCCCCCCCCATTCAGCCCCCCCCCATGCAGCCCCCCACTCACCCTCCCCACTAACCCCCTCCCCCCTACTCACCACCCCGCCACTCACCCCCCTCTAACCACCCCCACTCAACCCCTCCCCCCCCACTCAACCCCTCCCTCCCCTCACCCCCCCACCAAGCCCCCTACTCACCCCGCCTACTCACACCCCATCTAACCCCCCCCTTTTAATCCCCCTCTAAAACCCTGGTCGCCCCACTCACCCCCACCACTAACTCCCCACTCACCCCCTCCCCCCAACTCATCCCCCCTCCCCCAACTCAACACCCTACTCGCCCCCCTGACTCACCCCCCCACTCACCCCCTTCCCACCAACACCCCGCTAACCCCACTCTAACCCCCCCAATCACCCCCTCCTCCTCACTCACCCCGCTCTAAATCCTCCCCTCTAACCCCCTCGCCACTCACCCCCCCACCCTCATCCCCCACTCAGCCCCCCACTCACGTCCACAACTCAATCCCAGAACTCACCCCCTCCACCACTCACCCCCCCCCACTCCTCACTCATCCCCTCCCCCACTCAATCTCCCCACTCACCCCCTCTCCCTGCTCACCCCACCCCCGGTCACCCCACCCCCCACTAAACCCCTCACTAACCCCCCAACTAACCCCCCGCCCACTCATGCCCCCACTCATTCCCTCCCCGCCCCAATCACCCCCACTCACCCCCCAATCACCCCTCACTCACCCCCCACTCACCCCCCACTCACCCCCCCCCTCAGCCCCCCCACTCAACACACCCCCACTAACCCCCCCCACTAACCACCCCAATCACCTTCCCACTCACCCCCTCCCCCACTCACCCCCCTCCCACTCAGACCCCATCTATCCCTCCCTTTTAAACCCCCACTAATCCCTGCCCCCCACACTCACCGCCCCACTCACTCCCCCACTCACCCCTGCCCCCCGCACTCACCCCCCCACTAACTCCCCACTCACCCCCTTCCCCCCCTACTCACACCCCCACTCCCCCCCCTCACTCACCCTACCAACTCACCCCCTCCTCCCCAACACCCCCCAACCCCGCCGGTAACCGCCACTCTAACCCTCCCCACGTACCACCTCCTCCCCACTCACCCCCTCTAACTCCCCCCTCTAACTCCTTCGCCACTCAGCACCCCTCCACCCTCACCCCCCCAATCAGCCCCCCGACTAACAGCCCTGACTCACCCCCCCACTCTCCCCATCCCCCGCTCACCTCCCCACTCCCATTCACCCCCACTCAATCCCCACTCACACTCTCCCCCACTCAGCCCCCCCACCCTCAATCCCCAATAACCCCCCCACTCAGCCCTGCCCCCACTCACCCCCCCCACTAACCCTCCGCAAGCAGTCCCCCACACACCCCCACAACTCACCCCCACAAATCACCCACACCCGCACTCACCCCCCCCTCTAACACCCCTACTCACCCCCTCCCCCAGCTCACCCCACCCCCCACTAAACCCCCTATATATCCCCCACTCACCCCCAATTAAGCCCCCCACTAACCCTCCACCCCCCTCCCCCACTTGCCCCCTCCCCCACTTAACCCCACAACCACTCCCCACTCACCCCCCCCACTCACCCCCCCACTCATCCCCCCACTCTCCCCCCCACTCTCCCCCCCCACTCTCCCCCCACTCAGCCCCCCACTAACCCCCTCCCCCCTACTCACCCCCCCGCCACTCACCCCCCCTCTAACCCCCTCTCTAACCCCCCCACTCACCCCCTCCTCCCCACTCACCCCCCTCTAACTCCCCCCTCTAACCCCCTTGCCACTCACCTCCCACCCTCACCCCACCCCATTCAGCCCCCCCACTAACACCCCCAACTCACTCTCCCACTCACCCCCCACTCCCATTCACCCCCCCCCCACTCACCCCCCCCACTCACCCCCCCACTCACCCCCCCCCATTCACCCCCCCCCACTCACCCCCAATCACCCCCTCTCCCCCTCACCCCCCGTACTCACCCCCCCGTACTCACCCCCCCACTCACCCCCCCCCACTCACCCCCCCCACTCACCCCCACCCCTCACCCCCCCCACTCACCCCCCACCCCCTCACCCCCCCCACTCACCCCCACCACTCAGCCCCCCCATGCAGCCCCCCCACTCACCCCCCTCCTCCCAACTCACCCCCCCGCCACTCACCCCCCCAACCACCCCCACTCACCCTCTCCCCCCCACTCAACCCCTCCCTCCCCTCACCCCCCCCACCAAGCCCCCTACTCACCCCCCCAGTCACACCCCATTTAACCCCCCCTTTTAACCCCCCTCTAACCCCTGGCCCCCCACTCACCCCCACTACTAACTCCCCACTCTCCCACTCCCCCCCCCACTCATCCCCCCTCCCCCAACTCAACACCCTACCCGCCGCCCCGACTCACCCCCCCACTCACCCCCTTCCCACCAACACCCCGCTAACCCCACTCTAACCCCCCTCTAACCCCCCAATCACCCCCTCCTCCTCACTCACCCGCTCTAAATACCCCCCTCTAACACCCTCGCCATTCACCCCCCCCACCCTCATCCCCCACTCAGCCCCCCCAATTACCCCCTGACTCACCCCCCACTCACCCCATCCCCCACGCACCCCCCACCCCATTCACACCCTCACCACCCCACTCAGCACCCCCAACTTACCACCCCACTGACCCCCCCACTCACCCCCTCCCCAACTTACCCCCCACCCTCAACCCCCAATAACCCCCCTCCAGTCACCTCCCCACTCACCCCCACAACTCAATCCCAGATCTCACCCCCTCCCCCACTCACCCCCCAACACCCCCACCCCCGGTCACCCCACCCCCGGTCACCCCACCCCCGGTCACCCCCACGCCCGGTCACCCCACCCCCGGTCACCCCACCCCCGGTCACCCCACTCCCCACTAACCCCCCTCCCACTAACCCCCCAACTAACCCCCCCCACTCATCCCCCCACTCAGCCCCCTCCCCACTCACCCCCCCCCACTCACCCCCCCACTCACCCCCCCCACTCACGCGCCCACTCACCCCCCCACTCACCCCCCCCACTCACGCGCCCACTCACCCCCCCCACTCACCACCCCACTCGCGCCCACTCACCCCCCCACTCACCACCCCACTCACGCGCCCACTCACGCGCCCACACAGACCCCCCCACTCACCCCACCCCCACTCACCCCCCCGCTAACCACTCCAATCACCCCCCCACTCACCCCCACCCCTACTCAGGCCCCCCCACTAACCCCCTCACTAACCACCCCAGTCACGCCCCTACTCACCCCATCGCCCACTCACCCCCCTCCCCCAATCATCCCCGCACTACCCCCAACCACTCAATCCCTTCCCCCCCCACTAACACCCCCCACTTACCCCCCAACTCTCCCACTAACACCCCCACTCACCCCCCCACTCACCCCCCCACTCTCTTTTCCTTCTCACCGTAACCTGAATATCTCTGGTCATCCATGGTTCTCTGGGCTTGTTACTCCTTCCTATCACCCTAGAGGGAACATGTTGAGCCTGTACCCTCCCCATTTCAGTTCTGAACACCCCCCACTGTTCCTCTGTAGATTTCCCCACAAGTAGCTGTTCCCAGTCTACCTTGGCCAGATCCTGCGTTATTTTACTAAAATCCACTCTCCCCCAATCCAAAACACTTTTTTGCAACTTGTCTCTTTCTTTGTCCATAACAAACTTAAACTGTACCATGTTGTGGTCACTATCACTAAAATGCTCCCCCACCACCACCTCAGCCACCTGTCCGGCTTCATTCCCCAGAATTAGGTCCAGCAATGCACCGTCCCTTGTTGGACCCTCTACATATTGACCGAAAAAGTTCTCCTGTACACATTTCAAGAAATCCACTCCATCCAAGCCCTTAACACTATGTCTATCCCAATTAATGTTGGGAAAGTTGAAATCACCTGATAATTACCCTATTATTATTGTTTTTTACACACCTCCACAAATTGTGCACATATTTGCTCCTCAATTTCCTGCTGACTATCTGGGGATCTATAAAAAACACCTAATAATGTGGCTGCCCCTTTTTTATTCCTAAGCTCTACCCACAAAGCTTCATTCGATGCCCCTCCAAGATATCATCTCTCCTTACTGCAGTAACTGACTCCTTAACTAATAATGCAATGCCTCCTCCTCTCTTACCCCCTCTCCTGTCTCACCTGAAGATTCTATATCCCGGAATGTTGAGCTGCCAATCCTGCCCTTCCCTCATCCACGTCTCAGCCATGGCTACTGTATCACAATTCCACATGTCAATCCTCACCCTTAACTCATCCATAATAAAGAGAGAGACAGAGAGAGAGAGAGAGAAAGAGACAGAGAGAAAGAGACAGAAAGAGAGAGAGAGAGACCGGGTGAGAAAAACAGAGAGAAAGAGTCAGAGAGAGAGACAGGGGCCAGAATTTTACCTGTGATGTGTGGGCGTGCACCCAACACAGTGGAATGCAATATGACAAGCGATGATATCAGGTGTGCATCCTGACATCACCATGCACCTCTGTGATATTTCGCTCGGGAGGTGTATGATGAGGACAGAGGAACTCCCACCATTAGTTAACAGGCTAGTTAGGACTCTTTAGGCACCAATTGTCTGTGATTTTACACATTGACCTTCACTACTTCCACTGGGACCAGGCCAGTCAGACACACTGAGCCAGCGGCTTCACGGCCATTGCTGGCTTCCCCCGTGTCCAGGGTGCTATAGACTGTACACATGTGGCCATCAAGGCGCCAGCAGGTGAGCCCCGGTGCCTTCACCAACAGGAAGGGCTTCCACTCCCTGAACGTGCAGATAGTGTGTGACCACAGGATGCTGATTCTACAAGTCTGTGCAAGGTACCCAGGCAGCTCCCACCACACCTACATCCTC
This sequence comes from Isurus oxyrinchus, assembly GCA_026770705.1. NCBI lineage: Eukaryota > Metazoa > Chordata > Chondrichthyes > Lamniformes > Lamnidae > Isurus > Isurus oxyrinchus. The sequence continues at coordinate 5,194 of JANJGN010000179.1, forward strand.
AGACACTCCCAGGTGCCGGGGCTCTTCAGTGCTCCAGCCCGGCTGGATGGATGGCTGCTGGGTGACAAGGGCTATCCCCTCAGAAAGTGGCTCATGACGCCTCTCCACCATCCAAGAACAGAGGCTGAGCAGCGGTACAATAGGAGCCACGGCTCCACAAGGGCTGTGGTGGAGAGAGTCATCGGTCTTCTCAAGATGTGATTCTGATGCCTGGACTGCTCAGGGAGTGCACTCCAGTACCCCCCAGATCGTGTCTCGGTGATAGTGGCTGCATGCTGCTCTCTCCACAATCTGGCGCTGGAAAGGGAGAGTGCAGACGAGGAAGAAGCTCTGGATGCAAACGATGAGTCCAGCGGTGATTCCGAGGATGGGCATGAACAGAACACTGAGGGGGTAGACACTGACCTGGGCATGCTCCAGGGAGGCAGGGACACCTGGGAGGCTTTCATCCAATGAACCTTCAGCTAGCACACATAGGAACAGAAACTAGGAGCAGGAGTAGGCCATTCGGCCCTTCGAGCCTGCTGCACCATTCATTATGATCCTGGCTGATCATCCAACTCAATAACCTGCTCCCGCTTTCCTCCCCATACCCTTTGATCCCTTTCGCCCCAAGAGCTATATCTAACACCTTCTTGAAAACATACAATGTTTTGGCCTCAACTACTTTCTGTGGTAGTGAATTTCACAGGCTCACCACTCTCTGGGTGAAGAAATTTCTCCTCATCTCAGTCCTAAATGGTCTACCCCGTATCCTCAGACTGTGACCCCTGGTTCTGGACACCCCCACCATCGGGAACATCCTTCCTGCATCTACCCTGTCTGGTCGTGTTAGAATTTTATAGGTTTCTATGAGATCCTCCCTCATTCTTCTGAACTCCAGCGAATATAATCCTAATCGACTCAATCTCTCCTCATATGTCAGTCCCATCATCCCAGGAATCAGTCTGGTAAACCTTCGCTGCACTCCCTCTATAGCATGAACATCCTTCCTCAGATAAGGAGACCAAAACTGCACACAATATTCCAGGTGTGGTCTCACCAAGGCCCTGTACAATTGCAGCAAGACATCCCTGCTCCTGTACTCGAATCCTCTGGCTATGAAGGCCAACATACCATTTGCCTTCTTTTACCGCCTGCTGCACCTGTTACCCAAGATGAACCACCACCACGTGCCAGGGTTACAGACTCTGTACTCGATACCTGACAGGAACATTTGCCCAGTGAACAACATGTACCATGTGGCACTTCAATAAAGTTCAATGACAAACAGTCACTCAGAACATCCTGGGTTCCCCTGCACCTGCAGCACCCAGAGGCTTGTTGAACAGAAACACGTTTATTGCTGTGGTGCCTGGGGTTTATAAGACAAATTACATTGAATGGTGTTATCCATCACACCAAATAATATTTAATGTAAAACTGGGGGAAAAATATGTGAGAAGCCCGTGTTGTGCCTATAGTGCCTTAAGTCTATGTTTGTGGGTGCTGAGTCCTGGTGCTGCCCCCTCGCTGGCACCGGTATTGGAGACAGCTGCTGACTCTGCTGTCCTGTTGGTCTCGATGACCTTGGTGGGCATCCTCTGGCCAGTGGAGCCTGTGCTGGCCCTGCCTGGGAGGGAGCGGCCAGTGGCACGGCTGGTATCTCCCCAGTCACTGCAGCCTCATCAGATGGCACGGTCACTGGCAGAGGGACAGAGGAGCTGCTGTCATCATCCAGAGCGCCCGCAGAGGAGCCCACAGAGACAACAGGCAGGTCATGTGCCAATGTGAGGTTCCTCTGGATCTCCCTGCTCACCATTGATGGACGGGCACCTCGCTGGGATCCTGGGTGCCTCATCCATCTCCCACACTGACACTGACCACCTGAGCTCAGGGCCTGTGTGAGGGCTGCAGGTCCCAGCACATCCCCAGGGACCCCTGATTCTGTCCCTGGAGCTGTCTCTCCATGAGAATCACCACTCTCTCCATGGAGGAGGCAGTGCGCTCAGCCATGAGGGTCTATCCAGTACTCACGCTCCTCATGGACTCCTCCACATGGAGACCATGGCACACAGACCCTCATGGATCTCCACCAGATCCTCCCACACATCCCACTGGATCCAGCATCTGCTGCCTCAGGGACGACTCCAGAGGCTCATCATCAGCCACAGACTGAGCATGTTCCTGTTCCCCAGCAACCCTCCCTCCCACTGCCGGCACCCTGGGCACTCTCTGTCTCCACCTGCACCGCAAGCGAGTGTGAAGTGGCCTCACCGCTGTGCAGCGAGATACTAGCTGATGATCTAATGCCCACCGAGGTGCGGGTACCTGCGCTGGTGCCTGCCTGGCTGAGGGGGTGTGACACGGGTGGGTTTCGATGATTGCTGACCTCTGGGGTCAGTGTTGGGCCTTCAGTATCCTCACCCCGATGGGCTTCTGGTGTGTCTGAAAGGAAGAACGAGGACATGAGACCAGTTGAAGACATTGCACTGTTACTGTGCATTGCCCGGCACCCGGATCAGGGGCCCTCGTCTTCCCATTATCAATGGGGATTCCGTGTTCCAGGCTCACATTAATATACAGACCACAGTGGAATGGTTGCAGTGACAGACATTCTGACCTCAGGGCTCTGCACTCTCACCTCCCTGTGGCACCCCAGCCTCACTGCGGTCGCTTGACCTGGACACACGGCATCTCTCCAGCTCCAGTGCCTCCCGCTCGTACCTGGTGATGATGAGACGGTGGGCGTGCTCTCCGCCAGTCCCCAGTCGCTCCGCATTAATGTGGGCTCTCTTCCCCTGACAGAGTCCACCCTGTACCTGCAGCCCCATCGCAGCCTGACCAACCCCAGCTGAGGGACACCTCGGGGGGCTCAGCTGATTCGTGACCCTGGAGCCACAAGGCCCTCAGTCCAAGCAGCCAGGGCTCACCCCCTTGGCCAGAAGCTGCCTCACTGACATTTGTCCCCCACCCTCTGAGAACTCTGAGCTCCGAAGGGCTGGGGCACCTCCTAACTGCCCAATACCACCCGGTACCCCCCCCTCACCCCGATAGCAGCAGATCATCGAAGCGCTTGCGGTTCTGCCCCCATGAGCGTCTCACCACATCACGGGAGCCACCTCCTCCCAGGCATGTTCGCTGAGGTGGAGGGGCCTCCTCCTCTGGTCCCTGGGCACTGCCACCTCCCCCAGGAGGGCAGCGAGACCCCCATCAGAGACAGACGGAGCTGACCTTCAGCAGGACCCAGCCCTGTGTTCAGGTTCCCTCTGCTTCACAGGCCCCTCCCCCGCTCCTGACCCCACCCCTCCCCACCCCCGCTCCTGACCCCACCCCCTCCCCTCCCCTCCCCCGCTCCTGACCCCACCCCCTCCCCTCCCCCGCTCCTGACCCCACCCCCCTCCCCTCCCCCGCTCCTGACCCCACCCCCTCCCCCTCCCCCGCTCCTGACCCCACCCGCTCCCCCTCCCCTGCTCCTGACCCCACACCCTCCGCTCCCCCACCCCCTCCCCTCCCCCCGCTCCTGACCCCACCCCCCTCCCCTCCCCCACCCCCCTCCCCTCCCCCGCTCCTGACCCCACTCCCTCCCCTCCCCCGCTCCTGACCCCACCCCCTCCCCTCCCCCACTCCTGAGCCCACCCCCTCCCCTCCCCCGCATCCCCCACTCCTGACCCCACCCACCCCCTCCCCTCCCCCACTCCTGACCCCACCCCCTCCCCTCCCCCACTCCGGACCCCAACCCCTCCCCTCCCCCACTCCTGAGCCCACCCCCTCCCCTCCCCCGCATCCCGCACTCCTGACCCCACCCCACCCCCTCCCCTCCCCCACTCCAAACCCCACCCCCTCTCCTCCCCAGCTCCTGACCCCACCCCACCCCCTCCCCCACTCGGGATCCCCCCCCTCCCCTCCCCCGCTCCTGACCCCTCCCCCCACTCCTGACCCCTTCCCCCGCCCCTCCCCATATTGCCATTGTCCCTGACCCGCCCGTGGAATGACCATCAGGGGCACCGGACGGATTCCCAACCACCCAACACCACCCCCACTGACCCCACACCCACCGACCCCTCCCCCACCGCCTCCACACCCACACCCACCCCCACCGACCCCACCCCCACCCCCACCGCCTCCACCCCCACCCCCACCCCCACTGACCCCACCCCCGCCGCCTCCACCCCCACCCCCACCCCCACTGACCCCTCCCCCACCGACCCCACCCCCACCCCCACCGCCTCCACCTCCACCCTCACCGACCCCACCCCCACCGCCTCCACCCCCACCCCCACCCCCACCCCCACCGCCTCCACCCCCACCCACACCCCCACCCCCACACCCACCGCCTCCACCTCCACCCTCACCGACCCCACCCCCACCGCCTCCACCCCCACCCCCAACGACCCCACCCCCACACCCACCCCCACCCCTATCGACCCCACCCCCACACCCACCGGGCCCGCACACCAACCGTAGAACTCTGGCCAGGGAGAGAGAGACACAGAAGGAAAGGGACAGAGAGAGAGAGAGAGAGAAAACAAGAGAGAGAGACAGAGAGATATAGAGAGGGATGGAAAGAGAGAGAGAGAGACAGGGACAGGGAGAGAGAGAGAGAGAGAGAGAGACAGTCACTCCAGTGCCTCTCTGTGTCTCTGTGTCTCTTTGTACCTCTCTTTCTCACTTCCTCTCTAACTGTCTCCCAACATAACCCTGACACTCACTCGGATTTACTTTCTCTCCTTCTGTATTCCAGAAAAACGTGGAGGTTCCAATCCCCAAGTATTTTTCCAGGGAGGCTGCAAGACTTCGGGAAGAGCGAAGGAGATTTTTTGCAAAGCTGCTTCAGGAAGAGACATTGCCAGCGGTTAGTTCCTAAACCTGTCTGTCTCACACACAACCATCATACCCCGGCTTTCTGTAAAAGGAGCTCCAGTAAGACACAGCCTAATTCTGTAACGTAAAACATGCTCCAGTCTCGCTGTGTAACTGTTAGACATTCCCAGTCTCACTGTGTGACTGTGCGATGATCCCAGTCTCACTGTGTGACTGTGCGATGATCCGAGTCTCACTGTGTGACTGTGCGATGATCCCAGTCTCACTGTGTGACTGTGCGATGATCCGAGTCTCACTGTGTGACTGTGCGATGATCCCAGTCTCACTGTGTGACTGTGCGATGATCCCAGTCTCCCTGTGTGACTGTGCGATGATCCTAGTCTCACTGAGTGATTGTACGATAATGCCAATCTCAATTCAAAAGGTGTGCCTGTGCAATGATCCCAGGGTCTCAATTTGACTGTGCGATGATCCCAGTCTTACCATGTGACTATGCAATGATCCCCGTCTCATAGTGAGACTGTGTGACGTTCACATTCAAACTGTGTTACTGTGTGATGATCCCAGTCTCACTATGTGACTGTGTGATGATCCCAGTCTCACTATGTGACTGTGTGATGATCCCAGTCTCACTATGTGACTGTGCGATGATCCCAGTCTCACTGTGTGACTGTGCGATGATCCCAGTCTCACTATGTGACTGTGTGATGATCCCAGTCTCACTGTGTGACTGTGCGATGATCCCAGTCTCACTATGTGACTGTGTGATGATCCCAGTCTCACTATGTGACTGTGCGTTGAGCCCAGTCTGACTCTGGGACATGACGATGATCCCAAGTCTCACTCTGGAACTGGGTGATGATCCTGGACTCAGTATGGAATTGTGTGATGAACCCAGTCTCAATGTGGGTCTGTGCGATGATCCCAGTCTCACTGTGTGACTGTTTGATGATCCCAGTCTCTCTGTGTGACTGTGCGATGATCCCAGTCTCATTGTGTGACTGTGCGATGATCCCAGTCTGACTGTGTGACTGTGCGATGATCCCAGTCTCTCTGTGTGACTGTGCGATGATCCCAGTCTCATTGTGTGACTGTGCGATGATCCCAGTCTCACTGTGTGACTGTGCGATGATCCCAGTCTCATTGTGTGACTGTGCGATGATCCCAGTTTCCCTGTGTGACTGTGCGATGATCCCAGTCTCACTGTGTGACTGTGCGATGATCCCAGTCTCACTGTGTGACTGTGCGATGATCCCAGTCTCACTGTGTGACTGTGCGATGATCCCAGTCTTGGTGTGTGACTGTGCGATGATCCCAGTTTCCCTGTGTGACTGTGCGATGATCCCAGTCTCACTGTGTGACTGTGCGATGATCCCAGTCTCACTGTGTGACTGTGCGATGATCCCAGTCTCACTGTGTGACTGTGCGATGATCCCAGTTTCCCTGTGTGACTGTGCGATGATCCCAGTCTCACTGTGTGACTGTGCGATGATCCCAGTCTCACTGTGTGACTGTGCGATGATCCCAGTCTCACTGTGTGACTGTGCGATGATCCCAGTCTCACTGTGTGACTGTGCGCTGATCCCAGTCTCTCTGTGTGACTGTGCGATGATCCCAGTCTCACTGTGTGACTGTGCGATGATCCCAGTCTCACTGTGTGACTGTGCGATGATCCCAGTCTCACTGTGTGACTGTGCGCTGATCCCAGTCTCACTGTGTGACTGTGCGATGATCCCAGTCTCACTGTGTGACTGTGCGATGATCCCAGTCTCACTGTGTGACTGTGCGATGATCCCAGTCTCACTGTGTGACTGTGCGATGATCCGAGTCTCACTGTGTGACTGTGCGATGATCCCAGTCTCACTGTGTGACTGTGCAATGATCCGAGTCTCACTGTGTGACTGTGCGATGATCCCAGTCTCACTGTGTGACTGTGCGATGATCCCAGTCTCACTGTGTGACTGTGCGATGATCCTAGTCTCACTGAGTGATTGTACGATAATGCCAATCTCAATTCAAAAGGTGTGCCTGTGCAATGATCCCAGGGTCTCAATTTGACTGTGCGATGATCCCAGTCTTACCGTGTGACTATGCAATGATCCCCGTCTCATAGTGAGACTGTGTGACGTTCCCATTCAAACTGTGTTACTGTGTGATGATCCCAGTCTCACTATGTGACTGTGTGATGATCCCAGTCTCACTATGTGACTGTGTGATGATCCCAGTCTCACTATGTGACTGTGTGATGATCCCAGTCTCACTGTGTGACTGTGCGATGATCCCAGTCTCACTATGTGACTGTGTGATGATCCCAGTCTCACTATGTGACTGTGTGATGATCCCAGTCTCACTGTGTGACTGTGCGATGATCCTAGTCTCACTGAGTGATTGTACGATAATGCCAATCTCAATTCAAAAGGTGTGCCTGTGCAATGATCCCAGGGTCTCAATTTGACTGTGCGATGATCCCAGTCTTACCGTGTGACTATGCAATGATCCCCGTCTCATAGTGAGACTGTGTGACGTTCACATTCAAACTGTGTTACTGTGTGATGATCCCAGTCTCACTATGTGACTGTGTGATGATCCCAGTCTCACTATGTGACTGTGTGATGATCCCAGTCTCACTATGTGACTGTGTGATGATCCCAGACTCACTGTGTGACTGTGCGATGATCCCAGTCTCACTATGTGACTGTGTGATGATCCCAGTCTCACTGTGTGACTGTGCGATGATCCCAGTCTCACTACGTGACTGTGTGATGATCCCAGTCTCACTATGTGACTGTGCGTTGAGCCCAGTCTGACTCTGGGACATGACGATGATCCCAAGTCTCACTCTGGAACTGGGTGATGATCCTGGACTCAGTATGGAATTGTGTGATGAACCCAGTCTCAATGTGGGTCTGTGCGATGATCCCAGTCTCACTGTGTGACTGTTTGATGATCCCAGTCTCTCTGTGTGACTGTGCGATGATCCCAGTCTCATTGTGTGACTGTGCGATGATCCCAGTCTGACTGTGTGACTGTGCGATGATCCCAGTCTCACTGTGTGACTGTTTGATGATCCCAGTCTCTCTGTGTGACTGTGCGATGATCCCAGTCTCATTGTGTGACTGTGCGATGATCCCAGTCCCACTGTGTGACTGTGCGATGATCCCAGTCTCATTGTGTGACTGTGCGATGATCCCAGTTTCCCTGTGTGACTGTGCGATGATCCCAGTCTCACTGTGTGACTGTGCGATGATCCCAGTCTCACTGTGTGACTGTGCGATGATCCCAGTCTCACTGTGTGACTGTGCGATGATCCCAGTCTTGGTGTGTGACTGTGCGATGATCCCAGTTTCCCTGTGTGACTGTGCGATGATCCCAGTCTCACTGTGTGACTGTGCGATGATCCCAGTCTCACTGTGTGACTGTGCGATGATCCCAGTCTCACTGTGTGACTGTGCGATGATCCCAGTCTCACTGTGTGACTGTGCGCTGATCCCAGTCTCACTGTGTGACTGTGCGATGATCCCAGTCTCACTGTGTGACTGTGCGATGATCCCAGTCTCACTGTGTGACTGTGCGATGATCCCAGTCTCACTGTGTGACTGTGCGATGATCCCAGTCTCACTGTGTGACTGTGCGCTGATCCCAGTCTCACTGTGTGACTGTGCGATGATCCCAGTCTCACTGTGTGACTGTGCGATGATCCCAGTCTCACTGTGTGACTGTGCGATGATCCCAGTCTCACTGTGTGACTGTGCGATGATCCGAGTCTCACTGTGTGACTGTGCGATGTTCCCAGTCTCACTGTGTGACTGTGCGATGATCCGAGTCTCACTGTGTGACTGTGCGATGATCCCAGTCTCACTGTGTGATTGTGCGATGATCCCAGTCTCACTGTGTGACTGTGCGATGATCCTAGTCTCACTGAGTGATTGTACGATAATGCCAATCTCAATTCAAAAGGTGTGCCTGTGCAATGATCCCAAGGTCTCAATTTGACTGTGCGATGATCCCAGTCTTACTGTGTGACTATGCAATGATCCCCGTCTCATAGTGAGACTGTGTGACGTTCCCATTCAAACTGTGTTACTGTGTGATGATCCCAGTCTCACTATGTGACTGTGTGATGATCCCAGTCTCACTATGTGACTGTGTGATGATCCCAGTCTCACTATGTGACTGTGTGATGATCCCAGTCTCACTGTGTGACTGTGCGATGATCCCAGTCCCACTATGTGACTGTGTGATGATCCCAGTCTCACTATGTGACTGTGCGTTGAGCCCAGTCTGACTCTGGGACATGACGATGATCCCAAGTCTCACTCTGGAACTGGGTGATGATCCTGGACTCAGTATGGAATTGTGCGATGATCCCAGTCTCATTGTGTGACTGTGCGATGATCCCAGTCTCACTGTGTGACTGTGCGATGATCCCAGTCTCACTGTGTGACTGTTTGATGATCCCAGTCTCTCTGTGTGACTGTGCGATGATCCCAGTCTCATTGTGTGACTGTGCGATGATCCCAGTCTCACTGTGTGACTGTGCGATGATCCCAGTCTCATTGTGTGACTGTGCGATGATCCCAGTTTCCCTGTGTGACTGTGCGATGATCCCAGTCTCACTGTGTGACTGTTTGATGATCCCAGTCTCTCTGTGTGACTGTGCGATGATCCCAGTCTCATTGTGTGACTGTGCGATGATCCCAGTCTCACTGTGTGACTGTGCGATGATCCCAGTCTCGGTGTGTGACTGTGCGATGATCCCAGTTTCCCTGTGTGACTGTGCGATGATCCCAGTCTCACTGTATGACTGTGCGATGATCCCAGTCTCACTGTGTGACTGTGCGATGATCCCAGTCTCACTGTGTGACTGTGCGATGATCCCAGTCTCACTGTGTGACTGTGCGCTGATCCCAGTCTCACTGTGTGACTGTGCGCTGATCCCAGTCTCACTGTGTGACTGTGCGATGATCCCAGTCTCACTGTGTGACTGTGCGATGATCCCAGTCTCACTGTGTGACTGTGCGATGATCCCAGTCTCACTGTGTGTCTGTGCGCTGATCCCAGTCTCACTGTGTGACTGTGCGATGATCCCAGTCTCACTGTGTGAGTGTGCGATGATCCCAGTCTCACTGTGTGACTGTGCGATGTTCCCAATCTCGCTGTGTGACTGTGCGATGTTCCCAGTCTCACTGTGTGACAGTGCGACATTCCCACTCTCACTGTGTGACTGTGCGATGATCCCAGTCTGACTGTTTGACTGTGCGATGATCCTGGTCTCACTATGTGACTGTGTGATGATTCGATACTCACTGTGTGACTGTGCGATGATCCCAGTCTCACTGTGTGACTGTGCGATGATCCCAGTCTTACCGTGTGACTATGCAATGATCCCCGTCTCATAGTGAGACTGTGTGACGTTCCCATTCAAACTGTGTTACTGTGTGATGATCCCAGTCTCACTATGTGACTGTGTGATGATCCCAGTCTCACTATGTGACTGTGTGAAACCCAGTCTCACTATGTGACAGTGTGATGATCCCAGTCTCACTGTGTGACTGTGCGATGATCCCAGTCTCACTATGTGACTGTGTGATGATCCCAGTCTCACTATGTGACTGTGCGTTGAGCCCAGTCTGACTCTGGGACATGACGATGATCCCAAGTCTCACTCTGGAACTGGGTGATGATCCTGGACTCAGTATGGAATTGTGTGATGAACCCAGTCTCAATGTGGGTCTGTGCGATGATCCCAGTCTGACTGTGTGACTGTTTGATGGTCCCAGTCTCTCTGTGTGACTGTGCGATGATCCCAGTCTCATTGTGTGACTGTGCGATGATCCCAGTCTGACTGTGTGACTGTGCGATGATCCCAGTCTCACTGTGTGACAGTTTGATGATCCCAGTCTCTCTGTGTGACTGTGCGATGATCCCAGTCTCATTGTGTGACTGTGCGATGATCCCAGTCTCACTGTGTGACTGTGCGATGATCCCAGTCTCATTGTGTGACTGTGCGATGATCCCAGTTTCCCTGTGTGACTGTGCGATGATCCCAGTCTCACTGTGTGACTGTGCGATGATCCCAGTCTCACTGTGTGACTGTGCGATGATCCCAGTCTCACTGTGTGACTGTGCGATGATCCCAGTCTCGGTGTGTGACTGTGCGATGATCCCAGTTTCCCTGTGTGACTGTGCGATGATCCCAGTCTCACTGTGTGACTGTGCGATGATCCCAGTCTCACTGTGTGACTGTGCGATGATCCCAGTCTCACTGTGTGACTGTGCGATGATCCCTGTCTCACTGTGTGACTGTGCGCTGATCCCAGTCTCACTGTGTGACTGTGCGCTGATCCCAGTCTCACTGTGTGACTGTGCGCTGATCCCAGTCTCACTGTGTGACTGTGCGATGATCCCAGTCTCACTGTGTGACTGTGCGCTGATCCCAGTCTCACTGTGTGACTGTGCGATGATCCCAGTCTCACTGTGTGACTGTGCGATGATCCCAGTCTCACTGTGTGACTGTGCGATGTTCCCAATCTCGCTGTGTGACTGTGCGATGTTCCCAGTCTCACTGTGTGACAGTGCGACATTCCCACTCTCACTGTGTGACTGTGCGATGATCCCAGTCTGACTGTTTGACTGTGCGATGATCCTGGTCTCTCTATGTGACTGTATGATGATTCGATACTCACTGTGTGTCTGTGCGATGATCCCAGTCTCACTGTGTGACTGTGCGATGATCCCAGTCTCACTGTGTGACTGTGCGATGTTCCCAATCTCGCTGTGTGACTGTGCGATGTTCCCAGTCTCACTGTGTGACAGTGCGACATTCCCACTCTCACTGTGTGACTGTGCGATGATCCCAGTCTGACTGTGTGACTGTGCGATGATCCTGGTCTCATTATCTGACTGTGTGATGATCCGATACTCACTGTGTGTCTGTGCGATGTTCCCAGTCTCACTGTGTGACTGTGCGATGATCCCTGTCTCACTGTGTGACTGTGCGATGATCCCTGTCTCACTGTGTGACTGTGCGATGATCCCAGTCTCACTGTGTGACTGTGCGATGATGCCAGACTCACTGTGTGACTGTGCGATGATCCCAGTCTCACGGTGTGACTGTGCGATGATCCCAGTCTCACTGTGTGACAGTGCGATGATCCCAGTCTGACTGTGTGACTGTGCGATGATGCCAGTCTCTCTGTGTGACTGTGTGATGTTCCCAATCTCACTGTGTGACTGTGCGATGATCCTGGTCTCATTATGTGACTGTGTGATGATCCGATACTCACTGTGTGTCTGTGCAATGATCCCAGTTTCAGTGTGACTGTGCGATTAAACTAGTCTCACTGTGTGACGATGCAATGATCCCAGGGTCAGTGTTTGACGAGTGATGTTCCCAGTATAACTTTATGACTTTTCGATGACCCAATCTCACTTTGTGTCTGTGCAATGATCCCAATCTCGCTGCGTGACTGTGCGACATTCCCACTCTCACTGTGTGACTGTGCGATGATCCCAGTCTGACTGTTTGACTGTGCGATGATTCTCGTCTCACTATGTGACTGTGTGATGATTCGATACTCACTGTGTGTCTGTGCAATGTTCCTAGTCTCACTGTGTGAATGTGCGATGATCCCAGTCTCTCTGTGTGACTGTGCGATGTTCCCAATCTCGCTGTGTGACTGTGCGATGTTCCCAGTCTCACTGTGTGACAGTGCGACATTCCCACTCTCACTGTGTGACTGTGCGATGATCCCAGTCTGACTGTTTGACTGTGCGATGATCCTGGTCTCACTATGTGACTGTGTGATGATCCCAGTCTCACTATGTGACTGTGCGATGATCCCAGTCTCACTGTGTGACTGTGCGATGATCCCAGTCTCACTGTGTGACTGTGCGATGATCCCTGTCTCACTGTGTGACTGTGCGCTGATCCCAGTCTCACTGTGTGACTGTGCGCTGATCCCAGTCTCACTGTGTGACTGTGCGCTGATCCCAGTCTCACTGTGTGACTGTGCGATGATCCCAGTCTCACTGTGTGACTGTGCGCTGATCCCAGTCTCACTGTGTGACTGTGCGATGATCCCAGTCTCACTGTGTGACTGTGCGATGATCCCAGTCTCACTGTGTGACTGTGCGATGTTCCCAATCTCGCTGTGTGACTGTGCGATGTTCCCAGTCTCACTGTGTGACAGTGCGACATTCCCACTCTCACTGTGTGACTGTGCGATGATCCCAGTCTGACTGTTTGACTGTGCGATGATCCTGGTCTCACTATGTGACTGTATGATGATTCGATACTCACTGTGTGTCTGTGCGATGATCCCAGTCTCACTGTGTGACTGTGCGATGATCCCAGTCTCACTGTGTGACTGTGCGATGTTCCCAATCTCGCTGTGTGACTGTGCGATGTTCCCAGTCTCACTGTGTGACAGTGCGACATTCCCACTCTCACTGTGTGACTGTGCGATGATCCCAGTCTGACTGTGTGACTGTGCGATGATCCTGGTCTCATTATCTGACTGTGTGATGATCCGATACTCACTGTGTGTCTGTGCGATGTTCCCAGTCTCACTGTGTGACTGTGCGATGATCCCTGTCTCACTGTGTGACTGTGCGATGATCCCTGTCTCACTGTGTGACTGTGCGATGATCCCAGTCTCACTGTGTGACTGTGCGATGATGCCAGACTCACTGTGTGACTGTGCGATGATCCCAGTCTCACGGTGTGACTGTGCGATGATCCCAGTCTCACTGTGTGACAGTGCGATGATCCCAGTCTGACTGTGTGACTGTGCGATGATGCCAGTCTCTCTGTGTGACTGTGTGATGTTCCCAATCTCACTGTGTGACTGTGCGATGATCCTGGTCTCATTATGTGACTGTGTGATGATCCGATACTCACTGTGTGTCTGTGCAATGATCCCAGTTTCAGTGTGACTGTGCGATTAAACTAGTCTCACTGTGTGACGATGCAATGATCCCAGGGTCAGTGTTTGACGAGTGATGTTCCCAGTATAACTTTATGACTTTTCGATGACCCAATCTCACTTTGTGTCTGTGCAATGATCCCAATCTCGCTGCGTGACTGTGCGACATTCCCACTCTCACTGTGTGACTGTGCGATGATCCCAGTCTGACTGTTTGACTGTGCGATGATTCTCGTCTCACTATGTGACTGTGTGATGATTCGATACTCACTGTGTGTCTGTGCAATGTTCCTAGTCTCACTGTGTGAATGTGCGATGATCCCAGTCTCTCTGTGTGACTGTGCGATGTTCCCAATCTCGCTGTGTGACTGTGCGATGTTCCCAGTCTCACTGTGTGACAGTGCGACATTCCCACTCTCACTGTGTGACTGTGCGATGATCCCAGTCTGACTGTTTGACTGTGCGATGATCCTGGTCTCACTATGTGACTGTGTGATGATCCCAGTCTCACTATGTGACTGTGCGTTGAGCCCAGTCTGACTCTGGGACATGACGATGATCCCAAGTCTCACTCTGGAACTGGGTGATGATCCTGGACTCAGTATGGAATTGTGCGATGATCCCAGTCTCATTGTGTGACTGTGCGATGATCCCAGTCTCACTGTGTGACTGTGCGATGATCCCAGTCTCACTGTGTGACTGTGCGATGATCCCAGTCTCATTGTGTGACTGTGCGATGATCCCAGTTTCCCTGTGTGACTGTGCGATGATCCCAGTCTCACTGTGTGACTGTTTGATGATCCCAGTCTCTCTGTGTGACTGTGCGATGATCCCAGTCTCATTGTGTGACTGTGCGATGATCCCAGTCTCACTGTGTGACTGTGAGATGATCCCAGTCTCGGTGTGTGACTGTGCGATGATCCCAGTTTCCCTGTGTGACTGTGCGATGATCCCAGTCTCACTGTATGACTGTGCGATGATCCCAGTCTCACTGTGTGACTGTGCGATGATCCCAGTCTCACTGTGTGACTGTGCGATGATCCCAGTCTCACTGTGTGACTGTGCGCTGATCCCAGTCTCACTGTGTGACTGTGCGCTGATCCCAGTCTCACTGTGTGACTGTGCGATGATCCCAGTCTCACTGTGTGACTGTGCGATGATCCCAGTCTCACTGTGTGACTGTGCGATGATCCCAGTCTCACTGTGTGTCTGTGCGCTGATCCCAGTCTCACTGTGTGACTGTGCGATGATCCCAGTCTCACTGTGTGAGTGTGCGATGATCCCAGTCTCACTGTGTGACTGTGCGATGTTCCCAATCTCGCTGTGTGACTGTGCGATGTTCCCAGTCTCACTGTGTGACAGTGCGACATTCCCACTCTCACTGTGTGACTGTGCGATGATCCCAGTCTGACTGTTTGACTGTGCGATGATCCTGGTCTCACTATGTGACTGTGTGATGATTCGATACTCACTGTGTGACTGTGCGATGATCCCAGTCTCACTGTGTGACTGTGCGATGATCCCAGTCTTACCGTGTGACTATGCAATGATCCCCGTCTCATAGTGAGACTGTGTGACGTTCCCATTCAAACTGTGTTACTGTGTGATGATCCCAGTCTCACTATGTGACTGTGTGATGATCCCAGTCTCACTATGTGACTGTGTGAAACCCAGTCTCACTATGTGACAGTGTGATGATCCCAGTCTCACTGTGTGACTGTGTGATGATCCCAGTCTCACTATGTGACTGTGTGATGATCCCAGTCTCACTGTGTGACTGTGCGATGATCCCAGTCTCACTATGTGACTGTGTGATGATCCCAGTCTCACTATGTGACTGTGCGTTGAGCCCAGTCTGACTCTGGGACATGACGATGATCCCAAGTCTCACTCTGGAACTGGGTGATGATCCTGGACTCAGTATGGAATTGTGTGATGAACCCAGTCTCAATGTGGGTCTGTGCGATGATCCCAGTCTGACTGTGTGACTGTTTGATGGTCCCAGTCTCTCTGTGTGACTGTGCGATGATCCCAGTCTCATTGTGTGACTGTGCGATGATCCCAGTCTGACTGTGTGACTGTGCGATGATCCCAGTCTCACTGTGTGACAGTTTGATGATCCCAGTCTCTCTGTGTGACTGTGCGATGATCCCAGTCTCATTGTGTGACTGTGCGATGATCCCAGTCTCACTGTGTGACTGTGCGATGATCCCAGTCTCATTGTGTGACTGTGCGATGATCCCAGTTTCCCTGTGTGACTGTGCGATGATCCCAGTCTCACTGTGTGACTGTGCGATGATCCCAGTCTCACTGTGTGACTGTGCGATGATCCCAGTCTCACTGTGTGACTGTGCGATGATCCCAGTCTCGGTGTGTGACTGTGCGATGATCCCAGTTTCCCTGTGTGACTGTGCGATGATCCCAGTCTCACTGTGTGACTGTGCGCTGATCCCAGTCTCACTGTGTGACTGTGCGCTGATCCCAGTCTCACTGTGTGACTGTGCGATGATCCCAGTCTCACTGTGTGACTGTGCGCTGATCCCAGTCTCACTGTGTGACTGTGCGATGATCCCAGTCTCACTGTGTGACTGTGCGATGATCCCAGTCTCACTGTGTGACTGTGCGATGTTCCCAATCTCGCTGTGTGACTGTGCGATGTTCCCAGTCTCACTGTGTGACAGTGCGACATTCCCACTCTCACTGTGTGACTGTGCGATGATCCCAGTCTGACTGTTTGACTGTGCGATGATCCTGGTCTCACTATGTGACTGTATGATGATTCGATACTCACTGTGTGTCTGTGCGATGATCCCAGTCTCACTGTGTGACTGTGCGATGATCCCAGTCTCACTGTGTGACTGTGCGATGTTCCCAATCTCGCTGTGTGACTGTGCGATGTTCCCAGTCTCACTGTGTGACAGTGCGACATTCCCACTCTCACTGTGTGACTGTGCGATGATCCCAGTCTGACTGTGTGACTGTGCGATGATCCTGGTCTCATTATCTGACTGTGTGATGATCCGATACTCACTGTGTGTCTGTGCGATGTTCCCAGTCTCACTGTGTGACTGTGCGATGATCCCTGTCTCACTGTGTGACTGTGCGATGATCCCTGTCTCACTGTGTGACTGTGCGATGATCCCAGTCTCACTGTGTGACTGTGCGATGATGCCAGACTCACTGTGTGACTGTGCGATGATGCCAGACTCACTGTGTGACTGTGCGATGATCCCAGTCTCACGGTGTGACTGTGCGATGATCCCAGTCTCACTGTGTGACAGTGCGATGATCCCAGTCTGAATGTGTGACTGTGCGATGATGCCAGTCTCTCTGTGTGACTGTGTGATGTTCCCAATCTCACTGTGTGACTGTGCGATGATCCTGGTCTCATTATGTGACTGTGTGATGATCCGATACTCACTGTGTGTCTGTGCAATGATCCCAGTTTCAGTGTGACTGTGCGATTAAACTAGTCTCACTGTGTGACGATGCAATGATCCCAGGGTCAGTGTTTGACGAGTGATGTTCCCAGTATAACTTTATGACTTTTCGATGACCCAATCTCACTTTGTGTCTGTGCAATGATCCCAATCTCGCTGCGTGACTGTGCGACATTCCCACTCTCACTGTGTGACTGTGCGATGATCCCAGTCTGACTGTTTGACTGTGCGATGATTCTCGTCTCACTATGTGACTGTGTGATGATTCGATACTCACTGTGTGTCTGTGCAATGTTCCTAGTCTCACTGTGTGAATGTGCGATGATCCCAGTCTCTCTGTGTGACTGTGCGATGTTCCCAATCTCGCTGTGTGACTGTGCGATGTTCCCAGTCTCACTGTGTGACAGTGCGACATTCCCACTCTCACTGTGTGACTGTGCGATGATCCCAGTCTGACTGTGTGACTGTGCAATGATCCTGGTCTCATTATGTGACTGTGTGATGATCCGATACTCACTGTGTGTCTGTGCGATGTTCCCAGTCTCACTGTGTGACTGTGCGATGATCCCTGTCTCACTGTGTGACTGTGCGATGATCCCTGTCTCACTGTGTGACTGTGCGATGATCCCAGTCTCACTGTGTGACTGTGCGATGATGCCAGACTCACTGTGTGAAAGTGCGATGATCCCAGTCTCACGGTGTGACTGTGCGATGATCCCAGTCTCACTGTGTGACTGTGCGATGATCCCAGTCTGACTGTGTGACTGTGCGATGACGCCAGTCTCTCTGTGTGACTGTGTGATTTTCCCAATCTCACTGTGTGACTGTGCGATGATCCCAGTCTGACTGTGTGACTGTGCGATGATCCTGGTCTCATTATGTGACTGTGTGATGATCCGATACTCACTGTGTGTCTGTGCAATGATCCCAGTTTCAGTGTGACTGTGCGATTAAACTAGTCTCACTGTGTGACGATGCAATGATCCCAGGGTCAGTGTTTGACTGGTGATGTTCCCAGTATAACTTTATGACTTTTCGATGACCCAATCTCACTTTGTGTCTGTGCAATGATCCCAATCTCGCTGCGTGACTGTGCGATGTTCCCAGTCTCAAAGTGTGTCTGTGCGATGTTCCCAGTCTCACTGTGTGTCTGTGCGATGATCCCTGTCTCACTGTGTGACTGTGCGATGATCCCACTCTCACTGTGTGACTGTGCGATGATCCCAGTCTGACTGTGTGACTGTGCGATGATGCCAGTCTCTCTGTGTGACTGTGCGATGTTCCCAATCTCACTGTGTGACTGTGCGATGATCCCAGTCTAAATGTGTGACTGTGCGATGATCCCAGTCTCTCTGTGTGACTGTGCGATGACCCCAGTCTCTCTGTGTGACTGTGCGATGTTCCCAATCTCACTGTGTGACTGTGCGATGATCCCAGTCTCTCTGTGTGACTGTGCGATGATCCCACTCTCACTGTGTGACTGTGCGATGATCCCAGTCTGACTGTGTGACTGTGCGATGATGCCAGTCTCTCTGTGTGACTGTGCGATGTTCCCAATCTCACTGTGTGACTGTGCGATGATCCCAGTCTAAATGTGTGACTGTGCGATGATCCCAGTCTCTCTGTGTGACTGTGCGATGATCCCAGTCTCTCTGTGTGACTGTGCGATGTTCCCAATCTCACTGTGTGACTGTGCGATGATCCCAGTCTCTCTGTGTGACTGTGCGATGATCCCAGTCTCTCTGTGTGACTGTGCAATGTTCCCAATCTCACTGTGTGACTGTGCGATGATCCCAGTCTCTCTGTGTGACTGTGCAATGTTCCCAATCTCACTGTGTGACTGTGCAATGATCCCAGTCTCACTGTGTGACTGCACAATGATTCCAGTCTCTCTGTGTGACTGTGCGATAATCCCAGTCTCTCTGTGTGACTGTGCGATAATCCCAGTCTCTCTGTGTGACTTAGCAATGATCCCAGGCACACTGTGTGACTGTGCGATGATCCCAGTCTTGCTGTGTGACTGTGCGATGATACCAGTCTCGCTGTGTGACTGTGGGATGATCCCAGTCTGACTCTATGACTGTGCAATGATCCCAGGCTCAGTGTGACTGTGCAATGATCCCAGTCTCTCTGTGTAACAGTGCAATGTTCCCAGTCCTACTGTTTGACTGTGCGATGATCCGAGTCTCACTGTGTGAATGTGCGATGTTCCCAATCTCACTGTGTTACTGTGCGATGATCCCAGTCTGACTGTGTGACTGTGCGATGATCCCAGTCTCTCTGTGTGACTGTGTGATGATCCCAGTCTCACTGTGTGACTGTGCGATGATGCCAGTCTCTCTGTGTGACTGTGTGATGATCCCAGTCTCACTGTGTGTCTGTGCGATGATCCCAGTCTCGCTGTGTGACTGTGCGATGATCCCAGTCTGACTTTGTGACTGTGCAATGATCCCAGTTTCACTGTGTGACTGTGTGATGATCCCAGTCTCACTGTGTGACTGTGCGATGATCCCAGTCTCACTGTGTGACTGTGTGATGATCCCAGTCTCACTGTGTGACTGTGCGCTGATCCTAGGCCCACTGTGTGACTGTAATTTTCCCAGTTTCACTGTGTGACTGTGCGATGATCCCAATCTCGCTGTGTGACTGTGCGATGTTACCAGTCTCACTGTGTGACTGTGCGATGTTCCCAGTTTCACTGTGTGACTGTGCGATGATCCGAGTGTCACTGTGTGATTGTGCGATATTCCCAATCTCACTGTATGACTGTGCGATGATCCCAGTCTGACTGTGTGACTGTGCGATGATCCCAGTCTCACTGTGTGACTGTGCGATGGTCCCAGTCTCACTGTGTGACTGTGCGATGTTCCCAATCTCGCTGTGTGACTGTGCGATGATCCCAATCTCGCTGTGTGACTGTGCGATGTTACCAGTCTCACTGTGTGACTGTGCGATGTTCCCAGTTTCACTGTGTGACTGTGCGACATTCCCACTCTCACTGTGTGACTGTGCGATGATCCCAGTCTGACTGTTTGACTGTGCGATGATCCTGGTCTCACTATGTGACTGTATGATGATTCGATACTCACTGTGTGTCTGTGCGATGATCCCAGTCTCACTGTGTGACTGTGCGATGTTCCCAGTCTCACTGTGTGACTGTGCGATGTTCCCAATCTCGCTGTGTGACTGTGCGATGTTCCCAGTCTCACTGTGTGACAGTGCGACATTCCCACTCTCACTGTGTGACTGTGCGATGATCCAAGTCTGACTGTGTGACTGTGCAATGATCCTGGTCTCATTATGTGACTGTGTGATGATCCGATACTCACTGTGTGTCTGTGCGATGTTCCCAGTCTCACTGTGTGACTGTGCGATGATCCCTGTCTCACTGTGTGACTGTGCGATGATCCCTGTCTCACTGTGTGACTGTGCGATGATCCCTGTCTCACTGTGTGACTGTGCGATGATCCCAGTCTCACTGTGTGACTGTGCGATGATGCCAGACTCACTGTGTGACTGTGCGATGATCCCAGTCTCACTGTGTGACTGTGCGATGATCCCTGTCTCACTGTGTGACTGTGCGCTGATCCCAGTCTCACTGTGTGACTGTGCGATAATCCCAGTCTCACTGTGTGAGTGTGCGATGATCCCAGTCTCACTGTGTGACAGTGCGACATTCCCACTCTCACTGTGTGACTGGGCGATGATCCCAGTCTCACTGTGTGACTGTGCGATGATCCCAGTCTTAGCGTGTGACTATGCTTTGATCCCCGTCTCATAGTGAGACTGTGTGACGTTCCCATTCAAACTGTGTTACTGTGTGATGATCCCAGTCTCACTATGTGACTGTGTGATGATCCCAGTCTCACTATGTGACTGTGTGATGATCCCAGTCTCACTGTGTGACTGTGTGATGATCCCAGTCTCACTGTGTGACTGTGCGATGATCCCAGTCTCACTATGTGACTGTGTGATGATCCCAGTCTCACTATGTGACTGTGCGTTGAGCCCAGTCTGACTCTGGGACATGACGATGATCCCAAGTCTCACTCTGGAACTGGGTGATGATCCTGGACTCAGTATGGAATTGTGTGATGAACCCAGTCTCAATGTGGGTCTGTGCGATGATCCCAGTCTGACTGTGTGACTGTTTGATGATCCCAGTCTCTCTGTGTGACTGTGCGATGATCCCAGTCTCATTGTGTGACTGTGCGATGATCCCAGTCTGACTGTGTGACTGTTTGATGATCCCAGTCTCATTGTGTGACTGTGCGATGATCCCAGTCTCACTGTGTGAATGTGCGATGATCCAAGTCTCATTGTGTGACTGTGCGATGATCCCAGTTTCCCTGTGTGACTGTGCGATGATCCCAGTCTCACTGTGTGACTGTGCGATGATCCCAGTCTCACTGTGTGACTGTGCGATGATCCCAGTCTCACTGTGTGACTGTGCGCTGATCCCAGTCTCACTGTGTGACTGTGCGCTGATCCCAGTCTCACTGTGTGACTGTGCGATGATCCCAGTCTCACTGTGTGACTGTGCGATGATCCCAGTCTCACTGTGTGACTGTGCGATGATCCCAGTCTCACTGTGTGACTGTGCGATGTTCCCAATCTCGCTGTGTGACTGTGCGATGTTCCCAGTCTCACTGTGTGACAGTGCGACATTCCCACTCTCACTGTGTGACTGTGCAATGATCCCAGTCTGACTGTTTGACTGTGCGATGATCCTGTTCTCACTATGTGACTGTATGATGATTCGATACTCACTGTGTGTCTGTGCGATGATCCCAGTCTCACTGTGTGACTGTGCGATGATCTCAGTCTCACTGTGTGACTGTGCGATGTTCCCAATCTCGCTGTGTGACTGTGCGATGTTCCCAGTCTCACTGTGTGACAGTGCGACATTCCCACTCTCACTGTGTGACTGTGCGATGATCCAAGTCTGACTGTGTGACTGTGCAATGATCCTGGTCTCATTATGTGACTGTGTGATGATCCGATACTCACTGTGTGTCTGTGCGATGTTCCCAGTCTCACTGTGTGACTGTGCGATGATCCCTGTCTCACTGTGTGACTGTGCGATGATCCCTGTCTCACTGTGTGACTGTGCGATGATCCCAGTCTCACTGCGAGACTGTGCGATGATGCCAGACTCACTGTGTGACTGTGCGATGATCCCAGTCTCACGGTGTGACTGTGCGATGATCCCAGTCTCACTGTGTGACTGTGCGATGATCCCAGTCTGACTGTGTGACTGTGCGATGATGCCAGTCTCTCTGTGTGACTGTGTGATGTTCCCAATCTCACTGTGTGACTGTGCGATGATCCTGGTCTCATTATGTGACTGTGTGATGATCCGATACTCACTGTGTGTCTGTGCAATGATCCCAGTTTCAGTGTGACTGTGCGATTAAACTAGTCTCACTGTGTGACGATGCAATGATCCCAGGGTCAGTGTTTGACTAGTGATGTTCCCAGTATAACTTTATGACTTTTCGATGACCCAATCTCACTTTGTGTCTGTGCAATGATCCCAATCTCGCTGCGTGATTGTGCGACATTCCCACTCTCACTGTGTGACTGTGCGATGATCCCAGTCTGACTGTTTGACTGTGCGATGATCCTGGTCTCACTATGTGACTGTGTGATGATTCGATACTCACTGTGTGTCTGTGCGATGTTCCTAGTCTCACTGTGTGAATGTGCGATGATCCAAGTCTCACTGTGTGACTGTGCGATGTTCCCAATCTCGCTGTGTGACTGTGCGATGTTCCCAGTCTCACTGTGTGACAGTGCGACATTCCCACTCTCACTGTGTGACTGTGCGATGATCCCAGTCTGACTGTGTGACTGTGCAATGATCCTGGTCTCATTATGTGACTGTGTGATGATCCGATACTCACTGTGTGTCTGTGCGATGTTCCCAGTCTCACTGTGTGACTGTGCGATGATCCCTGTCTCACTGTGTGACTGTGCGATGATCCCAGTCTCACTGTGTGACTGTGCGATGATGCCAGACTCACTGTGTGACTGTGCGATGATCCCAGTCTCACGGTGTGACTGTGCGATGATCCCAGTCTCACTGTGTGACTGTGCAATGATCCCAGTCTGACTGTGTGACTGTGCGATGACGCCAGTCTCTCTGTGTGACTGTGTGATTTTCTCAATCTCACTGTGTGACTGTGCGATGATCCCAGTCTGACTGTGTGACTGTGCGATGATCCTGGTCTCATTATGTGACTGTGTGATGATCCGATACTCACTGTGTGTCTGTGCAATGATCCCAGTTTCAGTGTGACTGTGCGATTAAACTAGTCTCACTGTGTGACGATGCAATGATCCCAGGGTCAGTGTTTGACTAGTGATGTTCCCAGTATAACTTTATGACTTTTCGATGACCCAATCTCACTTTGTGTCTGTGCAATGTTCCCAATCTCGCTGCGTGACTGTGCGATGTTCCCAGTCTCAAAGTGTGTCTGTGCGATGTTCCCAGTCTCACTGTGTGTCTGTGCGATGATCCCTGTCTCACTGTGTGACTGTGCGATGATCCCAGTCTCACTGTGTGACTGTGCGATGATTCCACTCTCACTGTGTGACTGTGCGATGATCCCAGTCTGACTGTGTGACTGTGCGATGATGCCAGTCTCTCTGTGTGACTGTGCGATGTTCCCAATCTCACTGTGTGACTGTGCGATGATCCCAGTCTAAATGTGTGACTGTGCGATGATCCCAGTCTCGCTGTGTGACTGTGCGATGATCCCAGTCTCTCTGTGTGACTGTGCGATCTTCCCAATCTCACTGTGTGACTGTGCGATGATCCCAGTCTCTCTGTGTGACTGTGCGATGATCCCAGTCTCTCTGTGTGACTGTGCAATGTTCCCAATCTCACTGTGTGACTGTGCGATGATCCCAGTCTCTCTGTGTGACTGTGCAATGTTCCCAATCTCACTGTGTGACTGTGCAATGATCCCAGTCTGACTGTGTGACTGCGCAATGATTCCAGTCTCTCTGTGTGACTGTGCGATAATCCCAGTCACTCTGTGTGACTTAGCGATGATCCCAGGCACACTGTGTGACTGTGCGATGATCCCAGTCTTGCTGTGTGACTGTGCGATGATACCAGTCTCGCTGTGTGACTGTGGGATGATCCCAGTCTGACTCTATGACTGTGCAATGTTCCCAGGCTCAGTGTGACTGTGCAATGATCCCAGTCTCTCTGTGTAACAGTGCAATGTTCCCAGTCCTACTGTTTGACTGTGCGATGATCCGAGTCTCACTGTGTGAATGTGCGATGTTCCCAATCTCATTGTGTTACTGTGCGATGATCCCAGTCTGACTGTGTGACTGTGCGATGATCCCAGTCTCTCTGTGTGACTGTGTGATGATCCCAGTCTCACTGTGTGTCTGTGCGATGATCCCAGTCTCGCTGTGTGACTGTGCGATGATCCCAGTCTGACTTTGTGACTGTGCAATGATTCCAGTTTCACTGTGTGACTGTGTGATGATCCCAGTCTCACTGTGTGACTGTGCGATGATCCCAGTCTCACTGTGTGACTGTGCGATGATCCCAGTCTGACTGTGTGTCTGTGCTATGATCCCAGTCTCACTGTGTGACTGTGCGCTGTTCCTAGGCCCAGTGTGTGACTGTAATTTTCCCAGTTTCACTGTGTGACTGTGCGATGATCCCAATCTCGCTGTGTGATTGTGCGATGTTCCCAGTCTCACTGTGTGACTGTGCGATGTTCCCAGTTTCACTGTGTGACTGTGCGATGATCCGAGTGTCACTGTGTGATTGTGCGATATTCCCAATCTCACTGTATGACTGTGCGATGATCCCAGTCTGACTGTGTGACTGTGCGATGATCCCAGTCTCACTGTGTGACTGTGCGATGTTCCCAGTCTCACTGTGTGACAGTGCGACATTCCCACTCTCACTGTGTGACTGTGCGATGATCCCAGTCTGACTGTTTGACTGTGCGATGATCCTGGTCTCACTATGTGACTGTATGATGATTCGATACTCACTGTGTGTCTGTGGGATGATCCCAGTCTCACTGTGTGACTGTGCGATGATCCCAGTCTCACTGTGTGACTGTGCGATGTTCCCAATCTCGCTGTGTGACTGTGCGATGTTCCCAGTCTCACTGTGTGACAGTGCGACATTCCCACTCTCACTGTGTGACTGTGCGATGATCCAAGTCTGACTGTGTGACTGTGCAATGATCCTGGTCTCATTATGTGACTGTGTGATGATCCGATACTCACTGTGTGTCTGTGCGATGTTCCCAGTTTCACTGTGTGACTGTGCGATGATCCGAGTGTCACTGTGTGACTGTGCGATGATCCCAGTCTCACTGTGTGACTGTGCGATGGTCCCAGTCTCACTGTGTGACTGTGCGATGTTCCCAATCTCGCTGTGTGACTGTGCGATGTTCCCAGTCTCACTGTGTGACAGTGCGACATTCCCACTCTCACTGTGTGACTGTGCGATGATCCCAGTCTGACTGTTTGACTGTGCGATGATCCCAGTCTCACTGTGTGACTGTGTGATGATCCCAGTCTCACTGTGTGACTGTGCGATGATCCCAGTCTGACTGTGTGTCTGTGCTATGATCCCAGTCTCACTGTGTGACTGTGCGCTGATCCTAGGCCCACTGTGTGACTGTAATTTTCCCAGTTTCACTGTGTGACTGTGCGATGATCCCAATCTCGCTGTGTGACTGTGCGATGTTCCCAGTCTCACTGTGTGACTGTGCGATGTTCCCAGTTTCACTGTGTGACTGTGCGATGTTCCGAGTGTCACTGTGTGATTGTGCGATATTCCCAATCTCACTGTATGACTGTGCGATGATCCCAGTCTGACTGTGTGACTGTGCGATGATCCCAGTCTCACTGTGTGACTGTGCGATGGTCCCAGTCTCACTGTGTGACTGTGCGATGTTCCCAATCTCGCTGTGTGACTGTGCGATGTTCCCAGTCTCACTGTGTGACAGTGCGACATTCCCACTCTCACTGTGTGACTGTGCGATGATCCCAGTCTGACTGTTTGACTGTGCGATGATCCTGGTCTCACTATGTGACTGTATGATGATTCGATACTCACTGTGTGTCTGTGCGATGATCCCAGTCTCACTGTGTGACTGTGCGATGATCCCAGTCTCACTGTGTGACTGTGCGATGTTCCCAATCTCGCTGTGTGACTGTGCGATGTTCCCAGTCTCACTGTGTGACAGTGCGACATTCCCACTCTCACTGTGTGACTGTGCGATGATCCAAGTCTGACTGTGTGACTGTGCAATGATCCTGGTCTCATTATGTGACTGTGTGATGATCCGATACTCACTGTGTGTCTGTGCGATGTTCCCAGTTTCACTGTGTGACTGTGCGATGATCCCTGTCTCACTGTGTGACTGTGCGATGATCCCTGTCTCACTGTGTGACTGTGCGATGATCCCAGTCTCACTGTGTGACTGTGCGATGATGCCAGACTCACTGTGTGACTGTGCGATGATCCCAGTCTCACTGTGTGACTGTGCGATGATCCCAGTCTCACTGTGTGACTGTGCGCTGATCCCAGTCTCACTGTGTGACTGTGCGATGATCCCAGTCTCACTGTGTGAGTGTGCGATGATCCCAGTCTCACTGTGTGACTGTGCGATGTTCCCAATCTCGCTGTGTGACTGTGCGATGTTCCCAGTCTCACTGTGTGACAGTGCGACATTCCCACTCTCACTGTGTGACTGGGCGATGATCCCAGTCTGACTGTTTGACTGTGCGATGATCCTGGTCTCACTATGTGACTGTGTAATGATTCGATAGTCACTGTGTGTCTGTGCGATGATCCCAGTCTCACTGTGTGACTGTGCGATGATCCCAGTCTTAGCGTGTGACTATGCTTTGATCCCCGTCTCATAGTGAGACTGTGTGACGTTCCCATTCAAACTGTGTTACTGTGTGATGATCCCAGTCTCACTATGTGACTGTGTGATGATCCCAGTCTCACTATGTGACTGTGTGATGATCCCAGTCTCACTGTGTGACTGTGTGATGATCCCAGTCTCACTGTGTGACTGTGCGATGATCCCAGTCTCACTATGTGACTGTGTGATGATCCCAGTCTCACTATGTGACTGTGCGTTGAGCCCAGTCTGACTCTGGGACATGACGATGATCCCAAGTCTCACTCTGGAACTGGGTGATGATCCTGGACTCAGTATGGAATTGTGTGATGAACCCAGTCTCAATGTGGGTCTGTGCGATGATCCCAGTCTTACTGTGTGACTGTTTGATGATCCCAGTCTCTCTGTGTGACTGTGCGATGATCCCAGTCTCATTGTGTGACTGTGCGATGATCCCAGTCTGACTGTGTGACTGTGCGATGATCCCAGTCTCACTGTGTGACTGTTTGATGATCCCAGTCTCATTGTGTGACTGTGCGATGATCCCAGTCTCGCTGTGTGACTGTGCGATGATCCCAGTCTCTCTGTGTGACTGTGCAATGTTCCCAATCTCACTGTGTGACTGTGCGATGATCCCAGTCTCTCTGTGTGACTGTGCAATGTTCCCAATCTCACTGTGTGACTGTGCGATGATCCCACTCTCACTGTGTGACTGTGCGATGATCCCAGTCTGACTGTGTGACTGTGCGATGATCCCAGTCTCACTGTGTGAATGTGCGATGATCCCAGTCTGACTGTGTGACTGTGCGATGATGCCAGTCTCTCTGTGTGACTGTGTGATGTTCCCAATCTCACTGTGTGACGATGCAATGATCCCAGGGTCAGTGTTTGACTAGTGATGTTCCCAGTATAACTTTATGACTTTTCGATGACCCAATCTCACTTTGTGTCTGTGCAATGATCCCAATCTCGCTGCGTGACTGTGCGACATTCCCACTCTCACTGTGTGACTGTGCGATGATCCCAGTCTGACTGTTTGACTGTGCGATGATCCTGGTCTCACTATGTGACTGTGTGATGATTCGATACTCACTGTGTGTCTGTGCGATGTTCCTAGTCTCACTGTGTGAATGTGCGATGATCCCAGTCTCACTGTGTGACTGTGCGATGTTCCCAATCTCACTGTGTGACTGTGCGATGTTCCCAGTCTCACTGTGTGACAGTGCGACATTCCCACTCTCACTGTGTGACTGTGCGATGATCCCAGTCTGACTGTGTGACTGTGCAATGATCCTGGTCTCATTATGTGACTGTGTGATGATCCGATACTCACTGTGTGTCTGTGCGATGTTCCCAGTCTCACTGTGTGACTGTGCGATGATCCCTGTCTCACTGTGTGACTGTGCGATGTTCCCTGTCTCACTGTGTGACTGTGCGATGATCCCAGTCTCACTGTGTGACTGTGCGATGATGCCAGACTCACTGTGTGACTGTGCAATGATCCCAGTCTCACGGTGTGACTGTGCGATGATCCCAATCTCACTGTGTGACTGTGCGATGATCCCAGTCTGACTGTGTGACTGTGCGATGACGCCAGTCTCTCTGTGTGACTGTGTGATTTTCCCAATCTCACTGTGTGACTGTGCGATGATCCCATTCTGACTGTGTGACTGTGCGATGATCCTGGTCTCATTATGTGACTGTGTGATGATCCGATACTCACTGTGTGTCTGTGCAATGATCCCAGTTTCAGTGTGACTGTGCGATTAAACTAGTCTCACTGTGTGACGATGCAATGATCCCAGGGTCAGTGTTTGACTGGTGATGTTCCCAGTATAACTTTATGACTTTTCGATGACCCAATCTCACTTTGTGTCTGTGCAATGATCCCAATCTCGCTGCGTGACTGTGCGATGTTCCCAGTCTCAAAGTGTGTCTGTGCGATGTACCCAGTCTCACTGTGTGTCTGTGCGATGATCCCTGTCTCACTGTGTGACTGTGCGATGATCCCTGTCTCACTGTGTGACTGTGCGATGATCCCACTCTCACTGTGTGACTGTGCGATGATCCCAGTCTGACTGTGTGACTGTGCGATGATGCCAGTCTCTCTGTGTGACTGTGCGATGTTCCCAATCTCACTGTGTGACTGTGCGATGATCCCAGTCTAAATGTGTGACTGTGCGATGATCCCAGTCTCTCTGTGTGACTGTGCGATGATCCCAGTCTCTCTGTGTGACTGTGCGATGTTCCCAATCTCACTGTGTGACTGTGCGATGATCCCAGTCTCTCTGTGTGACTGTGCGATGATCCCAGTCTCTCTGTGTGACTGTGCAATGTTCCCAATCTCACTGTGTGACTGTGCGATGATCCCAGTCTCTCTGTGTGACTGTGCAATGTTCCCAATCTTACTGTGTGACTGTGCAATGATCCCAGTCTGACTGTGTGACTGCACAATGATTCCAGTCTCTCTGTGTGACTGTGCGATAATCCCAGTCTCTCTGTGTGACTGTGTGATGATCCCAGTCTCACTGTGTGACTGTGCGATGATCGCAGTCTGACTGTGTGTCTGTGCTATGATCCCAGTCTCACTGTGTGACTGTGCGCTGATCCTAGGCCCACTGTGTGACTGTAATTTTCCCAGTTTCACTGTGTGACTGTGCGATGATCCCAATCTCGCTGTGTGACTATGCGATGTTCCCAGTCTCACTGTGTGACTGTGCGATGTTCCCAGTTTCACTGTGTGACTGTGCGATGATCCGAGTGTCACTGTGTGATTGTGCGATATTCCCAATCTCACTGTATGACTGTGCGATGATCCCAGTCTGACTGTGTGACTGTGCGATGATCCCAGTCTGACTGTGTGACTGTGCAATGATCCCATTCTCACTGTTTGACTGTGCGATGTTCCCTGTCTTACTGTGTGAGTGTGCGATGATCCGAGTCTCTCTGTGTGACAGTGCGACATTCCTAGTCTCACTGTGTGACTGTGCGATGATCGCAGTCTCACTGTGTGACTGCGCGATGATCTGAGTCTCACTGTGTGACTGTGCGATGCTCCCAGACTGACTGTGTGACTGTGCGTTGTTCCCAGTCTCACTGTGTGACTGTGCGATGATCCCAGTCTCACTGCGTGACTGTGGGATGATCCCAGTCTCTCTGTGTGACTGTGTGATATACCCCTCTCACTGTCTGACTGTGAGATGATACCAGTCTCTCTGTGTGACAGTGCGATGTTCCCAGTATCACTGTGTGTCTGTGCGATGATCCCAGTCTCATTATGTCACTGTGCGATATACCCCTCTCAGTGTGTGACTGTGCGATGATCCCAATCTCGCTGTGTGACTTTGCGATGCTACCAGTCTCGCTGTGTGATTGTGCGATGATCCCAGTCTCGCTGTGTGAATGTGCGATGATCCCAGTCCCACTGTGTGACTGTGCAATTTTCCCAGTCTCATTGTGTGACTGTGCGATGATCCCAGTCCCTCTGTGTGACTGTGCGATGATCCCAGTCCCAATGTGTGACTGTGTGATGATCCCAGTCTCACTGTGTGACTGTGTGATGATCCCAGTCTCACTGTGTGACTGTGCGATGTTCCCAATCTCGCTGTGTGACTGTGCGATAATCCCAATCTCTCTGTGTGACAGTGCGACATTCCTACTCTCACTGTGTGACTGTGCGATGATCCCAGTCTCACTGTGTGACTGTGCGATGATCCCAGTCTCACTGTGTGACTGTGTGATGATCCCAGTCTCACTGTGTGACTGTGCGATGTTCCCAATCTCGCTGTGTGACTGTGCGATGTTCCCAGTCTCACTGTGTGACAGTGCGACATTCCCACTCTCACTGTGTGACTGTGCGATGATCCCAGTCTGACTGTTTGACTGTGCGATGATCCTGGTCTCACTATGTGACTGTGTGATGATTCGATACTCACTGTGTGTCTGTGCGATGATCCCAGTCTCACTGTGTGACTGTGCGATGATCCTTGTCTCACTGTGTGACTGTGCGATGATCCCAGTCTCACTGTGTGACTGTGCGATGTTCCTAATCTCGCTGTGTGACTGTGCGATGTTCCCAGTCTCACTGTGTGACAGTGCGACATTCCCACTCTCACTGTGTGACTGTGCGATGATCCCAGTCTCACTGTGTGACTGTGCAATGATCCTGGTCTCATTATGTGACTGTGTGATGATCCAATACTCACTGTGTGTCTGTGCGATGTTCCCAGTCTCACTGTGTGACTGTGCGATGATCCCTGTCTCACTGTGTGACTGTGCGATGATCCCTGTCTCACTGTGTGACTGTGCGATGATTCCAGTCTCACTGTGTGACTGTGCGATGATGCCAGACTCACTGTGTGACTGTGCGATGATCTCAGTCTCACGGTGTGACTGTGCGATGATCCCAGTCTCACTGTGTGACTGTGCGATGATCCCAGTCTCACTGTGTGACTGTGCGATGATCCCAGTCTCACTGTGTGACTGTGCGATGATCCCTGTCTCACTGTGTGACTGTGCGATGTTCCCTGTCTCACTGTGTGACTGTGCGATGATCCCAGTCTCACTGTGTGACTGTGCGATGATGCCAGACTCACTGTGTGACTGTGCAATGATCCCAGTCTCACGGTGTGACTGTGCGATGATCCCAATCTCACTGTGTGACTGTGCGATGATCCCAGTCTGACTGTGTGACTGTGCGATGACGCCAGTCTCTCTGTGTGACTGTGTGATTTTCCCAATCTCACTGTGTGACTGTGCGATGATCCCATTCTGACTGTGTGACTGTGCGATGATCCTGGTCTCATTATGTGACTGTGTGATGATCCGATACTCACTGTGTGTCTGTGCAATGATCCCAGTTTCAGTGTGACTGTGCGATTAAACTAGTCTCACTGTGTGACGATGCAATGATCCCAGGGTCAGTGTTTGACTGGTGATGTTCCCAGTATAACTTTATGACTTTTCGATGACCCAATCTCACTTTGTGTCTGTGCAATGATCCCAATCTCGCTGCGTGACTGTGCGATGTTCCCAGTCTCAAAGTGTGTCTGTGCGATGTACCCAGTCTCACTGTGTGTCTGTGCAATGATCCCTGTCTCACTGTGTGACTGTGCGATGATCCCTGTCTCACTGTGTGACTGTGCGATGATCCCACTCTCACTGTGTGACTGTGCGATGATCCCAGTCTGACTGTGTGACTGTGCGATGATGCCAGTCTCTCTGTGTGACTGTGCGATGTTCCCAATCTCACTGTGTGACTGTGCGATGATCCCAGTCTAAATGTGTGACTGTGCGATGATCCCAGTCTCTCTGTGTGACTGTGCGATGATCCCAGTCTCTCTGTGTGACTGTGCGATGTTCCCAATCTCACTGTGTGACTGTGCGATGATCCCAGTCTCTCTGTGTGACTGTGCGATGATCCCAGTCTCTCTGTGTGACTGTGCAATGTTCCCAATCTCACTGTGTGACTGTGCGATGATCCCAGTCTCTCTGTGTGACTGTGCAATGTTCCCAATCTCACTGTGTGACTGTGCAATGATCCCAGTCTGACTGTGTGACTGCACAATGATTCCAGTCTCTCTGTGTGACTGTGCGATAATCCCAGTCTCTCTGTGTGACTGTGTGATGATCCCAGTCTCACTGTGTGACTGTGCGATGATCGCAGTCTGACTGTGTGTCTGTGCTATGATCCCAGTCTCACTGTGTGACTGTGCGCTGATCCTAGGCCCACTGTGTGACTGTAATTTTCCCAGTTTCACTGTGTGACTGTGCGATGATCCCAATCTCGCTGTGTGACTATGCGATGTTCCCAGTCTCACTGTGTGACTGTGCGATGTTCCCAGTTTCACTGTGTGACTGTGCGATGATCCGAGTGTCACTGTGTGATTGTGCGATATTCCCAATCTCACTGTATGACTGTGCGATGATCCCAGTCTGACTGTGTGACTGTGCGATGATCCCAGTCTGACTGTGTGACTGTGCAATGATCCCATTCTCACTGTTTGACTGTGCGATGTTCCCTGTCTTACTGTGTGAGTGTGCGATGATCCGAGTCTCTCTGTGTGACAGTGCGACATTCCTAGTCTCACTGTGTGACTGTGCGATGATCGCAGTCTCACTGTGTGACTGCGCGATGATCTGAGTCTCACTGTGTGACTGTGCGATGCTCCCAGACTGACTGTGTGACTGTGCGTTGTTCCCAGTCTCACTGTGTGACTGTGCGATGATCCCAGTCTCACTGCGTGACTGTGGGATGATCCCAGTCTCTCTGTGTGACTGTGTGATATACCCCTCTCACTGTCTGACTGTGAGATGATACCAGTCTCTCTGTGTGACAGTGCGATGTTCCCAGTATCACTGTGTGTCTGTGCGATGATCCCAGTCTCATTATGTCACTGTGCGATATACCCCTCTCAGTGTGTGACTGTGCGATGATCCCAATCTCGCTGTGTGACTTTGCGATGCTACCAGTCTCGCTGTGTGATTGTGCGATGATCCCAGTCTCGCTGTGTGAATGTGCGATGATCCCAGTCCCACTGTGTGACTGTGCAATTTTCCCAGTCTCATTGTGTGACTGTGCGATGATCCCAGTCCCTCTGTGTGACTGTGCGATGATCCCAGTCCCAATGTGTGACTGTGTGATGATCCCAGTCTCACTGTGTGACTGTGTGATGATCCCAGTCTCACTGTGTGACTGTGCGATGTTCCCAATCTCGCTGTGTGACTGTGCGATAATCCCAATCTCTCTGTGTGACAGTGCGACATTCCTACTCTCACTGTGTGACTGTGCGATGATCCCAGTCTCACTGTGTGACTGTGCAATGATCCCAGTCTCACTGTGTGACTGTGTGATGATCCCAGTCTCACTGTGTGACTGTGCGATGTTCCCAATCTCGCTGTGTGACTGTGCGATGTTCCCAGTCTCACTGTGTGACAGTGCGACATTCCCACTCTCACTGTGTGACTGTGCGATGATCCCAGTCTGACTGTTTGACTGTGCGATGATCCTGGTCTCACTATGTGACTGTGTGATGATTCGATACTCACTGTGTGTCTGTGCGATGATCCCAGTCTCACTGTGTGACTGTGCGATGATCCTTGTCTCACTGTGTGACTGTGCGATGATCCCAGTCTCACTGTGTGACTGTGCGATGTTCCTAATCTCGCTGTGTGACTGTGCGATGTTCCCAGTCTCACTGTGTGACAGTGCGACATTCCCACTCTCACTGTGTGACTGTGCGATGATCCCAGTCTCACTGTGTGACTGTGCAATGATCCTGGTCTCATTATGTGACTGTGTGATGATCCAATACTCACTGTGTGTCTGTGCGATGATCCCTGTCTCACTGTGTGACTGTGCGATGATCCCTGTCTCACTGTGTGACTGTGCGATGATTCCAGTCTCACTGTGTGACTGTGCGATGATGCCAGACTCACTGTGTGACTGTGCGATGATCTCAGTCTCACGGTGTGACTGTGCGATGATCCCAGTCTCACTGTGTGACTGTGCGATGATCCCAGTCTCACTGTGTGACTGTGCGATGATCCCAGTCTGACTGTGTGACTGTGCGATGATGCCAGTCTCTCTGTGTGACTGTGCGATGTTCCCAATCTCACTGTGTGACTGTGCGATGATCCCAGTCTGACTGTGTGACTGTGCGATGATCCTGGTCTCATTATGTGACTGTGTGATGATCCGATACTCACTGTGTGTCTGTGCAATGATCCCAGTTTCAGTGTGACTGTGCGATTAAACTAGTCTCACTGTGTGACGATGCAATGATCCCTGGGTCAGTGTTTGCCTGGTGATGTTCCCAGTATAACTTTATGACTTTTCGATGACCCAATCTCACTTTGTGACTGTGCAATGATCGCAATCTCGCTGCGTGACTGTGCGATGATCCCTGTCTCACTGTGTGACTTTGCGATCATCCCAGTCTCACTGTGTGACTGTGCGATGATCCCAGTCTCGCTGTGTGACTGTGCGATGATCCCAGTCTCACTGTGTGACTGTACGATGATGCCAGACTCACTGTGTGACTGTGCGATGATCCCAGTCTCACGGTGTGACTGTGCGATGATCCCAGTCTCACTGTGTGACTGTGCGATGATCCCAGTCTGACTGTGTGACTGTGCGATGATGCCAGTCTCTCTGTGTGACTGTGCGATGTTCCCAATCTCACTGTGTGAATGTGCGATGATCCCAGTCTAACTGTGTGACTGTGCGATGATCCCAGTCTCTCTGTGTGACTGTGCGATGATCCCAGTCTCTCTGTGTGACTGTGCAATGTTCCCAATCTCACTGTGTGACTGTGCGATGATCCCAGTCTCTCTGTGTGACTGTGCAATGTTCCCAATCTCACTGTGTGACTGTGCGATGATCCCAGTCTGACTGTCTGACTGTGCAATGATTCCACTCTCTCTGTGTGACTGTGCGATAATCCCAGTCTCTCTGTGTGACTGTGCGATAATCCCAGTCTCACGGTGTGACTGTGCGATGATCCCCGTCTCACTGTGTGACTGTGCGATGATCCCAGTCTGACTGTGTGACTGTGCGATGACGCCAGTCTCTCTGTGTGACTGTGTGATTTTCCCAATCTCACTGTGTGACTGTGCGATGATCCCAGTCTGACTGTGTGACTGTGCGATGATCCTGGTCTCATTATGTGACTGTGTGATGATACGATACTCACTGTGTGTCTGTGCAATGATCCCAGTTTCAGTGTGACTGTGCGATTAAACTAGTCTCACTGTGTGACGATGCAATGATCCCAGGGTCAGTGTTTGACTGGTGATGTTCCCAGTATAACTTTATGACTTTTCGATGACCCAATCTCACTTTGTGTCTGTGCAATGATCCCAATCTCGCTGCGTGACTGTGCGATGTTCCCAGTCTCAAAGTGTGTCTGTGCGATGTACCCAGTCTCACTGTGTGTCTGTGCGATGATCCCTGTCTCACTGTGTGACTGTGCGATGATCCCTGTCTCACTGTGTGACTGTGCGATGATCCCACTCTCACTGTGTGACTGTGCGATGATCCCAGTCTGACTGTGTGACTGTGCGATGATGCCAGTCTCTCTGTGTGACTGTGCGATGTTCCCAATCTCACTGTGTGACTGTGCGATGATCCCAGTCTAAATGTGTGACTATGCGATGATCCCAGTCTCTCTGTGTGACTGTGCGATGATCCCAGTCTCTCTGTGTGACTTTGCGATGTTCCCAATCTCACTGTGTGACTGTGCTATGATCCCAGTCTCTCTGTGTGACTGTGCGATGATCCCAGTCTCTCTGTGTGACTGTGCAATGTTCCCAATCTCACTGTGTGACTGTGCGATGATCCCAGTCTCTCTGTGTGACTGTGCAATGTTCCCAATCTCACTGTGTGACTGTGCAATGATCCCAGTCTGACTGTGTGACTGCACAATGATTCCAGTCTCTCTGTGTGACTGTGCGATAATCCCAGTCTCTCTGTGTGACTTAGCGATGATCCCAGGCACACTGTGTGACTGTGCGATGATCCCAGTCTTGCTGTGTGACTGTGCGATGATACCAGTCTCGCTGTGTGACTGTGGGATGATCCCAGTCTGACTCTATGACTGTGCAATGATCCCAGGCTAAGTGTGACTGTGCAATGATCCCAGTCTCTCTGTGTAACAGTGCAATGTTCCCAGTCCTACTGTTTGACTGTGCGATGATCCGAGTCTCACTGTGTGAATGTGCGATGTTCCCAATCTCACTGTGTTACTGTGCGATGATCCCAGTCTGACTGTGTGACTGTGCGATGATCCCAGTCTCTCTGTGTGACTGTGTGATGATCCCAGTCTCACTGTGTGACTGTGCGATGATCCCAGTCTCGCTGTGTGACTGTGCGATGATCCCAGTCTGACTTTGTGACTGTGCAATGATCCCAGTTTCACTGTGTGACTGTGTGATGATCCCAGTCTCACTGTGTGACTGTGCGATGATCCCAGTCTCACTGTGTGACTGTGTGATGATCCCAGTCTCACTGTGTGACTGTGCGATGATCGCAGTCTGACTGTGTGTCTGTGCTATGATCCCAGTCTCACTGTGTGACTGTGCGCTGATCCTAGGCCCACTGTGTGACTGTAATTTTCCCAGTTTCACTGTGTGACTGTGCGATGATCCCAATCTCGCAGTGTGACTATGCGATTATCCCAGTCTGACTGTGTGACTGTGCGATGATCCCAGTCTGACTGTGTGAGTGTGCAATGATCCCATTCTCACTGTGTAACTATGCGATGTTCCCATTCTCACTGTTTGACTGTGCGATGTTCCCTGTCTCACTGTGTGAGTGTGCGATGATCCGAGTCTCTCTGTGTGACAGTGCGACATTCCTAGTCTCACTGTGTGACTGTGCGATGATCGCAGTCTCACTGTGTGACTGCGCGATGATCTGAGTCTCACTGTGTGACTGTGCGATGCTCCCAGACTGACTGTGTGACTGTGCGTTGTTCCCAGTCTCACTGTGTGACTGTGCGATGATCCCAGTCTCACTGCGTGACTGTGGGATGATCCCAGTCTCTCTGTGTGACTGTGCGATATACCCCTCTCACTGTTTGACTGTGAGATGATACCAGTCTCTCTGTGTGACAGTGCGATGTTCCCAGTATCACTGTGTGTCTGTGCGATGATCCCAGTCTCATTATGTCACTGTGCGATATACCCCTCTCAGTATGTGACTGTGCGATGATCCCAATCTCGCTGTGTGACTTTGCGATGCTACCAGTCTCGCTGTGTGATTGTGCGATGATCCCAGTCTCGCTGTGTGAATGTGCGATGATCCCAGTCCCACTGTGTGACTGTGCAATTTTCCCAGTCTCATTGTGTGACTGTGCGATGATCCCAGTCCCTCTGTGTGACTGTGCGATGATCCCAGTCCCAATGTGTGACTGTGTGATGATCCGAGTCTCACTGTGTGACTGTGTGATAATCCCAATCTCTCTGTGTGACAGTGCGACATTCCTAGTCTCACTGTGTGACTGTGCGATGATCCCAGTCTCACTGTGTGACTGTGCGATGATCCCAGTCTCACTGTGTGACTGTGTGATGATCCCAGTCTCACTGTGTGACTGTGCGATGTTCCCAATCTCGCTGTGTGACTGTGCGATGTTCCCAGTCTCACTGTGTGACAGTGCGACATTCCCACTCTCACTGTGTGACTGTGCGATGATCCCAGTCTGACTGTTTGACTGTGCGATGATCCTGGTCTCACTATGTGACTGTGTGATGATTCGATACTCACTGTGTGTCTGTGCGATGATCCCAGTCTCACTGTGTGACTGTGCGATGATCCTTGTCTCACTGTGTGACTGTGCGATGATCCCAGTCTCACTGTGTGACTGTGCGATGTTCCTAATCTCGCTGTGTGACTGTGCGATGTTCCCAGTCTCACTGTGTGACAGTGCGACATTCCCACTCTCACTGTGTGACTGTGCGATGATCCCAGTCTGACTGTGTGACTGTGCAATGATCCTGGTCTCATTATGTGACTGTGTGATGATCCGATACTCACTGTGTGTCTGTGCCATGTTCCCAGTCTCTCTGTGTGACTGTGCGATGATCCCTGTCTCACTGTGTGACTGTGCGATGATCCCTGTCTCACTGTGTGACTGTGCGATGATTCCAGTCTCACTGTGTGACTGTGCGATGATGCCAGACTCACTGTGTGACTGTGCGATGATCCCAGTCTCACGGTGTGACTGTGCGATGATCCCAGTCTCACTGTGTGACTGTGCGATGATCCCAGTCTCACTGTGTGACTGTGCGATGATCCCAGTCTGACTGTGTGACTGTGCGATGATGCCAGTCTCTCTGTGTGACTGTGCGATGTTCCCAATCTCACTGTGTGACTGTGCGATGATCCCAGTCTGACTGTGTGACTGTGCGATGATCCTGGTCTCATTATGTGACTGTGTGATGATCCGATACTCACTGTGTGTCTGTGCAATGATCCCAGTTTCAGTGTGACTGTGCGATTAAACTAGTCTCACTGTGTGACGATGCAATGATCCCTGGGTCAGTGTTTGACTGGTGATGTTCCCAGTATAACTTTATGACTTTTCGATGACCCAATCTCACTTTGTGACTGTGCAATGATCGCAATCTCGCTGCGTGACTGTGCGACATTCCCACTCTCACTGTGTTACTTTGCGATCATCCCAGTCTCACTGTGTGACTGTGCGATGATCCCAGTCTCGCTGTGTGACTGTGCGATGATCCCAGTCTCACTGTGTGACTGTACGATGATGCCAGACTCACTGTGTGACTGTGCGATGATCCCAGTCTCACGGTGTGACTGTGCGATGATCCCAGTCTCACTGTGTGACTGTGCGATGATCCCAGTCTGACTGTGTGACTGTGCGATGATGCCAGTCTCTCTGTGTGACTGTGCGATGTTCCCAATCTCACTGTGTGAATGTGCGATGATCCCAGTCTAACTGTGTGACTGTGCGATGATCCCAGTCTCTCTGTGTGACTGTGCGATGATCCCAGTCTCTCTGTGTGACTGTGCAATGTTCCCAATCTCACTGTGTGACTGTGCGATGATCCCAGTCTCTCTGTGTGACTGTGCAATGTTCCCAATCTCACTGTGTGACTGTGCGATGATCCCAGTCTGACTGTCTGACTGTGCAATGATTCCAGTCTCTCTGTGTGACTGTGCAATAATCCCAGTCTCTCTGTGTGACTGTGCGATGATCCCAGTCACACTGTGTGACTGTGCAATGATCCCAGTCTCACTGTGTGACTGTGCGCTGATCCTAGGCCCACTGTGTGACTGTAATTTTCCCAGTTTCACTGTGTGACTGTGCGATGATCCCAATCTCGCTGTGTGACTATGCGATGTTCCCAGTCTCTCTGTGTGACTGTGCGATGTTCCCAGTTTCACTGTGTGACTGTGCGATGATCCGAGTGTCACTGTGTGATTGTGCGATATTCCCAATCTCACTGTATGACTGTGCGATTATCCCAGTCTGACTGTGTGACTGTGCGATGATCCCAGTCTGACTGTGTGAGTGTGCAATGATCCCATTCTCACTGTGTAACTGTGCGATGTTCCCATTCTCACTGTTTGACTGTGCGATGTTCCCTGTCTCACTGTGTGAGTGTGCGATGATCCGAGTCTCTCTGTGTGACAGTGCGACATTCCTAGTCTCACTGTGTGACTGTGCGATGATCGCAGTCTCACTGTGTGACTGCGCGATGATCTGAGTCTCACTGTGTGACTGTGCGATGCTCCCAGACTGACTGTGTGACTGTGCGTTGTTCCCAGTCTCACTGTGTGACTGTGCGATGATCCCAGTCTCACTGCGTGACTGTGGGATGATCCCAGTCTCTCTGTGTGACTGTGCGATATACCCCTCTCACTGTTTGACTGTGAGATGATACCAGTCTCTCTGTGTGACAGTGCGATGTTCCCAGTATCACTGTGTGTCTGTGCGATGATCCCAGTCTCATTATGTCACTGTGCGATATACCCCTCTCAGTGTGTGACTGTGCGATGATCCCAATCTCGCTGTGTGAATGTGCGATGATCCCAGTCCCACTGTGTGACTGTGCGATGATCCCAGTCCCACTGTGTGACTGTGCAATTTTCCCAGTCTCATTGTGTGACTTTGCGATGCTACCAGTCTCGCTGTGTGATTGTGCGATGATCCCAGTCTCGCTGTGTGAATGTGCGATGATCCCAGTCCCACTGTGTGACTGTGCAATTTTCCCAGTCTCATTGTGTGACTGTACGATGATCCCAGTCCCTCTGTGTGACTGTGCGATGATCCCAGTCCCAATGTGTGACTGTGTGATGATCCCAGTCTCACTGTGTGACTGTGTGATGATCCCAGTCTCACTGTGTGACTGTGCGATGTTCCCAATCTCGCTGTGTGACTGTGCGATGTTCCCAGTCTCACTGTGTGACAGTGCGACATTCCCACTCTCACTGTGTGACTGTGCGATGATCCCAGTCTGACTGTTTGACTGTGCGATGATCCTGGTCTCACTATGTGACTGTGTGATGATTCGATACTCACTGTGTGTCTGTGCGATGATCCCAGTCTCACTGTGTGACTGTGCGATGATCCCTGTCTCACTGTGTGACTGTGCGATGATCCCTGTCTCACTGTGTGACTGTGCGATGATTCCAGTCTCACTGTGTGACTGTGCGATGATGCCAGACTCACTGTGTGACTGTGCGATGATCCCAGTCTCACGGTGTGACTGTGCGATGATCCCAGTCTCACTGTGTGACTGTGCGATGATCCCAGTCTCACTGTGTGACTGTGCGATGATCCCAGTCTGACTGTGTGACTGTGCGATGATGCCAGTCTCTCTGTGTGACTGTGCGATGTTCCCAATCTCACTGTGTGACTGTGCGATGATCCCAGTCTGACTGTGTGACTGTGCGATGATCCTGGTCTCATTATGTGACTGTGTGATGATCCGATACTCACTGTGTGTCTGTGCAATGATCCCAGTTTCAGTGTGACTGTGCGATTAAACTAGTCTCACTGTGTGACGATGCAATGATCCCTGGGTCAGTGTTTGCCTGGTGATGTTCCCAGTATAACTTTATGACTTTTCGATGACCCAATCTCACTTTGTGACTGTGCAATGATCGCAATCTCGCTGCGTGACTGTGCGATGATCCCTGTCTCACTGTGTGACTTTGCGATCATCCCAGTCTCACTGTGTGACTGTGCGATGATCCCAGTCTCGCTGTGTGACTGTGCGATGATCCCAGTCTCACTGTGTGACTGTACGATGATGCCAGACTCACTGTGTGACTGTGCGATGATCCCAGTCTCACGGTGTGACTGTGCGATGATCCCAGTCTCACTGTGTGACTGTGCGATGATCCCAGTCTGACTGTGTGACTGTGCGATGATGCCAGTCTCTCTGTGTGACTGTGCGATGTTCCCAATCTCACTGTGTGAATGTGCGATGATCCCAGTCTAACTGTGTGACTGTGCGATGATCCCAGTCTCTCTGTGTGACTGTGCGATGATCCCAGTCTCTCTGTGTGACTGTGCAATGTTCCCAATCTCACTGTGTGACTGTGCGATGATCCCAGTCTCTCTGTGTGACTGTGCAATGTTCCCAATCTCACTGTGTGACTGTGCGATGATCCCAGTCTGACTGTCTGCCTGTGCAATGATTCCAGTCTCTCTGTGTGACTGTGCGATAATCCCAGTCTCTCTGTGTGACTGTGCGATGATCCCAGTCACACTGTGTGACTGTGCAATGATCCCAGTCTTGCTGTGTGACTGTGCGATGATACCAGTCTCGCTGTGTGACTGTGGGATGATCCCAGTCTGACTCTATGACTGTGCAATGATCCCTGTATGACTCTGTGACTGTGCAATGATCCCAGGCTCATTGTGACTGTGCAATGATCCCAGTCTCGCTGTGTGACTGTGCGATGTTCCCAGTCTCACTGTGTGACAGTGCGACATTCCCACTCTCACTGTGTGACTGTGCGATGATCCAAGTCTGACTGTGTGACTGTGCAATGATCCTGGTCTCATTATGTGACTGTGTGAT
The DNA here is from genome assembly GCA_026770705.1 of Isurus oxyrinchus. Taxonomy (NCBI): domain Eukaryota; kingdom Metazoa; phylum Chordata; class Chondrichthyes; order Lamniformes; family Lamnidae; genus Isurus; species Isurus oxyrinchus. Next base: position 47,821 of record JANJGN010000179.1, read on the forward strand.
GATCCGATACTCACTGTGTGTCTGTGCGATGTTCCCTGTCTCACTGTGTGACTGTGCGATGATCCCTGTCTCACTGTGTGACTGTGCGATGATCCCTGTCTCAATTTGTGACTGTGCGATGATCCCAGTCTCACTGTGTGACTGTGCGATGATGCCAGACTCACTGTGTGACTGTGCGATGATCCCAGTCTCACGGTGTGACTGTGCGATGATCCCAGTCTGACTGTGTGACTGTGCGATGATGCCAGTCTCTCTGTGTGACTGTGTGATGTTCCCAATCTCACTGTGTGACTGTGCGATGATCCTGGTCTCATTATGTGACTGTGTGATGATCCGATACTCACTGTGTGTCTGTGCAATGATCCCAGTTTCAGTGTGACTGTGCGATTAAACTAGTCTCACTGTGTGACGATGCAATGATCCCAGGGTCAGTGTTTGACTAGTGATGTTCCCAGTATAACTTTATGACTTTTCGATGACCCAAACTCACTTTGTGTCTGTGCAATGATCCCAATCTCGCTGCGTGACTGTGCGACATTCCCACTCTCACTGTGTGACTGTGCGATGATCCCAGTCTGACTGTTTGACTGTGCGATGATCCTGGTCTCACTATGTGACTGTGTGATGATTCGATACTCACTGTGTGTCTGTGCGATGTTCCTAGTCTCACTGTGTGAATGTGCGATGATCCCAGTCTCACTGTGTGACTGTGCGATGTTCCCAATCTCGCTGTGTGACTGTGCGATGTTCCCAGTCTCACTGTGTGACAGTGCGACATTCCCACTCTCACTGTGTGACTGTGCGATGATCCCAGTCTTACTGTGTGACTGTGCAATGATCCTGGTCTCATTATGTGACTGTGTGATGATCCGATACTCACTGTGTGTCTGTGCGATGTTCCCAGTCTCACTGTGTGACTGTGCGATGATCCCTGTCTCACTGTGTGACTGTGCGATGATCCCTGTCTCACTGTGTGACTGTGCGATGATCCCAGTCTCACTGTGTGACTGTGCGATGATGCCAGACTCACTGTGTGACTGTGCGATGATCCCAGTCTCACGGTGTGACTGTGCGATGATCCCAGTCTCACTGTGTGACTGTGCGATGATCCCAGTCTGACTGTGTGAATGTGCGATGACGCCAGTCTCTCTGTGTGACTGTGTGATTTTCCCAATCTCACTGTGTGACTGTGCGATGATCCCAGTCTGACTGTGTGACTGTGCGATGATCCTGGTCTCATTATGTGACTGTGTGATGATCCGATACTCACTGTGTGTCTGCGCAATGATCCCAGTTTCAGTGTGACTGTGCGATTAAACTAGTCTCACTGTGTGACGATGCAATGATCCCAGGGTCAGTGTTTGACTGGTGATGTTCCCAGTATAACTTTATGACTTTTCGATGACCCAATCTCACTTTGTGTCTGTGCAATGATCCCAATCTCGCTGCGTGACTGTGCGATGTTCCCAGTCTCAAAGTGTGTCTGTGCGATGTACCCAGTCTCACTGTGTGTCTGTGCGATGATCCCTGTCTCACTGTGTGACTGTGCGATGATCCCTGTCTCACTGTGTGACTGTGCGATGATCCCACTCTCACTGTGTGACTGTGCGATGATCCCAGTCTGACTGTGTGACTGTGCGATGATGCCAGTCTCTCTGTGTGACTGTGCGATGTTCCCAATCTCACTGTGTGACTGTGCGATGATCCCAGTCTAAATGTGTGACTGTGCGATGATCCCAGTCTCTCTGTGTGACTGTGCGATGATCCCAGTCTCTGTGTGACTGTGCGATGTTCCCAATCTCACTGTGTGTCTGTGCGATGATCCCAGTCTCTCTGTGTGACTGTGCGATGATCCCAGTCTCTCTGTGTGACTGTGCAATGTTCCCAATCTCACTGTGTGACTGTGCGATGATCCCAGTCTCTCTGTGTGACTGTGCAATGTTCCCAATCTCACTGTGTGACTGTGCAATGATCCCAGTCTGACTGTGTGACTGCGCAATGATTCCAGTCTCTCTGTGTGACTGTGCGATGATCCCAGTCTCACTGTGTGACTGTGTGATGATCCCAGTCTCGCTGTGTGACTGTGCGATGTTCCCAATCTCACTGTGTGACTGTGCGATGATCCCAGTCTCTCTGTGTGACTGTGCAATGTTCCCAATCTCACTGTGTGACTGTGCAATGATCCCAGTCTGACTGTGTGACTGCGCAATGATTCCAGTCTCTCTGTGTGACTGTGCGATAATCCCAGTCTCTCTGTGTGACTTAGCGATGATCCCAGGCACACTGTGTGACTGTGCGATGATCCCAGTCTTGCTGTGTGACTGTGCGATGATACCAGTCTCGCTGTGTGACTGTGGGATGATCCCAGTCTGACTCTATGACTGTGCAATGATCCCAGGCTCAGTGTAACAGTGCAATGTTCCCAGTCCTACTGTTTGACTGTGCGATGATCCGAGACTCACTGTGTGAATGTGCGATGTTCCCAATCTCACTGTGTTACTGTGCGATGATCCCAGTCTGACTGTGTGACTGTGCGATGATCCCAGTCTCACTGTGTGACTGTGCGATGATCCCAGTCTCGCTGTGTGAATGTGCGATGATCCCAGTCCCACTGTGTGACTGTGCAATTTTCCCAGTCTGATTGTGTGACTGTGCGATGATCCCAGTCCCTCTGTGTGACTGTGCGATGATCCCAGTCCCAATGTGTGACTGTGTGATGATCCGAGTCTCACTGTGTGAATGTGTGATAATCCCAATCTCTCTGTGTGACAGTGCGACATTCCTAGTCTCACTGTGTGACTGTGTGATGATCCCAGTCTCACTGTGTGACTGTGCGATGATCCCAGTCTCACTGTGTGACTGTGTGATGATCCCAGTCTCACTGTGTGACTGTGCGATGTTCCCAATCTCGCTGTGTGTCTGTGCGATGTTCCCTGTCTCATTGTGTGACAGTGCGACATTCCCACTCTCACTGTGTGACTGTGAGATGATCCCAGTCTGACTGTTTGACTGTGCGATGATCCTGGTCTCACTATGTGACTGTGTGATGATTCGATACTCACTGTGTGTCTGTGCGATGATCCCAGTCTCACTGTGTGACTGTGCGATGATCCTTGTCTCACTGTGTGTCTGTGCGATGATCCCAGTCTCACTGTGTGACTATGCGATTTTCCTAATCTCGCTGTGTGACTGTGCGATGTTCCCAGTCTCACTGTGTGACAGTGCGACATTCCCACTCTCACTGTGTGACTGTGCGATGATCCCAGTCTGACTGTGTGAGTGTGCAATGATCCTGGTCTCATTATGTGACTGTGTGATGATCCGATACTCACTGTGTGTCTGTGCCATGTTCCCAGTCTCACTGTGTGACTGTGCGATGATCCCTGTCTCACTGTGTGACTGTGCGATGATCCCTGTCTCACTGTGTGACTGTGCGATGATTCCAGTCTCACTGTGTGACTGTGCGATGATGCCAGACTCACTGTGTGACTGTGCGATGATCCCAGTCTCACGGTGTGACTGTGCGATGATCCCAGTCTCACTGTGTGACTGTGCGATGATCCCAGTCTGACTGTGTGACTGTGCAATGATCCTGGTCTCATTATGTGACTGTGTGATGATCCGATACTCACTGTGTGTCTGTGCCATGTTCCCAGTCTCACTGTGTGACTGTGCGATGAACCCTGTCTCACTGTGTGACTGTGCGATGATCCCTGTCTCACTGTGTGACTGTGCGATGATTCCAGTCTCACTGTGTGACTGTGCGATGATGCCAGACTCACTGTGTGACTGTGCGATGATCCCAGTCTCACGGTGTGACTGTGCGATGATCCCAGTCTCAAAGTGTGACTGTGCGATGATCCCAGTCTCACTGTGTGACTGTGCGATGATCCCAGTCTGACTGTGTGACTGTGCGATGATGCCAGTCTCTCTGTGTGACTGTGCGATGTTCCCAATCTCACTGTGTGACTGTGCGATGATCCCAGTCTGACTGTGTGACTGTGCGATGATCCTGGTCTCATTATGTGACTGTGTGATGATCCGATACTCACTGCGTGTCTGTGCAATGATCCCAGTTTCAGTGTGACTGTGCGATTAAACTAGTCTCACTGTGTGACGATGCAATGATCCCTGGGTCAGTGTTTGCCTGGTGATGTTCCCAGTATAACTTTATGACTTTTTGATGACCCAATCTCACTTTGTGACTGTGCAATGATCGCAATCTCGCTGCGTGACTGTGCGATGATCCCTGTCTCACTGTGTGACTTTGCGATCATCCCAGTCTCACTGTGTGACTGTGCGATGATCCCAGTCTCGCTGTGTGACTGTGCAATGATCCCAGTCTCACTGTGTGACTGTACGATGATGCCAGACTCACTGTGTGACTGTGCGATGATCCCAGTCTCACGGTGTGACTGTGCGATGATCCCAGTCTCACTGTGTGACTGTGCGATGATCCCAGTCTGACTGTGTGACTGTGCGATGATGCCAGTCTCTCTGTGTGACTGTGCGATGTTCCCAATCTCACTGTGTGAATGTGCGATGATCCCAGTCTAACTGTGTGACTGTGCGATGATCCCAGTCTCTCTGTGTGACTGTGCGATGATCCCAGTCTCTCTGTGTGACTGTGCAATGTTCCCAATCTCACTGTGTGACTGTGCGATGATCCCAGTCTCTCTGTGTGACTGTGCAATGTTCCCAATCTCACTGTGTGACTGTGCGATGATCCCAGTCTGACTGTGTGACTGTGCAATGATTCCAGTCTCTCTGTGTTACTGAGCGATAATCCCAGTCTCTCTGTGTGAATGTGCGATGATCCCAGTCCCACTGTGTGACTGTGCGATGATCCCAGTGTGACTGTGTGAAAGTGCAATGATTCCAGTCTTGCTGTGTGATTGTGCGATGATCCCAGTCTTGCTGTGTGAATGTGCGATGATCCCAGTCCCACTGTGTGACTGTGCAATTTTCCCAGTCTCATTGTGTGACTGTGCGATGATCCCAGTCCCTCTGTGTGACTGTGCGATGATCCCAGTCCCAATGTGTGACTGTGTGATGATCCGAGTCTCACTGTGTGACTGTGTGATAATCCCAATCTCTCTGTGTGACAGTGCGACATTCCTAGTCTCACTGTGTGACTGTGCGATGATCCCAGTCTCACTGTATGACTGTGCCATTATCCCAGTCTCACTGTGTGACTGTGTGATGATCCCAGTCTCACTGTGTGACTGTGCAATGTTCCCAATCTCACTGTGTGACTGTGCGATGATCCCAGTCTCACTGTGTGACTGTGCGATGATTCCAGTCTCTCTGTGTGACTGTGCGATAATCCCAGTCTCTCTGTGTGAATGTGCGATGATCCCAGTCCCACGGTGTGACTGTGCGATGATCCCAGTCTGACTGTGTGACTGTGCAATGATTCCAGTCTCGCTGTGTGATTGTGCGATGATCCCAGTCTCGCTGTGTGAATGAGCGATGATCCCAGTCCCACTGTGTGACTGTGCAATTTTCCCAGTCTCATTGTGTGACTGTGCGATGATCCCAGTCCCTCTGTGTGACTGTTTGATGATCCCAGTCCCAATGTGTGACTGTGTGATGATCCGAGTCTCACTGTGTGACTGTGTGATATTCCCAATCTCTCTGTGTGACAGTGCGACATTCCTAGTCTCACTGTGTGACTGTGCGATGATCCCAGTCTCACTGTGTGACTGTGCGATGATCCCAGTCTCACTGTGTGACTGTGTGATGATCCCAGTCTCACTGTGTGACTGTGCGATGTTCCCAATCTCGCTGTGCGACTGTGCGATGTTCCCAGTCTCACTGTGTGACAGTGCGACATTCCCACTCTCACTGTGTGACTGTGCGATGATCCCAGTCTGACTGTTTGACTGTACGATGATCCTGGTCTCACTATGTGACTGTGTGATGATTCGATACTCACTGTGTGTCTGTGCGATGATCCCAGTCTCACTGTGTGACTGTGCGATGATCCTTGTCTCACTCTCACTGTGTGACTGTGCGATGATCCCAGTCTCACTGTGTGACTGTGCGATGTTCCTAATCTCGCTGTGTGACTGTGCGATGTTCCCAATCTCACTGTGTGACAGTGCGACATTCCCACTCTCACTGTGTGACTGTGCGATGATCCCAGTCTGACTGTGTGACTGTGCAATGATCCTGGTCTCATTATGTGACTGTGTGATGATCCGATACTCACTGTGTGTCTGTGCCATGTTCCCAGTCTCACTGTGTGACTGTGCGATGATCCCTGTCTCACTGTGTGACTGTGCGATGATTCCAGTCTCACTGTGTGACTGTGCGATGATGCCAGCCTCTCTGTGTGACTGTGCGATGATCCCAGTCTCACGGTGTGACTGTGCGATGATCCCAGTCTCACTGTGTGACTGTGCGATGATCCCAGTCTCACTGTGTGACTGTGCGATGATCCCAGTCTGACTGTGTGACTGTGCAATGATGCCAGTCTCTCTGTTTGACTGTGCGATGTTCCCAATCTCACTGTGTGACTGTGCGATGATCCCAGTCTGACTGTGTGACTGTGCGATGATCCTGGTCTCATTATGTGACTGTGTGATGATCCGATACTCACTGTGTGTCTGTGCAATGATCCCAGTTTCAGTGTGACTGTGCGATTAAACTAGTCTCACTGTGTGACGATGCAATGATCCCTGGGTCAGTGTTTGCCTGGTGATGTTCCCAGTATAACTTTATGACTTTTCGATGACCCAATCTCACTTTGTGACTGTGCAATGATCGCAATCTCGCTGCGTGACTGTGCGATGATCCCTGTCTCACTGTGTGACTTTGCGATCATCCCAGTCTCACTGTGTGACTGTGCGATGATCCCAGTCTCGCTGTGTGACTGTGCGATGATCCCAGTCTCACTGTGTGACTGTACGATGATGCCAGACTCACTGTGTGACTGTACGATGATCCCAGTCTCACGGTGTGACTGTGCGATGATCCCAGTCTCACTGTGTGACTGTGCGATGATCCCAGTCTGACTGTGTGACTGTGCGATGATGCCAGTCTCTCTGTGTGACTGTGCGATGTTCCCAATCTCACTGTGTGAATGTGCGATGATCCCAGTCTAACTGTGTGACTGTGCGATGATCCCAGTCTCTCTGTGTGACTGTGCGATGATCCCAGTCTCTCTGTGTGACTGTGCAATGATCCCAGTCTCACTGTGTGACTGTGCGATGATCCGAGTCTCACTGTGTGAAAGTGCGATGTTCCCAATCTCACTGTGTGTCTGTGCAATGATCCCAGTTTCACTGTGTGACTGTGTGATGATCCCAGTCTCACTGTGTGACTGTGCGATGATCCGAGTGTCACTGTGTGATTGTGCGATGTTCCCAATCTCACTGTGTGACTGTGCGATGATCCCAGTCTGACTGTGTGAGTGTGCAATGATCCGAGTGTCACTGTGTGATTGTGCAATGATCCCATTCTCACTGTGTAACTGTGCGATGTTCCCATTCTCACTGTTTGACTGTTCGATGTTCCCTGTCTCACTGTGTGACTGTGCGATGATCCCAGTCTCACTGTGTGACTGTGCGACATTCCTAGTCTCACTATGTGACTGTGCGATGATCCCAGTCTCACTGTGTGACTGTGCGATGATCCGAGTCTCACTGTGTGACTGTGCGAAGCTCCCAGACTGACTGTGTGACTGTGCGTTGTTCCCAGTCTCACTGTGTTACTGTGCGATGATCCCAGTCTCACTGCGTGACTGTGCGATGATCCCAGTCTCTCTGTGTGACTGTACTATATACCCCTCTCACTGTTTGACTGTGAGATGATACCAGTCTCTCTGTGTGAAAGTGCGATGTTCCCAGTATCACTGTGTGTCTGTGCGATGATCCCAGTCTCATTATGTCACTGTGCGATATACCCCTCTCAGTGTGTGACGGTTCGATGATCCCAATCTCGCTGTGTGATTGTGCGATGATCCCAGTCTCGCTGTGTGACTGTGCAATTTTCCAAGTCTCACTGTGTGAATGTGCGATGATCCCAGTCCCACTGTGTGACTGTGCAATTTTCCCAGTCCCTCTGTGTGACTGTGCGATGATCCGAGTCTCACTGTGTGACTGTGTGATGATCCCAATCTCTCTGTGTGACAGTGCGACATTCCTAGTCTCACTGTGTGACTGTGCGATGATCCGAGTCTCACTGTGTGACTGTGTGATGATCCCAATCTCTCTGTGTGACAGTGCGACATTCCTAGTCTCACTGTGTGACTGTGCAATGATCCCAGTCTCACTGTGTGACTGTGCGATGCTCCCAGACTGACTGTGTGACTGTGCGTTGTTCCCAGTCTCACTGTGTGACTGTGCGATGATCCCAGTCTCACTGCGTGACTGTGCGATGATCCCAGACTCATTATGTCACTGTGCGATATACCCCTCTCTGTGTGTGACTGTGCGATGATCCCAATCTCGCTGTGTGACTGTGCGATGATACCAGTCTCGCTGTGTGACTGTGCGATGATCCTAGTCCCACTGTGCGACTGTGCGATGATTCCAGTCTGACTGTGTGACTGTGCGATGATCCCAGTCTCACTGTGTGACTGTGCGATGCTCCCAGTCTGACTGTGTGACTCTGCGTTGTTCCCAGTCTCACTGTGTGACTGTGCGATGATCCCTGTCCCACTGTGTAACTGTGCGATGTTCCCAGTCTCACTGTGTGACTGTGCGATGATGCCAGTCTGACTGTGTGACTGTGCGATGATCCCAGTCTCAGTTTGTGACTGTGCGATGATCCCAGTCACATTGTGTGACTGTGCAATGATCCCAGTCTCACTTTGTGACTGTGCGATGTTCCCAGTCTCTCTGTGAGACAGTGCGATGATCCCAGTCTGACTGTGTGACTGTGCGATGATCCTGGTCTCACTGTGTGACTGCGTGATGATCCGATACTCACTGTGTGTCTGTGCAATGATCCCAGTTTCAGTGTGACTGTGCGATTAAATTAGTCTCCCTGTGTGACGATGCAATGATCCCAGGGTCAGAGTTTGACTGGTGATGTTCCCAGTATAACTTTATGACTTTTCGATGACCCAATCTCACTTTGTGTCTGTGCAATGATCCCAATCTCGCTGCGTGACTGTGCGATGTTCCCAGTCTCACTGTGTGTCTGTGCGATGATCCCTGTCTCACTGTGTGACTGTGCGATGATCCCTGTCTCACTGTGTGACTGTGCGATGATCCCAGTCTCACTGTGTGACTGTGCGATGATGCCAGACTCACTGTGAGACTGTGCGATGATCCCAGTCTCATGGTGTGACTGTGCGATGATCCCAGTCTCACTGTGTGACTGTGCGATGATCCCAGTCTGACTGTGTGACTGTGCGATGATGCCAGTCTCTCTGTGTGACTGTGCGATGTTCCCAATCTCACTGTGTGACTGTGCGATGATCCCAGTCTAACTGTGTGACTGTGCGATGATCCCAGTCTCTCTGTGTGACTGTGCGATGATCCCAATCTCTCTGTGTGACTGTGCAATGTTCCCAATCTCACTGTGTGACTGTGCGATGATCCCAGTCTCTCTGTGTGACTGTGCAATGTTCCCAATCTCACTGTGTGACTGCGCAATGATTCCAGTCTCTCTTTGTGACTGTGCAATGTTCCCAGTCTCACTGTGTGACTGTAATTTTCCCAGTCTCACTGTTTGACTGTGCGATGATCCGTGTCTCACTATGTGAATGTGCGATGTTTCCAATCTCACTGTGTTACTGTGCGATGATCCCAGTCTGACTGTGTGACTGTGCGATGATCCCAGTCTCACTGTGTGACTGTGCGATGTTCCCAATCTCGCTGTGTGACTGTGCGATGTTCCCAGTCTCACTGTGCGACAGTGCGACATTCCCACTCTCACTGTGTGACTGTGCGATTATCCCAGTCTTACTGTTTGACTGTGCTATGATCCTGGTCTCACTATGTGACTTTGTGATGATTCGATACTCACTGTGTGTCTGTGTGATGATCCCAGTCTCACTGTGTGACTGTGCGATGATCCCAGTCTCACTGTGTGACTGTGCGATGATGCCAGACTCACTGTGTGACTGTGCAATGATCCCAGTCTCACGGTGTGACAGTGCGACATTCCCACTCTCACTGTGTGACTGTGCGATGATCCCAGTCTGACTGTGTGACTGTGCAATGATCCTGGTCTCATTATGTGACTGTGCAATGATCCGATACTCACTGTCTGTCTGTGCGATGTTCCCAGTCTCACTGTGTGACTGTGCGATGATCCCTGTCTCACTGTGTGACTGTGCGATGTTCCTAATCTCGCTGCGTGACTGTGCGATGTTCCCAGTCTCACTGTGGGACAGTGCGACATTCCCACTCTCACTGTGTGACTGTGCGATGATCCCAGTCTGACTGTGTGACTGTGCAATGATCCTGGTCTCATTATGTGACTGTGTGATGATCCGATACTCACTGTGTGTCTGTGCGATGTTCCCAGTCTCACTGTGTGACTGTGCGATGATCTTTGTCTCACTGTGTGACTGTGCGGTGATCCCTGTCTCACTGTGTGACTGTGCGATGATTCCAGTCTCACTGTGTGACTGTGCGATGATGCCAGACTCACTGTGTGACTGTGCGATGATCCCAGTCTCACGGTGTGACTGTGCGATGATCCCAGTCTCACTGTGTGACTGTGCGATGATCCCAGTCTCACTGTGTGACTGTGCGATGATCCCAGTCTGACTGTGTGACTGTGCGATGATGCCACTCTCTCTGTGTGACTGTGCGATGTTCCCAATCTCACTGTGTGACTGTGCGATGATCCCAGTCTGACTGTGTGACTGTGCGATGATCCTGGTCTCATTATGTGACTGTGTGATGATCCGATACTCACTGTGTGTCTGTGCAATGATCCCAGTTTCAGTGTGACTGTGCGATTAAACTAGTCTCACTGTGTGACGATGCAATGATCCCAGGGTCAGTGTTTGCCTGGTGATGTTCCCAGTATAACTTTATGACTTTTCGATGACCCAATCTCACTTTGTGACTGTGCAATGATCGCAATCTCGCTGCGTGACTGTGCGATGATCCCTGTCTCACTGTGTGACTTTGCGATCATCCCAGTCTCACTGTGTGACTGTGCGATGATCCCAGTCTCGCTGCGGGACTGTGCGATGATCCCAGTCTCACTGTGTGACTGTGCGATGATGCCAGACTCACTGTGTGACTGTGCGATGATTCCAGTCTCACGGTGTGACTGTGCGATGATCCCAGTCTCACTGTGTGACTGTGCGATGATCCCAGTCTGACTGTGTGACTGTGCGATGATGCCATTCTCTCTGTGTGACTGTGCGATGTTCCCAATCTCACTGTGTGAATGTGCGATGATCCCAGTCTAACTGTGTGACTGTGCGATGATCGCAGTCTCTCTGTGTGACTGTGCGATGATCCCAGTCTCTCTGTGTGACTGTGCAATGTTCCCAATCTCACTGTGTGACTGTGAGATGATCCCAGTCTCTCTGTGTGACTGTGCAATGTTCCCAATCTCACTGTGTGACTGTGCGATGATCCCAGTCTGACTGTGTGACTGTGCAATGATTCCAGTCTCACTGTGTGACTGTGCGATGATCCGAGTCTCACTGTGTGAATGTGCGATGTTCCCAGTCACACTGTGTGACTGTGCGATGATACCAGTCTCGCTGTGTGACTGTGGGATGATCCCAGTCTGACTCTATGACTGTGCAATGATCCCAGTATGACTCTGTGACTGTGCAATGATCCCACGCTCAGTGTGACTGTGCAATGATCCCAGTCTCACTGTGTGAATGTGCAATGTTCCCAGTCCTACTGTTTGACTGTGCGATGATCCCAGTCTCACTGTGTGACTGTGCGATGATCCGAGTCTCAGTGTGTGAATGTGCGATGTTCCCAATCTCACTGTGTGACTGTGCAATGATCCCAGTCTGACTGTATGACTGTGCAATGATCCCAGTTTCACTGTGTGACTGTGTGATGATTCCAGTCTCACTGTGTGACTGTGCGATGATCCGAGTGTCACTGTGTGATTGTGCGATGTTTCCAATCTCACTGTGTGACTGTGCGATGATCCCAGTCTGACTGTGTGAGTGTGCAATGATCCCAGGCTCACTGTGTGATTGTGCAATGATCCCATTCTCACTGTGTAACTGTGCGATGTTCCCATTCTCACTGTTTGACTGTGCGATGTTCCCTGTCTCACTGTGTGACTGTGCGATGATCCCAGTCTCACTGTGTGACTGTGCGCTGATCCCAGTCTCACTGTGTGACTGTGCGATGATCCGAGTCTCACTGTGTGACTGTGCGAAGCTCCCAGACTGACTGTGTGAATGTGCGTTGTTCCCACTCTCACTGTGTTACTGTGCGATGATCCCAGTCTCACTGCGTGACTGTGCGATGATCCCAGTCTCTCTGTGTGACTGTACTATATACCCCTCTCACTGTTTGTGAGATGATACCAGTCTCTCTGTGTGACAGTGCGATGTTCCCAGTATCACTGTGTGTCTGTGCGATGATCCCAGTCTCATTATGTCACCGTGCGATATACCCCTCTCAGTGTGTGACTGTTCGATGATCCCAATCTCGCTGTGTGATTGTGCGATGATCCCAGTCTCGCTGTGTGACTGTGCGATTTTCCCAGTCTCACTGTGTGAATGTGCGATGATCCCAGTCCCACTGTGTGACTGTGCAATTTTCCCAGTCTCATTGTGTGACTATGCGATGATCCCAGTCCCTCTGTGTGACTGTGCGATGATCCCAGTCCCACTGTGTGACTGTGCGATGATCCGAGTCTCACTGTGTGACTGTGTGATGATCCCAATCTCTCTGTGTGACAGTGCGACATTCCTAGTCTCACTGTGTGACTGTGCGATGATCCCAGTCTCACTGTGTGACTGTGCGATGCTCCCAGACTGACTGTGTGACTGTGCGTTGTTCCCAGTCTCACTGTGTGACTGTGCGATGATCCCAGTCTCACTGCGTGACTGTGCGATGATCCCAGACTCATTATGTCACTGTGCGATATACCCCTCTCTGTGTGTGACTGTGCGATGATCCCAATCTCGCTGTGTGACTGTGCGATGATACCAGTCTCGCTGTGTGACTGTGCAATGATCCCAGTCCCACTGTGCGACTGTGCGATGATCCCAGTCTGACTGTGTGACTGTGCGATGATCCCAGTCTCACTGTGTGACTGTGCGATGCTCCCAGTCTGACTGTGTGACTCTGCGTTGTTCCCAGTCTCACTGTGTGACTGTGCGATGATCCCTGTCCCACTGTGTAACTGTGCAATGTTCCCAGTCTCACTGTGTGACTGTGCGATGATGCCAGTCTGACTGTGTGACTGTGCGATGATCCCAGTCTCAGTTTGTGACTGTGCGATGATCCCAGTCACATTGTGTGACTGTGCAATGATCCCAGTCTCACTTTGTGACTGTGCGATGATCCCAGTCTCTCTGTGAGACAGTGCGATGATCCCAGTCTGACTGTGTGACTGAGCGATGATCCTGGTCTCACTTTGTGACTGTGTGATGATCCGATACTCACTGTGTGTCTGTGCAATGATCCCAGTTTCAGTGTGACTGTGCGATTAAATTAGTCTCCCTGTGTGACGATGCAATGATCCCAGGGTCAGAGTTTGACTGGTGATGTTCCCAGTATAACTTTATGACTTTTCGATGACCCAATCTCACTTTGTGTCTGTGCAATGATCCCAATCTCGCTGCGTAACTGTGCGATGTTCCCAGTCTCACTGTGTGTCTGTGCGATGATCCCTGTCTCACTGTGTGACTGTGCGATGATCCCAGTCTCACTGTGTGACTGTGCGATGATCCCAGTCTCACGGTGTGACTGTGCGATGATCCCAGTCTCACTGTGTGACTGTGCGATGATCCCAGTCTCACTGTGTGACTGTGCGATGATGCCAGTCTCTCTGTGTGACTGTGCGATGTTCCCAATCTCACTGTGTGACTGTGCGATGATCCCAGTCTAACTGTGTGACTGTGCGATGATCCCAGTCTCTCTGTGTGACTGTGCGATGATCCCAGTCTCTCTGTGTAACAGTGCAATGTTCCCAGTCCTACTGTTTGACTGTGCGATGATCCGTGTCTCACTGTGTGAATGTACGATGTTCCCAATCTCACTGTGTTACTGTGCGATGATCCCAGTCTGACTGTGTGACTGTGCGATGATCCCAGTCTATCTGTGTGACTGTGTGATGATCCCAGTCTCACCGTGTGACTGTGCGATGATCCCATTCTCGCTGTGTGACTGTGCGATGATCCCAGTCTGACTTTGTGACTGTGCAATGATCCCAGTTTCACTGTGTGACTGTGTGATGATCCCAGTCTCACTGTGTGACTGTGCGATGATCCCAGTCTCACTGTGTGACTGTGTGATGATCCCAGTCTCACTGTGTGACTGTGCGATGATCCCAGTCTGACTGTGTGACTGTGCGATGATCCCAGTCTCACTGTGTGACTGTGCGCTGATCCTAGGCCCACTGTGTGACTGTAATTTTCCCAGTCTCACTCTGTGACTGTGCAATGATCCCAATCACGCTGTGTGACTGTGCGATGTTCCCAGTCTCACTGTGTGACTGTGCGATGTTCCCAGTTTCACTGTGTGACTGTGCGATGATCCGAGTGTCACTGTGTGATTGTGCGATGTTCCCAATCTCACTGTGTGACTGTACGATGATCCCAGTCTGACTGTATGACTGTGCGATGATCCCAGTCTGACTGTGTGAGTGTGCAATGATCCCATTCTCACTGTGTAACTGTGCGATGTTTCCATTCTCACTGTTTGTCTGTGCGATGTTCCCTGTCTCACTGTGTGAGTGTGCGATGATCCGAGTCTCTCTGTGTGACAGTTCGACAATCCTAGTCTCACTGTGTGACTGTGCGATGATCCCAGTCTCACTGTGTGACTGTGCGATGATCCGAGTCTCACTGTGTGACTGTGCGATGCTCCCAGACTGACTGTGTGACTGCGTTGTTCCCAGTCTCACTGTGTGACTGTGCGATGATCCCAGTCTCACTGCGTGACTGTGGGATGATCCCAGTCTCTCTGTGTGACTGTGCGATATACCCCTCTCACTGTTTGACTGTGAGATGATACCAGTCTCTCTGTGTGACAGTGCGATGTTCCCAGTATCACTGTGTGTCTGTGCGATGATCTCAGTCTCATTATGTCACTGTGCGATATACCCCTCTCAGTGTGTGACTGTGCGATGATCCCAATCTCGCTGTGTGACTGTGTGATGATCCGAGTCTCACTTTGTGACTGTGTGATGATCCCAATCTCTCTGTGTGACAGTGCGACATTCCTAGTCTCACTGTGTGACTGTGCGATGATCCCAGTCTCACTGTGTGACTGTGCGATGCTCCCAGTCTCACTGTGTGACTGTGCGATGATCCCAGTCTCACTGTGTGACTTTGCGATGTTCCCAATCTCGCTGTGTGACTGTGCGATGTTCCCAGTCTCACTGTGTGACAGTGCGACATTCCCACTCTCACTGTGTGACTGTGCGATGATCCCAGTCTGACTGTTTGACTGTGCGATGATCCTGGTCTCACTATGTGACTGTGTGATGATTCGATACTCACTGTGTGTCTGTGCGATGATCCCAGTCTCACTGTGTGACTGTGCGATGATCCTTGTCTCACTGTGTGACTGTGCGATGATCCCAGTCTCACTGTGTGACTGTGCGATGTTCCTAATCATGCTGTGTGACTGTGCGATGTTCCCAGTCTCACTGTGTGACAGTGCGACATTTCCACTCTCACTGTGTGACTGTGCGATGATCCCAGTCTGACTGTGTGACTGTGCAATGATCCTGGTCTCATTATGTGACTGTGTGATGATCCGATACTCACTGTGTGTCTGTGCGATGTTCCCAGTCTCACTGTGTGACTGTGCGATGATCCCTGTCTCACTGTGTGACTGTGCGATGATCCCTGTCTCACTGTGTGACTGTGCGATGATCCCAGTCTCACTGTGTGACTGTGCGATGATGCCAGACTCACTGTGTGACTGTGCGATGATCCCAGTCTCACGGTGTGTCTGTGCGATGATCCCAGTCTCACTGTGTGACTGTGCGATGATGCCAGTCTCTCTGTGTGACTGTGCAATGTTCCCAATCTCACTGTGTGACTGTGCCATGATAACAGTCTCTCTGTGTGACTGTGCAATGTTCCCAATCTCACTGTGTGACTGTGCGATGATCCCAGTCTGACTGTGTGACTGCGCAATGATTCCAGTCTCTCTGTGTGACTGTGCGATAATCCCAGTCTCTCTGTGTGACTTAGCGATGATCCCAGGCACACTGTGTAACTGTGCGATGATCCCAGTCTTGCTGTGTGACTGTGCGATGATACCAGTCTCGCTGTGTGACTGTGGGATGATCCCAGTCTGACACTATGACTGTGCAATGATCCCAGGCTCAGTGTGACTGTGCAATGATCCCAGTCTCTCTGTGTAACAGTGCAATGTTCCCAGTCCTGCTGTTTGACTGTGCGATGATCCGTGTCTCACTGTGTGAATGTGCGATGTTCCCAATCTCACTGTGTTACTGTGCGATGATCCCAGTCTGACTGTGTGACTGTGCGATGATCCCAGTCTATCTGTGTGACTGTGTGATGATCCCAGTCTCACCGTGTGACTGTGCGATGATCCCATTCTCGCTGTGTGACTGTGCGATGATCCCAGTCTGACTTTGTGACTGTGCAATGATCCCAGTTTCACTGTGTGACTGTGTGATGATCCCAGTCTCACTGTGTGACTGTGCGATGATCCCAGTCTCACTGTGTGACTGTGTGATGATCCCAGTCTCACTGTGTGACTGTGCGATGATCCCAGTCTGACTGTGTGACTGTGCGATGATCCCAGTCTCACTGTGTGACTGTGCGCTGATCCTAGGCCCACTGTGTGACTGTAATTTTCCCAGTCTCACTGTGTGACTGTGCAATGATCCCAATCTCGCTGTGTGACTGTGCGATGTTCCCAGTCTCACTGTGTGACTGTGCGATGTTCCCAGTTTCACTGTGTGACTGTGCGATGATCCGAGTGTCACTGTGTGATTGTGCGATGTTCCCAATCTCACTGTGTGACTGTACGATGATCCCAGTCTGACTGTGTGACTGTGCGATGATCCCATTCTCACTGTTTGTCAGTGCGATGTTCCCTGTCTCACTGTGTGAGTGTGCGATGATCCAAGTCTCTCTGTGTGACAGTTCGACAATCCTAGTCTCAATGTGTGACTGTGCGATGATCCCAGTCTCACTGTGTGACTGTGCGATGATCCGAGTCTCACTGTGTGACTGTGCGATGCTCCCAGACTGACTGTGTGACTGTGCGTTGTTCCCAGTCTCACTGTGTGACTGTGCGATGATCCCAGTCTCACTGCGTGACTGTGGGATGATCCCAGTCTCTCTGTGTGACTGTGCGATATACCCCTCTCACTGTTTGACTGTGAGATGATACCAGTCTCTCTGTGTGACAGTGCGATGTTCCCAGTATCACTGTGTGTCTGTGCGATGATCTCAGTCTCATTATGTCACTGTGCGATATACCCCTCTCAGTGTGTGACTGTGCGATGATCCCAATCTCGCTGTGTGACTGTGTGATGATCCGAGTCTCACTTTGTGACTGTGTGATGATCCCAATCTCTCTGTGTGACAGTGCGACATTCCTAGTCTCACTGTGTGACTGTGCGATGATCCCAGTCTCACTGTGTGACTGTGCGATGATCCCAGTCTCACTGTGTGACTGTGCGATGATCCCAGTCTCTCTGTGTGACTTTGCGATGTTCCCAATCTCGCTGTGTGACTGTGCGATGTTCCCAGTCTCACTGTGTGACCGTGCGACATTCCCACTCTCACTGTGTGACTGTGCGATGATCCCAGTCTGACTGTTTGACTGTGCGATGATCCTGGTCTCACTATGTGACTGTGTGATGATTCGATACTCACTGTGTGTCTGTGCGATGATCCCAGTCTCACTGTGTGACTGTGCGATGATCCTTGTCTCACTGTGTGACTGTGCGATGATCCCAGTCTCACTGTGTGACTGTGCGATGTTCCTAATCTCGCTGTGTGACTGTGCGATGTTCCCAGTCTCACTGTGTGACAGTGCGACATTCCCACTCTCACTGTGTGACTGTGCGATGATCCCAGTCTGACTGTGTGACTGTGCAATGATCCTGGTCTCATTATGTGACTGTGTGATGATCCGATACTCACTGTGTGTCTGTGCGATGTTCCCAGTCTCACTGTGTGACTGTGCGATGATCCCTGTCTCACTGTGTGACTGTGCGATGATCCCTGTCTCACTGTGTGACTGTGCGATGATCCCAGTCTCACTGTGTGACTGTGCGATGATGCCAGACTCACTGTGTGACTGTGCGATGATCCGAGTCTCACGGTGTGACTGTGCGATTATCCCAGTCTCACTGTGTGACTGTGCGATGATCCCAGTCTGACTGTGTGACTGTGCGATGATGCCAGTCTCTCTGTGTGACTGTGCGATGTTCCCAATCTCACTGTGTGACTGTGCGATGATCCCAGTCTGTCTGTGTGACTGTGCGATGATCCTGGTCTCATTATGTGACTGTGTGATGATCCGATACTGACTGTGTGTCTGTGCAATGATCCCAGTTTCAGTGTGACTGTGCGATTAAACTAGTCTTACTGTGTGACGATGCAATGATCCCTGGGTCAGTGTTTGACTGGTGATGTTCCCAGTATAACTTTATGACTTTTCGATGACCCAATCTCACTTTGTGACTGTGCGATGTTCCTAATCTCGCTGTGTGACTGTGCGATGTTCCCAGTCTCACTGTGTGACAGTGCGACATTCCCACTCTCACTGTGTGACTGTGCGATGATCCCAGTCTGACTGTGTGACTGTGCAATGATCCTGGTCTCATTATGTGACTGTGTGATGATCCGATACTCACTGTGTGTCTGTGCGATGTTCCCAGTCTCACTGTGTGACTGTGCGATGATCCCTGTCTCACTGTGTGACTGTGCGATGATCCCTGTCTCACTGTGTGACTGTGCGATGATCCCAGTCTCACTGTGTGACTGTGCGATGATCCCAGTCTCACTGTGTGACTGTGCAATGATCCCAGTCTCTCTGTGTGACTGTGCGATGATCCCAGTCTCTCTGTGTGACTGTGCAATGTTCCCAATCTCACTGTGTGACTGTGCGATGATCCCAGTCTCACTGTGTTACTGTGCGATGATCCCAGTCTCACTGCGTGACTGTGCGATGATCCCAGTCTCTCTGTGTGACTGTACTATATACCCCTCTCACTGTTTGACTGTGAGATGTTACCAGTCTCTCTGTGTGACAGTGCGATGTTCCCAGTATCACTGTGTGTCTGTGCGATGATCCCATTCTCATTATGTCACTGTGCGATATACCCATCTCAGTGTGTGACTGTGCGATGATCCCAATCTCGCTGTGTGATTGTGCGATGATCCCAGTCTCGCTGTGTGACTGTGCGATTTTCCCAGTCTCACTGTGTGAATGTGCGATGATCCCAGTCCCACTGTGTGACTGTGCAATTTTCCCAGTCTCATTGTGTGACTATGCGATGATCCCAGTCTTGCTGTGTGACTGTGGGATGATCCCAGTCTGGCTCTATGACTGTGCAATGATCCCAGTATGACTCTGTGACTGTGCAATGATCCCAGGCTCAGTGTGACTGTGCAATGATCCCAGTCTCACTGTGTGACTGTGCAATGTTCCCGGTCCTACTGTTTGACTGTGCGATGATCCGAGTCTCACTGTGTGAATGTGCGATGTTCCCAATCTCACTGTGTTACTGTGCGATGATCCCAGTCTGACTGAGTGACTGTGCGATTTTCCCAGTCTCACTGTGTGAATGTGCGATGATCCCAGTCCCACTGTGTGACTGTGCAATTTTCCCAGTCTCATTGTGTGACTATGCGATGATCCCAGTCCCTCTGTGTGACTGTGCGATGATCCCAGTCCCACTGTGTGACTGTGCGATGATCCGAGTCTCACTGTGTGACTGTGTGATGATCCCAATCTCTCTGTGTGACAGTGCGACATTCCTAGTCTCACTGTGTGACTGTGCGATGATCCCAGTCTCACTGTGTGACTGTGCGATGATGCCAGACTCACTGTGTGACTGTGCGATGATCCCAGTCTCACGGTGTGATTGTGCGATTATCCCAGTCTCACTGTGTGACTGTGCGATGATCCCAGTCTGACTGTGTGACTGTGCGATGATGCCAGTCTCTCTGTGTGACTGTGCGATGTTCCCAATCTCACTGTGTGACTGTGCGATGATCCCAGTCTGTCTGTGTGACTGTGCGATGGTCCTGGTCTCATTATGTGACTGTGTGATGATCCGATACTGACTGTGTGTCTGTGCAATGATCCCAGTTTCAGTGTGACTGTGCGATTAAACTAGTCTCACTGTGTGACGATGCAATGATCCCAGGGTCAGTGTTTGACTGGTGATGTTCCCAGTATAACTTTATGACTTTTCGATGACCCAATCTCAGTTTGTGACTGTGCAATGATCGCAATCTCGCTGCGTGACTGTGCGATGATCCCTGTCTCACTGTTTGACTTTGCGATCATCCCAGTCTCACTGTGTGACTGTGCGATGATCCCAGTCTCGCTGCGTGACTGTGCGATCATCCCTGTCTGACTGTGTGACTGTGCGATGATACCAGACTCACTGTGTGACTGTGCAATGATCCCAGTCTCACGGTGTGACTGTGCGATGATCCCAGTCTCACTGTGTGACTGTGCGATGATCCCAGTCTGACTGTGTGACTGTGCGATGATCCCAGTCTCACTGTGTGACTGTGCAATGATCCCAGTCTCTCTGTGTGACTGTGCGATGATCCCAGTCTCTCTGTGTGACTGTGCAATGTTCCCAATCTCACTGTGTGACTGTGCGATGATCCCAGTCTCTCTGTGTGGCTGTGCAATGTTCCCAATCTCACTGTGTGACTGTGCGATGATCCCAGTCTGACTGTGTGACTGTGCAATGATTCCAGTCTCTGTGACTGTGCGATAATCCCAGTCTCTCTGTGTGACTGTGCGATGATCCCAGTCTTGCTGTGTGACTGTGCGATGATACCAGTCTCGCTGTGTGACTGTGGGATGATCCCAGTCTGACTCTATGACTGTGCAATGATCCCAGTATGACTCTGTGACTGTGCAATGATCCCAGGCTCAGTGTGACTGTGCAATGATCCCAGTCTCACTGTGTGACTGTGCAATGTTCCCAGTCCTACTGTTTGACTGTGCGATGATCCGAGTCTCACTGTGTGACTGTTCGATGATCCGAGTCTCACTGTGTGAATGTGCGATGTTCCCAATCTCAATGTGTTACTGTGCGATGATCCCAGTCTGACTGTGTGACTGTGCAATTATCCCAGTTTCACTGTGTGACTGTGTGATGATCCCAGTCTCACTGTGTGACTGTGCGATGATCCGAGTGTCACTGTGTGATTGTGCGATGTTCCCAATCTCACTGTGTGACTGTGCGATGATCCCAGTCTGACTGTGTGAGTGTGCAATGATCCCAGGCTCACTGTGTGATTGTGCAATGATCCCATTCTCACTGTGTAACTGTGCGATGTTCCCATTCTCACTGTTTGACTGTGCGATGTTCCCTGTCTCACTGTGTGACTGTGCGATGATCCCAGTCTCACTGTGTGACTGTGCGATTTTCCTAGTCTCACTGTGTGACTGTGCGATGATCCCAGTCTCACTGTGTGACTGTGCGATGATCCGAGTCTCACTGTGTGACTGTGCGAAGCTCCCAGACTGACTGTGTGACTGTGCGTTGTTCCCAGTCTCACTGTGTTACTGTGCGATGATCCCAGTCTCACTGCGTGACTGTGCGATGATCCCAGTCTCTCTGTGTGACTGTACTATATACCCCTCTCACTGTTTGACTGTGAGATGTTACCAGTCTCTCTGTGTGACAGTGCGATGTTCCCAGTATCACTGTGTGTCTGTGCGATGATCCCATTCTCATTATGTCACTGTGCGATATACCCATCTCAGTGTGTGACTGTGCGATGATCCCAATCTCGCTGTGTGATTGTGCGATGATCCCAGTCTCGCTGTGTGACTGTGCGATTTTCCCAGTCTCACTGTGTGAATGTGCGATGATCCCAGTCCCACTGTGTGACTGTGCAATTTTCCCAGTCTCATTGTGTGACTATGCGATGATCCCAGTCTTGCTGTGTGACTGTGGGATGATCCCAGTCTGGCTCTATGACTGTGCAATGATCCCAGTATGACTCTGTGACTATGCAATGATCCCAGGCTCAGTGTGACTGTGCAATGATCCCAGTCTCACTGTGTGACTGTGCAATGTTCCCAGTCCTACTGTTTGACTGTGCGATGATCCGAGTCTCACTGTGTGAATGTGCGATGTTCCCAATCTCACTGTGTTACTGTGCGATGATCCCAGTCTGACTGAGTGACTGTGCGATTTTCCCAGTCTCACTGTGTGAATGTGCGATGATCCCAGTCCCACTGTGTGACTGTGCAATTTTCCCAGTCTCATTGTGTGACTATGCGATGATCCCAGTCCCTCTGTGTGACTGTGCGATGATCCCAGTCCCACTGTGTGACTGTGCGATGATCCGAGTCTCACTGTGTGACTGTGTGATGATCCCAATCTCTCTGTGTGACAGTGCGACATTCCTAGTCTCACTGTGTGACTGTGCGATGATCCCAGTCTCACTGTGTGACTGTGCGATGCTCCCAGTCTGACTGTGTGACTGTGCGTTGTTCCCAGTCTCACTGTGTGACTGTGCGATGATCCCAGTCTCACTGCGTGACTGTGTGATGATGCCAGTCTCATTATGACACTGTGCGATATACCCCTCTCTGTGTGTGACTGTGCGATGATCCCAATCTCGCTGTGTGACTGTGCGATGATACCAGTCTCGCTGTGTGACTGTGCAATGATCCCAGTCCCACTGTGTGACTGTGCGATGATCCCAGTCTGACTGTGTGACTGTGCGATGATCCCAGTCTCACTGTGTGACTGTGCGATGCTCCCAGTCTGACTGTGTGACTCTGCGTTGTTCCCAGTCTCACTGCGTGACTGTGCGATGATCCCAGTCTCTCTGTGTGACTGTACTATATACCCCTCTCACTGTTTGACGGTGAGATGATACCAGTCTCTCTGTGTGACAGTGCGATGTTCCCAGTATTACTGTGTGTCTGTGCGATGATCCCAGTCTCACTGTGTGACTGTGCGATGCTCCCAGTCTGACTGTGTGACTCTGCGTTGTTCCCAGTCTCACTGTGTGACTGTGCGATGATCCCTGTCCCACTGTGTAACTGTGCGATGTTCCCAGTCTCACTGTGTGACTGTGCGATGATGCCAGTCTGACTGTGTGACTGTGCGATGATCCCCGTCTCATTGTGTGATTATGCGATGATCCCAGTCCCTCTGTGTGACTGTGCGATGATCCCAGTCCCACTGTGTGACTGTGCGATGATCCCAATCTCTCTGTGTGACAGTGCGACATTCCAAGGCTCACTGTGTGACTGTGCGATGATCCCAGTCTCACTGTGTGACTGTGCGATGCTCCCAGACTGACTGTGTGACTGTGCGTTGTTCCCAGTCTCACTGTGTGACTGTGCGATGATCCCAGTCTCACTGCGTAACTGTGCGATGATCCCAGTCTCATTATGACACTCTGCGATATACCCCTCTCTGTGTGTGACTGTGCGATGATCCCAATCTCGCGGTGTGACTGTGCGATGATACCAGTCTCGGTGTGTGACTGTGCAATGAATCCAGTCCCACTGTGTGACTGTGCGATGATCCCAGTCTGACTGTGTGACTGTGCGATGATCCCAGTCTCACTGTGTGACTGTGCGATGCTCCCAGTCTGACTGTGTGACTCTGCGTTGTTCCCAGTCTCACTGTGTGACTGTGCGATGATCCCTGTCCCACTGTGTAACTGTGCGATGTTCCCAGTCTCACTGTTGACTGTGCGATGATGCCAGTCTGACTGTGTGACTGTGCGATGATCCCAGTCTCAGTTTGTGACTGTGCGATGATCCCAGTCACATTGTGTGACTGTGCAATGATCCCAGTCTCACTTTGTGACTGTGCGATGATGCCAGTCTCTCTGTGAGACAGTGCGATGTTCCCAGTCTCACTGTGTGTCTGTGCGATGATCCCAGTTTCACAGTGTGACAGTGTGACATTCCCAGTATCACTGTGTGTCTGTGCGATGATCCCATTCTCATTATGTCACTGTGCGATATACCCATCTCATTGTGTGACTGTGCGATGATCCCAATCTCGCTGTGTGATTGTGCGATGATCCCAGTCTCTCTGTGTGACTGTGCGATTTTCCCAGTCTCACTGTGTGAATGTGCGATGATCCCAGTCCCACTGTGTGACTGTGCAATTTTCCCAGTCTCATTGTGTGACTATGCGATGATCCCAGTCTTGCTGTGTGACTGTGGGATGATCCCAGTCTGGCTCTATGACTGTGCAATGATCCCAGTATGACTCTGTGACTATGCAATGATCCCAGGCTCAGTGTGACTGTGCAATGATCCCAGTCTCACTGTGTGACTGTGCAATGTTCCCAGTCCTACTGTTTGACTGTGCGATGATCCGAGTCTCACTGTGTGAATGTGCGATGTTCCCAATCTCACTGTGTTACTGTGCGATGATCCCAGTCTGACTGAGTGACTGTGCGATTTTCCCAGTCTCACTGTGTGAATGTGCGATGATCCCAGTCCCACTGTGTGACTGTGCGATGATCCGAGTCTCACTGTGTGAATGTGCGATGTTCCCAATCTCACTGTGTTACTGTGCGATGATCCCAGTCTGACTGAGTGACTGTGCGATTTTCCCAGTCTCAATGTGTGAATGTGCGATGATCCCAGTCCCACTGTGTGACTGTGCAATTTTCCCAGTCTCATTGTGTGACTATGCGATGATCCCAGTCCCTCTGTGTGACTGTGCGATGATCCCAGTCCCACTGTGTGACTGTGCGATGATCCGAGTCTCACTGTGTGACTGTGTGATGATCCCAATCTCTCTGTGTGACAGTGCGACATTCCTAGTCTCACTGTGTGACTGTGCGATGATCCCAGTCTCACTGTGTGACTGTGCGATGCTCCCAGTCTGACTGTGTGACTGTGCGTTGTTCCCAGTCTCACTGTGTGACTGTGCGATGATCCCAGTCTCACTGCGTGACTGTGTGATGATGCCAGTCTCATTATGACACTGTGCGATATACCCCTCTCTGTGTGTGACTGTGCGATGATCCCAATCTCGCTGTGTGACTGTGCGATGATACCAGTCTCGCTGTGTGACTGTGCGATGATCCCAGTCCCACTGTGTGACTGTGCGATGATCCCAGTCTGACTGTGTGACTGTGCGATGATCCCAGTCTCACTGTGTGACTGTGCGATGCTCCCAGTCTGACTGTGTGACTCTGCGTTGTTCCCAGTCTCACTGCGTGACTGTGCGATGATCCCAGTCTCTCTGTGTGACTGTACTATATACCCCTCTCACTGTTTGACTGTGAGATGTTACCAGTCTCTCTGTGTGACAGTGCGATGTTCCCAGTATCACTGTGTGTCTGTGCGATGATCCCATTCTCATTATGTCACTGTGCGATATACCCATCTCAGTGTGTGACTGTGCGATGATCCCAATCTCGCTGTGTGATTGTGCGATGATCCCAGTCTCGCTGTGTGACTGTGCGATTTTCCCAGTCTCACTGTGTGAATGTGCGATGATCCCAGTCCCACTGTGTGACTGTGCAATTTTCCCAGTCTCATTGTGTGACTATGCGATGATCCCAGTCTTGCTGTGTGACTGTGGGATGATCCCAGTCTGGCTCTATGACTGTGCAATGATCCCAGTATGACTCTGTGACTGTGCAATGATCCCAGGCTCAGTGTGACTGTGCAATGATCCCAGTCTCACTGTGTGACTGTGCAATGTTCCCAGTCCTACTGTTTGACTGTGCGATGATCCGAGTCTCACTGTGTGAATGTGCGATGTTCCCAATCTCACTGTGTTACTGTGCGATGATCCCAGTCTGACTGAGTGACTGTGCGATTTTCCCAGTCTCACTGTGTGAATGTGCGATGATCCCAGTCCCACTGTGTGACTGTGCAATTTTCCCAGTCTCATTGTGTGACTATGCGATGATCCCAGTCCCTCTGTGTGACTGTGCGATGATCCCAGTCCCACTGTGTGACTGTGCGATGATCCGAGTCTCACTGTGTGACTGTGTGATGATCCCAATCTCTCTGTGTGACAGTGCGACATTCCTAGTCTCACTGTGTGACTGTGCGATGATCCCAGTCTCACTGTGTGACTGTGCGATGCTCCCAGTCTGACTGTGTGACTGTGCGTTGTTCCCAGTCTCACTGTGTGACTGTGCGATGATCCCAGTCTCACTGCGTGACTGTGTGATGATGCCAGTCTCATTATGACACTGTGCGATATACCCCTCTCTGTGTGTGACTGTGCGATGATCCCAATCTCGCTGTGTGACTGTGCGATGATACCAGTCTCGCTGTGTGACTGTGCAATGATCCCAGTCCCACTGTGTGACTGTGCGATGATCCCAGTCTGACTGTGTGACTGTGCGATGATCCCAGTCTCACTGTGTGACTGTGCGATGCTCCCAGTCTGACTGTGTGACTCTGCGTTGTTCCCAGTCTCACTGCGTGACTGTGCGATGATCCCAGTCTCTCTGTGTGACTGTACTATATACCCCTCTCACTGTTTGA
The DNA here is from genome assembly GCA_026770705.1 of Isurus oxyrinchus. Classification (NCBI taxonomy): domain Eukaryota; kingdom Metazoa; phylum Chordata; class Chondrichthyes; order Lamniformes; family Lamnidae; genus Isurus; species Isurus oxyrinchus. The sequence continues at coordinate 74,634 of JANJGN010000179.1, forward strand.
CGGTGAGATGATACCAGTCTCTCTGTGTGACAGTGCGATGTTCCCAGTATTACTGTGTGTCTGTGCGATGATCCCAGTCTCATTATGTCACTGTGCGATATACCCCTCTCAGTGTGTGACTGTGCGATGATCCCAATCTCGCTGTGTGATTGTGCGATGATCCCAGTCTCGCTGTGTGACTGTGCGATTTTCCCAGTCTCACTGTGTGAATGTGCGATGATCCCAGTCCCACTGTGTGACTGTGCAATTTTTCCAGTCTCATTGTGTGACTATGCGATGATCCCAGTCCCTCTGTGTGACTGTGCGATGATCCCAGTCCCACTGTGAGACTGTGCGATGATCCGAGTCTCACTGTGTGACTGTGTGATGATCCCAATCTCTCTGTGTGACAGTGCGAAATTCCTAGTCTCACTGTGTGACTGTGCGATGATCCCAGTCTCACTGTGTGACTGTGCGATGCTCCCAGACTGACTGTGTGACTGTGCATTGTTCCCAGTCTCACTGTGTGACTGTGCGATGATCCCAGTCTAACTGCGTGACTGTGTGATGATCCCAGTCTCATTATGTCACTGTGCGATATACCCCTCTCTGTGTGTGACTGTGCGATGATCCCAATCTCGCTGTGTGACTGTGCGATGATACCAGTCTTGCTGTGTGACTGTGCAATGATCCCAGTCCCACTGTGTGACTGTGCGATGATCCCAGTCTGACTGTGTGACTGTGCGGTGATCCCAGTCTCACTGTTTGACTGTGCGATGCTCCCAGTCTGACTGTGTGACTCTGCGTTGTTCCCAGTCTCACTGTGTGACTGTGCGATGATCCCTGTCCCACTGTGTAACTGTGCGATGTTCCCAGTCTCACTGTGTGACTGTGCGATGATGCCAGTCTGACTGTGTGACTGTGCGATGATCCCAGTCTCATTGTGTGATTATGCGATGATCCCAGTCCCTCTGTGTGACTGTGCGATGATCCCAGTCCCACTGTGTGACTGTGAGATGATCCCAATCTCTCTGTGTGACAGTGCGACATTCCAAGGCTCACTGTGTGACTGTGCGATGATCCCAGTCTCACTGTGTGACTGTGCGATGCTCCCAGACTGACTGTGTGACTGTGCGTTGTTCCCAGTCTCACTGTGTGACTGTGCGATGATCCCAGTCTCACTGCGTAACTGTGCGATGATCCCAGTCTCATTATGACACTCTGCGATATACCCCTCTCTGTGTGTGACTGTGCGATGATCCCAATCTCGCGGTGTGACTGTGCGATGATACCAGTCTCGCTGTGTGACTGTGCAATGAATCCAGTCCCACTGTGTGACTGTGCGATGATCCCAGTCTGACTGTGTGACTGTGCGATGATCCCAGTCTCACTGTGTGACTGTGCGATGCTCCCAGTCTGACTGTGTGACTCTGCGTTATTCCCAGTCTCACTGTGTGACTGTGCGATGATCCCTGTCCCACTGTGTAACTGTGCGATGTTCCCAGTCTCACTGTTGACTGTGCGATGATGCCAGTCTGACTGTGTGACTGTGCGATGATCCCAGTCTCAGTTTGTGACTGTGCGATGATCCCAGTCACATTGTGTGACTGTGCAATGATCCCAGTCTCACTTTGTGACTGTGCGATGATGCCAGTCTCTCTGTGAGACAGTGCGATGTTCCCAGTCTCACTGTGTGACTGTGCGATGATCCCAGTCTCACTGTGTGACTGTGCGATGATCCCAGTCTGACTGTGTGACTGTGCGATGATGCCAGTCTCTCTGTGTGACTGTGCGATGTTCCCAATCTCACTGTGTGACTGTGCGACGATCCCAGTCTAACTGTGTGACTGTGCGATAATCCCAGTCTCTCTGTGTGACTGTGCGATGATCCCAGTCTCTCTGTGTGACTGTGCAATGTTCCCAATCTCACTATGTGACTGTGCGATGATCCCAGTCTCTCTGTGTGACTGTGCAATGTTCCCAGTCTGACTGTGTGACTGTGCAATGATTCCAGTCTCTCTGTGTGACTGTGCGATAATCCCAGTCTCTCTGTGTGACTTAGCGATGATCCCAGTCACACTGTGTGACTGTGCGATGATCCCAGTCTTGCTGTGTGACTGTGCGATGATACCAGTCTCGCTGTGTGACTGTGGGATGATCCCAGTCTGGCTCTATGACTGTGCAATGATCCCAGTATGACTCTGTGACTGTGCAATGATCCCAGGCTCAGTGTGACTGTGCAATGATCCCAGTCTCACTGTGTGACTGTGCAATGTTCCCAGTCCTACTGTTTGACTGGGCAATGATCCGAGTCTCACTGTGTGAAAGTGCGATGTTCCCAATCTCACTGTGTTACTGTGCGATGATCCCAGTCTAACTGTGTGCCTGTGCAATGATCCCAGTTTCACTGTGTGACTGTGTGATGATCCCAGTCTCACTGTGTGACTGTGCGATGATCCCAGTCTCGCTGTGTGACAGTGCGATGATCCCAGTCTGACTTTGTGACTGTGCAATGATCCCAGTTTCACTGTGTGACTGTGTGATGATCCCAGTCTCACTGTGTGACTGTGCGATGATCCCAGTCTCACTGTGTGACTGTGTGATGATCACAATCTCACTGTGTGTCTGTGCGATGATCCCAGTCTCACTGTGTGACTGTGCGATGATCCCAGTCTGACTTTGTGACTGTGCAATGATCCCAGTTTCACTGTGTGACTGTGTGATGATCCCAGTCTCACTGTGTGACTGTGCGATGATCCCAGTCTCACTGTGTGACTGTGTGATGATCACAATCTCACTGTGTGTCTGTGCGATGATCCCAGTCTCACTATGTGACATTGCGCTGATCCTAGGCCCGCTGTGTGACTGTAATTTTCCCAGTCTCACTGTGTGACTGTGCGATGATCCCAATCTCGCTGTGTGACTGTGCGATGACCCAATCTCACTGTGTGACTGTGCGATGTTCCCAGTCTCACTGTGTGACTGTGCGATGATCCCAGTCTCACTGTGAGACTGTGCAATGATCCCAGTCTGACTGAGACTGTGCAATGATCCCAGTTTCACTGTGTGACTGTGCGATGATCCGAGTGTCACTGTGTGATTGTGCGATGTTCCCAATCTCACTGTGTGACTGGGCGATGATTCCAGTCTGACTGTGTGACTTTGCAATGATCCCAGTCTCTCTGTGTGACTGTGCAATGATCCGAGTCTCTCCGTGTGACTGTGCAATGATCCCAGTCTCACTGTGTGACTGTGCGATCATCCCAGTCTCACGGTGTGACTGTGCGATGATGCCAGTCTCACGGTGTGACTGTGCGATGATCCCAGTCTCACTGTGTGACTGTGCAATTTTCCCAGTCTCATTGTGTGACTTTGCGATCATCCCAGTCTCACTGTGTGACTGTGCGATGATCCCTGTCTCACTGTGTGACTGTGCGATGATTCCTGTCCCACTGTGTGACTGTGCGATGATCCCAGTCTCACTGTGTGACTATGCGATGATGCCAGTCTCACTGTGTGACTGTGCGATGATCCCAGTCTCACAGTGTGACTGTGCGATGATCCCAGTCTCACTGTGTGACTGTGCGATGATCCCAGTCTGACTGTGTGACTGTGCGATGATCCCAGTCTCGCTGTGTGACTGTGCGATGTTCCCAATCTCACTGTCTGACTGTGCGATGATCCCAGTCTGACTGTGTGACTGTGCAATGATTCCAGTCTCTCTGTGTGACTGTGCGATGATCCCAGTCTGACTGTGTGACTGTGCAATGATTCCAGTCTCTTTGTGTAACTGTGCGATGATCCCAGTCTCACTGTGTGACTGTGCGATGATCCCATTCTTGCTGTGTGACTGTGCGATGTTCCCAATCTCACTGTTTGACAGTGCAATGATCCAATTCTGACTGTGTGACTGTGCAATGATTCCAGTCTCTCTGTGTGATGTGCGATGATCCCAGTCTGGCTGTCTGATTGTGCGATGATCCCAGTTTCTCTGTGTGACTGTGCGATGATCCCAGTCTCGCTGTGTGACTGTGCGATGATACCAGTCTCACTGTGTGACTGTGCGATGATCCCAGTTTCACTGTGTGACTTTGCGATGATCCCAGTCTCACTGTGTGACTGTGCGATGATCCCAGTCTCGCTGTGTGACTGTGCGATGATCCCAGTCCCTCTGTGTGACTGTGCGATGATCCCAGTCTCTCTGTGTGACTGTGCGATGATCCCAGTCTCACTGTGTGACTTTGCGATGATCCCTGTTCCACTGTGTGACTGTGCGATGATCCCAGTCTCCCTGTATGACTGTGCGATGTTCCCTGTCTCACTGTGTGAGTGTGCGATGATCCCAGTCTCACTGTGTGACTGTGCGATGATCCGAGTCTCACTGTGTGACTGTGCGATGATTCCAGTCTCGCTGTGTGACTGTGCGATGATCCGAGTCTCTCTGTGTGACTGTGCGATGATTCCAGTCTCACTGTGTGACTGTGCGATGATCCCAATCTCACTGTGTGACAGTGCGATGATACCAGTATGACTCTGTGACTGTGCAATGATCCCAGGCTCAGTGTGACTGTGCAATGATCCCAGTTTAACTGTGTAACTGTGCAATGTTCCCAGTCCCACTGTTTGACTGTGCGATGATCCGAGTCTCACGGTGTGAATGTGCGATGTTCCCAATCTCACTGTGTTACTGTGCGATGATCCCAGTCTGACTGCGTTACTGTTCGATGATCCGAGTCTCACTGTGTGACTGTGCGATGATTCCAGTCTCGTTGTGTGACTGTGCGATGATCCCAGTCTCACTGTGCGACCTGTGCATTGATCCCAGTCTCGCTGTGTGACTGTGCGATGATCCCAGTCTCGCTGTGTGACTGTGCGATGATCCCAGTCTCTCTGTGTGACTGTGCGATGATCCCAGTCTCTCTGTGTAACTGTGCGATGATCCCAATCTCACTGTGTGACATTGCGATGATCCCAGTTCCACTGTGTGACTGTGCGATGATCCCAGTCTCCCTGTGTGACTTTGCGATGTTCCCTGTCTCACTGTGTGAGTGTGCGATGATCCCAGTCTCACTGTGTGACTGTGCGATGATCCCAGTCTCACTGTGTGACTGTGCGATGATCCCAGTCTCACTGTGTGACTGTGCGATGATCCAAATCTCGCTATGTGACTGTGCGATGATCCCAGTCTCGCTGTGTGACTGTGCGATGTTCCCAGTCTCATTGTGTCACTGTGCGATATACCCCTCTCACTGTGTGACTGTGCGAGTATCCCAGTCTCACTGTGTGACTGTGCGATGATCCAAATCTCGCTGTGTGACTGTGCGCTGATCCCAGTCTCACTGTGTCACTGTGTGATATACCCCTTTCACTGTGTGTCTGTGCGATGATCCCAGTCTCGCTGTATGACAGTGCGACATTCCCAGTCTCACTGTGCGACTGTGCGATGTTCCCAGTCTCACTGTGTGACAGTGCGACATTCCCACTCTCACTGTGCGACTGTGCGATGATCCCAGTCTGACTGTGTGACTGTGCGATGATCCTGGTCTCACTATGTGACTGTGCAATGATCCCAGTTTCAGTGTGACCGTGCGATTAAACTAGTCTCACTGTGTGACGATGCAATGATCCCAGGGTCAGTTTTTGACTGGTGATGTTCCCAGTATAACTTTATGACTTTTCGAAGACCCAATCTCACTTTGTGACTGTACAATGATCCCAATCTCGCTGCGTGACTGTGCGATGTTCCCAATCTCGCTGTGTGACTGTGCGATGTTCCCAATCTCGCTGTGTGACTGTGCGATGTTCCCAATCTCGCTGCGTGACTGTGCGATGTTCCCAATCTCGCTGTGTGACTGTGCGATGATCCCAGTCTGTCTGTGTGACTGTGCGATGATCCCAGTCTCACTGTGTGACTGTGCGATGTTCCCAGTCGCACTGTGTGACTGTGCGATGATCCCAGTCTCACTGTCCCACTGTGTGACTGTGCAATTTTCCCAGTCTCACTGTGTGACTGTGCAATGATCCCAGTCTCTCTGTGTGACTGTGCAATGATCCCAGTCTCACTGTGTGACTGTGCGATCATCCCAGTCTCACGGTGTGACTGTGCGATGATGCCAGTCTAACGGTGTGACTGTGCGATGATCCCAGTCTCACTGTGTGACTGTGCAATTTTCCCAGTCTCATTGTGTGACTTTGCGATCATCCCAGTCTCACTGTGTGACTGTGCGATGATCCCTGTCTCACTGTGTGACTGTGCGATGATCCCAATCTCACTGTGTGACTATGCGATGATGCCAGTCTCACTGTGTGACTGTGCGATGATCCCAGTCTCACGGTGTGACTGTGCGATGATCCCAGTCTCACTGTGTGACTGTGCGATGATCCCAGTCTGACTGTGTGACTGTGCGATGATGCCAGTCTCTCTGTGTGACTGTGCGATGATCCGAGTCTCACTGTGTGACTGTGCGATGATTCCAGTCTCGCTGTGTGAATGTGCGATGATCCGAGTCTCTCTGTGTGACTGTGCGATGATTCCAGTCTCACTGTGTGACTGTGCGATGATCCCAATCTCACTGTGTGACAGTGCGATGATACCAGTATGACTCTGTGACTGTGCAATGATCCCAGGCTCAGTGTGACTGTGCAATGATCCCAGTTTAACTCTGTAACTGTGCAATGTTCCCAGTCCCACTGTTTGACTGTGTGATGATCCGAGTCTCACTGTGTGATTGTGCGATGTTCCCAATCTCACTGTGTTACTGTGCGATGATCCCAGTCTGACTGCGTTACTGTGCGATGATCCGAGTCTCACTGTGTGACTGTGCGATGATTCCAGTCTCGTTGTGTGACTGTGCGATTATCCGAGTCTCTCTGTGTGACTGTGCGATGATCCCAGTCTCACTGTGCGACTGTGCATTGATCCCAGTCTCGCTGTGTGACTGTGCAATGATCCCAGTTCCACTGTGTGACTGTGCGATGATCCCAGTCTCCCTGTGTGACTGTGCGATGATCCCAGTCTCACTGTGTGACTGTGCAATGATCTGTGTCTCACTATGTGAATGTGCGATGATCCGAGTCTCACTGTGTGACTGTGCGATGATCCCAGTCTCACTGTGTGACTGTGCGATGATCCAAATCTCGCTATGTGACTGTGCGATGATCCCTGTCTCGCTGTGTGACTGTGCGATGTTCCCAGTCTCATTGTGTCACTGTGCGATATACCCCTCTCACTGTGTGACTGTGCGAGGATCCCAGTCTCGCTGTGTGAATGTGTGATGATACCAGTCTCGCTGTGTGACTGTGCGATGATCCCAGTCTCACTGTGTCACTGTGTGATATACCCCTTTCTCTGTGTGACTGTGCGAGGATCCCATTCTCACTGTATGACAGTGCCACATTCCCAGTCTCACTGTGTGACTGTGCGATGTTCCCAGTCTCACTGTGTGACAGTGCGACATTCGTACTCTCACTGTGTGACTGTGCGATAATCCAAATCTCGCTGTGTGACTGTGCGATGATCCCAGTCTCGTTTTGTGACTGTGCGATATTCCCAGTTTCATTGTGTCACTGTGCGATATACCCCTCTCACTGAGTGACTGTGCGATGATACCAGTCTTGCTGTGTGACTGTGCGATGATCCCAGTCTCACTGTGTCACTGTGTGATATACCCCTTTCACTGTCTGTCTGTGCGATGATCCCAGTCTCGCTGTATGACAGTGCGACATTCCCAGTCTCACTGTGTGACTGTGCGATGTTCCCAGTCTCACTGTGTGACAGTGCGACATTTCCACTCTCACTGTGCGACTGTGCGATGTTCCCAGTCTGACTGTGTGACTGTGCGATGATCCTGGTCTCACTATGTGACTGTGCAATGATCCCAGTTTCAGTGTGACCGTGCGATTAAACTAGTCTCACTGTGTGACGATGCAATGATCCCAGGGTCAGTTTTTGACTGGTGATGTTCCCAGTATAACTTTATGAATTTTCGAAGACCCAATCTCACTTTGTGACTGTGCAATGATCCCAATCTCGCTGCGTGACTGTGCGATGTTCCCAGTCTCACTGTGTGACTGTGCGATGATCCCAGTCTCACTGTGTGACTGTGCGATGTTCCCAATCTCACTGTGTGACTGTGCAATGATCCGAGTCTCTCTGTGTGACTGTGCAATGATCCCAGTCTCACTGTGTGACTGTGCGATCATCCCAGTCTCACGGTGTGACTGTGCGATGATCCCAGTCTCACTGTGTGACTGTGCAATTTTCCCAGTCTCATTGTGTGACTTTGCGATCATCCCAGTCTCACTGTGTGAATGTGCGATGTTCCCAATCTCACTGTGTGACTGTGCAATGATCCCAGTCTCTCTGTGTGACTGTGCAATGATCCCAGTCTCACTGTGTGACTGTGCGATCATCCCAGTCTCACGGTGTGACTGTGCGATGATGCCAGTCTAACGGTGTGACTGTGCGATGATCCCAGTCTCACTGTGTGACTGTGCGATGATCCCAATCTCACTGTGTGACTATGCGATGATGCCAGTCTCACTGTGTGACTGTGCGATGATCCCAGTCTCACGGTGTGACTGTGCGATGATCCCAGTCTCACTGTGTGACTGTGCGATGATCCCAGTCTGACTGTGTGACTGTGCGATGATGCCAGTCTCTCTGTGTGACTGTGCGATGATCCGAGTCTCACTGTGTGACTGTGCGATGATTCCAGTCTCGCTGTGTGACTGTGCGATGATCCGAGTCTCTCTGTGTGACTGTGCGATGATTCCAGTCTCACTGTGTGACTGTGCGATGATCCCAATCTCACTGTGTGACAGTGCGATGATACCAGTATGACTCTGTGACTGTGCAATGATCCCAGGCTCAGTGTGACTGTGCAATGATCCCAGTTTAACTCTGTAACTGTGCAATGTTCCCAGTCCCACTGTTTGACTGTGTGATGATCCGAGTCTCACTGTGTGATTCTGCGATGTTCCCAATCTCACTGTGTTACTGTGCGATGATCCCAGTCTGACTGCGTTACTGTGCGATGATCCGAGTCTCACTGTGTGACTGTGCGATGATTCCAGTCTCGTTGTGTGACTGTGCGATTATCCGAGTCTCTCTGTGTGACTGTGCGATGATCCCAGTCTCACTGTGCGACTGTGCATTGATCCCAGTCTCGCTGTGTGACTGTGCAATGATCCCAGTTCCACTGTGTGACTGTGCGATGATCCCAGTCTCCCTGTGTGACTGTGCGATGATCCCAGTCTCACTGTGTGACTGTGCAATGATCTGTGTCTCACTATGTGAATGTGCGATGATCCGAGTCTCACTGTGTGACTGTGCGATGATCCCAGTCTCACTGTGTGACTGTGCGATGATCCAAATCTCGCTATGTGACTGTGCGATGATCCCTGTCTCGCTGTGTGACTGTGCGATGTTCCCAGTCTCATTGTGTCACTGTGCGATATACCCCTCTCACTGTGTGACTGTGCGAGGATCCCAGTCTCGCTGTGTGAATGTGTGATGATACCAGTCTCGCTGTGTGACTGTGCGATGATCCCAGTCTCACTGTGTCACTGTGTGATATACCCCTTTCTCTGTGTGACTGTGCGAGGATCCCATTCTCACTGTATGACAGTGCCACATTCCCAGTCTCACTGTGTGACTGTGCGATGTTCCCAGTCTCACTGTGTGACAGTGCGACATTCGCACTCTCACTGTGTGACTGTGCGATAATCCAAATCTCGCTGTGTGACTGTGCGATGATCCCAGTCTCGTTTTGTGACTGTGCGATATTCCCAGTTTCATTGTGTCACTGTGCGATATACCCCTCTCACTGAGTGACTGTGCGATGATACCAGTCTTGCTGTGTGACTGTGCGATGATCCCAGTCTCACTGTGTCACTGTGTGATATACCCCTTTCACTGTCTGTCTGTGCGATGATCCCAGTCTCGCTGTATGACAGTGCGACATTCCCAGTCTCACTGTGTGACTGTGCGATGTTCCCAGTCTCACTGTGTGACAGTGCGACATTTCCACTCTCACTGTGCGACTGTGCGATGTTCCCAGTCTGACTGTGTGACTGTGCGATGATCCTGGTCTCACTATGTGACTGTGCAATGATCCCAGTTTCAGTGTGACCGTGCGATTAAACTAGTCTCACTGTGTGACGATGCAATGATCCCAGGGTCAGTTTTTGACTGGTGATGTTCCCAGTATAACTTTATGAATTTTCGAAGACCCAATCTCACTTTGTGACTGTGCAATGATCCCAATCTCGCTGCGTGACTGTGCGATGTTCCCAGTCTCACTGTGTGACTGTGCGATGATCCCAGTCTCACTGTGTGACTGTGCGATGTTCCCAATCTCACTGTGTGACTGTGCAATGATCCGAGTCTCTCTGTGTGACTGTGCAATGATCCCAGTCTCACTGTGTGACTGTGCGATCATCCCAGTCTCACGGTGTGACTGTGCGATGATCCCAGTCTCACTGTGTGACTGTGAAATTTTCCCAGTCTCATTGTGTGACTTTGCGATCATCCCAGTCTCACTGTGTGAATGTGCGATGTTCCCAATCTCACTGTGTGACTGTGCAATGATCCCAGTCTCTCTGTGTGACTGTGCAATGATCCCAGTCTCACTGTGTGACTGTGCGATCATCCCAGTCTCACGGTGTGACTGTGCGATGATGCCAGTCTAACGGTGTGACTGTGCGATGATCCCAGTCTCACTGTGTGACTGTGCGATGATCCCAATCTCACTGTGTGACTATGCGATGATGCCAGTCTCACTGTGTGACTGTGCGATGATCCCAGTCTCACGGTGTGACTGTGCGATGATCCCAGTCTCACTGTGTGACTGTGCGATGATCCCAGTCTGACTGTGTGACTGTGCGATGATGCCAGTCTCTCTGTGTGACTGTGCGATGATCCGAGTCTCACTGTGTGACTGTGCGATGATTCCAGTCTCGCTGTGTGACTGTGCGATGATCCGAGTCTCTCTGTGTGACTGTGCGATGATTCCAGTCTCACTGTGTGACTGTGCGATGATCCCAATCTCACTGTGTGACAGTGCGATGATACCAGTATGACTCTGTGACTGTGCAATGATCCCAGGCTCAGTGTGACTGTGCAATGATCCCAGTTTAACTCTGTAACTGTGCAATGTTCCCAGTCCCACTGTTTGACTGTGTGATGATCCGAGTCTCACTGTGTGATTGTGCGATGTTCCCAATCTCACTGTGTTACTGTGCGATGATCCCAGTCTGACTGCGTTACTGTGCGATGATCCGAGTCTCACTGTGTGACTGTGCGATGATTCCAGTCTCGTTGTGTGACTGTGCGATTATCCGAGTCTCTCTGTGTGACTGTGCGATGATCCCAGTCTCACTGTGCGACTGTGCATTGATCCCAGTCTCGCTGTGTGACTGTGCAATGATCCCAGTTCCACTGTGTGACTGTGCGATGATCCCAGTCTCCCTGTGTGACTGTGCGATGATCCCAGTCTCACTGTGTGACTGTGCAATGATCTGTGTCTCACTATGTGAATGTGCGATGATCCGAGTCTCACTGTGTGACTGTGCGATGATCCCAGTCTCACTGTGTGACTGTGCGATGATCCAAATCTCACTGTGTGACAGTGCGATGATACCAGTATGACTCTGTGACTGTGCAATGATCCCAGGCTCAGTGTGACTGTGCAATGATCCCAGTTTAACTCTGTAACTGTGCAATGTTCCCAGTCCCACTGTTTGACTGTGTGATGATCCGAGTCTCACTGTGTGATTGTGCGATGTTCCCAATCTCACTGTGTTACTGTGCGATGATCCCAGTCTGACTGCGTTACTGTGCGATGATCCGAGTCTCACTGTGTGACTGTGCGATGATTCCAGTCTCGTTGTGTGACTGTGCGATTATCCGAGTCTCTCTGTGTGACTGTGCGATGATCCCAGTCTCACTGTGCGACTGTGCATTGATCCCAGTCTCGCTGTGTGACTGTGCAATGATCCCAGTTCCACTGTGTGACTGTGCGATGATCCCAGTCTCCCTGTGTGACTGTGCGATGATCCCAGTCTCACTGTGTGACTGTGCAATGATCTGTGTCTCACTATGTGAATGTGCGATGATCCGAGTCTCACTGTGTGACTGTGCGATGATCCCAGTCTCACTGTGTGACTGTGCGATGATCCAAATCTCGCTATGTGACTGTGCGATGATCCCTGTCTCGCTGTGTGACTGTGCGATGTTCCCAGTCTCATTGTGTCACTGTGCGATATACCCCTCTCACTGTGTGACTGTGCGAGGATCCCAGTCTCAATGTGTGAATGTGTGATGATACCAGTCTCGCTGTGTGACTGTGCGATGATCCCAGTCTCACTGTGTCACTGTGTGATATACCCCTTTCTCTGTGTGACTGTGCGAGGATCCCATTCTCACTGTATGACAGTGCCACATTCCCAGTCTCACTGTGTGACTGTGCGATGTTCCCAGTCTCACTGTGTGACAGTGCGACATTCGCACTCTCACTGTGTGACTGTGCGATAATCCAAATCTCGCTGTGTGACTGTGCGATGATCCCAGTCTCGTTTTGTGACTGTGCGATATTCCCAGTTTCATTGTGTCACTGTGCGATATACCCCTCTCACTGAGTGACTGTGCGATGATACCAGTCTTGCTGTGTGACTGTGCGATGATCCCAGTCTCACTGTGTCACTGTGTGATATACCCCTTTCACTGTCTGTCTGTGCGATGATCCCAGTCTCGCTGTATGACAGTGCGACATTCCCAGTCTCACTGTGTGACTGTGCGATGTTCCCAGTCTCACTGTGTGACAGTGCGACATTTCCACTCTCACTGTGCGACTGTGCGATGTTCCCAGTCTGACTGTGTGACTGTGCGATGATCCTGGTCTCACTATGTGACTGTGCAATGATCCCAGTTTCAGTGTGACCGTGCGATAAAACTAGTCTCACTGTGTGACGATGCAATGATCCCAGGGTCAGTTTTTGACTGGTGATGTTCCCAGTATAACTTTATGAATTTTCGAAGACCCAATCTCACTTTGTGACTGTGCAATGATCCCAATCTCGCTGCGTGACTGTGCGATGTTCCCAGTCTCACTGTGTGACTGTGCGATGATCCCAGTCTCACTGTCCCACTGTGTGACTGTGCAATTTTCCCAGTCTCACTGTGTGACTGTGCAATGATCCGAGTCTCTCTGTGTGACTGTGCAATGATCCCAGTCTCACTGTGTGACTGTGCGATCATCCCAGTCTCACGGTGTGACTGTGCGATGATGCCAGTCTCACGGTGTGACTGTGCGATGATCCCAGTCTCACTGTGTGACTGTGCAATTTTCCCAGTCTCATTGTGTGACTTTGCGATCATCCCAGTCTCACTGTGTGACTGTGCGATGATCCCTGTCTCAGTGTGTGACTGTGCGATGATTCCTGTCCCACTGTGTGACTGTGCGATGATCCCAGTCTCACTGTGTGACTATGCGATGATGCCAGTCTCACTGTGTGACTGTGCGATGATCCCAGTCTCACAGTGTGACTGTGCAATGATCCCAGTCTCACTGTGTGACTGTGCGATGATCCCAGTCTGACTGTGTGACTGTGCGATGATCCCAGTCTCTCTGTGACTGTGCGATGATCCCAGTCTCGCTGTGTGACTGTGCGATGTTCCCAATCTCACTGTCTGACTGTGCGATGATCCCAGTCTGACTGTGTGACTGTGCAATGATTCCAGTCTCTCTGTGTGACTGTGCGATGATCCCAGTCTGACTGTGTGACAGTGCAATGATTCCAGTCTCTTTGTGTAACTGTGCGATGATCCCAGTCTCACTGTGTGACTGTGCGATGATCCCATTCTTGCTGTGTGACTGTGCGATGTTCCCAATCTCACTGTGTGACAGTGCGATGATCCAATTCTGACTGTGTGACTGTGCAATGATTCCAGTCTCTCTGTGTGACTGTGCGATGATCCCAATCTGGCTGTCTGATTGTGCGATGATCCCAGTCCCTCTGTGTGACTGTGCGATGATCCCAGTCTCTCTGTGTGACTGTGCGATGATCCCAGTTTCTCTGTGTGACTGTGCGATGATCCCAGTCTCGCTGTGTGACTGTGCGATGATACCAGTATCACTGTGTGACTGTGCGATGATCCCAGTTTCACTGTGTGACTTTGCGATGATCCCAGTCTCACTGTGTGACTGTGCGATGATCCCAGTCTCGCTGTGTGACTGTGCGATGATCCCAGTCCCTCTGTGTGACTGTGCGATGATCCCAGTCTCTCTGTGTGACTGTGCGATGATCCCAGTCTCACTGTGTTACTTTGCGATGATCCCAGTTCCACTGTGTGACTGTGCGATGATCCCAGTCTCCCTGTATGACTGTGCGATGAACCAAGTCTCACTGTGTGACTGTGCGATGACCCAAATCTCATTGTGTGACTGTGCGATGTTCCCTGTCTCACTGTGTGAGTGTGCGATGATCCCAGTCTCACTGTGTGACTGTGCGATGATCCGAGTCTCACTGTGTGACTGTGCGATGTTCCCAATCTCACTGTGTGACTGTGCAATGATCCGAGTCTCTCTGTATGACTGTGCAATGATCCCAGTCTCACTGTGTGACTGTGCGATCATCCCAGTCTCACGTTGTGACTGTGCGATGATGCCAGTCTCACGGTGTGACTGTGCGATGATCCCAGTCTCACTGTGTGACTGTGCAATTTTCCCAGTCTCATTGTGTGACTTTGCGATCATCCCAGTCTCACTGTGTGACTGTGCGATGATCCCTGTCTCACTGTGTGACTGTGCGATGATTCCTGTCCCACTGTGTGACTGTGCGATGATCCCAGTCTCACTGTGTGACTATGCGATGATGCCAGTCTCACTGTGTGACTGTGCGATGATCCCAGTCTCACAGTGTGACTGTGCGATGATCCCAGTCTCACTGTGTGACTGTGCGATGATCCCAGTCTGACTGTGTGACTGTGCGATGATCCCAGTCTCTCTGTGACTGTGCGATGATGCCAGTCTCGCTGTGTGACTGTGCGATGTTCCCAATCTCACTGTCTGACTGTGCGACGATCCCAGTCTGACTGTGTGACTGTGCAATGATTCCAGTCTCTCTGTGTGACTGTGCGATGATCCCAGTCTGACTGTGTGACTGTGCAATGATTCCAGTCTCTTTGTGTAACTGTGCGATGATCCCAGTCTCACTGTGTGACTGTGCGATGATCCCATTCTTGCTGTGTGACTGTGCGATGTTCCCAATCTCACTGTGTGACAGTGCGATGATCCACTTCTCACTGTGTGACTGTGCAATGATTCCAGTCTCTCTGTGTGACTGTGCGATGATCCCAGTCTGGCTGTCTGATTGTGCGATGATCCCAGTCTCTCTGTGTGACTGTGCGATTATGCCAGTCTCTCTGTGTGACTGTGCGATGATCCCAGTTTCTCTGTGTGACTGTGCGATGATCCCAGTCTCGCTGTGTGACTGTGCGATGATCCCAGTCTCACTGTGTGACTGTGCGATGATCCCAGTTTCACTGTGTGACTTTGCGATGATCCCAGTCTCACTGTGTGACTGTGCGATGATCCCAGTCTCGCTGTGTGACTGTGCGATGATCCCAGTCCCTCTGTGTGACTGTGCGATGATCCCAGCCTCTCTGTGTGACTGTGCGATGATCCCAGTCTCACTGTGTTACTTTGCGATGATCCCAGTTCCACTGTGTGACTGTGCGATGATCCCAGTCTCCCTGTATGACTGTGCGATGTTCCCTGTCTCACTGTGTGAGTGTGCGATGATCCCAGTCTCACTGTGTGACTGTGCGATGATCCGAGTCTCACTGTGTGACTGTGCGATGTTCCCAATCTCACTGTGTGACTGTGCAATGATCCGAGTCTCTCTGTGTGACTGTGCAATGATCCCAGTCTCACTGTGTGACTGTGCGATCATCCCAGTCTCACGGTGTGACTGTGCGATGATGCCAGTCTCACGGTGTGACTGTGCGATGATCCCAGTCTCACTGTGTGACTGTGCAATTTTCCCAGTCTCATTGTGTGACTTTGCGATCATCCCAGTCTCACTGTGTGACTGTGCGATGATCCCTGTCTCACTGTGTGACTGTGCGATGATTCCTGTCCCACTGTGTGACTGTGCGATGATCCCAGTCTCACTGTGTGACTATGCGATGATGCCAGTCTCACTGTGTGACTGTGCGATGATCCCAGTCTCACAGTGTGACTGTGCGATGATCCCAGTCTCACTGTGTGACTGTGCGATGATCCCAGTCTGACTGTGTGACTGTGCGATGATCCCAGTCTCTCTGTGACTGTGCGATGATGCCAGTCTCGCTGTGTGACTGTGCGATGTTTCCAATCTCACTGTCTGACTGTGCGACGATCCCAGTCTGACTGTGTGACTGTGCAATGATTCCAGTCTCTCTGTGTGACTGTGCGATGATCCCAGTCTGACTGTGTGACTGTGCAATGATTCCAGTCTCTTTGTGTAACTGTGCGATGATCCCAGTCTCACTGTGTGACTGTGCGATGATCCCATTCTTGCTGTGTGACTGTGCGATGTTCCCAATCTCACTGTGTGACAGTGCGATGATCCACTTCTGACTGTGTGACTGTGCAATGATTCCAGTCTCTCTGTGTGACAGTGCGATGATCCCAGTCTGGCTGTCTGATTGTGCGATGATCCCAGTCTCTCTGTGTGACTGTGCGATTATGCCAGTCTCTCTGTGTGACTGTGCGATGATCCCAGTCTCGCTGTGTGACTGTGCGATGATCCCAGTCTCACTGTGTGACTGTGCGATGATCCCAGTTTCACTGTGTGACTTTGCGATGATCCCAGTCTCACTGTGACTGTGCGATGATCCCAGTCTCGCTGTGTGACTGTGCGATGATCCCAGTCCCTCTGTGTGACTGTGCGATGATCCCAGTCTCTCTGTGTGACTGTGCGATGATCCCAGTCTCACTGTGTGACTTTGCGATGATCCCAGTTCCACTGTGTGACTGTGCGATGATCCCAGTCTCCCTGTATGACTGTGCGATGTTCCCTGTCTCACTGTGTGAGTGTGCGATGATCCCAGTCTCACTGTGTGACTGTGCGATGATCCGAGTCTCACTGTGTGACTGTGCGATGATTCCAGTCTCGCTGTGTGACTGTGCGATGATCCGAGTCTCTCCGTGTGACTGTGCGATGATTCCAGTCTCACTGTGTGACTGTGCGATGATCCCAATCTCACTGTGTGACAGTGCGATGATACCAGTATGACTCTGTGACTGTGCAATGATCCCAGGCTCAGTGTGACTGTGAAATGATCCCAGTTTAACTGTGTAACTGTGCAATGTTCGCTGTCCCAGTGTTTGACTGTGTGATGATCCGAGTCTCACGGTGTGAATGTGCGATGTTCCCAATCTGACTGTGTTACTGTGCGATAATCCCAGTCTGACTGCGTTACTGTGCGATGATCCGAGTCTCACTGTGTGACTGTGCGATGATTCCAGTCTCGTTGTGTGACTGTGCGATGATCCCAGTCTCACTGTGCGACTGTGCATTGATCCCAGTCTCGCTGTGTGACTGTGCGATGATCCCAGTCTCGCTGTGTGACTGTGCGATGATCCCAGTCTCTCTGTGTGACTGTGCGATGATCCCAGTCTCTCTGTGTAACTGTGCGATGATCCCAGTCTCACTGTGTGACATTGCGATGATCCCAGTCTGACTGTGTGACTTTGCGATGTTCCCTGTCTCACTGTGTGAGTGTGCGATGATCCCAGTCTCACTGTGTGACTGTGCGATGATCCCAGTCTCACTGTGTGACTGTGCAATTTTCCCAGTCTCATTGTGTGACTTTGCGATCATCCCAGTCTCACTGTGTGACTGTGCGATGATCCCTGTCTCACTGTGTGACTGTGCGATGATTCCTGTCCCACTGTGTGACTGTGCGATGATCCCAGTCTCACTGTGTGACTATGCGATGATGCCAGTCTCACTGTGTGACTGTGCGATGATCCCAGTCTCACAGTGTGACTGTGCGATGATCCCAGTCTCACTGTGTGACTGTGCGATGATCCCAGTCTGACTGTGTGACTGTGCGATGATCCCAGTCTCTCTGTGACTGTGCGATGATGCCAGTCTCGCTGTGTGACTGTGCGATGTTCCCAATCTCACTGTCTGACTGTGCGACGATCCCAGTCTGACTGTGTGACTGTGCAATGATTCCAGTCTCTCTGTGTGACTGTGCGATGATCCCAGTCTGACTGTGTGACTGTGCAATGATTCCAGTCTCTTTGTGTAACTGTGCGATGATCCCAGTCTCACTGTGTGACTGTGCGATGATCCCATTCTTGCTGTGTGACTGTGCGATGTTCCCAATCTCACTGTGTGACAGTGCGATGATCCACTTCTGACTGTGTGACTGTGCAATGATTCCAGTCTCTCTGTGTGACTGTGCGATGATCCCAGTCTGGCTGTCTGATTGTGCGATGATCCCAGTCTCTCTGTGTGACTGTGCGATTATGCCAGTCTCTCTGTGTGACTGTGCGATGATCCCAGTTTCTCTGTGTGACTGTGCGATGATCCCAGTCTCGCTGTGTGACTGTGCGATGATCCCAGTCTCACTGTGTGACTGTGCGATGATCCCAGTTTCACTGTGTGACTTTGCGATGATCCCAGTCTCACTGTGACTGTGCGATGATCCCAGTCTCACTGTGTGACTGTGCGATGATCCCAGTCCCTCTGTGTGACTGTGCGATGATCCCAGTCTCTCTGTGTGACTGTGCGATGATCCCAGTCTCACTGTGTGACTTTGCGATGATCCCAGTTCCACTGTGTGACTGTGCGATGATCCCAGTCTCCCTGTATGACTGTGCGATGTTCCCTGTCTCACTGTGTGAGTGTGCGATGATCCCAGTCTCACTGTGTGACTGTGCGATGATCCGAGTCTCACTGTGTAACTGTGCGATGATTCCAGTCTCGCTGTGTGACTGTGCGATGATCCGAGTCTCTCCGTGTGACTGTGCGATGATTCCAGTCTCACTGTGTGACTGTGCGATGATCCCAATCTCACTGTGTGACAGTGCGATGATACCAGTATGACTCTGTGACTGTGCAATGATCCCAGGCTCAGTGTGACTGTGAAATGATCCCAGTTTAACTGTGTAACTGTGCAATGTTCGCAGTCCCACTGTTTGACTGTGTGATGATCCGAGTCTCACGGTGTGAATGTGCGATGTTCCCAATCTGACTGTGTTACTGTGCGATAATCCCAGTCTGACTGCGTTACTGTGCGATGATCCGAGTCTCACTGTGTGACTGTGCGATGATTCCAGTCTCGTTGTGTGACTGTGCGATGATCCCAGTCTCACTGTGCGACTGTGCATTGATCCCAGTCTCGCTGTGTGACTGTGCGATGATCCCAGTCTCGCTGTGTGACTGTGCGATGATCCCAGTCTCTCTGTGTGACTGTGCGATGATCCCAGTCTCTCTGTGTAACTGTGCGATGATCCCAGTCTCACTGTGTGACATTGCGATGATCCCAGTTCCACTGTGTGACTGTGCGATGATCCCAGTCTCCCTGTGTGACTTTGCGATGTTCCCTGTCTCACTGTGTGAGTGTGCGATGATCCCAGTCTCACTGTGTGACTGTGCGATGATCCCAGTCTCACTGTGTGACTGTGCAATGATCTGTGTCTCACTATGTGAATGTGCGATGATCCGAGTCTCACTGTGTGACTGTGCGATGATCCCAGTCTCACTGTGTGACTGTGCGATGATCCAAATCTCGCTATGTGACTGTGCGATGATCCCAGTCTCGGTGTGTGACTGTGCGATGTTCCCAATCTCACTGTGTGACTGTGCAATGATCCCAGTCTCACTGTGTGACTGTGCGATCATCCCAGTCTCACGGTGTGACTGTGCGATGATCCCAGTCTCTCTGTGTGACTGTGCGATGTTCCCAATCTAACTGTGTGACTGTGCAATGATCCCAGTCTCACTGTGTGACTGTGCGATCATCCCAGTCTCACGGTGTGACTGTGCGATGATGCCAGTCTCACTGTGTGACTGTGCGATGATCCCAGTCTCACTGTGTGACTGTGCGATGATCCCAGTCCCACTGTGTGACTGTGCAATTTTCCCAGTCTCATTGTGTGACTTTGCGATCATCCCAGTCTCACTGTGTGACTGTGCGATGATCCCTGTCTCACTGTGTGACTGTGCGATGATTCCTGTCCCACTGTGTGACTGTGCGATGATCCCAGTCTGACTGTGTGACTATGCGATGATGCCAGTCTCACTGTGTGACTGTGCGATGATCCCAGTCTCACAGTGTGACTGTGCGATGATCCCAGTCTCACTGTGTGACTGTGCGATGATCTGTGTCTCACTATGTGAATGTGCGATGATCCGAGTCTCACTGTGTGACTGTGCGATGATCCCAGTCTCACGGTGTGACTGTGCGATGATGCCAGTCTCACTGTGTGACTGTGCGATGATCCCAGTCTCACTGTGTGACTGTGCGATGATCCCAGTCCCACTGTGTGACTGTGCAATTTTCCCAGTCTCATTGTGTGACTTTGCGATCATCCCAGTCTCACTGTGTGACTATGCGATGATCCCTGTCTCACTGTGTGACTGTGCGATGATTCCTGTCTCACAGTGTGACTGTGCGATGATCCCAGTCTCACTGTGTGACTGTGCGATGATCTGTGTCTCACTATGTGAATGTGCGATGATCCGAGTCTCACTGTGTGACTGTGCGATGATCCCAGTCTCACTGTGTGACTGTGCGATGATCCAAATCTCGCTATGTGACTGTGCGATGATCCCAGTCTCGCTGTGTGACTGTGCGATGTTCCCAGTCTCATTGTGTCACTGTGCGATGATCCCAGTCTCACTGTGTGACTGTGCGAGTATCCCAGTCTCGCTGTGTGAATGTGCGATGATACCAGTCTCGCTGTGTGACTGAGCGATGATCCCAGTCTCACTGTGTCACTGTGTGATATACCCCTTTCTCTGTGTGACTGTGCGAGGATCCCATTCTCACTGTATGACAGTGCCACATTCCAGTCTCACTGTGTGACTGTGCGATGTTCCCAGTCTCACTGTGTGACAGTGCGACATTCGAACTCTCACTGTGTGACTGTGCGATGATCCAAATCTCGCTGTGTGACTGTGCGATGATCCCAGTCTGTTTTGTGACTGTGCGATATTCCCAGTCTCATTGTGTCACTGTGCGATATACCCCTCTCACTGAGTGACTGTGCGATGATACCAGTCTCGCTGTGTGACTGTGCGATGATCCCAGTCTCACTGTGTCACTGTGTGATATACCCCTTTCACTGTCTGTCTGTGCGATGATCCCAGTCTCGCTGTATGACAGTGCGACATTCCCAGTCTCACTGTGTGACTGTGCGATGTTCCCAGTCTCACTGTGTGACAGTGCGACATTCCCACTCTCACTGTGCGACTGTGCGATGATCCCAGTCTGACTGTGTGACTGTGCGATGATCCTGGTCCCATTATGTGACTGTGCGATGATCCGATACTCACTGTGTGTCTGTGCAATGATCCCAGTTTCAGTGTGACTGTGCGATTAAACTAGTCTCACTGTGTGACGATGCAATGATCCCAGGGTCAGTTTTTGACTGGTGATGTTCCCAGTATAACTTTATGACTTTTCGAAGACCCAATCTCACTTTGTGACTGTGCAATGATCCCAATCTCGCTGCGTGACTGTGCGATGTTCCCAGTCTCACTGTGTGACTGTGCGATGATCCCAGTCTCACTGTCCCACTGTGTGACTTTGCAATTTTCCCAGTCTCATTGTGTGACTTTGCGATCATCCCAGTCTCACTGTGTGACTGTGCGATGTTCCCAATCTCACTGTGTGACTGTGCAATGATCCCAGTCTCTCTGTGTGACTGTGCAATGATCCCAGTCTCACTGTGTGACTGTGCGATCATCCCAGTCTCACGGTGTGACTGTGCGATGATGCCAGTCTCACGGTGTGATTGTGCGATGATCCCAGTCTCACTGTGTGACTGTGCAATTTTCCCAGTCTCATTGTGTGACTTTGCGATCATCCCAGTCTCACTGTGTGACTGTGCGATGATCCCTGTCTCAGTGTGTGACTGTGCGATGATTCCTGTCCCACTGTGTGACTGTGCGATGATACCAGTCTCACTGTGTGACTATGCGATGATGCCAGTCTCACTGTGTGACTGTGCGATGATCCCAGTCTCACAGTGTGACTGTGCGATGATCCCAGTCTCACTGTGTGACTGTGCGATGATCCCAGTCTGACTGTGTGACTGTGCGATGATCCCAGTCTCTGTGTGACTGTGCGATGATCCCAGTCTCGCTGTGTGACTGTGCGATGTTCCCAATCTCACTGTCTGACTGTGCGATGATCCCAGTCTGACTGTGTGACTGTGCAATGATTCCAGTCTCTCCGTGTGACTGTGCGATGATCCCAGTCTCACTGTGTGACTGTGCGATGATCCCAGTCTTGCTGTGTGACTGTGCGATGTTCTCAATCTCACGGTGTGACAGTGCGATGATCCAAGTCTGACTGTGTGACTGTGCAATGATTCCAGTCTCTCTGTGTGACTGTGCGATGATCCCAGTCTGACTGTCTGACTGTGCGATGATCCCAGACTCTATGTGTGACTGTGCGATGATCCCAGTCTCTCTGTGTGACTGTGCGATGATCCCAGTCTCTCTGTGTGACTGTGCGATGATCCCAGTCTCGCTGTGTGACTGTGCGATGATACCAGTCTCGCTGTGTGACTGTGCGATGATCCCAGTTTCACTGTGTGACTTTGCGATGATCCCAGTCTCACTGTGTGACTGTGCGATGATCCCAGTCTCGCTGTGTGACTGTGCGTTGATCCCAGTCCCTCTGTGTGACTGTGCGATGATCCCAGTCTCACTGTGTGACTTTGCGATGATCCCAGTTCCACTGTGTGACTGTGCGATGATCCCAATCTCGCTGTGTGATTGTGCGATGATCCCAGTCTCGCTGTGTGACTGTGCGATTTTCCCAGTCTCACTGTGTGAATGTGCGATGATCCCAGTCCCACTGTGTGACTGTGCAATTTTCCCAGTCTCATTGTGTGACTATGCGATGATCCCAGTCTTGCTGTGTGACTGTGGGATGATCCCAGTCTTGCTGTGTGACTGTGGGATGATCCCAGTCTGGCTCTATGACTGTGCAATGATCCCAGTATGACTCTGTGACTATGCAATGATCCCAGGCTCAGTGTGACTGTGCAATGATCCCAGTCTCACTGTGTGACTGTGCAATGTTCCCAGTCCTACTGTTTGACTGTGCGATGATCCGAGTCTCACTGTGTGAATGTGCGATGTTCCCAATCTCACTGTGTTACTGTGCGATGATCCCAGTCTGACTGAGTGACTGTGCGATTTTCCCAGTCTCACTGTGTGAGTGTGCGATGATCCCAGTCCCACTGTGTGACTGTGCAATTTTCCCAGTCTCATTGTGTGACTATGCGATGATCCCAGTCCCTCTGTGTGACTGTGCGATGATCCCAGTCCCACTGTGTGACTGTGCGATGATCCGAGTCTCACTGTGTGACTGTGTGATGATCCCAATCTCTCTGTGTGACAGTGCGACATTCCTAGTCTCACTGTGTGACTGTGCGATGATCCCAGTCTCACTGTGTGACTGTGCGATGCTCCCAGTCTGACTGTGTGACTGTGCGTTGTTCCCAGTCTCACTGTGTGACTGTGCGATGATCCCAGTCTCACTGCGTGACTGTGTGATGATGCCAGTCTCATTATGACACTGTGCGATATACCCCTCTCTGTGTGTGACTGTGCGATGATCCCAATCTCGCTGTGTGACTGTGCGATGATACCAGTCTCGCTGTGTGACTGTGCAATGATCCCAGTCCCACTGTGTGACTGTGCGATGATCCCAGTCTGACTGTGTGACTGTGCGATGATCCCAGTCTCACTGTGTGACTGTGCGATGCTCCCAGTCTGACTGTGTGACTCTGCGTTGTTCCCAGTCTCACTGCGTGACTGTGCGATGATCCCAGTCTCTCTGTGTGACTGTACTATATACCCCTCTCACTGTTTGACGGTGAGATGATACCAGTCTCTCTGTGTGACAGTGCGATGTTCCCAGTATTACTGTGTGTCTGTGCGATGATCCCAGTCTCATTATGTCATTGTGCGATATACCCCTCTCAGTGTGTGACTGTGCGATGATCCCAATCTCGCTGTGTGATTGTGCGATGATCCCAGTCTCGCTGTGTGACTGTGCGATTTTCCCAGTCTCACTGTGTGAATGTGCGATGATCCCAGTCCCACTGTGTGACTGTGCAATTTTTCCAGTCTCATTGTGTGACTATGCGATGATCCCAGTCCCTCTGTGTGACTGTGCGATGATCCCAGTCCCACTGTGTGACTGTGCGATGATCCGAGTCTCACTGTGTGACTGTGTGATGATCCCAATCTCTCTGTGTGACAGTGCGAAATTCCTAGTCTCACTGTGTGACTGTGCGATGATCCCAGTCTCACTGTGTGACTGTGCGATGCTCCCAGACTGACTGTGTGACTGTGCATTGTTCCCAGTCTCACTGTGTGACTGTGCGATGATCCCAGTCTAACTGCGTGACTGTGTGATGATCCCAGTCTCATTATGTCACTGTGCGATATACCCCTGTCTGTGTGTGACTGTGCGATGATCCCAATCTCGCTGTGTGACTGTGCGATGATACCAGTCTTGCTGTGTGACTGTGCAATGATCCCAGTCCCACTGTGTGACTGTGCGATGATCCCAGTCTGACTGTGTGACTGTGCGATGATCCCAGTCTCACTGTTTGACTGTGCGATGCTCCCAGTCTGACTGTGTGACTCTGCGTTGTTCCCAGTCTCACTGTGTGACTGTGCGATGATCCCTGTCCCACTGTGTAACTGTGCGATGTTCCCAGTCTCACTGTGTGACTGTGCGATGATGCCAGTCTGACTGTGTGACTGTGCGATGATCCCAGTCTCATTGTGTGATTATGCGATGATCCCAGTCCCTCTGTGTGACTGTGCGATGATCCCAGTCCCACTGTGTGACTGTGCGATGATCCCAATCTCTCTGTGTGACAGTGCGACATTCCAAGGCTCACTGTGTGACTGTGCGATGATCCCAGTCTCACTGTGTGACTGTGCGATGCTCCCAGACTGACTGTGTGACTGTGCGTTGTTCCCAGTCTGACTGTGTGACTGTGCGATGATCCCAGTCTCACTGCGTAACTGTGCGATGATCCCAGTCTCATTATGACACTCTGCGATATACCCCTCTCTGTGTGTGACTGTGCGATGATCCCAATCTCGCGGTGTGACTGTGCGATGATACCAGTCTCGGTGTGTGACTGTGCAATGAATCCAGTCCCACTGTGTGACTGTGCGATGATCCCAGTCTGACTGTGTGACTGTGCGATGATCCCAGTCTCACTGTTTGACTGTGCGATGCTCCCAGTCTGACTGTGTGACTCTGCGTTATTCCCAGTCTCACTGTGTGACTGTGCGATGATCCCTGTCCCACTGTGTAACTGTGCGATGTTCCCAGTCTCACTGTTGACTGTGCGATGATGCCAGTCTGACTGTGTGACTGTGCGATGATCCCAGTCTCAGTTTGTGACTGTGCGATGATCCCAGTCACATTGTGTGACTGTGCAATGATCCCAGTCTCACTTTGTGACTGTGCGATGATGCCAGTCTCTCTGTGAGACAGTGCGATGTTCCCAGTCTCACTGTGTGTCTGTGCGATGATCCCAGTTTCACAGTGTGACAGTGTGACATTCCCAGTATCACTGTGTGTCTGTGCGATGATCCCATTCTCATTATGTCACTGTGCGATATACCCATCTCAGTGTGTGACTGTGCGATGATCCCAATCTCGCTGTGTGATTGTGCGATGATCCCAGTCTCTCTGTGTGACTGTGCGATTTTCCCAGTCTCACTGTGTGAATGTGCGATGATCCCAGTCCCACTGTGTGACTGTGCAATTTTCCCAGTCTCATTGTGTGACTATGCGATGATCCCAGTCTTGCTGTGTGACTGTGGGATGATCCCAGTCTGGCTCTATGACTGTGCAATGATCCCAGTATGACTCTGTGACTATGCAATGATCCCAGGCTCAGTGTGACTGTGCAATGATCCCAGTCTCACTGTGTGACTGTGCAATGTTCCCAGTCCTACTGTTTGACTGTGCGATGATCCGAGTCTCACTGTGTGAATGTGCGATGTTCCCAATCTCACTGTGTTACTGTGCGATGATCCCAGTCTGACTGAGTGACTGTGCCATTTTCCCAGTCTCACTGTGTGAGTGTGCGATGATCCCAGTCCCACTGTGTGACTGTGCGATGATCCGAGTCTCACTGTGTGAATGTGCGATGTTCCCAATCTCACTGTGTTACTGTGCGATGATCCCAGTCTGACTGAGTGACTGTGCGATTTTCCCAGTCTCAATGTGTGAATGTGCGATGATCCCAGTCCCACTGTGTGACTGTGCAATTTTCCCAGTCTCATTGTGTGACTATGCGATGATCCCAGTCCCTCTGTGTGACTGTGCGATGATCCCAGTCCCACTGTGTGACTGTGCGATGATCCGAGTCTCACTGTGTGACTGTGTGATGATCCCAATCTCTCTGTGTGACAGTGCGACATTCCTAGTCTCACTGTGTGACTGTGCGATGATCCCAGTCTCACTGTGTGACTGTGCGATGCTCCCAGTCTGACTGTGTGACTGTGCATTGATCCCAGTCTCACTGTGTGACTGTGCGATGATCCCAGTCTCACTGCGTGACTGTGTGATGATGCCAGTCTCATTATGACACTGTGCGATATACCCCTCTCTGTGTGTGACTGTGCGATGATCCCAATCTCGCTGTGTGACTGTGCGATGATACCAGTCTCGCTGTGTGACTGTGCGATGATCCCAGTCCCACTGTGTGACTGTGCGATGATCCCAGTCTGACTGTGTGACTGTGCGATGATCCCAGTCTCACTGTGTGACTGTGCGATGCTCCCAGTCTGACTGTGTGACTCTGCGTTGTTCCCAGTCTCACTGCGTGACTGTGCGATGATCCCAGTCTCTCTGTGTGACTGTACTATATACCCCTCTCACTGTTTGACTGTGAGATGTTACCAGTCTCTCTGTGTGACAGTGCGATGTTCCCAGTATCACTGTGTGTCTGTGCGATGATCCCATTCTCATTATGTCACTGTGCGATATACCCATCTCAGTGTGTGACTGTGCGATGATCCCAATCTCGCTGTGTGATTGTGCGATGATCCCAGTCTCGCTGTGTGACTGTGCGATTTTCCCAGTCTCACTGTGTGAATGTGCGATGATCCCAGTCCCACTGTGTGACTGTGCAATTTTCCCAGTCTCATTGTGTGACTATGCGATGATCCCAGTCTTGCTGTGTGACTGTGGGATGATCCCAGTCTGGCTCTATGACTGTGCAATGATCCCAGTATGACTCTGTGACTGTGCAATGATCCCAGGCTCAGTGTGACTGTGCAATGATCCCAGTCTCACTGTGTGACTGTGCAATGTTCCCAGTCCTACTGTTTGACTGTGCGATGATCCGAGTCTCACTGTGTGAATGTGCGATGTTCCCAATCTCACTGTGTTACTGTGCGATGATCCCAGTCTGACTGAGTGACTGTGCGATTTTCCCAGTCTCACTGTGTGAATGTGCGATGATCCCAGTCCCACTGTGTGACTGTGCAATTTTCCCAGTCTCATTGTGTGACTATGCGATGATCCCAGTCCCTCTGTGTGACTGTGCGATGATCCCAGTCCCACTGTGTGACTGTGCGATGATCCGAGTCTCACTGTGTGACTGTGTGATGATCCCAATCTCTCTGTGTGACAGTGCGACATTCCTAGTCTCACTGTGTGACTGTGCGATGATCCCAGTCTCACTGTGTGACTGTGCGATGCTCCCAGTCTGACTGTGTGACTGTGCGTTGTTCCCAGTCTCACTGTGTGACTGTGCGATGATCCCAGTCTCACTGCGTGACTGTGTGATGATGCCAGTCTCATTATGACACTGTGCGATATACCCCTCTCTGTGTGTGACTGTGCGATGATCCCAATCTCGCTGTGTGACTGTGCGATGATACCAGTCTCGCTGTGTGACTGTGCAATGATCCCAGTCCCACTGTGTGACTGTGCGATGATCCCAGTCTGACTGTGTGACTGTGCGATGATCCCAGTCTCACTGTGTGACTGTGCGATGCTCCCAGTCTGACTGTGTGACTCTGCGTTGTTCCCAGTCTCACTGCGTGACTGTGCGATGATCCCAGTCTCTCTGTGTGACTGTACTATATACCCCTCTCACTGTTTGACGGTGAGATGATACCAGTCTCTCTGTGTGACAGTGCGATGTTCCCAGTATTACTGTGTGTCTGTGCGATGATCCCAGTCTCATTATGTCACTGTGCGATATACCCCTCTCAGTGTGTGACTGTGCGATGATCCCAATCTCGCTGTGTGATTGTGCGATGATCCCAGTCCCTCTGTGTGACTGTGCGATTTTCCCAGTCTCACTGTGTGAATGTGCGATGATCCCAGTCCCACTGTGTGACTGTGCAATTTTTCCAGTCTCATTGTGTGACTATGCGATGATCCCAGTCCCTCTGTGTGACTGTGCGATGATCACAGTCCCACTGTGTGACTGTGCGATGATCCGAGTCTCACTGTGTGACTGTGTGATGATCCCAATCTCTCTGTGTGACAGTGCGAAATTCCTAGTCTCACTGTGTGACTGTGCGATGATCCCAGTCTCACTGTGTGACTGTGCGATGCTCCCAGACTGACTGTGTGACTGTGCATTGTTCCCAGTCTCACTGTGTGACTGTGCGATGATCCCAGTCTAACTGCGTGACTGTGTGATGATCCCAGTCTCATTATGTCACTGTGCGATATACCCCTCTCTGTGTGTGACTGTGCGATGATCCCAATCTCGCTGTGTGACTGTGCGATGATACCAGTCTTGCTGTGTGACTGTGCAATGATCCCAGTCCCACTGTGTGACTGTGCGATGATCCCAGTCTGACTGTGTGACTGTGCGATGATCCCAGTCTCACTGTTTGACTGTGCGATGCTCCCAGTCTGACTGTGTGACTCTGCGTTGTTCCCAGTCTCACTGTGTGACTGTGCGATGATCCCTGTCCCACTGTGTAACTGTGCGATGTTCCCAGTCTCACTGTGTGACTGTGCGATGATGCCAGTCTGACTGTGTGACTGTGCGATGATCCCAGTCTCATTGTGTGATTATGCGATGATCCCAGTCCCTCTGTGTGACTGTGCGATGATCCCAGTCCCACTGTGTGACTGTGAGATGATCCCAATCTCTCTGTGTGACAGTGCGACATTCCAAGGCTCACTGTGTGACTGTGCGATGATCCCAGTCTCACTGTGTGACTGTGCGATGCTCCCAGACTGACTGTGTGACTGTGCGTTGTTCCCAGTCTCACTGTGTGACTGTGCGATGATCCCAGTCTCACTGCGTAACTGTGCGATGATCCCAGTCTCATTATGACACTCTGCGATATACCCCTCTCTGTGTGTGACTGTGCGATGATCCCAATCTCGCGGTGTGACTGTGCGATGATACCAGTCTCGCTGTGTGACTGTGCAATGAATCCAGTCCCACTGTGTGACTGTGCGATGATCCCAGTCTGACTGTGTGACTGTGCGATGATCCCAGTCTCACTGTGTGACTGTGCGATGCTCCCAGTCTGACTGTGTGACTCTGCGTTATTCCCAGTCTCACTGTGTGACTGTGCGATGATCCCTGTCCCACTGTGTAACTGTGCGATGTTCCCAGTCTCACTGTTGACTGTGCGATGATGCCAGTCTGACTGTGTGACTGTGCGATGATCCCAGTCTCAGTTTGTGACTGTGCGATGATCCCAGTCACATTGTGTGACTGTGCAATGATCCCAGTCTCACTTTGTGACTGTGCGATGATGCCAGTCTCTCTGTGAGACAGTGCGATGTTCCCAGTCTCACTGTGTGACTGTGCGATGATCCCAGTCTCACTGCGTGAATGTGCGATGATCCCAGTCTGACTGTGTGACTGTGCGATGATGCCAGTCTCTCTGTGTGACTGTGCGATGTTCCCAATCTCACTGTGTGACTGTGCGACGATCCCAGTCTAACTGTGTGACTGTGCGATGATCCCAGTCTCTCTGTGTGACTGTGCGATGATCCCAGTCTCTCTGTGTGACTGTGCAATGTTCCCAATCTCACTGTGTGACTGTGCGATGATCCCAGTCTCTCTGTGTGACTGTGCAATGTTCCCAGTCTGACTGTGTGACTGTGCAATGATTCCAGTCTCTCTGTGTGACTGTGCGATAATCCCAGTCTCTCTGTGTGACTTAGCGATGATCCCAGTCACACTGTGTGACTGTGCGATGATCCCAGTCTTGCTGTGTGACTGTGCGATGATACCAGTCTCACTGTGTGACTGTGGGATGATCCCAGTCTGGCTCTATGACTGTGCAATGATCCCAGTATGACTCTGTGACTGTGCAATGATCCCAGGCTCAGTGTGACTGTGCAATGATCCCAGTCTCACTGTGTGACTGTGCAATGTTCCCAGTCCTACTGTTTGACTGGGCAATGATCCGAGTCTCACTGTGTGAAAGTGCGATGTTCCCAATCTCACTGTGTTACTGTGCGATGATCCCAGTCTGACTGTGTGCCTGTGCAATGATCCCAGTTTCACTGTGTGACTGTGTGATGATCCCAGTCTCACTGTGTGACTGTGCGATGATCCCAGTCTCGCTGTGTGACAGTGCGATGATCCCAGTCTGACTTTGTGACTGTGCAATGATCCCAGTTTCACTGTGTGACTGTGTGATGATCCCAGTCTCACTGTGTGACTGTGCGATGATCCCAGTCTCACTGTGTGACTGTGTGATGATCACAATCTCACTGTGTGTCTGTGCGATGATCCCAGTCTCACTGTGTGATTGTGCAATGATCTCAGTCTCACTGTGTGAATGTGCGATGATCCCAGTCTCACTTTGTGACTGTGCGATGATCCCAGTTTGACTGTGTGACTGTGCGATATCCCAGTCTCACTATGTGACTTTGCGCTGATCCTAGGCACGCTGTGTGACTGTAATTTTCCCAGTCTCACTGTGTGACTGTGCGATGATCCCAATCTCGCTGTGTGACTGTGCGATGACCCAATCTCACTGTGTGACTGTGCGATGTTCCCAGTCTCACTGTGTGACTGTGCGATGATCCCAGTCTCACTGTGAGACTGTGCAATGATCCCAGTCTGACTGAGACTGTGCAATGATCCCAGTTTCACTGTGTGACTGTGCGATGATCCGAGTGTCACTGTGTGATTGTGCGATGTTCCCAATCTCACTGTGTGACTGGGCGATGATTCCAGTCTGACTGTGTGACTTTGCAATGATCCCAGTCTCTCTGTGTGACTGTGCAATGATCCGAGTCTCTCCGTGTGACTGTGCAATGATCCAAGTCTCACTGTGTGACTGTGCGATCATCCCAGTCTCACGGTGTGACTGTGCGATGATGCCAGTCTCACGGTGTGACTGTGCGATGATCCCAGTCTCACTGTGTGACTGTGCAATTTTCCCAGACTCATTGTGTGACTTTGCGATCATCCCAGTCTCACTGTGTGACTGTGCGATGATCCCTGTCTCACTGTGTGACTGTGCGATGATTCCTGTCCCACTGTGTGACTGTGCGATGATCCCAGTCTGACTGTGTGACTATGCGATGATGCCAGTCTCACTGTGTGACTGTGCGATGATCCCAGTCTCACAGTGTGACTGTGCGATGATCCCAGTCTCACTGTGTGACTGTGCGATGATCCCAGTCTGACTGTGTGACTGTGCGATGATCCCAGTCTCTCTGTGACTGTGCGATGTTCCCAATCTCACTGTCTGACTGTGCGATGATCCCAGTCTGACTGTGTGACTGTGCAATGATTCCAGTCTCTCTGTGTGACTGTGCGATGATCCCAGTCTGACTGTGTGACTGTGCAATGATTCCAGTCTCTTTGTGTAACTGTGCGATGATCCCAGTCTCACTGTGTGACTGTGCGATGATCCCATTCTTGCTGTGTGACTGTGCGATGTTCCCAATCTCACTGTTTGACAGTGCAATGATCCAATTCTGACTGTGTGACTGTGCAATGATTCCAGTCTCTCTGTGTGATGTGCGATGATCCCAGTCTGGCTGTCTGATTGTGCGATGATCCCAGTTTCTCTGTGTGACTGTGCGATGATCCCAGTCTCGCTGTGTGACTGTGCGATGATACCAGTCTCACTGTGTGACTGTGCGATGATCCCAGTTTCACTGTGTGACTTTGCGATGATCCCAGTCTCACTGTGTGACTGTGCGATGATCCCAGTCTCGCTGTGTGACTGTGCGATGATCCCAGTCCCTCTTTGTGACTGTGCGATGATCCCAGTCTCTCTGTGTGACTGTGCGATGATCCCAGTCTCACTGTGTGACTTTGCGATGATCCCTGTTCCACTGTGTGACTGTGCGATGATCCCAGTCTCCCTGTATGACTGTGCGATGTTCCCTGTCTCACTGTGTGAGTGTGCGATGATCCCAGTCTCACTGTGTGACTGTGCGATGATCCGAGTCTCACTGTGTGACTGTGCGATGATTCCAGTCTCGCTGTGTGACTGTGCGATGATCCGAGTCTCTCTGTGTGACTGTGCGATGATTCCAGTCTCACTGTGTGACTGTGCGATGATCCCAATCTCACTGTGTGACAGTGCGATGATACCAGTATGACTCTGTGACTGTGCAATGATCCCAGGCTCAGTGTGACTGTGCAATGATCCCAGTTTAACTGTGTTACTGTGCAATGTTCCCAGTCCCACTGTTTGACTGTGCGATGATCCGAGTCTCACGGTGTGAATGTGCGATGTTCCCAATCTCACTGTGTTACTGTGCGATGATCCCAGTCTGACTGCGTTACTGTTCGATGATCCGAGTCTCACTGTGTGACTGTGCGATGATTCCAGTCTCGTTGTGTGACTGTGCGATGATCCCAGTCTCACTGTGCGACCTGTGCATTGATCCCAGTCTCGCTGTGTGACTGTGCGATGATCCCAGTCTCGCTGTGTGACTGTGCGATGATCCCAGTCTCTCTGTGTGACTGTGCGATGATCCCAGTCTCTCTGTGTAACTGTGCGATGATCCCAATCTCACTGTGTGACATTGCGATGATCCCAGTTCCACTGTGTGACTGTGCGATGATCCCAGTCTCCCTGTGTGACTTTGCGATGTTCCCTGTCTCACTGTGTGAGTGTGCGATGATCCCAGTCTCACTGTGTGACTGTGCGATGATCCCAGTCTCACTGTGTGACTGTGCGATGATCCCAGTCTCACTGTGTGACTGTGCGATGATCCAAATCTCACTATGTGACTGTGCGATGATCCCAGTCTCGCTGTGTGACTGTGCGATGTTCCCAGTCTCATTGTGTCACTGTGCGATATACCCCTCTCACTGTGTGACTGTGCGAGTATCCCAGTCTCTCTGTGTGAATGTGCGATGATACCAGTCTCGCTGTGTGACTGTGCGATGATCCCAGTCTCACTGTGTCACTGTGTGCTATACCCCTTTCTCTGTGTGACTGTGCGAGGATCCCATTCTCACTGTATGACAGTGCCACATTCCCAGTCTCACTGTGTGACGGTCCGATGATCCCAGTCTCAATGTGTGACAGTGCGACATTCGCACTATCACTGTGTGACTGTGCGATGATCCAAATCTCGCTGTGTGACTGTGCGCTGATCCCAGTCTCACTGTGTCACTGTGTGATATACCCCTTTCACTGTGTGTCTGTGCGATGATCCCAGTCTCGCTGTATGACAGTGCGACATTCCCAGTCTCACTGTGCGACTGTGCGATGTTCCCAGTCTCACTGTGTGACAGTGCGACATTCCCACTCTCACTGTGCGACTGTGCGATGATCCCAGTCTGACTGTGTGACTGTGCGATGATCCTGGTCTCACTATGTGACTGTGCAATGATCCCAGTTTCAGTGTGACCGTGCGATTAAACTAGTCTCACTGTGTGACGATGCAATGATCCCAGGGTCAGTTTTTGACTGGTGATGTTCCCAGTATAACTTTATGACTTTTCGAAGACCCAATCTCACTTTGTGACTGTGCAATGATCCCAATCTCGCTGCGTGACTGTGCGATGTTCCCAATCTCGCTGTGTGACTGTGCGATGTTCCCAATCTCGCTGTGTGACTGTGCGATGTTCCCAATCTCGCTGCGTGACTGTGCGATGTTCCCAATCTCGCTGTGTGACTGTGCGATGATCCCAGTCTGTCTGTGTGACTGTGCGATGATCCCAGTCTCACTGTGTGACTGTGCGATGTTCCCAGTCGCACTGTGTGACTGTGCGATGATCCCAGTCTCACTGTCCCACTGTGTGACTGTGCAATTTTCCCAGTCTCACTGTGTGACTGTGCAATGATCCCAGTCTCTCTGTGTGACTGTGCAATGATCCCAGTCTCACTGTGTGACTGTGCGATCATCCCAGTCTCACGGTGTGACTGTGCGATGATGCCAGTCTAACGGTGTGACTGTGCGATGATCCCAGTCTCACTGTGTGACTGTGCAATTTTCCCAGTCTCATTGTGTGACTTTGCGATCATCCCAGTCTCACTGTGTGACTGTGCGATGATCCCTGTCTCACTGTGTGACTGTGCGATGATCCCAATCTCACTGTGTGACTATGCGATGATGCCAGTCTCACTGTGTGACTGTGCGATGATCCCAGTCTCACGGTGTGACTGTGCGATGATCCCAGTCTCACTGTGTGACTGTGCGATGATCCCAGTCTGACTGTGTGACTGTGCGATGATTCCAGTCTCGCTGTGTGAATGTGCGATGATCCGAGTCTCTCTGTGTGACTGTGCGATGATTCCAGTCTCACTGTGTGACTGTGCGATGATCCCAATCTCACTGTGTGACAGTGCGATGATACCAGTATGACTCTGTGACTGTGCAATGATCCCAGGCTCAGTGTGACTGTGCAATGATCCCAGTTTAACTCTGTAACTGTGCAATGTTCCCAGTCCCACTGTTTGACTGTGTGATGATCCGAGTCTCACTGTGTGATTGTGCGATGTTCCCAATCTCACTGTGTTACTGTGCGATGATCCCAGTCTGACTGCGTTACTGTGCGATGATCCGAGTCTCACTGTGTGACTGTGCGATGATTCCAGTCTCGTTGTGTGACTGTGCGATTATCCGAGTCTCTCTGTGTGACTGTGCGATGATCCCAGTCTCACTGTGCGACTGTGCATTGATCCCAGTCTCGCTGTGTGACTGTGCAATGATCCCAGTTCCACTGTGTGACTGTGCGATGATCCCAGTCTCCCTGTGTGACTGTGCGATGATCCCAGTCTCACTGTGTGACTGTGCAATGATCTGTGTCTCACTATGTGAATGTGCGATGATCCGAGTCTCACTGTGTGACTGTGCGATGATCCCAGTCTCACTGTGTGACTGTGCGATGATCCAAATCTCGCTATGTGACTGTGCGATGATCCCTGTCTCGCTGTGTGACTGTGCGATGTTCCCAGTCTCATTGTGTCACTGTGCGATATACCCCTCTCACTGTGTGACTGTGCGAGGATCCCAGTCTCGCTGTGTGAATGTGTGATGATACCAGTCTCGCTGTGTGACTGTGCGATGATCCCAGTCTCACTGTGTCACTGTGTGATATACCCCTTTCTCTGTGTGACTGTGCGAGGATCCCATTCTCACTGTATGACAGTGCCACATTCCCAGTCTCACTGTGTGACTGTGCGATGTTCCCAGTCTCACTGTGTGACAGTGCGACATTCGCACTCTCACTGTGTGACTGTGCGATAATCCAAATCTCGCTGTGTGACTGTGCGATGATCCCAGTCTCGTTTTGTGACTGTGCGATATTCCCAGTTTCATTGTGTCACTGTGCGATATACCCCTCTCACTGAGTGACTGTGCGATGATACCAGTCTTGCTGTGTGACTGTGCGATGATCCCAGTCTCACTGTGTCACTGTGTGATATACCCCTTTCACTGTCTGTCTGTGCGATGATCCCAGTCTCGCTGTATGACAGTGCGACATTCCCAGTCTCTCTGTGTGACTGTGCGATGTTCCCAGTCTCACTGTGTGACAGTGCGACATTTCCACTCTCACTGTGCGACTGTGCGATGTTCCCAGTCTGACTGTGTGACTGTGCGATGATCCTGGTCTCACTATGTGACTGTGCAATGATCCCAGTTTCAGTGTGACCGTGCGATTAAACTAGTCTCACTGTGTGACGATGCAATGATCCCAGGGTCAGTTTTTGACTGGTGATGTTCCCAGTATAACTTTATGAATTTTCGAAGACCCAATCTCACTTTGTGACTGTGCAATGATCCCAATCTCGCTGCGTGACTGTGCGATGTTCCCAGTCTCACTGTGTGACTGTGCGATGATCCCAGTCTCACTGTGTGACTGTGCGATGTTCCCAATCTCACTGTGTGACTGTGCAATGATCCGAGTCTCTCTGTGTGACTGTGCAATGATCCCAGTCTCACTGTGTGACTGTGCGATCATCCCAGTCTCACGGTGTGACTGTGCGATGATCCCAGTCTCACTGTGTGACTGTGCAATTTTCCCAGTCTCATTGTGTGACTTTGCGATCATCCCAGTCTCACTGTGTGACTGTGCGATGTTCCCAATCTCACTGTGTGACTGTGCAATGATCCCAGTCTCTCTGTGTGACTGTGCAATGATCCCAGTCTCACTGTGTGACTGTGCGATCATCCCAGTCTCACGGTGTGACTGTGCGATGATGCCAGTCTAACGGTGTGACTGTGCGATGATCCCAGTCTCACTGTGTGACTGTGCGATGATCCCAATCTCACTGTGTGACTATGCGATGATGCCAGTCTCACTGTGTGACTGTGCGATGATCCCAGTCTCACGGTGTGACTGTGCGATGATCCCAGTCTCACTGTGTGACTGTGCGATGATCCCAGTCTGACTGTGTGACTGTGCGATGATGCCAGTCTCTCTGTGTGACTGTGCGATGATCCGAGTCTCACTGTGTGACTGTGCGATGATTCCAGTCTCGCTGTGTGACTGTGCGATGATCCGAGTCTCTCTGTGTGACTGTGCGATGATTCCAGTCTCACTGTGTGACTGTGCGATGATCCCAATCTCACTGTGTGACAGTGCGATGATACCAGTATGACTCTGTGACTGTGCAATGATCCCAGGCTCAGTGTGACTGTGCAATGATCCCAGTTTAACTCTGTAACTGTGCAATGTTCCCAGTCCCACTGTTTGACTGTGTGATGATCCGAGTCTCACTGTGTGATTGTGCGATGTTCCCAATCTCACTGTGTTACTGTGCGATGATCCCAGTCTGACTGCGTTACTGTGCGATGATCCGAGTCTCACTGTGTGACTGTGCGATGATTCCAGTCTCGTTGTGTGACTGTGCGATTATCCGAGTCTCTCTGTGTGACTGTGCGATGATCCCAGTCTCACTGTGCGACTGTGCATTGATCCCAGTCTCGCTGTGTGACTGTGCAATGATCCCAGTTCCACTGTGTGACTGTGCGATGATCCCAGTCTCCCTGTGTGACTGTGCGATGATCCCAGTCTCACTGTGTGACTGTGCAATGATCTGTGTCTCACTATGTGAATGTGCGATGATCCGAGTCTCACTGTGTGACTGTGCGATGATCCCAGTCTCACTGTGTGACTGTGCGATGATCCAAATCTCGCTATGTGACTGTGCGATGATCCCTGTCTCGCTGTGTGACTGTGCGATGTTCCCAGTCTCATTGTGTCACTGTGCGATATACCCCTCTCACTGTGTGACTGTGCGAGGATCCCAGTCTCAATGTGTGAATGTGTGATGATACCAGTCTCGCTGTGTGACTGTGCGATGATCCCAGTCTCACTGTGTCACTGTGTGATATACCCCTCTCACTGTGTGACTGTGCGAGGATCCCATTCTCACTGTATGACAGTGCCACATTCCCAGTCTCACTCTGTGACTGTGCGATGTTCCCAGTCTCACTGTGTGACAGTGCGACATTCGCACTCTCACTGTGTGACTGTGCGATGATCCAAATCTCGCTGTGTGACTGTGCGATGATCCCAGTCTCGTTTTGTGACTGTGCGATATTCCCAGTCTCATTGTGTCACTGTGCAATATACCCCTCTCACTGAGTGACTGTGCGATGATACCAGTCTCGCTGTGTGACTGTGCGCTGATCCCAGTCTCACTGTGTCACTGTGTGATATACCCCTTTCACTGTGTGTCTGTGCGATGATCCCAGTCTCGCTGTATGACAGTGCGACATTCCCAGTCTCACTGTGCGACTGTGCGATGTTCCCAGTCTCACTGTGTGACAGTGCGACATTCCCACTCTCACTGTGCGACTGTGCGATGATCCCAGTCTGACTGTGTGACTGTGCGAGGATCCCAGTCTGACTGTGTGACTGTGCGATGATCCTGGTCTCACTATGTGACTGTGCAATGATCCCAGTTTCAGTGTGACCGTGCGATTAAACTAGTCTCACTGTGTGACGATGAAATGATCCCAGGGTCAGTTTTTGACTGGTGATGTTCCCAGTATAACTTTATGACTTTTCGAAGACCCAATCTCACTTTGTGACTGTGCAATGATCCCAATCTCACTGCGTGACTGTG
The DNA here is from genome assembly GCA_026770705.1 of Isurus oxyrinchus. Taxonomy (NCBI): domain Eukaryota; kingdom Metazoa; phylum Chordata; class Chondrichthyes; order Lamniformes; family Lamnidae; genus Isurus; species Isurus oxyrinchus. Next base: position 113,382 of record JANJGN010000179.1, read on the forward strand.
CGATGATCCCAGTCTCACTGCGTGACTGTGCAATTTTCCCAGTCTCATTGTGTGACTTTGCGATCATCCCAGTCTCACTGTGTGACTGTGCAATGATCCCTGTCTCACTGTGTGACTGTGTGATGATTCCTGTCTCACTGTGTGACTGTGCGATGTTCCCAGTCTCACTGTGTGACTGTGCGATGTTCCCAATCTCACTGTGTGACTGTGCCATGATCCCAGTCTCTCTGTGTGACTGTGCAATGATCCCAGTCTCACTGTGTGACTGTGCGATGATGCCAGTCTCACGGTGTGACTGTGCGATGATCCCAGTCTCACTGTGTGACTGTGCAATTTTCCCAGTCTCATTGTGTGACTTTGCGATGATCCCTGTCTCACTGTGTGACTGTGCGATGATTCCTGTCCCACTGTGTGACTGTGCAATGATCCCAGTCTCACTGTGTGACTATGCGATGATGCCAGTCTCACTGTGTGACTGTGCGATGATCCCAGTCTCACAGTGTGACTGTGCGATGATCCCAGTCTCACTGTGTGACTGTGCGATGATCTGTGTCTCACTATGTGAATGTGCGATGATCCGAGTCTCACTGTGTGACTGTGCGATGATCCCAGTCTCACTGTGTGACTGTGCGATGATCCAAATCTCGCTATGTGACTGTGCGATGATACCAGTCTCGCTGTGTGACTGTGCGATGTTCCCAGTCTCATTGTGTCACTGTGCGATGATCCCAGTCTCACTGTCTCACTGTGTGACTGTGCAATTTTCCCAGTCTCATTGTGTGACTGTGCGATGATCGCAGTCTCGCTGTATGACAGTGCGACATTCCCAGTCTCACTGTGTGACTGTGCGATGTTCCCAGTCTCACTGTGTGACAGTGCGACATTCCCACCCTCACTGTGTGACTGTGCGATGATCCTGGTCTCATTATGTGACTGTGTGATGATCCGATACTCACTGTGTGTTTGTGCAATGATCCCAGTTTCAGTGTGACTGTGCAATTAAACTAGTCTCACTGTGTGACGATGCAATGATCCTAGGGTCAGTGTTTGACTGGTGATGTTCCCAGTATAACTTTATGACTTTTCGATGACCCAATCTCACTTTGTGTCTGTGCAATGATCCCAATCTCGCTGCGTGACTGTGCGATGTTCCCAGTCTCAAAGTGTGTCTGTGCGATGTACCCAGTCTCACTGTGTGTCTGTGCGATGATCCCTGTCTCACTGTGTGACTGTGCGATGATCCCTGTCTCACTGTGTGACTGTGCGATGATCCCACTCTCACTGTGTGACTGTGCGATGATCCCAGTCTGACTGTGTGACTGTGCGATGATGCCAGTCTCTCTGTGTGACTGTGCGATGTTCCCAATCTCACTGTGTGACTGTGCGATGATCCCAGTCTAAATGTGTGACTATGCGATGATCCCAGTCTCTCTGTGTGACTGTGCGATGATCCCAGTCTCACTGTCCCACTGTGTGACTGTGCAATTTTCCCAGTCTCATTGTGTGACTTTGCGATGTTCCCTGTCTCACTGTGTGAGTGTGCGATGATCCGAGTCTCACTGTGTGACTGTGCGATGATCCCAGTCTCACTGTGTGACTGTGCGATGATCCAAATCTCGCTATGTGACTGTGCAATGATCCCAGTCTCGCTGTGTGACTGTGCGATGTTCCCAGTCTCATTGTGTCACTGTGCAATATACCCCTCTCACTGAGTGACTGTGCGATGATACCAGTCTCGCTGTGTGACTGTGCGCTGATCCCAGTCTCACTGTGTCACTGTGTGATATACCCCTCTCACTGTGTGACTGTGCGAGGATCCCATTCTCACTGTATGACAGTGCCACATTCCCAGTCTCACTCTGTGACTGTGCGATGTTCCCAGTCTCACTGTGTGACAGTGCGACATTCGCACTCTCACTGTGTGACTGTGCGATGATCCAAATCTCGCTGTGTGACTGTGCGATGATCCCAGTCTCGTTTTGTGACTGTGCGATATTCCCAGTCTCATTGTGTCACTGTGCAATATACACCTCTCACTGAGTGACTGTGCGATGATACCAGTCTCGCTGTGTGACTGTGCGCTGATCCCAGTCTCACTGTGTCACTGTGTGATATACCCCTTTCACTGTGTGTCTGTGCGATGATCCCAGTCTCGCTGTGTGACAGTGCGACATTCCCACTCTCACTGTGCGACTGTGCGATGATCCCAGTCTGACTGTGTGACTGTGCGAGGATCCCAGTCTGACTGTGTGACTGTGCGATGATCCTGGTCTCACTATGTGACTGTGCAATGATCCCAGTTTCAGTATGACCGTGCGATTAAACTAGTCTCACTGTGTGACGATGCAATGATCCCAGGGTCAGTTTTTGACTGGTGATGTTCCCAGTATAACTTTATGACTTTTCGAAGACCCAATCTCACTTTGTGACTGTGCAATGATCCCAATCTCACTGCGTGACTGTGCGATGATCCCAGTCTCACTGTGTGACTGTGCAATTTTCCCAGTCTCATTGTGTGACTTTGCGATCATCCCAGTCTCACTGTGTGACTGTGCAATGATCCCTGTCTCACTGTGTGACTGTGTGATGATTCCTGTCACACTGTGTGACTGTGCGATGTTCCCAGTCTCACTGTGTGACTGTGCGATGTTCCCAATCTCACTGTGTGACTGTGCCATGATCCCAGTCTCTCTGTGTGACTGTGCAATGATCCCAGTCTCACTGTGTGACTGTGCGATGATGCCAGTCTCACGGTGTGACTGTGCGATGATCCCAGTCTCACTGTGTGACTGTGCAATTTTCCCAGTCTCATTGTGTGACTTTGCGATGATCCCTGTCTCACTGTGTGACTGTGCGATGATTCCTGTCCCACTGTGTGACTGTGCAATGATCCCAGTCTCACTGTGTGACTATGCGATGATGCCAGTCTCACTGTGTGACTGTGCGATGATCCCAGTCTCACAGTGTGACTGTGCGATGATCCCAGTCTCACTGTGTGACTGTGCGATGATCTGTGTCTCACTATGTGAATGTGCGATGATCCGAGTCTCACTGTGTGACTGTGCGATGATCCCAGTCTCACTGTGTGACTGTGCGATGATCCAAATCTCGCTATGTGACTGTGCGATGATCCCAGTCTCGCTGTGTGACTGTGCGATGTTCCCAGTCTCATTGTGTCACTGTGCGATGATCCCAGTCTCACTGTGTGACTGTGCGAGGATCCCAGTCTCGCTGTGTGACTGTGCGATGATCCCAGTCTCACTGTGTCACTGTGTGATATACCCCTTTCTCTGTGTGACTGTGCGAGGATCCCATTCTCACTGTATGACAGTGCCACATTCCCAGTCTCACTGTGTGACTGTGCGATGTTCCCAGTCTCACTGTGTGACAGTGCGACATTCGAACTCTCACTGTGTGACTGTGCGATGATCCAAATCTCGCTGTGTGACTGTGCGATGATCCCAGTCTCGTTTTGTGACTGTGCGATATTTCCAGTCTCATTGTGTCACTGTGCGATATACCCCTCTCACTGAGTGACTGTGCGATGATACCAGTCTCGCTGTGTGACTGTGCGATGATACCAGTCTCACTGTGTCACTGTGTGATATACCCCTTTCACTGTCTGTCTGTGCGATGATCCCAGTCTCGCTGTATGACAGTGCGACATTCCCAGTCTCACTGTGTGACTGTGCGATGTTCCCAGTCTCACTGTGTGACAGTGTGACATTCCCACTCTCACTGTGCGACTGTGCGATGATCCCAGTCTGACTGTGTGACTGTGCGATGATCCTGGTCTCACTATGTGACTGTGCAATGATCCCAGTTTCAGTGTGACCGTGCGATTAAACTAGTCTCACTGTGTGACGATGCAATGATCCCAGGGTCAGTTTTTGACTGGTGATGTTCCCAGTATAACTTTATGACTTTTCGAAGACCCAATCTCATTTTGTGACTGTGCAATGATCCCAATCTCGCTGCGTGACTGTGCGATGTTCCCAGTCTCACTGTGTGACTGTGCGATGATCCCAGTCTCACTGTCCCACTGTGTGACTGTGCAATTTTCCCAGTCTCATTGTGTGACTTTGCGATCATCCCAGTCTCACTGTGTGACTGTGCGATGATCCCAGTCTCACTGTGTGACTGTGCAATGTTCCCAATCTCACCGTGTGACTGTGCAATGAATCCAGTCTCTCTGTGTGACTGTGCAATGATCCCCGTCTCACTGTGTGACTGTGCGATCATCCCAGTCTCACGGTGTGACTGTGCGATGATGCCAGTCTCACGGTGTGACTGTGCGATGATCCCAGTCTCACTGTGTGACTGTGCGATGATCCCTGTCTCAGTGTGTGACTGTGCGATGATTCCTGTCCCACTGTGTGACTGTGCGATGATACCAGTCTCACTGTGTGACTATGCGATGATGCCAGTCTCACTGTGTGACTGTGCGATGATCCCAGTCTCACAGTGTGACTGTGCGATGATCCCAGTCTCACTGTGTGACTGCGCGATGATCCCAGTCTGACTGTGTGACTGTGCAATGATTCCAGTCTCTCTGTGTGACTGTGCGATGATCCCAGTCTCACTGTGTGACTGTGCGATGATCCCAGTCTTGCTGTGTGACTGTGCGATGTTCTCAATCTCACGGTGTGACAGTGCGATGATCCAAGTCTGACTGTGTGACTGTGCAATGATTCCAGTCTCTCTGTGTGACTGTGCGATGATCCCAGTCTGACTGTCTGATTGTGCGTTGATCCCAGACTCTATGTGTGACTGTGCGATGATCCCAGTCTCTCTGTGTGACTGTGCGATGATCCCAGTCTCTCTGTGTGACTGTGCGATGATCCCAGTCTCGCTGTGTGACTGTGCGATGATACCAGTCTCGCTGTGTGACTGTGCGAAGATCCCAGTTTCACTGTGTGACTTTGCGATGATCCCAGTCTCACTGTGTGACTGTGCGATGATCCGAGTCTCGCTGTGTGACTGTGCGTTAATCCCAGTCCCTCTGTGTGACTGTGTGATGATCCCAGTCTCTCTGTGTGACTGTGCGATGATCCCAGTCTCACTGTGTGACTTTGCGATGATCCCAGTTCCACTGTGTGACTGTGCGATGATCCCAGTCTCCCTGTATGACTGTGCGATGTTCCCTGTCTCACTGTGTGAGTGTGCGATGATCCCAGTCTCACTGTGTGACTGTGCGATGATCCCAGTCTCACTGTGTGACTGTGCGCTGATCCCAGTCTCACTGTGTGACTGTGCGATGATCCAAATCTCGCTGTGTGACTGTGCGATGATCCCAGTCTCGCTGTGTGACTGTGCGATGTTCCCAGTCTCATTGTGTCACTGTGCGATATACCCCTCTCACTGTGTGACTGTGTGATTTTCCCAGTCTCATTGTGTCACTGTGCAATATACCCCTCTCACTGTGTGAATGTGCGATGATACCAGTCTCGCTGTGTGACTGTGCGATGATCCCAGTATCACTGTGTCAGTGTGTGATATACCCCTTTCACTGTGTGACTGTGTGATAATCTCAGTCTCACTGTGTGACAGTGCGACATTCCCACTCTCACTGTGTGACTGTGCGATGATCCCAGTCTGACTGTGTGACTGTGCGATGATCCTGGTCTCATTATGTGACTGTGTGATGATCCGATACTCACTGTGTGTCTGTGCAATGATCGCAGTTTCAGTGTGACTGTGCGATTAAACTAGTCTCATGGTGTGACGATGCAATGATCCCAGGGTCAGTGTTTGACTGGTGATGTTCCCAGTATAACATTATGGCTTTTCGATGACCCAATCTCACTTTGTGACTGTGCAATGATCCCAATCGCGCTGCGTGAATGTGCGATGATCCCAGTCTCACTGTTTGACTGTGCGATGATCCCTGTCTCACTGTGTGGCTGTGCGATGATGCCAGTCTCACTGTGTGACTGTGCGATGATCCCAGTCTCGCTGTGTGACTGTGCGATGATCCCAGTCTCGCTGTGTGACTGTGCGATGATCCCTGTCTGACTGTGTGACTGTGCGATGATGCCAGTCTCACTGTGTGACTGTGCGATGATCCCAGTCTCACTGTGTGACTTTGCGATGATCCCAGTCTGACTGTATGACTGAGAGATGATGCCAGTCTCTCTGTGTGACTGTGCGATGTTCCCAATCTCAGTGTGTGACTGTGCGATGATGCCAGTCTCACTGTGTGACTGTGCGATGATCCCAGTCTCACTGTCTCACTGTGTGACTGTGCAATTTTCCCAGTCTCATTGTGTGACTGTGCGATGATCGCAGTCTCGCTGTATGACAGTGCGACATTCCCAGTCTCACTGTGTGACTGTGCGATGTTCCCAGTCTCACTGTGTGACAGTGCGACATTCCCACCCTCACTGTGTGACTGTGCGATGATCCTGGTCTCATTATGTGACTGTGTGATGATCCGATACTCACTGTGTGTCTGTGCAATGATCCCAGTTTCAGTATGACTGTGCGATTAAACTAGTCTCACTGTGTGACGATGCAATGATCCCAGGGTCAGTGTTTGACTGGTGATGTTCCCAGTATAACTTTATGACTTTTCGATGACCCAATCTCACTTTGTGACTGTGCAATGATCGCAATCTCGCTGCGTGACTGTGCGATGATCCCAGTCTCACTGTTTGACTGTGCGATGATCCCTGTCTCACTGTGTGACTGTGCGATGATCCCAGTCTCACTGTGTGACAGTGCGATGATGCCAGTCTCACTGTGTGACTGTACGATGATCCCAGTCTCGCTGTGTGACTGTGCGATGATCCCAGTCTGACTGTGTGACTGTGCGATGATGCCAGTCTCACTGTGTGACATTGCGATGATCCCAGTCTGACTGTGTGACTGTGAGATGATGCCAGGCTCTCTGTGTGACTGTGCGATGCTCCCAATCTCACTGTGTGACTGTGCGATGATCCCAGTCTCACGGTGATACTGTGCGATGATCCCAGTCTCACTGTGTGACTGCGATGATGCCAGTCTGACTGTGTGACTGTGCAATGATCCCAGTCTCTCTGTGTGCCTGTGCGATGATCCCAGTCTGACTGTGTGACTGTGCGATGATCCCAGTCTCTCTGTGTGACTGTGCGATGATCCCAGTCTCACTGTGTGACTGTGCGATGATCCCAGTCTCGCTGTGTGACTGTGCGATGTTCCCAATCTCACTGTGTGACTGTGTGATGATCCCAGTCTGACTGTGTGACTGTGCGATGATCCCAGTCTCGCTGTGTGACTGTGCGATGATACCAGTCTCGCTGTGTGACTGTGCGATGATCGCAGTCTGACTCTTTGACTGCGCAATGATCCCAGTCTCACTGTGTGCCTGTGCGATGATCCCAGTCTGATTGTGTGACTGTGCGATGATCCCAGTCTCTCTGTGTGACTGTGCGATGATCCCAGTCTCACTGTGTGACTGTGCGATGATCCCAGTCTCGCTGTGTGACTGTGCGATGTTCCCAATCTCACTGTGTGACTGTGTGATGATCCCAGTCTGACTGTGTGACTGTGCGATGATCCCAGTCTCGCTGTGTGACTGTGCGATGATACCAGTCTCGCTGTGTGACTGTGCGATGATCGCAGTCTGACTCTTTGACTGCGCAATGATCCCAGTCTCACTGTGTAACTTTGCGATGATCGCAGTCTCACTGTGTGACTGTGCGATGATGCCAGTCTCACTGTGTGACTGTGCGATGTTCCCAGTCTCACTGTGTGACTGTGCGATGATCCCAGTTTCGCTGTGTGACTGTGCGATGATACCAGTCTCGCTGTGTGACTGTGCGAAGATCCCAGTCTCACTGTGTCACTGTGCGATGATCCCAGTCTCTCTGTGTGACAGTGCGGCATTCCCAGTCTCACTGCGTCACTGTGCGATGATCCCAGTCTCACTGTGTGACTGTGCGATGATCCCAGTCTCACTGTGTGACTGTGCGATGATACCCGTCTCGCTGTGTGACTGTGCGATGATCCTAGTCTCACTGTGTGACTGTGCAATTTTCCCAGTCTCATTGTGTGACTGTGCGATGATCCCAGTCTCGCTGTCTGATTGTGTGATTGCCCAGTCTCACTGTGTGACTGTGCGATGATCCCAGTCTCTCTGTGTGACTGTGCGATGTTCCCTGTCTCACTGTGTGAGTTTGCGATGATCCCAGTCTCACTGTGTGACTGTGCGATGATCCCAGTCTCACTGTGTGACTTTGCGATGATCCCAGTTCCACTGTGTGACTGTGCGATGATCCCAGTCTCCCTGTATGACTGTGCGATGTTCCCTGTCTCACTGTGTGAGTGTGCGATGATCCCAGTGTCACTGTGTGACTGTGCGATGATCCCAGTCTCACTGTGTGACTGTGCGATGATCCCAGTCTCACTGTGTGACTGTGTGATGATCCAAATCTCGCTGTGTGACTGTGCGATGATCCCAGTCTCGCTGTGTGACTGTGCAATGTTCCCAGTCTCATTGTGTCACTGTGCGATATACCCCTCTCACTGTGTGACTGTGCGATTTTCCCAGTCTCATTGTGTCACTGTGCGATATACCCCTCTCACTGTGTGAATGTGCGATGCTACCAGTCTCGCTGTGTTACTGTGCGATGATCCCAGTCTCACTGTGTCACTGTGTGATATACCCCTTTCACTGTGTGACTGTGTGATAATCTCAGTCTCACTGTGTGACAGTGCGACATTCCCACTCTCACTGTGTGACTGTGCGATGATCCCAGTCTGACTGTGTGACTGTGCGATGATCCTGGTCTCATTATGTGACTGTGTGATGATCCGATACTCACTGTGTGTCTGTGCAATGATCGCAGTTTCAGTGTGACTGTGCGATTAAACTAGTCTCACTGTGTGACGATGCAATGATCCCAGGGTCAGTGTTTGACTGGTGATGTTCCCAGTATAACTTTATGGCTTTTCGATGACCCAATCTCACTTTGTGACTGTGCAATGATCCCAATCTCTCTGCGTGACTGTGCGATGTTCCCAGTCTCACTTTGTGACTGTGCGATGATCCCAGTCTCTCTGTCCCACTGTGTGACTGTGCAATTTTCCCAGTCTCATTGTGTGACTGTGCGATGATCCCTGTCTCGCTGTGTGACTCTGAGATGATCCCAGTCTCGCTGTGTGACTGTGCGATGATCCCACTCTCACTGTGTGACATTACGATGTTCCCAGTCTCGCTGTGTGACTGTGCGATGATTCCAGTCTCCCTGTGTGAGTGTACGATGATCCAAATCTCGCTGTGTGACTGTGCGATGATCCAAATCTCACTCTGTGACTGTGCGATGTTCCCAGTATCACAGTGTGTCTGTGCGATTTTCCGAATCTCATTATGTCAATGTGCGATATACCCCTCTTAGTGTGTGACTGTGCGATGATCCCAAACTCGCTGTGTGACTGTTCGATGATCCCAGTCTCCCTGTGTGACTGTGCAATGATCGCAGTCTCACTGTGTGACTGTGCGATGATCCCAGTCTCGCTGTGTGACTGTGCGATGATCCCAGTCTCTCTGTGTGACTGTGCGATGATCCCAGTCTCCCTGTGTGACTGTGCGATGATCCCAGTCTCACTGTGTGACTGTGCGATTTTCCCTGTCTCTCTGTGTGACTGTGCGATGATCCCAGTCACACTGTGTGACTGTGCGATGATCCCTGTCCCTCTGTGTGACTGTGCGATGATCCCAGTCTGACTGCGTGACTGTGCGATGATCCCTGTCTTACTGTGTGACTGTGCGATGATCCGAGTCTCACTGTGTGACTGTGCGATGATTCCAGTCTCGCTGTGTGACTGTGCGATGATCCGAGTCTCTCTGTGTGACTGTGCGATGATCCCAGTCTCACCGTGTGACTGTGCGATGATCCCAGTCTCACTGTGTGACTGTGCGATGATCCCAATCTTTCTGTGTGACTGTGCGATGAGCCCAGTCTCTCTGTGTGACTGTGCGATGATCCCAGTCTCTCTGTGTGACTGTGCGATGATCCCAGTCTCACTGTGTGACTTTGCGATGATCCCAGTTCCAATGTGTGACTGTGCGATGATCCCAGTCTCCCTGTATGACTGTGCGATGTTCCCTGTCTCACTGTGTGAGTGTGCAATCATCCCAGTCTCACTGTGTGACTGTGCGATGTTCCCTGACTCACTGTGTGACTGTGCGATGATCCCTGTCTCACTGTGTGTCTGTGTGATGATCCCAGTCTCACGGTGTGACTGTGCGATGTTCCCAGTCTCACTGTGTGACTGTGCGATGATCCCAGTCTCACTGTGTGACTGTGCGATGATGCCAGTCTCTCTGTGTGACTGTGCGATGATGCCAGTCTCACTGTGTGACTGTGCGATGATCCCAGTCTCGCTGTGTGACTGTGCGATGATCCCAGTCTGACTGTGTGACTGTGCGATTATGCCAGTCTCACTGTGTGACTGTGCGATGATCCCAGTCTCACTGTGTGACTTTGCGATGATCCCAGTCTGACTGTGTGACTGTGAGATGATGCCAGTCTCTCTGTATGACTGTGCGATGTTCCCAATCTCACTGTGTGACTGTGCGATGATCCCAGTCTCACGGTGTGACTTTGCGATGATCCCAGTCTTTCTGTGTGACTGCGATGATCCCAGTCTGACTGTGTGACTGTGCGATGATCCCAGTCTCCCTGTGTGACTGTGCGATGATCCCAGTCTGACTGTGTGACTGTGCGATGATCCCAGTCTCTCTGTGTGACTGTGCGATTATCCCAGTCTCACTGTGTGACTGTGCGATGATCCCAGTCTCGCTGTGTGACTGTGCGATGTTCCCAATCTCACTGTGTGACTGTGTGATGATCCCAGTCTGACTCTGTGACTGTGCGATGATCCCAGTCTCACTGTGTGACTGCAATGATACCAGTCTCGCTGTGTGACTGTGCGATGATCGCAGTCTGACTCTTTGACTGCGCAATGATCCCAGTCTCACTGTGTAACTGTGCGATGATCGCAGTCTCACTGTGTTACTGTGCGATGATGCCAGTCTCACTGTGTGACTGTGCGATGATCCCAGCCTCAAGGTGTGACTGTGCGATGATCCCAGTCTCACTGTGTGACTGTGCGATGTTCCCAGTTTCACTTTGTGACTGTGCGATGATCCCAGTCTCGCTGTGTGACTGTGCGATGTTCCCAATCTCACTGTGTGACTGTGCGATGATCCCAGTCTGACTGTGTGACCGTGCGATGATCCCAGTCTCACTGTGAGACTGTGCGATGATCCCAGTCTGACTGTGTGACTGTGCGATGATGCCAGTCTCTCTGTGTGAGTGTGCGATGATCCTAGTCTCACTGTGTGACTGTGCGATGATCCCAGTCTCGCTGTGTGACTGTGCAATTATCCGAGTCTCACTGTGTGAATGTGTGATGATCCGAGTCTCACTGTGTGACTGTGCGATGATCCCAGTCTCACTGTGTGACTGTGCGATGATCCAAATCTCGCTGTGTGACTGTGCGATGATCCCTGTCTCGCTGTGTGACTGTGCGATGTTCCCAGTCTCATTATGTCACTGTGCGATATACCCCTCTCACTGTGTGACTGTGCGATGATCCCAGTCTCACTGTGTGACTGTGCGATGATCCAAATCTCGCTGTGTGACTGTGCGATGATCCCTGTCTCACTGTGTGACTGTGCGATCTTCCCAGTCTCATTGTGTGACTGTGCTATATACCCCTCTCACTGTGTGACTGTGCGATGATACCAGTCTCGCTGTGTGACTGTGCGATGATCCCAGTCTCACTGTGTCACTTTGTGATATACCCCTTTCACTGTGTGACTGTGCGATGATCCCAGTCTCGCTGTATGACATTGCGACTTTCCCAGTCTCACTGTGTGACTGTGCAATGTTCCCAGTCTCACTGTGTGACAGTGCGACATTCCCACTCTCACTGTGTAACTATGCGATGATCCCAGTCTGACTGTGTGACTGTGCGATGATCCTGGTCTCATTATGTGACTGTGTGATGATCCAATACTCACTGTGTGTCTATGCAATGATCCCAGTTTCAGTGTGACTGTGCGATTAAACTAGTCTCACTGTGTGACGATGCAATGATCCCAGGGTCAGTGTTTGACTGGTGATGTTCCCAGTATAACTTTATGACTTTTCGATGACCCAATCTCACTTTGTGACTGTGCAATGATCGCAATCTCGCTGCGTGACAGTGCGATGATCCCAGTCTCACTGTTTGACTGTGCGATGATCCCTGTCTCACTGTGTGACTGTGCGATGATCCCAGTCTCACTGTGTGACTGTGCGATGATGCCAGTCTCACTGTGTGACTGTGCGATGATCCCAGTCTCGCTGTGTGACTGTGCGATGATCCCAGTCTGACTGTGTGACTGTGCGATGATGCCAGTCTCACTGTGTGACTGAGCGATGTACCCAGTCTCACTGTCTGACTTTGCGATGATCCCAGTCTGACTGTGTGACTGTGAGATGATGCCAGTCTCTCTGTGTGACTGTGCGATGTTCCCAATCTCACTGTGTGACTGTGCGATGATCCCAGTCTCACGGTGTGACTGTGCGATGATCCCAGTCTCACTGTGTGACTGCGATGATCCCAGTCTGACTGTGTGACTGTGCGATGATCCCAGTCTCTCTGTGTGACTGTGCGATGATCCCAGTCTGACTGTGTGACTGTGCGATGATCTCAGTCTCTCTGTGTGACTGTGCGATGATCCCAGTCTCGCTGTGTGACTGTGCGATGTTCCCAATCTCACTGTGTGACTGTGTGATGATCCCAGTCTGACTCTGTGACTGTGTGATGATCCCAGTCTCGCTGTGTGACTGCAATGATACCAGTCTCGCTGTGTGACTGTGCGATCATCGCAGTCTGACTCTTTGACTGCGCAATGATCCCAGTCTCACTGTGTAACTGTGCGATGATCGCAGTCTCACTGTGTTACTGTGCGATGATGCCAGTCTCACTGTGTGACTGTGCGATGATCCCAGCCTCAAGGTGTGACTGTGCGATGATCCCAGTCTCACTGTGTGACTGTGCGATGTTCCCAGTTTCACTGTGTGACTGTGCGATGATCCCAGTCTTGCTTTGTGACTGTGCGATGTTCCCAATCTCACTGTGTGACTGTGCGATGATCCCAGTCTGTCTGTGTGACTGTGCTATGATCCCAGTCTCACTGTGTGACTGTGCGATGATCCCAGTCTGACTGTGTGACTGTGCGATGATGCCAGTCTCTCTGTGTGAGTGTGTGATGATCCGAGTCTCACTGTGTGACTGTGCGATGATCCCAGTCTCACTGTGTGACTGTGCGATGATCCAAATCTCGCTGTGTGACTGTGCGATGATCCCTGTCTCGCTGTGTGACTGTGCGATGTTCCCAGTCTCATTATGTCACTGTGCGATATACCCCTCTCACTGTGTGACTGTGCGATGATCCCAGTCTCACTGTGTGACTGTGCGATGATCCAAATCTCGCTGTGTGACTGTGCGATGATCCCTGTCTCACTGTGTGACTGTGCGATCTTCCCAGTCTCATTGTGTGACTGTGCTATATACCCCTCTCACTGTGTGACTGTGCGATGATACCAGTCTCGCTGTGTGACTGTGCGATGTTCCCAGTCTCACTGTGTCACTTTGTGATATACCCCTTTCACTGTGTGACTGTGCGATGATCCCAGTCTCGCTGTATGACAGTGCGACATTCCCAGTCTCACTGTGTGACTGTGCAATGTTCCCAGTCTCACTGTGTGACAGTGCGACATTCCCACTCTCACTGTGTAACTATGCGATGATCCCAGTCTGACTGTGTGACTGTGCGATGATCCTGGTCTCATTATGTGACTGTGTGATGATCCGATACTCACTGTGTGTCTATGCAATGATCCCAGTTTCAGTGTGACTGTGCGATTAAACTAGTCTCACTGTGTGACGATGCAATGATCCCAGGGTCAGTGTTTGACTGGTGATGTTCCCAGTATAACTTTATGACTTTTCGATGACCCAATCTCACTTTGTGACTGTGCAATGATCGCAATCTCGCTGCGTGACTGTGCGATGATCCCAGTCTCACTGTTTGACTGTGCGATGATCCCTGTCTCACTGTGTGACTGTGCGATGATCCCAGTCTCACTGTGTGACTGTGCGATGATGCCAGTCTCACTGTGTGACTGTGCGATGATCCCAGTCTCGCTGTGTGACTGTGCGCTGATCCCAGTCTGACTGTGTGACTGTGCGATGATGCCAGTCTCACTGTGTGACTGTGCGATGATCCCAGTCTCACTGTCTGACTTTGCGATGATCCCAGTCTGACTGTGTGACTGTGAGATGATGCCAGTCTCTCTGTGTGACTGTGCGATGTTCCCAATCTCACTGTGTGACTGTGCGAATATCCCAGTCTCACGGTGTGACTGTGCGATGATCCCAGTCTCACTGTGTGACTGCGATGATCCCAGTCTGACTGTGTGACTGTGCGATGATCCCAGTCTCTCTGTGTGACTGTGCGATGATCCCAGTCTGACTGTGACTGTGCGATGATCCCAGTCTCTCTGTGTGACTGTGCGATGATCCCAGTCTGACTGTGTGACTGTGCGATGATCCCAGTCTCGCTGTGTGACTGTGCGATGTTCCCAATCTCACTGTGTGACTGTGCGATGATCCCAGTCTCACTGTGTGACTGTGCGATGATCCCAGTCTCACTGTGTGACTGTGCGATGATCCCAGTCTCGCTGTTTGACTGTGCGATGATCCCAGTCTCACTGTGTGACTGTGCGATGATCCCAGTCTCTCTGTGTGACTGTGCGATGATCCCAGTCTGACTGTGTGACTATGCAATGATTCCAGTCTCTCTGTGTGACTGTGCGATGATCCCAGTCTCACTGTGTGACTGTGCGATGATCCCAGTCTTGCTGTGTGACTGAGCGATGTTCTCAATCTCACGGTGTGACAGTGCGATGATCCAAGTCTGACTGTGTGACTGTGCAATGATTCCAGTCTCTCTGTGTGACTGTGCGATGATCCCAGTCTGACTGTCTGAATGTGCGATGATCCCAGACTCTATGTGTGACTGTGCGATGATCCCAGTCTCTCTGTGTGACTGTGCGATGATCCCAGTCTCTCTGTGTGACTGTGCGATGATCCCAGTCTCGCTGTGTGACTGTGCGATGATACCAGTCTCGCTGTGTGACTGTGCGATGATCCCAGTCTCACTGTGTGACTGTAGAATTTTCCCAGTCTCATTGTGTGACTGTGCGATGATCCCAGACTCGCTGTCTGATTGTGTGATTGCCCAGTCTCGCTGTGTGACTGTGCGATGATCCCAGTCTCTCTGTGTGACTGTGCGATGATCCCAGTCTCACTGTGTGACTTTGCGATGATCCCAGTTCCACTGTGTGACTGTGCGATGATCCCAGTCTCCCTGTATGACTGTGCGATGTTCCCTGTCTCACTGTGTGAGTGTGCAATGATCCCAGTCTCACTGTGTGACTGTGCGATGATCCCAGTCTCACTGTGTGACTGTGCGATGATTCCAGTCTCACTGTGTGACTGTGTGATGATCCAAATCTCGCTGTGTGACTGTGCGATGATCCCAGTCTCGCTGTGTGACTGTGCAATGTTCCCTGTCTAATTGTGTCACTGTGCGATATACCCCTCTCACTGTGTGACTGTGCGATTTTCCCAGTCTCATTGTGTCACTGTGCGATATACCCCTCTCACTGTGTGAATGTGCGATGCTACCAGTCTCGCTGTGTGACTGTGCGATGATCCCAGTCTCACTGTGTCACTGTGTGATGATCCCAGTTCCACTGTGTGACTGTGCGATGATCCCAGTCTCCCTGTATGAATGTGCGATGTTCCCTGTCTCACTGTGTGAGTGTGCTATGATCCCAGTCTCACTGTGTGACTGTGCGATGATCCCAGTCTCACTGTGTGACTGTGCAATGATCCCAGTCTCACTGTGTGACTGTGCGATGATCCAAATCTCGCTGTGTGACTGTGCGATGATCCCAGTCTCGCTGTGTGACTGTGCGATGTTCCCAGTCTCATTGTGTCACTGTGCGATATACCTCTCTCACTGTGTGACTGTGTGATTTTCCCAGTCTCATTGTGTCACTGTGCGATATACCCCTCTCACTGTGTGAATGTGCGATGAAACCAGTCTCGCTGTGTGACTGTGCGATGATCCCAGTCTCACTGTGTCACTGTGTGATATACCCCTTTCACTGTGTGACTGCGTGATAATCTCAGTCTCACTGTGTGACAGTGCGACATTCCCACTCTCACTGTGTGACTGTGCGATGATCCCAGTCTGACTGTGTGACTGTGCGATGATCCTGGTCTCATTATGTGACTGTGTGATGATCCGATACTCACTGTGTGTCTGTGCAATGATCGCAGTTTCAGTGTGACTGTGCGATTAAACTAGTCTCACGGTGTGACGATGCAATGATCCCAGGGTCAGTGTTTGACTGGTGATGTTCCCAGTATAACTTTATGACTTTTCGATGACCCAATCTCACTTTGTGACTGTGCAATGATCCCAATCGCGCTGCGTGAATGTGCGATGATCCCAGTCTCACTGTTTGACTGTGCGATGATCCCTGTCTCACTGTGTGACTGTGCGATGATCCCAGTCTCTCTGTGTGACTGTGCGATGATGCCAGTCTCACTGTGTGACTGTGCGATGATCCCAGTCTCGCTGTGTGACTGTGCGATGATCCCTGTCTGACTGTGTGACTGTGCGATGATCCCAGTCTCACTGTGTGACTGTGCGATGATCCCAGTCTCACTGTGTGACTTTGCGATGATCCCAGTCTGACTGTATGACTGTGAGATGATGCCAGTCTCTCTGTGTGACTGTGCGATGTTCCCAATCTCAGTGTGTGACTGTGCGATGATGCCAGTCTCACTGTGTGACTGTGCGATGATCCCAGTCACACTGTCTCACTGTGTGACTGTGCAATTTTCCCAGTCTCATTGTGTGACTGTGCGATGATCCCTGTCTCGCTGTGCGACTCTCAGATTATCCCAGTCTCGCTGTGTGACTGTGCGATGATCCCACTCTCACTGTGTGACTGTATGATGTTCCCAGTCTCGCTGTGTGACTGTGCGATGATCCCAGTCTCCCTGTGTGAGTGTACGATGATCCAAATCTCGCTGTGTGACTGTGCGATGATCCAAATCTCACTGTGTGACTGTGCGATGTTTCCAGTATCACAGTGTGTCTGTGCGATTTTCCCAATCTCATTATGTCAATGTGCAATATACCCCTCTCACTGTTTGACTGTGTGATGATACCAGTCTCGCTGTGTGACTGTGCGATGATCCCAGTCTCACTGTGTCACTGTGTGATATACCCCTTTCACTGTGTGTCTGTGCGATGGTCCCAGTCTCGCTGTATGACAGTGCGACATTCCCAGTCTCACTGTGTGACTGTGCAATGTTCCCAGTCTCACTGTGTGACAGTGCGACATTCCCACCCTCACTGTGTGACTGTGCAATGATCCTGGTGTCATTATGTGACTGTGTGATGATCCGATACTCACTGTGTGTCTGTGCAATGATCCCAGTTTCAGTGTGACTGTGCGATTAAACTAGTCTCACTGTGTGACGATGCAATGATCCCAGGGTCAGTGTTTGACTGGTGATGTTCCCAGTATAACTTTATGACTTTTCGATGACCCAATCTCACTTTGTGACTGTGCAATGATCGCAATCTCGCTGCGTGACTGTGCGATGATCCCAGTCTCACTGTTTGACTGTGCGATGATCCCTGTCTCACTGTGTGACTGTGCGATGATCCCAGTCTCACTGTGTGACAGTGCGATGATGCCAGTCTCACTGTGTGACTGTGCGATGATCCCAGTCTCGCTGTGTGACTGTGCGATGATCCCAGTCTGACTGTGTGACTGTGCGATGATGCCAGTCTCACAGTGTGACTGTGTGATGATCCCAGTCTCGCTGTGTGACATTGCGATGATCCCAGTCTGACTGTGTGACTGTGAGATGATGCCAGTCTCTCTGTGTGACTGTGCGATGCTCCCAATCTCACTGTGTGACTGTGCGATGATCCCAGTCTCACGGTGTGACTGTGCGATGATCCCAGTCTCACTGTGTGACTGCGATGATCCCAGTCTCACTGTGTGACTGTGCGATGATCCCAGTCTCTCTGTGTGCCTGTGCGATGATCCCAGTCTGACTGTGTGACTGTGCGATGATCCCAGTCTCTCTGTGTGACTGTGCGATGATCCCAGTCTCACTGTGTGACTGTGCGATGATCCCAGTCTCGCTGTGTGACTGTGCGATGTTCCCAATCTCACTGTGTGACTGTGTGATGATCCCAGTCTGACTGTGTGACTGTGCGATGATCCCAGTCTCACTGTGTGACTGTGCGATGATACCAGTCTCGCTGTGTGACTGTGCGATGATCGCAGTCTGACTCTTTGACAGCGCAATGATCCCAGTCTCACTGTGTAACTGTGCGATGATCGCAGTCTCACTGTGTGACTGTGCGATGATGCCAGTCACACTGTGTGACTGTGCGATGTTCCCAGTCTCACTGTGTGACTGTGCGATGATCCCAGTTTCGCTGTGTGACTGTGCGATGATACCAGTCTCGCTGTGTGACTGTGCGATGATCCCAGGCTCACTGTGTCTCTGTGCGATGATCCCAGTCTCTCTGTGTGACAGTGCGGCATTCCCAGTTTCACTGCGTCACTGTGCGATGATCCCAGTCTCACTGTGTGACTGTGCGATGATCCCAGTCTCACTGTGTGACTGTGCGATGATCCCAGTCTCGCTGTGTGACTGTGCGATGATACCCGTCTCGCTGTGTGACTGTGCGATGATCCCAGTCTCACTGTGTGACTTTGCGATGATCCCAGTTCCACTGTGTGACTGTGCGATGATCCCAGTCTCCCTGTATGACTGTGCGATGTTCCCAGTCTCGCTGTGTGACTGTGCGATGATCCCAGTCTCACTGTGTGACTGTGCGATGATCCCAGTCTCACTGTGTGACTGTGCGATGATCCCAGTCTCACTGTGTGACTGTGTGATGATCCAAATCTCGCTGTGTGAGTGTGCGATGATCCCAGTCTCGCTGTGTGACTGTGCAATGTTCCCAGTCTCATTGTGTCACTGTGCGATATACCCCTCTCACTGTGTGACTGTGCGATTTTCCCAGTCTCATTGTGTGACTGTGCGATGATCCCTGTCTCGCTGTGCGACTCTCAGATTATCCCAGTCTCGCTGTGTGACTGTGCGATGATCCCACTCTCACTGTGTGACTGTATGATGTTCCCAGTCTCGCTGTGTGACTGTGCGATGATCCCAGTCTCCCTGTGTGAGTGTACGCTGATCCAAATCTCGCTGTGTAACTGTGCGATGATTCAAATCTCACTGTGTGACTGTGCGATGTTTCCAGTCTCACAGTGTGTCTGTCCGATTTTCCCAATCTCATTATGTCAATGTGCGATATACCCCTCTCACTGTTTGACTGTGTGATGATACCAGTCTCGCTGTGTGACTGTGCGATGATCCCAGTCTCACTGTGTCACTGTGTGATATACACCCTTTCACTGTGTGTCTGTGCGATGATCCCAGTCTCGCTGTATGACAGTGTGACATTCCCAGTCTCACTGTGTGACTGTGCGATGTTCCCAGTCTCACTGTGTGACAGTGCGACATTCCCACCCTCACTGTGTGACTGTGCGATGATCCTGGTCTCATTATGTGACTGTGTGATGATCCGATACTCACTGTGTGTCTGTGCAATGATCCCAGTTTCAGTGTGACTGTGCGATTAAACTAGTCTCACTGTGTGACGATGCAATGATCCCAGGGTCAGTGTTTGACTGGTGATGTTCCCAGTATAACTTTATGACTTTTCGATGACCCAATCTCACTTTGTGACTGTGCAATGATCGCAATCTCGCTGCGTGACTGTGCGATGATCCCAGTCTCACTGTTTGACTGTGCGATGATCCCTGTCTCACTGTGTGACTGTGCGATGATCCCAGTCTCACTGTGTGACTGTGCGATGATGCCAGTCTCACTGTGTGACTGTGCGATGATCCCAGTCTCGCTGTGTGACTGTGCGCTGATCCCAGTCTGACTGTGTGACTGTGCGATGATGCCAGTCTCACTGTGTGACTGTGCGATGATCCCAGTCTCACTGTCTGACTTTGCGATGATCCCAGTCTGACTGTGTGACTGTGAGATGATGCCAGTCTCTCTGTGTGACTGTGCGATGTTCCCAATCTCACTGTGTGACTGTGCGATGATCCCAGTCTCACGGTGTGACTGTGCGATGATCCCAGTCTCACTGTGTGACTGCGATGATCCCAGTCTGACTGTGTGACTGTGCGATGATCCCAGTCTCTCTGTGTGACTGTGCGATGATCCCAGTCTGACTGTGACTGTGCGATGATCCCAGTCTCTCTGTGTGACTGTGCGATGATCCCAGTCTGACTGTGTGATTGTGCGATGATCCCAGTCTCGCTGTGTGACTGTGCGATGTTCCCAATCTCACTGTGTGACTGTGCGATGATCCCAGTCTCACTGTGTGACTGTGCGATGATCCCAGTCTCACTGTGTGACTGTGCGATGATCCCAGTCTCGCTGTTTGACTGTGCGATGATCCCAGTCTCACTGTGTGACTGTGCGATGATCCCAGTCTCTCTGTGTGACTGTGCGATGATCCCAGTCTGACTGTGTGACTATGCAATGATTCCAGTCTCTCTGTGTGACTGTGCGATGATCCCAGTCTCACTGTGTGACTGTGCGATGATCCCAGTCTTGCTGTGTGACTGAGCGATGTTCTCAATCTCACGGTGTGACAGTGCGATGATCCAAGTCTGACTGTGTGACTGTGCAATGATTCCAGTCTCTCTGTGTGACTGTGCGATGATCCCAGTCTGACTGTCTGAATGTGCGATGATCCCAGACTCTATGTGTGACTGTGCGATGATCCCAGTCTCACTGTGTAACTGTGCGATGATCGCAGTCTCACTGTGTGACTGTGCGATGATGCCAGTCTCACTGTGTGACTGTGCGATCTTCCCAGTCTCACTGTGTGACTGTGCGATGATCCCAGTTTCGCTGTGTGACTGTGCGATGATACCAGTCTCGCTGTGTGACTGTGCGATGATCCCAGTCTCACTGTGTCACTGTGCAATGATCCCAGTCTCTCTGTGTGACAGTGCGGCATTCCCAGTCTCACTGCGTCACTGTGCGATGATCCCAGTCTCACTGTGTGACTGTGCGATGATCCCAGTCTCACTGTGTGACTGTGCGATGATACCAGTCTCGCTGTGTGACTGTGCGATGATACCCGTCTCGCTGTGTGACTGTGCGATGATCCCAGTCTCACTGTGTGACTGTGGAATTTTCCCAGTCTCATTGTGGGACTGTGCGATGATCCCAGTCTCGCTGTCTGATTGTGTGATTGCCCAGTCTCGCTGTGTGACTGTGCGATGTTCCCAGTCTCTCTGTGTGACTGTGCGATGATCCCAGTCTCACTGTGTGACTTTGCGATGATCCCAGTTCCACTGTGTGACTGTGCGATGATCCCAGTCTCCCTGTATGACTGTGCGATGTTCCCTGTCTCACTGTGTGAGTGTGCGATGATCCCAGTCTCACTGTGTGACTGTGCGATGATCCCAGTCTCACTGTGTGACTGTGCGATGATCCCAGTCTCACTGTGTGACTGTGTGATGATCCAAATCTCGCTGTGTGACTGTGCGATGATCCCAGTCTCGCTGTGTGACTGTGCAATGTTCCCAGTCTCATTGTGTCACTGTGCGATATACCCCTCTCACTGTGTGACTGTGCGATTTTCCCAGTCTCATTGTGTCACTGTGCGATATACCCCTCTCACTGTGTGAATGTGCGATGCTACCAGTCTCGCTGTGTGACTGTGCGATGATTCCAGTCTCTCTGTGTCACTGTGTGATATACCCCTTTCACTGTGTGACTGTGTGATAATCTCAGTCTCACTGTGTGACAGTGCGACATTCCCACTCTCACTGTGTGACTGTGCGATGATCCCAGTCTGACTGTGTGACTGTGCGATGATCCTGGTCTCATTATGTGACTGTGTGATGATCCGATACTCACTGTGTGTCTGTGCAATGATCGCAGTTTCAGTGTGACTGTGCGATTAAACTAGTCTCACTGTGTGACGATGCAATGATCCCAGGGTCAGTGTTTGACTGGTGATGTTCCCAGTATAACTTTATGGCTTTTCGATGACCCAATCTCACTTTGTGACTGTGCAATGATCCCAATCTCTCTGCGTGACTGTGCGATGTTCCCAGTCTCACTGAGTGACTGTGCGATGATCCCAGTCTCACTGTCCCACTGTGTGACTGTGCAATTTTCCCAGTCTCATTGTGTGACTGTGCGATGATCCCTGTCTCGCTGTGTGACTCTGAGATGATCCCAGTCTCGCTGTGTGACTGTGCGATGATCCCACTCTCACTGTGTGACTGTACGATGTTCCCAGTCTCGCTGTGTGACAGTGCGATGATCCCAGTCTCCCTGTGTGAGTGTACGATGTTCCCAGTATCACAGTGTGTCTGTGCGATTTTCCCAATCTCATTATGTCAATGTGCGATATACCCCTCTTAGTGTTTGACTGTGCGATGATCCCAAACTCGCTGTGTGACTGTGCGATGATCCCAGTCTCCCTGTGTGACTGTGCAATGATCGCAGTCTCACTGTGTGACTGTGCGATGATCCCAGTCTCGCTGTGTGACTGTGCGATGATCCCAGTCTCACAGTGTGTCTGTCCGATTTTCCCAATCTCATTATGTCAATGTGCGATATACCCCTCTCACTGTTTGACTGTGTGATGATACCAGTCTCGCTGTGTGACTGTGCGATGATCCCAGTCTCACTGTGTCACTGTGTGATATACACCCTTTCACTGTGTGTCTGTGCGATGATCCCAGTCTCGCTGTATGACAGTGCGACATTCCCAGTCTCACTGTGTGACTGTGCGATGTTCCCAGTCTCACTGTGTGACAGTGCGACATTCCCACCCTCACTGTGTGACTGTGCGATGATCCTGGTCTCATTATGTGACTGTGTGATGATCCGATACTCACTGTGTGTCTGTGCAATGATCCCAGTTTCAGTGTGACTGTGCGATTAAACTAGTCTCACTGTGTGACGATGCAATGATCCCAGGGTAAGTGTTTGACTGGTGATGATCCCAGTATAACTTTATGCCTTTTCGATGACCCAATCTCACTTTGTGACTGTGCAATGATCCCAATCTCGCTGCGTGACTGTGCGATGATCCCAGTCTCACTGTTTGACTGTGCGATGATCCCTGTCTCACTGTGTGACTGTGCGATGATCCCAGTCTCACTGTGTGACTGTGCGATGATGCCAGTCTCACTGTGTGACTGTGCGATGATCCCAGTCTCGCTGTGTGACTGTGCGATGATCCCAGTCTGACTGTGTGACTGTGCGATGATGCCAGTCTCACTGTGTGACTGTGCGATGATCCCAGTCTCACTGTCTGACTTTGCGATGATCCCAGTCTGACTGTGAGACTGTGAGATGATGCCAGTCTCTCTGTGTGACTGTGCGATGTTCCCAATCTCACTGTGTGACTGTGCGATGATCCCAGTCTCACGGTGTGACTGTGCGATGATCCCAGTCTCACTGTGTGACTGCGATGATCCCAGTCTGACTGTGTGACTGTGCGATGATCCCAGTCTCTCTGTGTGACTGTGCGATGATCCCAGTCTGACTGTGACTGTGCGATGATCCCAGTCTCTCTGTGTGACTGTGCGATGATCCCAGTCTGACTGTGTGACTGTGCGATGATCCCAGTCTCGCTGTGTGACTGTGCGATGTTCCCAATCTCACTGTGTGACTGTGCGATGATCCCAGTCTCACTGTGTGACTGTGCGATGATCCCAGTCTCACTGTGTGACTGTGCGATGATCCCAGTCTCGCTGTTTGACTGTGCGATGATCCCAGTCTCACTGTGTGACTGTGCGATGATCCCAGTCTCTCTGTGTGACTGTGCGATGATCCCAGTCTGACTGTGTGACTATGCAATGATTCCAGTCTCTCTGTGTGACTGTGCGATGATCCCAGTCTCACTGTGTGACTGTGCGATGATCCCAGTCTTGCTGTGTGACTGAGCGATGTTCTCAATCTCACGGTGTGACAGTGCGATGATCCAAGTCTGACTGTGTGACTGTGCAATGATTCCAGTCTCTCTGTGTGACTGTGCGATGATCCCAGTCTGACTGTCTGAATGTGCGATGATCCCAGACTCTATGTGTGACTGTGCGATGATCCCAGTCTCACTGTGTAACTGTGCGATGATCGCAGTCTCACTGTGTGACTGTGCGATGATGCCAGTCTCACTGTGTGACTGTGCGATCTTCCCAGTCTCACTGTGTGACTGTGCGATGATCCCAGTTTCGCTGTGTGACTGTGCGATGATACCAGTCTCGCTGTGTGACTGTGCGATGATCCCAGTCTCACTGTGTCACTGTGCAATGATCCCAGTCTCTCTGTGTGACAGTGCGGCATTCCCAGTCTCACTGCGTCACTGTGCGATGATCCCAGTCTCACTGTGTGACTGTGCGATGATCCCAGTCTCACTGTGTGACTGTGCGATGATCCCAGTCTCGCTGTGTGACTGTGCGATGATACCCGTCTCGCTGTGTGACTGTGCGATGATCCCAGTCTCACTGTGTGACTGTGGAATTTTCCCAGTCTCATTGTGGGATTGTGCGATGATCCCAGTCTCGCTGTCTGATTGTGTGATTGCCCAGTCTCGCTGTGTTACTGTGCGATGATCCCAGTCTCTCTGTGTGACTGTGCGATGATCCCAGTCTCACTGTGTGACTTTGCGATGATCCCAGTTCCACTGTGTGACTGTGCGATGATCCCAGTCTCCCTGTATGACTGTGCGATGTTCCCTGTCTCACTGTGTGAGTGTGCGATGATCCCAGTCTCACTGTGTGACTGTGCGATGATCCCAGTCTCACTGTGTGACTGTGCGATGATCCCAGTCTCACTGTGTGACTGTGTGATGATCCAAATCTCGCTGTGTGACTGTGCGATGATCCCAGTCTCGCTGTGTGACTGTGCAATGTTCCCAGTCTCATTGTGTCACTGTGCGATATACCCCTCTCACTGTGTGACTGTGCGATTTTCCCAGTCTCATTGTGTCACTGTGCGATATACCCCTCTCACTGTGTGAATGTGCGATGCTACCAGTCTCGCTGTGTGACTGTGCGAAGATCCCAGTCTCACTGTGTCACTGTGTGATATACCCCTTTCACTGTGTGACTGTGTGATAATCTCAGTCTCACTGTGTGACAGTGCGACATTCCCACTCTCACTGTGTGACTGTGCGATGATCCCAGTCTGACTGTGTGACTGTGCGATGATCCTGGTCTCATTATGTGACTGTGTGATGATCCGATACTCACTGTGTGTCTGTGCAATGATCGCAGTTTCAGTGTGACTGTGCGATTAAACTAGTCTCACTGTGTGACGATGCAATGATCCCAGGGTCAGTGTTTGACTGGTGATGTTCCCAGTATAACTTTATGGCTTTTCGATGACCCAATCTCACTTTGTGACTGTGCAATGATCCCAATCTCTCTGCGTGACTGTGCGATGTTCCCAGTCTCACTGTGTGACTGTGCGATGATCCCAGTCTCACTGTCCCACTGTGTGACTGTGCAATTTTCCCAGTCTCATTGTGTGACTGTGCGATGATCCCTGTCTCGCTGTGTGACTCTGAGATGATCCCAGTCTCGCTGTGTGACTGTGCGATGATCCCACTCTCACTGTGTGACTGTACGATGTTCCCAGTCTCGCTGTGTGACAGTGCGATGATCCCAGTCTCCCTGTGTGAGTGTACGATGATCCAAATCTCGCTGTGTGACTGTGCGATGATCCAAATCTCACTTTGTGACTGTGCGATGTTCCCAGTATCACAGTGTGTCTGTGCGATTTTCCCAATCTCATTATGTCAATGTGCGATATACCCCTCTTAGTGTGTGACTGTGCGATGATCCCAAACTCGCTGTGTGACTGTGCGATGATCCCAGTCTCCCTGTGTGACTGTGCAATGATCGCAGTCTCACTGTGTGACTGTGCGATGATCCCAGTCTCGCTGTGTGACTGTGCGATGATCCCAGTCTCTCTGTGTGACTGTGCGATGATCCCAGTCTCCCTGTGTGACTGTGCGATGATCCCAGTCTCACTGTGTGACTGTGCGATTTTCCCTGTCTCTCTGTGTGACTGTGCGATGATCCCAGTCACACTGTGTGACTGTGCGATGAACCCTGTCCCACTGTGTGACTGTGCGATGATCCCAGTCTGACTGCGTGACTGTGCGATGATCCCTGTCTTACTGTGTGACTGTGCGATGATCCGAGTCTCACTGTGTGACTGTGCGATGATTCCAGTCTCGCTGTGTGACTGTGCGATGATCCGAGTCTCTCTGTGTGACTGTGCGATGATCCCAGTCTCACCGTGTGACTGTGCGATGATCCCAATCTTGCTGTGTGACTGTGCGATGAGCCCAGTCTCTCTGTGTGACTGTGCGATGATCCCAGTCTCTCTGTGTGACTGTGCGATGATCCCAGTCTCACTGTGTGACTTTGCGATGATCCCAGTTCCAATGTGTGACTGTGCGATGATCCCAGTCTCCCTGTATGACTGTGCGATGTTCCCTGTCTCACTGTGTGAGTGTGCAATCATCCCAGTCTCACTGTGTGACTGTGCGATGTTCCCTGACTCACTGTGTGACTGTGCGATGATCCCTGTCTCACTCTGTGACTGTGCGATGATCCCTGTCTCACTGTGTGACTGTGCGATGATCCCAATCTCACTGTGTGACTGTGCGATGATGCCAGTCTCACTGTGTGTCTGTGTGATGATCCCAGTCTCACGGTGTGACTGTGCGATGTTCCCAGTCTCACTGTGTGACTGTGCGACATTCCCACTCTCACTGTGTGACTGTGCGATGATCCCAGTCTGACTGTGTGACTGTGCGATGATCCTGGTCTCATTATGTGACTGTGTGATGATCCGATACTCACTGTGTGTCTGTGCAATGATCCCAGTTTCAGTGTGACTTTGCGATTAAACTAGTCTCACTGTGTGACGATGCAATGATCCCAGCGTCAGTGTTTGACTGGTGATGATCCCAGTATAACTTTATGACTTTTCGATGACCCAATCTCACTTTGTGACTGTGCAATGATCCCAATCTCGCTGCGTGAATGTGCGATGATCCCAGTCTCACTGTTTGACTGCGCAATGATCCCTGTCTCACTGTGTGACTGTGCGATGATCCCAGTCTCTCTGTGTGACTGTGCGATGATGCCAGTCTCACTGTGTGACTGTGCGATGATCCCAGTTCTGCTGTGTGACTGTGCGATGATCCCAGTCTGACTGTGTGACTGTGCGATTATGCCAGTCTCACTGTGTGACTGTGCGATGATCCCAGTCTCACTGTGTGACTTTGCGATGATCCCAGTCTGACTGTGTGACTGTGAGATGATGCCAGTCTCTCTGTGTGACTGTGCGATGTTCCCAATCTCATTGTGTGACTGTGCGATGATCCCAGTCTCACGGTGTGACTGTGCGATGATCCCAGTCTTTCTGTGTGACTGCGATGATCCCAGTCTGACTGTGTGACTGTGCGATGATCCCAGTCTCCCTGTGTGACTGTGCGATGATCCCAGTCTGACTGTGTGACTGTGCGATGATCCCAGTCTCTCTGTGTGACTGTGCGATTATCCCAGTCTCACTGTGTGACTGTGCGATGATCCCAGTCTCGCTGTGTGACTGTGCGATGTTCCCAATCTCACTGTGTGACTGTGTGATGATCCCAGTCTGACTCTGTGAATGTGCGATGATCCCAGTCTCGCTGTGTGACTGCAATGATACCAGTCTCGCTGTGTGACTGTGCGATGATCGCTGTCTCACTGTGTTACTGTGCGATGATGCCAGTCTCACTGTGTGACTGTGCGATGATCCCAGCCTCAAGGTGTGACTGTGCGATGATCCCAGTCTCACTGTGTGACTGTGCGATGTTCCCAGTTTCACTGTGTGACTGTGCGATGATCCCAGTCTCGCTTTGTGACTGTGCGATGTTCCCAATCTCACTGTGTGACTGTGCGATGATCCCAGTCTGTCTGTGTGACTGTGCTATGATCCCAGTCTCACTGTGTGACTGTGCGATGATCCCAGTCTGACTGTGTGACTGTGCGATGATGCCAGTCTCTCTGTGTGAGTGTGCGATGATCCCAGTCTCACTGTGTGACTGTGCGATGATCCCCGTCTCACTGTGTGACTGTGCAATTATCCGAGTCTCACTGTGTGAATGTGTGATGATCCGAGTCTCACTGTGTGACTGTGCGATGATCCCAGTCTCACTGTGTGACTGTGCGATGATCCAAATCTCGTTGTGTGACTGTGCGATGATCCCTGTCTCGCTGTGTGACTGTGCGATGTTCCCAGTCTCATTATGTCACTGTGCGATATACCCCTCTCACTGTGTGACTGTGCGATGATCCCCGTCTCACTGTGTGACTGTGCGATGATCCAAATCTCGCTGTGTGACTGTGCGATGATCCCTGTCTCACTGTGTGACTGTGCGATCTTCCCAGTCTCATTGTGTGACTGTGCTATATACCCCTCTCACTGTGTGACTGTGCGATGATACCAGTCTCGCTGTGAGACTGTGCGATGATCCCAGTCTCACTGTGTCACTTTGTGATATACCCCTTTCACTGTGTGACTGTGCGATGATCCCAGTCTCGCTGTATGACATTGCGACTTTCCCAGTCTCACTGTGTGACTGTGCAATGTTCCCAGTCTCACTGTGTGACAGTGCGACATTCCCACTCTCACTGTGTAACTATGCGATGATCCCAGTCTGACTATGTGACTGTGCGATGATCCTGGTCTCATTATGTGACTGTGTGATGATCCGATACTCACTGTGTGTCTGTGCAATGATCCCAGTTTCAGTGTGACTGTGCGATTAAACTAGTCTCACTGTGTGACGATGCAATGATCCCAGGGTCAGTGTTTGACTGGTGATGTTCCCAGTATAACTTTATGACTTTTCGATGACCCAATCTCACTTTGTGACTGTGCAATGATCGCAATCTCGCTGTGTGACAGTGCGATGATCCCAGTCTCACTGTTTGACTGTGCGATGATCCCTGTCTCACTGTGTGACTGTGCGATGATCCCAGTCTCACTGTGTGACTGTGCGATGATGCCAGTCTCACTGTGTGACTGTGCGATGATCCCAGTCTCGCTGTGTGACTGTGCGATGATCCCAGTCTGACTGTGTGACTGTGCGATGATGCCAGTCTCACTGTGTGACTGTGCGATGATCCCAGTCTCACTGTCTGACTTTGCGATGATCCCAGTCTGACTGTGTGACTGTGAGATGATGCCAGTCTCTCTGTGTGACTGTGCGATGTTCCCAATCTCACTGTGTGACTGTGCGATGATCCCAGTCTCACGGTGTGACTGTGCGATGATCCCAGTCTCACTGTGAGACTGCGATGATCCCAGTCTGACTGTGTGACTGTGCGATGATCCCAGTCTCTCTGTGTGACTGTGCGATGATCCCAGTCTGACTGTGTGACTGTGCGATGATCCCAGTCTCTCTGTGTGACTGTGCGATGATCCCAGTCTCACTGTGTGACTGTGAGATGATCCCAGTCTCGCTGTGTGACTGTGTGATGTTCCCAATCTCACTGTGTGACTGTGCGATGATCCCAGTCTCACTGTGTGACTGTGCGATGATCCCAGTCTCACTGTGTGACTGTGCGATGATCCCAGTCTCGCTGTTTGACAGTGCGATGATCCCAGTCTCACTGTGTGACTGTGCGATGATCCCAGTCTCCTTGTGTGACTGTGCGATGATCCCAGTCTCACTGCGTGACTGTGCGATTTTCCGAGTCTCTCTGTGTGACTGTGCGATGATCCCAGTCTGACTGTGTGACTGTGCGATGATCCCAGTCTCTCTGTGTGACTGTGCGATGATCCCAGTCTCACTGTGTGACTGTGCGATGATCCCAGTCTCGCTGTGTGACTGTGCGATGTTCCCAATCTCACTGTGTGACTGTGTGATGATCCCAGTCTGACTGTGTGACTGTGCGATGATCCCAGTCTCACTGTGTGACTGTGCGATGAGACCAGTCTCGCTGTGTGACTGTGCGATGATCGCTGTCTGACTCTTTGACTGCGCAATGATCCCAGTCTCACTGTGTAACTGTGCGATGATCGCAGTCTCTCTGTGTGACTGTGCGAAGATGCCAGTCTCACTGTGTGACTGTGCGATGTTCCCAGTCTCACTGTGTGACTGTGCGATGATCCCAGTTTCGCTGTGTGACTGGCGATGATACCAGTCTCGCTGTGTGACTGTGCGATGATCCCAGTCTCACTGTGTCACTGTGCGATGATCCCAGTCTCTCTGTGTGACAGTGCGGCATTCCCAGTCTCACTGCGTGACTGTGCGATGATCCCAGTCTCACTGTGTGACTGTGCGATGATCCCAGTCTCACTGTGTTACTGTGCGATGATCCCAGTCTCGCTGTGTGACTGTGCGATCATACCCGTCTCGCTGTGTGACTGTGCGATGATCCCAGTCTCACTGTGTGACTGTGCAATTTTCCCAGTCTCATTGTGTGACTGTGCGATGATCCCAGTCGCGCTGTCTGATTGTGTGATTGCCCAGTCTCGCTGTGTGACTGTGCGATGTTCCCAGTCTCTCTGTGTGACTGTGCGATGATCCCAGTCTCTCTGTGTGACTGTGCGATGATCCCAGTCTCACTGTTTGACTGTTCGATTTTCCCAGCCTCTCTGTGTGACTGTGCGATGATCCCAGTCACACTGTGTGACTGTGCGATGATCCCTGTCCCACTGTGTGACTGTGCGATGATCCCAGTCTGACTGCGTGACTGTGCGATGATCCCTGTCTTACTGTGTGACTGTGCGATGATCCGAGTCTCTCTGTGTGACTGTGCGATGATCCCAGTCTCTCTGTGTGACTGTGCGATGATCCCAGTCTCACTGTGTGACTTTGCGATGATCCCAGTTCCAATGGGTGACTGTGCGATGATCCCAGTCTCCCTGTATGACTGTGCGATGATCCCAGTCTCTCTGTGTGACTGTGCGATGATCCCAGTCTCACTGTGTGACTGTGCGATTTTCCGAGTCTCTCTGTGTGACTGTGCGATGATCCCAGTCTGACTGTGTGACTGTGCGATGATCCGAGTCTCTCTGTGTGACTGTGCGATTATCCCAGTCTCACTGTGTGACTGTGCGATGATCCCAGTCTCGCTGTGTGACTGTGCGATGTTCCCAATCTCACTGTGTGACTGTGTGATGATCCCAGTCTGACTGTGTGACTGTGCGATGATCCCAGTCTCGCTGTGTGACTGTGCGATGATACCAGTCTCGCTGTGTGACTGCGCGATGATCGCAGTCTGACTCTTTGACTGCGCAATGATCCCAGTCTCACTGTGTAACTGTGCGATGATCGCAGTCTCACTGTGTGACTGTGCGAAGATGCCAGTCTCACTGTGTGACTGTGCGATGTTCCCAGTCTCACTGTGTGACTGTGCGATGATCCCAGTTTCGCTGTGTGACTGTGCGATGATACCAGTCTCGCTGTGTGACTGTGCGATGATCCCAGTCTCACTGTGTCACTGTGCGATGATCCCAGTCTCTCTGTGTGACAGTGCGGCATTCCCAGTCTCACTGCGTGACTGTGCGATGATCCCAGTCTCACTGTGTGACTGTGCGATGATCTCAGTCTCACTGTGTTACTGTGCGATGATCCCAGTCTCGCTGTGTGACTGTGCGATCATACCCGTCTCGCTGTGTGACTGTGCGATGATCCCAGTCTCACTGTGTGACTGTGCAATTTTCCCAGTCTCATTGTGTGACTGTGCGATGATCCCAGTCTCTCTGTGTGACTGTGCGATGATCCCAGTCTCTCTGTGTGACTGTGCGATGATCCCAGTCTCACTGTTTGACTGTTCGATTTTCCCAGCCTCTCTGTGTGACTGTGCGATGATCCCAGTCACACTGTGTGACTGTGCGATGATCCCTGTCCCACTGTGTGACTGTGCGATGATCCAAGTCTGACTGCGTGACTGTGCGATGATCCCTGTCTTACTGTGTGACTGTGTGATGATCCCAGTCTGACTGTGTGACTGTGCGATGATCCCAGTCTCGCTGTGTGACTGTGCGATGATACCAGTCTCACTGTGTGACTGTGCGATGATGCCAGTTTCACTGTGTGTCTGTGTGATGATCCCAGTCTCACGGTGTGACTGTGCGATGTTCCCAGTCTCACTGTGTGACAGTGCGACATTCCCACTCTCACTGTGTGACTGTGCGATGATCCCAGTCTGACTGTGTGACTGTGCGATGATCCAGGTCTCATTATGTGACTGTGTGATGATCCGATACTCACTGTGTGTCTGTGCAATGATCCCAGTTTCAGTGTGACTGTGCGATTAAACTAGTCTCACTGTGTGACGATGCAATGATCCCAGGGTAAGTGTTTGACTGGTGATGATCCCAGTATAACTTTATGCCTTTTCGATGACCCAATCTCACTTTGTGACTGTGCAATGATCCCAATCTCGCTGCGTGAATGTGCGATGATACCAGTCTCACTGTTTGACTGTGCGATGATCCCTGTCTCACTGTGTGACTGTGCGATGATCCCAGTCTCTCTGTGTGACTGTGCGATGATGCCAGTCTCACTGTGTGACTGTGCGATGATCCCTGTCTGACTGTGTGACTGTGCAATGATGCCAGTCTCACTGTGTGACTGTGCGATGATCCCAGTCTCACTGTGTGACTTTGCGATGATCCCAGTCTGACTGTATGACTGTGAGATGATGCCAGTCTCTCTGTGTGACTGTCCGATGTTCCCAATCTCACTGTGTGACTGTGCGATGATGCCAGTCTCACTGTGTGACTGTGCGATGATCCCAGTCTCACGGTGTGACTGTGCGATGATCCCAGTCTTTCTGTGTGACTGCGATGATCCCAGTCTGACTGTGTGACTGTGCGATGATCCCAGTCTGACTGTGTGACTGTGCGATGATCCCAGTCTGACTGTGTGACTGTGCGATGATCCCAGTCTCTCTGTGTGACTGTGCGATGATCCCAGTCTCACTGTGTGACTGTGCAATTTTCCCAGTCTCATTGTGTGACTGTGCGATGATCCCAGTCGCGTTGTCTGATTGTGTGATTGCCCAGTCTCGCTGTGTGACTGTGCGATGATCCCAGTCTCTCTGTGTGACTGTGCGATGATCCCAGTCTCTCTGTGTGACTGTGCGATGATCCCAGTCTCACTGTTTGACTGTTCGATTTTCCCAGCCTCTCTGTGTGACTGTGCGATGATCCCAGTCACACTGTGTGACTGTGCGATGATCCCTGTCCCACTGTGTGACTGTGCGATGATCCCAGTCTGACTGCGTGACTGTGCGATGATCCCTGTCTTACTGTGTGACTGTGCGATGATCCGAGTCTCTCTGTGTGACTGTGCGATGATCCCAGTCTCTCTGTGTGACTGTGCGATGATCCCAGTCTCACTGTGTGACTTTGCGATGATCCCAGTTCCAATGTGTGACTGTGCGATGATCCCAGTCTCCCTGTATGACTGTGCGATGATCCCAGTCTCTCTGTGTGACTTTGCGATGATCCCAGTCTGACTGTATGACTGTGAGATGATGCCAGTCTCTCTGTGTGACTGTCCGATGTTCCCAATCTCACTGTGTGTCTGTGCGATGATGCCAGTCTCACTGTGTGACTGTGCGATGATCCCAGTCTCACGGTGTGACTGTGCGATGATCCCAGTCTTTCTGTGTGACTGCGATGATCCCAGTCTGACTGTGTGACTGTGCGATGATCCCAGTCTGACTGTGTGACTGTGCGATGATCCCAGTCTGACTGTGTGACTGTGCGATGATCCCAGTCTCTCTGTGTGACTGTGCGATGATCCCAGTCTCACTGTGTGACTGTGCAATTTTCCCAGTCTCATTGTGTGACTGTGCGATGATCCCAGTCGCGTTGTCTGATTGTGTGATTGCCCAGTCTCGCTGTGTGACTGTGCGATGATCCCAGTCTCTCTGTGTGACTGTGCGATGATCCCAGTCTCTCTGTGTGACTGTGCGATGATCCCAGTCTCACTGTTTGACTGTTCGATTTTCCCAGCCTCTCTGTGTGACTGTGCGATGATCCCAGTCACACTGTGTGACTGTGCGATGATCCCTGTCCCACTGTGTGACTGTGCGATGATCCCAGTCTGACTGCGTGACTGTGCGATGATCCCTGTCTTACTGTGTGACTGTGCGATGATCCGAGTCTCTCTGTGTGACTGTGCGATGATCCCAGTCTCTCTGTGTGACTGTGCGATGATCCCAGTCTCACTGTGTGAATTTGCGATGATCCCAGTTCCAATGTGTGACTGTGCGATGATCCCAGTCTCCCTGTATGACTGTGCGATGATCCCAGTCTCTCTGTGTGACTGTGCGATGATCCCAGTCTCACTGTGTGACTGTGCGATTTTCCAAGTCTCTCTGTGTGACTGTGCGATGATCCCAGTCTGACTGTGTGACTGTGCGATGATCCCAGTCTCTCTGTGTGACTGTGCGATGATCCCAGTCTCACTGTGTGACTGTGCGATGATCCCAGTCTCGCTGTGTGACTGTGCGATGTTCCCAATCTCACTGTGTGACTGTGTGATGATCCCAGTCTGACTGTGTGACTGTGCGATGATCCCAGTCTCGCTGTGTGACTGCGCATTGATCCCAGTCTCACTGTGTAACTGTGCGATGATCGCAGTCTCACTGTGTGACTGTGCGAAGATGCCAGTCTCACTGTGTGACTGTGCGATGTTCCCAGTCTCACTGTGTGACTGTGCGATGATCCCAGTTTCGCTGTGTGACTGTGCGATGATACCAGTCTCGCTGTGTGACTGTGCGATGATCCCAGTCTCACTGTGTCACTGTGCGATGATCCCAGTCTCTCTGTGTGACAGTGCGGCATTCCCAGTCTCACTGCGTGACTGTGCGATGATCCCAGTCTCACTGTGTGACTGTGCGATGATCTCAGTCTCACTGTGTTACTGTGCGATGATCCCAGTCTCGCTGTGTGACTGTGCGATCATACCCGTCTCGCTGTGTGACTGTGCGATGATCCCAGTCTCACTGTGTGACTGTGCAATTTTCCCAGTCTCATTGTGTGACTGTGCGATGATCCCAGTCGCGCTGTCTGATTGTGTGATTGCCCAGTCTCGCTGTGTGACTGTGCGATGATCCCAGTCTCTCTGTGTGACTGTGCGATGATCCCAGTCTCTCTGTGTGACTGTGCGATGATCCCAGTCTCACTGTTTGACTGTTCGATTTTCCCAGCCTCTCTGTGTGACTGTGCGATGATCCCAGTCACACTGTGTGACTGTGCGATGATCCCTGTCCCACTGTGTGACTGTGCGATGATCCCAGTCTGACAGCGTGACTGTGCGATGATCCCTGTCTTACTGTGTGACTGTGTGATGATCCCAGTCTGACTGTGTGACTGTGCGATGATCCCAGTCTCGCTGTGTGACTGTGCGATGATACCAGTCTCACTGTGTGACTGTGCGATGATGCCAGTCTCACTGTGTGTCTCTGTGATGATCCCAGTCTCACGGTGTGACTGTGCGATGTTCCCAGTCTCACTGTGTGACAGTGCGACATTCCCACTCTCACTGTGTGACTGTGCGATGATCCCAGTCTGACTGTGTGACTGTGCGATGATCCAGGTCTCATTATGTGACTGTGTGATGATCCGATACTCACTGTGTGTCTGTGCAATGATCCCAGTTTCAGTGTGACTGTGCGATTAAACTAGTCTCACTGTGTGACGATGCAATGATCCCAGGGTAAGTGTTTGACTGGTGATGATCCCAGTATAACTTTATGCCTTTTCGATGACCCAATCTCACTTTGTGACTGTGCAATGATCCCAATCTCGCTGCGTGAATGTGCGATGATACCAGTCTCACTGTTTGACTGTGCGATGATCCCTGTCTCACTGTGTGACTGTGCGATGATCCCAGACTCTCTGTGTGACTGTGCGATGATGCCAGTCTCACTGTGTGACTGTGCGATGATCCCAGTCTCGCTGTGTGACTGTGCGATGATCCCTGTCTGACTGTGTGACTGTGCAATGATGCCAGTCTCACTGTGTGACTGTGCGATGATCCCAGTCTCACTGTGTGACTTTGCGATGATCCCAGTCTGACTGTATGACTGTGAGATGATGCCAGTCTCTCTGTGTGACTGTCCGATGTTCCCAATCTCACTGTGTGACTGTGCGATGATGCCAGTCTCACTGTGTGACTGTGCGATGATCCCAGTCTCACGGTGTGACTGTGCGATGATCCCAGTCTTTCTGTGTGACTGCGATGATCCCAGTCTGACTGTGTGACTGTGCGATGATCCCAGTCTCCCTGTGTGACTGTGCGATGATCCCAGTCTGACTGTGTGACTGTGCGATGATCCCAGTCTCTCTGTGTGACTGTGCGATGATCCCAGTCTCACTGTGTGACTGTGCGATGATCGCAGTCTCGCTGTGTGACTGTGCGATGTTCCCAATCTCACTGTGTGACTGTGTGATGATCCCAGTCTGACTGTGTGACTGTGCGATGATCCCAGTCTCGCTGTGTGACTGTGCGATGATACCAGTCTCGCTGTGTGACTGTGCGATGATCGCAGTCTGACTGTTTGACTGTGAGATGATGCCAGTCTCTCTGTGTGACTGTGCGATGTTCCCAATCTCACTGTGTGACTGTGCGATGATCCCAGTCTCACGGTGTGACTTTGCGATGATCCCAGTCTTTCTGTGTGACTGCGATGATCCCAGTCTGACTGTGTGACTGTGCGATGATCCCAGTCTCCCTGTGTGACTGTGCGATGATCCCAGTCTGACTGTGTGACTGTGCAATGATCCCAGTCTCTCTGTGTGACTGTGCGATTATCCCAGTCTCACTGTGTGACTGTGCGATGATCCCAGTCTCGCTGTGTGACAGTGCGATGTTCCCAATCTCACTGTGTGACTGTGTGATGATCCCAGTCTGACTCTGTGAATGTGCGATGATCCCAGTCTCGCTGTGTGACTGCAATGATACCAGTCTCGCTGTTTGACTGTGCGATGATCGCAGTCAGACTCTTTGACTGCGCAATGATCCCAATCTCACTGTGTAACTGTGCGATGATCGCAGTCTCACTGTGTTACTGTGCGATGATGCCAGTCTCACTGTGTGACTGTGCGATGATCCCAGCCTCAAGGTGTGACTGTGCGATGATCCCAGTCTCACTGTGTGACTGTGTGATGATGCCAGTCTGTCTGTGTGACTGTGCTATGATCCCAGTCTCACTGTGTGACTGTGCGATGATCCCAGTCTGACTGTGTGACTGTGCGATGATGCCAGTCTCTCTGTGTGAGTGTGCGATGATCCTTGTCTCACTGTGTGACTGTGCGATGATCCCAGTCTCACTGTGTTACTGTGCAATTATCCGAGTCTCACTGTGTGAATGTGTGATGATCCGAGTCTCACTGTGTGACTGTGCGATGATCCCAGTCTCACTGTGTGACTGTGCGATGATCCAAATCTCGCTGTGTGACTGTGCGATGATCCCTGTCTCGCTGTGTGACTGTGCGATGTTTCCAGTCTCATTATGTCACTGTGCGATATACCCCTCTCACTGTGTGACTGTGCGATGATCCCAGTATCACTGTGTGACTGTGCGATGATCCAAATCTCGCTGTGTGACTGTGCGATGATCCCAGTCTCTCTGTGTGACTGTGCGATGATCCCAGTCTCACTGTGTGACTGTGCGATGATCCCAGTCTCGCTGTGTGACTGTGCGATGTTCCTAATCTCACTGTGTGACTGTGCGATGATCCCAGTCTCACTGTGTGACTGTGCGATGATCCCAGTCTCACTGTGTGACTGTGCGATGATCCCAGTCTCGCTGTTTGACTGTGCGATGATCCCAGTCTCACTGTGTGACTGTGCGATGATCCCAGTCTCTCTGTGTGACTGTGCGATGATCCCAGTCTCGCTGTGTGACTGCGCGATTTTCCGAGTCTCTCTGTGTGACTGTGCGATGATCCCAGTCTGACTGTGTGACTGTGCGATGATCCCAGTCTCTCTGTGTGACTGTGCGATGATCCCAGTCTCACTGTGTGACTGTGCGATGATCCCAGTCTCGCTGTGTGACTGTGCGATGTTCCCAATCTCACTGTGTGACTGTGTGATGATCCCAGTCTGACTGTGTGACTGTGCGATGATCCCAGTCTCGCTGTGTGACTGTGCGATGATACCAGTCTCGCTGTGTGACTGTGCGATGATCGCAGTCTGACTCTTTGACTGCGCAATGATCCCAGTCTCACTGTGTAACTGTGCGATGATCGCAGTCTCACTGTGTGACTGTGCGAAGATGCCAGTCTCACTGTGTGACTGTGCGATGTTCCCAGTCTCACTGTGTGACTGTGCGATGATCCCAGTTTCGCTGTGTGACTGTGCGATGACACCAGTCTCGCTGTGTGACTGTGCGATGATCCCAGTCTCACTGTGTCACTGTGCGATGATCCCAGTCTCTCTGTGTGACAGTGCGGCATTCCCAGTCTCACTGCGTGACTGTGCGATGATCCCCGTCTCACTGTGTGACTGTGCGATGATCCCAGTCTCACTGTGTTACTGTGCGATGATCCCAGTCTCGCTGTGTGACTGTGCGATCATACCCGTCTCACTGTGTGACTGTGCGATGATCCCAGTCTCATTGTGTGACTGTGCAATTTTCCCAGTCTCATTGTGTGACTGTGCGATGATCCCAGTCGCGCTGTCTGATTGTGTGATTGCCCAGTCTCGCTGTGTGACTGTGCGATGATCCCAGTCTCTCTGTGTGTCTGTGCGATGATCCCAGTCTCTCTGTGTGACTGTGCGATGATCCCAGTCTCACTGTTTGACTGTTCGATTTTCCCAGCCTCTCTGTGTGACTGTGCGATCATCCCAGTCACACTGTGTGACTGTGCGATGATCCCTGTCCCACTGTGTGACTGTGCGATGATCCCAGTCTGACTGCGTGACTGTGCGATGATCCCTGTCTTACTGTGTGACTGTGCGATGATCCGAGTCTCTCTGTGTGACTGTGCGATGATCCCAGTCTCTGTGTGTGACTGTGCGATGATCCCAGTCTCACTGTGTGACTTTGCGATGATCCCAGTTCCAATGTGTGACTGTGCGATGATCCCAGTCTCCCTGTATGACTGTGCGATGATCCCAGTCTCTCTGTGTGACTGTGCGATGATCCCAGTCTCACTGTGTGACTGTGTGTTTTTCCGAGTCTCTCTGTGTGACTGTGCGATGATCCCAGTCTGACTGTGTGACTGTGCGATGATCCCAGTCTCTCTGTGTGACTGTGCGATGATCCCAGTCTCACTGTGTGACTGTGCGATGATCCGAGTCTCGCTGTGTGACTGTGCGATGTTCCCAATCTCACAGTGTGACTGTGTGATGATCCCAGTCTGACTGTGTGACTGTGCAATGATCCCAGTCTCGCTGTGTGACTGTGCGATGATACCAGTCTCGCTGTGTGACTGTGCGATGATCGCAGTCTGACTCTTTGACTGCGCAATGATCCCAGTCTCACTGTGTAACTGTGCGATGATCGCAGTCTCACTGTGTGACTGTGCGAAGATGCCAGTCTCACTGTGTGACTGTGCGATGATCCCAGTCTGACTCTGTGAATGTGCGATGATCCCAGTCTCGCTGTGTGACTGCAATGATACCAGTCTCGCTGTTTGACTGTGCGATGATCGCAGTCTGACTCTTTGACTGCGCAATGATCCCAATCTCACTGTGTAACTGTGCGATGATCGCAGTCTCACTGTGTTACTGTGCGATGATGCCAGTCTCACTGTGTGACTGTGCGATGATCCCAGCCTCAAGGTGTGACTGTGCGATGATCCCAGTCTCACTGTGTGACTGTGTGATGATGCCAGTCTGTCTGTGTGACTGTGCTATGATCCCAGTCTCACTGTGTGACTGTGCGATGATCCCAGTCTGACTGTGTGACTGTGCGATGATGCCAGTCTCTCTGTGTGAGTGTGCGATGATCCTTGTCTCACTGTGTGACTGTGCGATGATCCCAGTCTCACTGTGTTACTGTGCAATTATCCGAGTCTCACTGTGTGAATGTGTGATGATCCGAGTCTCACTGTGTGACTGTGCGATGATCCCAGTCTCACTGTGTGACTGTGCGATGATCCAAATCTCGCTGTGTGACTGTGCGATGATCCCTGTCTCGCTGTGTGACTGTGCGATGTTCCCAGTCTCATTATGTCACTGTGCGATATACCCCTCTCACTGTGTGACTGTGCGATGATCCCAGTATCACTGTGTGACTGTGCGATGATCCAAATCTCGCTGTGTGACTGTGCGATGATCCCAGTCTCTCTGTGTGACTGTGCGATGATCCCAGTCTCACTGTGTGACTGTGCGATGATCCCAGTCTCGCTGTGTGACTGTGCGATGTTCCTAATCTCACTGTGTGACTGTGCGATGATCCCAGTCTCACTGTGTGACTGTGCGATGATCCCAGTCTCACTGTGTGACTGTGCGATGATCCCAGTCTCGCTGTTTGACTGTGCGATGATCCCAGTCTCACTGTGTGACTGTGCGATGATCCCAGTCTCTCTGTGTGACTGTGCGATGATCCCAGTCTCACTGTGTGACTGCGCGATTTTCCGAGTCTCTCTGTGTGACTGTGCGATGATCCCAGTCTGACTGTGTGACTGTGCGATGATCCCAGTCTCTCTGTGTGACTGTGCGATGATCCCAGTCTCACTGTGTGACTGTGCGATGATCCCAGTCTCGCTGTGTGACTGTGCGATGTTCCCAATCTCACTGTGTGACTGTGTGATGATC
The DNA here is from genome assembly GCA_026770705.1 of Isurus oxyrinchus. Taxonomy (NCBI): domain Eukaryota; kingdom Metazoa; phylum Chordata; class Chondrichthyes; order Lamniformes; family Lamnidae; genus Isurus; species Isurus oxyrinchus. The sequence continues at coordinate 154,387 of JANJGN010000179.1, forward strand.
CCAGTCTGACTGTGTGACTGTGCGATGATCCCAGTCTCGCTGTGTGACTGTGCGATGATACCAGTCTCGCTGTGTGACTGTGCGATGATCGCAGTCTGACTCTTTGACTGCGCAATGATCCCAGTCTCACTGTGTAACTGTGCGATGATCGCAGTCTCACTGTGTGACTGTGCGAAGATGCCAGTCTCACTGTGTGACTGTGCGATGTTCCCAGTCTCACTGTGTGACTGTGCGATGATCCCAGTTTCGCTGTGTGACTGTGCGATGACACCAGTCTCGCTGTGTGACTGTGCGATGATCCCAGTCTCACTGTGTCACTGTGCGATGATCCCAGTCTCTCTGTGTGACAGTGCGGCATTCCCAGTCTCACTGCGTGACTGTGCGATGATCCCAGTCTCACTGTGTGACTGTGCGATGATCCCAGTCTCACTGTGTTACTGTGCGATGATCCCAGTCTCGCTGTGTGACTGTGCGATCATACCCGTCTCACTGTGTGACTGTGCGATGATCCCAGTCTCATTGTGTGACTGTGCAATTTTCCCAGTCTCATTGTGTGACTGTGCGATGATCCCAGTCGCGCTGTCTGATTGTGTGATTGCCCAGTCTCGCTGTGTGACTGTGCGATGATCCCAGTCTCTCTGTGTGTCTGTGCGATGATCCCAGTCTCTCTGTGTGACTGTGCGATGATCCCAGTCTCACTGTTTGACTGTTCGATTTTCCCAGCCTCTCTGTGTGACTGTGCGATCATCCCAGTCACACTGTGTGACTGTGCGATGATCCCTGTCCCACTGTGTGACTGTGCGATGATCCCAGTCTGACTGCGTGACTGTGCGATGATCCCTGTCTTACTGTGTGACTGTGCGATGATCCGAGTCTCTCTGTGTGACTGTGCGATGATCCCAGTCTCTGTGTGTGACTGTGCGATGATCCCAGTCTCACTGTGTGACTTTGCGATGATCCCAGTTCCAATGTGTGACTGTGCGATGATCCCAGTCTCCCTGTATGACTGTGCGATGATCCCAGTCTCTCTGTGTGACTGTGCGATGATCCCAGTCTCACTGTGTGACTGTGCGTTTTTCCGAGTCTCTCTGTGTGACTGTGCGATGATCCCAGTCTGACTGTGTGACTGTGCGATGATCCCAGTCTCTCTGTGTGACTGTGCGATGATCCCAGTCTCACTGTGTGACTGTGCGATGATCCCAGTCTCGCTGTGTGACTGTGCGATGTTCCCAATCTCACAGTGTGACTGTGTGATGATCCCAGTCTGACTGTGTGACTGTGCAATGATCCCAGTCTCGCTGTGTGACTGTGCGATGATACCAGTCTCGCTGTGTGACTGTGCGATGATCGCAGTCTGACTCTTTGACTGCGCAATGATCCCAGTCTCACTGTGTAACTGTGCGATGATCGCAGTCTCACTGTGTGACTGTGCGAAGATGCCAGTCTCACTGTGTGACTGTGCGATGTTCCCAGTCTCACTGTGTGACTGTGCGATGATCCCATTTTCGCTGTGTGACTGTGCGATGATACCAGTCTCGCTGTGTGACTGTGCGATGATCCCAGTCTCACTGTGTCACTGTGCGATGATCCCAGTCTCTCTGTGTGACAGTGCGGCATTCCCAGTCTCACTGCGTGACTGTGCGATGATCCCAGTCTCACTGTGTGACTGTGCGATGATCCCAGTCTCACTGTGTTACTGTGCGATGATCCCAGTCTCGCTGTGTGACTGTGCGATCATACCCGTCTCGCTGTGTGACTGTGCGATGATCCCAGTCTCACTGTGTGACTGTGCAATTTTCCCAGTCTCATTGTTTGACTGTGCGATTATCCCAGTCGCTCTGTCTGATTGTGTGATTGCCCAGTCTCGCTGTGTGACTGTGCGATGATCCCAGTCTCTCTGTGTGACTGTGCGATGATCCCAGTCTCTCTGTGTGACTGTGCGATGATCCCAGTCTCACTGTTTGACTGTTCGATTTTCCCAGCCGCTCTGTGTGACTGTGCGATGATCCCAGTCACACTGTGTGACTGTGCGATGATCCCTGTCCCACTGTGTGACTGTGCGATGATCCCAGTCTGACTGCGTGACTGTGCGATGATCCCTGTCTTACTGTGTGACTGTGCGATGATCCGAGTCTCTCTGTGTGACTGTGCGATGATCCCAGTCTCACTGTGTGAAAGTGCGATGATCCCAGTCTCACTGTGTGACTTTGCGATGATCCCAGTTCCAATGTGTGACTGTGCGATGATCCCAGTCTCCCTGTATGACTGTGCAATGTTCCCTGTCTCACTGTGTGAGTGTGCAATCATCCCAGTCTCACTGTGTGACTGTGCGATGATCCCTGTCTCACTGTGTGACTGTGCGATGATCCCAGTCTCACTGTGTGACTGTGCGATGATGCCAGTCTCACTGTGTGTCTGTGTGATGATCCCAGTCTCACGGTGTGACTGTGCGATGTTCCCAGTCTCACTGTGTGACTGTGCGATGATCCCAGTCTGACTGTGTGACTGTGCGATGATCCAGGTCTCATTATGTGACTGTGTGATGATCCGATACTCACTGTGTGTCTGTGCAATGATTCCAGTTTCAGTGTGACTGTGCGATTAAACTAGTCTCACTGTGTGACGATGCAATGATCCCAGGGTAAGTGTTTGACTGGTGATGATCCCAGTATAACTTTATGCCTTTTCGATGACCCAATCTCACTTTGTGACTGTGCAATGATCCCAATCTCGCTGCGTGAATGTGCGATGATCGCAGTCTCACTGTTTGACTGTGCGATGATCCCTGTCTCACTGTGTGACTGTACAATGATCCCAGTCTCTCTGTGTGACTGTGCGATGATGCCAGTCTCACTGTGTGACTGTGCGATGATCCCAGTCTCGCTGTGTGACTGTGCGATGATCCCTGTCTGACTGTGTGACTGTGCAATGATGCCAGTCTCACTGTGTGACTGTGCGATGATCCCAGTCTCACTGTGTGACTTTGCGATGATCCCAGTCTGACTGTATGACTGTGAGATGATGCCAGTCTCTCTGTGTGACTGTCCGATGTTCCCAATCTCACTGTGTGACTGTGCGATGATGCCAGTCTCACTGTGTGACTGTGCGATGATCCCAGTCTCACGGTGTGACTGTGCGATGATCCCAGTCTTTCTGTGTGACTGCGATGATCCCAGTCTGACTGTGTGACTGTGCGATGATCCCAGTCTCCCTGTGTGACTGTGCGATGATCCCAGTCTGACTGTGTGACTGTGCGATGATCCCAGTCTCTCTGTGTGACTGTGCGATGATCCCAGTCTCACTGTGTGACTGTGCGATGATCGCAGTCTCGCTGTGTGACTGTGCGATGTTCCCAATCTCACTGTGTGACTGTGTGATGATCCCAGTCTGACTGTGTGACTGTGCGATGATCCCAGTCTCACTGTGTGACTGTGCGATGATACCAGTCTCGCTGTGTGACTGTGCAATGATCGCAGTCTGACTCTTTGGCTGCGCAATGATCCCAGTCTCACTGTGTAACTGTGCGATGATCGCAGTCTCACTGTGTGACTGTGCGATGATGCCAGTCTCACTGTGTGACTGTGCGATGATCCCAGCCTCACGGTGTGACTGTGCGATGATCCCAGTCTCACTGTGTTACTGTGCGATGATCCCAGTCTCGCTGTGTGACTGTGCGATCATATCCGTCTCGCTGTGTGACTGTGCGATGATCCCAGTCTCACTGTGTGACTGTGCAATTTTCCCAGTCTCATTGTGTGACTGTGCGATGATCCCAGTCGCGCTGTCTGATTGTGTGATTGCCCAGTCTCGCTGTGTGACTGTGCGATGTTCCCAGTCTCTCTGTGTGACTGTGCGATGATCCCAGTCTCTCTGTGTGACTGTGCGATGATCCCAGTCTCACTGTTTGACTGTTCGATTTTCCCAGCCTCTCTGTGTGACTGTGCGATGATCCCAGTCACACTGTGTGACTGTGCGATGATCCCTGTCCCACTGTGTGACTGTGCGATGATCCCAGTCTGACTGCGTGACTGTGCGATGATCCCAGTCTGACTGTGTGACTGTGCGATGATCCCAGTCTCTCTGTGTGACTGTGCGATGATCCCAGTCTCACTGTGTGACTGTGCGATGATCGCAGTCTCGCTGTGTGACTGTGCGATGTTCCCAATCTCACTGTGTGACTGTGTGATGATCCCAGTCTGACTGTGTGACTGTGCGATGATCCCAGTCTCACTGTGTGACTGTGCGATGATACCAGTCTCGCTGTGTGACTGTGCAATGATCGCAGTCTGACTCTTTGGCTGCGCAATGATCCCAGTCTCACTGTGTAACTGTGCGATGATCGCAGTCTCACTGTGTGACTGTGCGATGATGCCAGTCTCACTGTGTGACTGTGCGATGATCCCAGCCTCACGGTGTGACTGTGCGATGATCCCAGTCTCACTGTGTTACTGTGCGATGATCCCAGTCTCGCTGTGTGACTGTGCGATCATATCCGTCTCGCTGTGTGACTGTGCGATGATCCCAGTCTCACTGTGTGACTGTGCAATTTTCCCAGTCTCATTGTGTGACTGTGCGATGATCCCAGTCGCGCTGTCTGATTGTGTGATTGCCCAGTCTCGCTGTGTGACTGTGCGATGTTCCCAGTCTCTCTGTGTGACTGTGCGATGATCCCAGTCTCTCTGTGTGACTGTGCGATGATCCCAGTCTCACTGTTTGACTGTTCGATTTTCCCAGCCTCTCTGTGTGACTGTGCGATGATCCCAGTCACACTGTGTGACTGTGCGATGATCCCTGTCCCACTGTGTGACTGTGCGATGATCCCAGTCTGACTGCGTGACTGTGCGATGATCCCTGTCTTACTGTGTGACTGTGCGATGATCCGAGTCTCTCTGTGTGACTGTGCGATGATCCCAGTCTCTCTGTGTGACTGTGCGATGATCCCAGTCTCACTGTGTGACTTTGCGATGATCCCAGTTCCAATGTGTGACTGTGCGATGATCCCAGTCTCCCTGTATGACTGTGCGATGATCCCAGTCTCTCTGTGTGACTTTGCGATGATCCCAGTCTCACTGTGTGACTATGCGATTTTCCGAGTCTCTCTGTGTGACTGTGCGATGATCCCAGTCTGACTGTGTGACTGTGCGATGATCCGAGTCTCTCTGTGTGACTGTGCGATTATCCCAGTCTCACTGTGTGACTGTGCGATGATCCCAGTCTCGCTGTGTGACTGTGCGATGTTCCCAATCTCACTGTGTGACTGTGTGATGATCCCAGTCTGACTGTGTGACTGTGCGATGATCCCAGTCTCGCTGTGTGACTGTGCGATGATACCAGTCTCGCTGTGTGACTGCGCGATGATCGCAGTCTGACTCTTTGACTGCGCAATGATCCCAGTCTCACTGTGTAACTGTGCGATGATCGCAGTCTCACTGTGTGACTGTGCGAAGATGCCAGTCTCACTGTGTGACTGTGCGATGTTCCCAGTCTCACTGTGTGACTGTGCGATGATCCCAGTTTCGCTGTGTGACTGTGCGATGATACCAGTCTCGCTGTGTGACTGTGCGATGATCCCAGTCTCACTGTGTGACTGTGCGACATTCCCACTCTCACTGTGTGACTGTGCGATGATCCCAGTCTGACTGTGTGACTGTGCGATGATCCTGGTCTCATTATGTGACTGTGTGATGATCCGATACTCACTGTGTGTCTGTGCAATGATCCCAGTTTCAGTGTGACTTTGCGATTAAACTAGTCTCACTGTGTGACGATGCAATGATCCCAGCGTCAGTGTTTGACTGGTGATGATCCCAGTATAACTTTATGACTTTTCGATGACCCAATCTCACTTTGTGACTGTGCAATGATCCCAATCTCGCTGCGTGAATGTGCGATGATCCCAGTCTCACTGTTTGACTGCGCAATGATCCCTGTCTCACTGTGTGACTGTGCGATGATCCCAGTCTCTCTGTGTGACTGTGCGATGATGCCAGTCTCACTGTGTGACTGTGCGATGATCCCAGTCTCGCTGTGTGACTGTGCGATGATCCCAGTCTGACTGTGTGACTGTGCGATTATGCCAGTCTCACTGTGTGACTGTGCGATGATCCCAGTCTCACTGTGTGACTTTGCGATGATCCCAGTCTGACTGTGTGACTGTGAGATGATGCCAGTCTCTCTGTGTGACTGTGCGATGTTCCCAATCTCACTGTGTGACTGTGCGATGATCCCAGTCTCACGGTGTGACTGTGCGATGATCCCAGTCTTTCTGTGTGACTGCGATGATCCCAGTCTGACTGTGTGACTGTGCGATGATCCCAGTCTCCCTGTGTGACTGTGCGATGATCCCAGTCTGACTGTGTGACTGTGCGATGATCCCAGTCTCTCTGTGTGACTGTGCGATTATCCCAGTCTCACTGTGTGACTGTGCGATGATCCCAGTCTCGCTGTGTGACTGTGCGATGTTCCCAATCTCACTGTGTGACTGTGTGATGATCCCAGTCTGACTCTGTGAATGTGCGATGATCCCAGTCTCGCTGTGTGACTGCAATGATACCAGTCTCGCTGTGTGACTGTGCGATGATCGCTGTCTCACTGTGTTACTGTGCGATGATGCCAGTCTCACTGTGTGACTGTGCGATGATCCCAGCCTCAAGGTGTGACTGTGCGATGATCCCAGTCTCACTGTGTGACTGTGCGATGTTCCCAGTTTCACTGTGTGACTGTGCGATGATCCCAGTCTCGCTTTGTGACTGTGCGATGTTCCCAATCTCACTGTGTGACTGTGCGATGATCCCAGTCTGTCTGTGTGACTGTGCTATGATCCCAGTCTCACTGTGTGACTGTGCGATGATCCCAGTCTGACTGTGTGACTGTGCGATGATGCCAGTCTCTCTGTGTGAGTGTGCGATGATCCCAGTCTCACTGTGTGACTGTGCGATGATCCCCGTCTCACTGTGTGACTGTGCAATTATCCGAGTCTCACTGTGTGAATGTGTGATGATCCGAGTCTCACTGTGTGACTGTGCGATGATCCCAGTCTCACTGTGTGACTGTGCGATGATCCAAATCTCGTTGTGTGACTGTGCGATGATCCCTGTCTCGCTGTGTGACTGTGCGATGTTCCCAGTCTCATTATGTCACTGTGCGATATACCCCTCTCACTGTGTGACTGTGCGATGATCCCCGTCTCACTGTGTGACTGTGCGATGATCCAAATCTCGCTGTGTGACTGTGCGATGATCCCTGTCTCACTGTGTGACTGTGCGATCTTCCCAGTCTCATTGTGTGACTGTGCTATATACCCCTCTCACTGTGTGACTGTGCGATGATACCAGTCTCGCTGTGAGACTGTGCGATGATCCCAGTCTCACTGTGTCACTTTGTGATATACCCCTTTCACTGTGTGACTGTGCGATGATCCCAGTCTCGCTGTATGACATTGCGACTTTCCCAGTCTCACTGTGTGACTGTGCAATGTTCCCAGTCTCACTGTGTGACAGTGCGACATTCCCACTCTCACTGTGTAACTATGCGATGATCCCAGTCTGACTATGTGACTGTGCGATGATCCTGGTCTCATTATGTGACTGTGTGATGATCCGATACTCACTGTGTGTCTGTGCAATGATCCCAGTTTCAGTGTGACTGTGCGATTAAACTAGTCTCACTGTGTGACGATGCAATGATCCCAGGGTCAGTGTTTGACTGGTGATGTTCCCAGTATAACTTTATGACTTTTCGATGACCCAATCTCACTTTGTGACTGTGCAATGATCGCAATCTCGCTGTGTGACAGTGCGATGATCCCAGTCTCACTGTTTGACTGTGCGATGATCCCTGTCTCACTGTGTGACTGTGCGATGATCCCAGTCTCACTGTGTGACTGTGCGATGATGCCAGTCTCACTGTGTGACTGTGCGATGATCCCAGTCTCGCTGTGTGACTGTGCGATGATCCCAGTCTGACTGTGTGACTGTGCGATGATGCCAGTCTCACTGTGTGACTGTGCGATGATCCCAGTCTCACTGTCTGACTTTGCGATGATCCCAGTCTGACTGTGTGACTGTGAGATGATGCCAGTCTCTCTGTGTGACTGTGCGATGTTCCCAATCTCACTGTGTGACTGTGCGATGATCCCAGTCTCACGGTGTGACTGTGCGATGATCCCAGTCTCACTGTGAGACTGCGATGATCCCAGTCTGACTGTGTGACTGTGCGATGATCCCAGTCTCTCTGTGTGACTGTGCGATGATCCCAGTCTGACTGTGTGACTGTGCGATGATCCCAGTCTCTCTGTGTGACTGTGCGATGATCCCAGTCTCACTGTGTGACTGTGAGATGATCCCAGTCTCGCTGTGTGACTGTGTGATGTTCCCAATCTCACTGTGTGACTGTGCGATGATCCCAGTCTCACTGTGTGACTGTGCGATGATCCCAGTCTCACTGTGTGACTGTGCGATGATCCCAGTCTCGCTGTTTGACAGTGCGATGATCCCAGTCTCACTGTGTGACTGTGCGATGATCCCAGTCTCCTTGTGTGACTGTGCGATGATCCCAGTCTCACTGCGTGACTGTGCGATTTTCCGAGTCTCTCTGTGTGACTGTGCGATGATCCCAGTCTGACTGTGTGACTGTGCGATGATCCCAGTCTCTCTGTGTGACTGTGCGATGATCCCAGTCTCACTGTGTGACTGTGCGATGATCCCAGTCTCGCTGTGTGACTGTGCGATGTTCCCAATCTCACTGTGTGACTGTGTGATGATCCCAGTCTGACTGTGTGACTGTGCGATGATCCCAGTCTCACTGTGTGACTGTGCGATGAGACCAGTCTCGCTGTGTGACTGTGCGATGATCGCTGTCTGACTCTTTGACTGCGCAATGATCCCAGTCTCACTGTGTAACTGTGCGATGATCGCAGTCTCTCTGTGTGACTGTGCGAAGATGCCAGTCTCACTGTGTGACTGTGCGATGTTCCCAGTCTCACTGTGTGACTGTGCGATGATCCCAGTTTCGCTGTGTGACTGGCGATGATACCAGTCTCGCTGTGTGACTGTGCGATGATCCCAGTCTCACTGTGTCACTGTGCGATGATCCCAGTCTCTCTGTGTGACAGTGCGGCATTCCCAGTCTCACTGCGTGACTGTGCGATGATCCCAGTCTCACTGTGTGACTGTGCGATGATCCCAGTCTCACTGTGTTACTGTGCGATGATCCCAGTCTCGCTGTGTGACTGTGCGATCATACCCGTCTCGCTGTGTGACTGTGCGATGATCCCAGTCTCACTGTGTGACTGTGCAATTTTCCCAGTCTCATTGTGTGACTGTGCGATGATCCCAGTCGCGCTGTCTGATTGTGTGATTGCCCAGTCTCGCTGTGTGACTGTGCGATGTTCCCAGTCTCTCTGTGTGACTGTGCGATGATCCCAGTCTCTCTGTGTGACTGTGCGATGATCCCAGTCTCACTGTTTGACTGTTCGATTTTCCCAGCCTCTCTGTGTGACTGTGCGATGATCCCAGTCACACTGTGTGACTGTGCGATGATCCCTGTCCCACTGTGTGACTGTGCGATGATCCCAGTCTGACTGCGTGACTGTGCGATGATCCCTGTCTTACTGTGTGACTGTGCGATGATCCGAGTCTCTCTGTGTGACTGTGCGATGATCCCAGTCTCTCTGTGTGACTGTGCGATGATCCCAGTCTCACTGTGTGACTTTGCGATGATCCCAGTTCCAATGTGTGACTGTGCGATGATCCCAGTCTCCCTGTATGACTGTGCGATGATCCCAGTCTCTCTGTGTGACTGTGCGATGATCCCAGTCTCACTGTGTGACTGTGCGATTTTCCGAGTCTCTCTGTGTGACTGTGCGATGATCCCAGTCTGACTGTGTGACTGTGCGATGATCCGAGTCTCTCTGTGTGACTGTGCGATTATCCCAGTCTCACTGTGTGACTGTGCGATGATCCCAGTCTCGCTGTGTGACTGTGCGATGTTCCCAATCTCACTGTGTGACTGTGTGATGATCCCAGTCTGACTGTGTGACTGTGCGATGATCCCAGTCTCGCTGTGTGACTGTGCGATGATACCAGTCTCGCTGTGTGACTGCGCGATGATCGCAGTCTGACTCTTTGACTGCGCAATGATCCCAGTCTCACTGTGTAACTGTGCGATGATCGCAGTCTCACTGTGTGACTGTGCGAAGATGCCAGTCTCACTGTGTGACTGTGCGATGTTCCCAGTCTCACTGTGTGACTGTGCGATGATCCCAGTTTCGCTGTGTGACTGTGCGATGATACCAGTCTCGCTGTGTGACTGTGCGATGATCCCAGTCTCACTGTGTCACTGTGCGATGATCCCAGTCTCTCTGTGTGACAGTGCGGCATTCCCAGTCTCACTGCGTGACTGTGCGATGATCCCAGTCTCACTGTGTGACTGTGCGATGATCTCAGTCTCACTGTGTTACTGTGCGATGATCCCAGTCTCGCTGTGTGACTGTGCGATCATACCCGTCTCGCTGTGTGACTGTGCGATGATCCCAGTCTCACTGTGTGACTGTGCAATTTTCCCAGTCTCATTGTGTGACTGTGCGATGATCCCAGTCTCTCTGTGTGACTGTGCGATGATCCCAGTCTCTCTGTGTGACTGTGCGATGATCCCAGTCTCACTGTTTGACTGTTCGATTTTCCCAGCCTCTCTGTGTGACTGTGCGATGATCCCAGTCACACTGTGTGACTGTGCGATGATCCCTGTCCCACTGTGTGACTGTGCGATGATCCAAGTCTGACTGCGTGACTGTGCGATGATCCCTGTCTTACTGTGTGACTGTGTGATGATCCCAGTCTGACTGTGTGACTGTGCGATGATCCCAGTCTCGCTGTGTGACTGTGCGATGATACCAGTCTCACTGTGTGACTGTGCGATGATGCCAGTTTCACTGTGTGTCTGTGTGATGATCCCAGTCTCACGGTGTGACTGTGCGATGTTCCCAGTCTCACTGTGTGACAGTGCGACATTCCCACTCTCACTGTGTGACTGTGCGATGATCCCAGTCTGACTGTGTGACTGTGCGATGATCCAGGTCTCATTATGTGACTGTGTGATGATCCGATACTCACTGTGTGTCTGTGCAATGATCCCAGTTTCAGTGTGACTGTGCGATTAAACTAGTCTCACTGTGTGACGATGCAATGATCCCAGGGTAAGTGTTTGACTGGTGATGATCCCAGTATAACTTTATGCCTTTTCGATGACCCAATCTCACTTTGTGACTGTGCAATGATCCCAATCTCGCTGCGTGAATGTGCGATGATACCAGTCTCACTGTTTGACTGTGCGATGATCCCTGTCTCACTGTGTGACTGTGCGATGATCCCAGTCTCTCTGTGTGACTGTGCGATGATGCCAGTCTCACTGTGTGACTGTGCGATGATCCCTGTCTGACTGTGTGACTGTGCAATGATGCCAGTCTCACTGTGTGACTGTGCGATGATCCCAGTCTCACTGTGTGACTTTGCGATGATCCCAGTCTGACTGTATGACTGTGAGATGATGCCAGTCTCTCTGTGTGACTGTCCGATGTTCCCAATCTCACTGTGTGACTGTGCGATGATGCCAGTCTCACTGTGTGACTGTGCGATGATCCCAGTCTCACGGTGTGACTGTGCGATGATCCCAGTCTTTCTGTGTGACTGCGATGATCCCAGTCTGACTGTGTGACTGTGCGATGATCCCAGTCTGACTGTGTGACTGTGCGATGATCCCAGTCTGACTGTGTGACTGTGCGATGATCCCAGTCTCTCTGTGTGACTGTGCGATGATCCCAGTCTCACTGTGTGACTGTGCAATTTTCCCAGTCTCATTGTGTGACTGTGCGATGATCCCAGTCGCGTTGTCTGATTGTGTGATTGCCCAGTCTCGCTGTGTGACTGTGCGATGATCCCAGTCTCTCTGTGTGACTGTGCGATGATCCCAGTCTCTCTGTGTGACTGTGCGATGATCCCAGTCTCACTGTTTGACTGTTCGATTTTCCCAGCCTCTCTGTGTGACTGTGCGATGATCCCAGTCACACTGTGTGACTGTGCGATGATCCCTGTCCCACTGTGTGACTGTGCGATGATCCCAGTCTGACTGCGTGACTGTGCGATGATCCCTGTCTTACTGTGTGACTGTGCGATGATCCGAGTCTCTCTGTGTGACTGTGCGATGATCCCAGTCTCTCTGTGTGACTGTGCGATGATCCCAGTCTCACTGTGTGACTTTGCGATGATCCCAGTTCCAATGTGTGACTGTGCGATGATCCCAGTCTCCCTGTATGACTGTGCGATGATCCCAGTCTCTCTGTGTGACTTTGCGATGATCCCAGTCTGACTGTATGACTGTGAGATGATGCCAGTCTCTCTGTGTGACTGTCCGATGTTCCCAATCTCACTGTGTGACTGTGCGATGATGCCAGTCTCACTGTGTGACTGTGCAATGATCCCAGTCTCACGGTGTGACTGTGCGATGATCCCAGTCTTTCTGTGTGACTGCGATGATCCCAGTCTGACTGTGTGACTGTGCGATGATCCCAGTCTGACTGTGTGACTGTGCGATGATCCCAGTCTGACTGTGTGACTGTGCGATGATCCCAGTCTCTCTGTGTGACTGTGCGATGATCCCAGTCTCACTGTGTGACTGTGCAATTTTCCCAGTCTCATTGTGTGACTGTGCGATGATCCCAGTCGCGTTGTCTGATTGTGTGATTGCCCAGTCTCGCTGTGTGACTGTGCGATGATCCCAGTCTCTCTGTGTGACTGTGCGATGATCCCAGTCTCTCTGTGTGACTGTGCGATGATCCCAGTCTCACTGTTTGACTGTTCGATTTTCCCAGCCTCTCTGTGTGACTGTGCGATGATCCCAGTCACACTGTGTGACTGTGCGATGATCCCTGTCCCACTGTGTGACTGTGCGATGATCCCAGTCTGACTGCGTGACTGTGCGATGATCCCTGTCTTACTGTGTGACTGTGCGATGATCCGAGTCTCTCTGTGTGACTGTGCGATGATCCCAGTCTCTCTGTGTGACTGTGCGATGATCCCAGTCTCACTGTGTGAATTTGCGATGATCCCAGTTCCAATGTGTGACTGTGCGATGATCCCAGTCTCCCTGTATGACTGTGCGATGATCCCAGTCTCTCTGTGTGACTGTGCGATGATCCCAGTCTCACTGTGTGACTGTGCGATTTTCCAAGTCTCTCTGTGTGACTGTGCGATGATCCCAGTCTGACTGTGTGACTGTGCGATGATCCCAGTCTCTCTGTGTGACTGTGCGATGATCCCAGTCTCACTGTGTGACTGTGCGATGATCCCAGTCTCGCTGTGTGACTGTGCGATGTTCCCAATCTCACTGTGTGACTGTGTGATGATCCCAGTCTGACTGTGTGACTGTGCGATGATCCCAGTCTCGCTGTGTGACTGCGCATTGATCCCAGTCTCACTGTGTAACTGTGCGATGATCGCAGTCTCACTGTGTGACTGTGCGAAGATGCCAGTCTCACTGTGTGACTGTGCGATGTTCCCAGTCTCACTGTGTGACTGTGCGATGATCCCAGTTTCGCTGTGTGACTGTGCGATGATACCAGTCTCGCTGTGTGACTGTGCGATGATCCCAGTCTCACTGTGTCACTGTGCGATGATCCCAGTCTCTCTGTGTGACAGTGCGGCATTCCCAGTCTCACTGCGTGACTGTGCGATGATCCCAGTCTCACTGTGTGACTGTGCGATGATCTCAGTCTCACTGTGTTACTGTGCGATGATCCCAGTCTCGCTGTGTGACTGTGCGATCATACCCGTCTCGCTGTGTGACTGTGCGATGATCCCAGTCTCACTGTGTGACTGTGCAATTTTCCCAGTCTCATTGTGTGACTGTGCGATGATCCCAGTCGCGCTGTCTGATTGTGTGATTGCCCAGTCTCGCTGTGTGACTGTGCGATGATCCCAGTCTCTCTGTGTGACTGTGCGATGATCCCAGTCTCTCTGTGTGACTGTGCGATGATCCCAGTCTCACTGTTTGACTGTTCGATTTTCCCAGCCTCTCTGTGTGACTGTGCGATCATCCCAGTCACACTGTGTGACTGTGCGATGATCCCTGTCCCACTGTGTGACTGTGCGATGATCCCAGTCTGACAGCGTGACTGTGCGATGATCCCTGTCTTACTGTGTGACTGTGTGATGATCCCAGTCTGACTGTGTGACTGTGCGATGATCCCAGTCTCGCTGTGTGACTGTGCGATGATACCAGTCTCACTGTGTGACTGTGCGATGATGCCAGTCTCACTGTGTGTCTGTGTGATGATCCCAGTCTCACGGTGTGACTGTGCGATGTTCCCAGTCTCACTGTGTGACAGTGCGACATTCCCACTCTCACTGTGTGACTGTGCGATGATCCCAGTCTGACTGTGTGACTGTGCGATGATCCAGGTCTCATTATGTGACTGTGTGATGATCCGATACTCACTGTGTGTCTGTGCAATGATCCCAGTTTCAGTGTGACTGTGCGATTAAACTAGTCTCACTGTGTGACGATGCAATGATCCCAGGGTAAGTGTTTGACTGGTGATGATCCCAGTATAACTTTATGCCTTTTCGATGACCCAATCTCACTTTGTGACTGTGCAATGATCCCAATCTCGCTGCGTGAATGTGCGATGATACCAGTCTCACTGTTTGACTGTGCGATGATCCCTGTCTCACTGTGTGACTGTGCGATGATCCCAGTCTCTCTGTGTGACTGTGCGATGATGCCAGTCTCACTGTGTGACTGTGCGATGATCCCAGTCTCGCTGTGTGACTGTGCGATGATCCCTGTCTGACTGTGTGACTGTGCAATGATGCCAGTCTCACTGTGTGACTGTGCGATGATCCCAGTCTCACTGTGTGACTTTGCGATGATCCCAGTCTGACTGTATGACTGTGAGATGATGCCAGTCTCTCTGTGTGACTGTCCGATGTTCCCAATCTCACTGTGTGACTGTGCGATGATGCCAGTCTCACTGTGTGACTGTGCGATGATCCCAGTCTCACGGTGTGACTGTGCGATGATCCCAGTCTTTCTGTGTGACTGCGATGATCCCAGTCTGACTGTGTGACTGTGCGATGATCCCAGTCTCCCAGTGTGACTGTGCGATGATCCCAGTCTGACTGTGTGACTGTGCGATGATCCCAGTCTCTCTGTGTGACTGTGCGATGATCCCAGTCTCACTGTGTGACTGTGCGATGATCGCAGTCTCGCTGTGTGACTGTGCGATGTTCCCAATCTCACTGTGTGACTGTGTGATGATCCCAGTCTGACTGTGTGACTGTGCGATGATCCCAGTCTCGCTGTGTGACTGTGCGATGATACCAGTCTCGCTGTGTGACTGTGCGATGATCGCAGTCTGACTGTTTGACTGTGAGATGATGCCAGTCTCTCTGTGTGACTGTGCGATGTTCCCAATCTCACTGTGTGACTGTGCGATGATCCCAGTCTCACGGTGTGACTTTGCGATGATCCCAGTCTTTCTGTGTGACTGCGATGATCCCAGTCTGACTGTGTGACTGTGCGATGATCCCAGTCTCCCTGTGTGACTGTGCGATGATCCCAGTCTGACTGTGTGACTGTGCAATGATCCCAGTCTCTCTGTGTGACTGTGCGATTATCCCAGTCTCACTGTGTGACTGTGCGATGATCCCAGTCTCGCTGTGTGACAGTGCGATGTTCCCAATCTCACTGTGTGACTGTGTGATGATCCCAGTCTGACTCTGTGAATGTGCGATGATCCCAGTCTCGCTGTGTGACTGCAATGATACCATTCTCGCTGTTTGACTGTGCGATGATCGCAGTCTGACTCTTTGACTGCGCAATGATCCCAATCTCACTGTGTAACTGTGCGATGATCGCAGTCTCACTGTGTTACTGTGCGATGATGCCAGTCTCACTGTGTGACTGTGCGATGATCCCAGCCTCAAGGTGTGACTGTGCGATGATCCCAGTCTCACTGTGTGACTGTGTGATGATGCCAGTCTGTCTGTGTGACTGTGCTATGATCCCAGTCTCACTGTGTGACTGTGCGATGATCCCAGTCTGACTGTGTGACTGTGCGATGATGCCAGTCTCTCTGTGTGAGTGTGCGATGATCCTTGTCTCACTGTGTGACTGTGCGATGATCCCAGTCTCACTGTGTTACTGTGCAATTATCCGAGTCTCACTGTGTGAATGTGTGATGATCCGAGTCTCACTGTGTGACTGTGCGATGATCCCAGTCTCACTGTGTGACTGTGCGATGATCCAAATCTCGCTGTGTGACTGTGCGATGATCCCTGTCTCGCTGTGTGACTGTGCGATGTTCCCAGTCTCATTATGTCACTGTGCGATATACCCCTCTCACTGTGTGACTGTGCGATGATCCCAGTATCACTGTGTGACTGTGCGATGATCCAAATCTCGCTGTGTGACTGTGCGATGATCCCAGTCTCTCTGTGTGACTGTGCGATGATCCCAGTCTCACTGTGTGACTGTGCGATGATCCCAGTCTCGCTGTGTGACTGTGCGATGTTCCTAATCTCACTGTGTGACTGTGCGATGATCCCAGTCTCACTGTGTGACTGTGCGATGATCCCAGTCTCACTGTGTGACTGTGCGATGATCCCAGTCTCGCTGTTTGACTGTGCGATGAACCCAGTCTCACTGTGTGACTGTGCGATGATCCCAGTCTCTCTGTGTGACTGTGCGATGATCCCAGTCTCGCTGTGTGACTGCGCGATTTTCCGAGTCTCTCTGTGTGACTGTGCGATGATCCCAGTCTGACTGTGTGACTGTGCGATGATCCCAGTCTCTCTGTGTGACTGTGCGATGATCCCAGTCTCACTGTGTGACTGTGCGATGATCCCAGTCTCGCTGTGTGACTGTGCGATGTTCCCAATCTCACTGTGTGACTGTGTGATGATCCCAGTCTGACTGTGTGACTGTGCGATGATCCCAGTCTCGCTGTGTGACTGTGCGATGATACCAGTCTCGCTGTGTGACTGTGCGATGATCGCAGTCTGACTCTTTGACTGCGCAATGATCCCAGTCTCACTGTGTAACTGTGCGATGATCGCAGTCTCACTGTGTGACTGTGCGAAGATGCCAGTCTCACTGTGTGACTGTGCGATGTTCCCAGTCTCACTGTGTGACTGTGCGATGATCCCAGTTTCGCTGTGTGACTGTGCGATGACACCAGTCTCGCTGTGTGACTGTGCGATGATCCCAGTCTCACTGTGTCACTGTGCGATGATCCCAGTCTCTCTGTGTGACAGTGCGGCATTCCCAGTCTCACTGCGTGACTGTGCGATGATCCCCGTCTCACTGTGTGACTGTGCGATGATCCCAGTCTCACTGTGTTACTGTGCGATGATCCCAGTCTCGCTGTGTGACTGTGCGATCATACCCGTCTCACTGTGTGACTGTGCGATGATCCCAGTCTCATTGTGTGACTGTGCAATTTTCCCAGTCTCATTGTGTGACTGTGCGATGATCCCAGTCGCGCTGTCTGATTGTGTGATTGCCCAGTCTCGCTGTGTGACTGTGCGATGATACCAGTCTCTCTGTGTGTCTGTGCGATGATCCCAGTCTCTCTGTGTGACTGTGCGATGATCCCAGTCTCACTGTTTGACTGTTCGATTTTCCCAGCCTCTCTGTGTGACTGTGCGATCATCCCAGTCACACTGTGTGACTGTGCGATGATCCCTGTCCCACTGTGTGACTGTGCGATGATCCCAGTCTGACTGCGTGACTGTGCGATGATCCCTGTCTTACTGTGTGACTGTGCGATGATCCGAGTCTCTCTGTGTGACTGTGCGATGATCCCAGTCTCTGTGTGTGACTGTGCGATGATCCCAGTCTCACTGTGTGACTTTGCGATGATCCCAGTTCCAATGTGTGACTGTGCGATGATCCCAGTCTCCCTGTATGACTGTGCGATGATCCCAGTCTCTCTGTGTGACTGTGCGATGATCCCAGTCTCACTGTGTGACTGTGCGTTTTTCCGAGTCTCTCTGTGTGACTGTGCGATGATCCCAGTCTGACTGTGTGACTGTGCGATGATCCCAGTCTCTCTGTGTGACTGTGCGATGATCCCAGTCTCACTGTGTGACTGTGCGATGATCCCAGTCTCGCTGTGTGACTGTGCGATGTTCCCAATCTCACAGTGTGACTGTGTGATGATCCCAGTCTGACTGTGTGACTGTGCAATGATCCCAGTCTCGCTGTGTGACTGTGCGATGATACCAGTCTCGCTGTGTGACTGTGCGATGATCGCAGTCTGACTCTTTGACTGCGCAATGATCCCAGTCTCACTGTGTAACTGTGCGATGATCGCAGTCTCACTGTGTGACTGTGCGAAGATGCCAGTCTCACTGTGTGACTGTGCGATGATCCCAGTCTGACTCTGTGAATGTGCGATGATCCCAGTCTCGCTGTGTGACTGCAATGATACCAGTCTCGCTGTTTGACTGTGCGATGATCGCAGTCTGACTCTTTGACTGCGCAATGATCCCAATCTCACTGTGTAACTGTGCGATGATCGCAGTCTCACTGTGTTACTGTGCGATGATGCCAGTCTCACTGTGTGACTGTGCGATGATCCCAGCCTCAAGGTGTGACTGTGCGATGATCCCAGTCTCACTGTGTGACTGTGTGATGATGCCAGTCTGTCTGTGTGACTGTGCTATGATCCCAGTCTCACTGTGTGACTGTGCGATGATCCCAGTCTGACTGTGTGACTGTGCGATGATGCCAGTCTCTCTGTGTGAGTGTGCGATGATCCTTGTCTCACTGTGTGACTGTGCGATGATCCCAGTCTCACTGTGTTACTGTGCAATTATCCGAGTCTCACTGTGTGAATGTGTGATGATCCGAGTCTCACTGTGTGACTGTGCGATGATCCCAGTCTCACTGTGTGACTGTGCGATGATCCAAATCTCGCTGTGTGACTGTGCGATGATCCCTGTCTCGCTGTGTGACTGTGCGATGTTCCCAGTCTCATTATGTCACTGTGCGATATACCCCTCTCACTGTGTGACTGTGCGATGATCCCAGTATCACTGTGTGACTGTGCGATGATCCAAATCTCGCTGTGTGACTGTGCGATGATCCCAGTCTCTCTGTGTGACTGTGCGATGATCCCAGTCTCACTGTGTGACTGTGCGATGATCCCAGTCTCGCTGTGTGACTGTGCGATGTTCCTAATCTCACTGTGTGACTGTGCGATGATCCCAGTCTCACTGTGTGACTGTGCGATGATCCCAGTCTCACTGTGTGACTGTGCGATGATCCCAGTCTCGCTGTTTGACTGTGCGATGATCCCAGTCTCACTGTGTGACTGTGCGATGATCCCAGTCTCTCTGTGTGACTGTGCGATGATCCCAGTCTCACTGTGTGACTGCGCGATTTTCCGAGTCTCTCTGTGTGACTGTGCGATGATCCCAGTCTGACTGTGTGACTGTGCGATGATCCCAGTCTCTCTGTGTGACTGTGCGATGATCCCAGTCTCACTGTGTGACTGTGCGATGATCCCAGTCTCGCTGTGTGACTGTGCGATGTTCCCAATCTCACTGTGTGACTGTGTGATGATCCCAGTCTGACTGTGTGACTGTGCGATGATCCCAGTCTCGCTGTGTGACTGTGCGATGATACCAGTCTCGCTGTGTGACTGTGCGATGATCGCAGTCTGACTCTTTGACTGCGCAATGATCCCAGTCTCACTGTGTAACTGTGCGATGATCGCAGTCTCACTGTGTGACTGTGCGAAGATGCCAGTCTCACTGTGTGACTGTGCGATGTTCCCAGTCTCACTGTGTGACTGTGCGATGATCCCAGTTTCGCTGTGTGACTGTGCGATGACACCAGTCTCGCTGTGTGACTGTGCGATGATCCCAGTCTCACTGTGTCACTGTGCGATGATCCCAGTCTCTCTGTGTGACAGTGCGGCATTCCCAGTCTCACTGCGTGACTGTGCGATGATCCCAGTCTCACTGTGTGACTGTGCGATGATCCCAGTCTCACTGTGTTACTGTGCGATGATCCCAGTCTCGCTGTGTGACTGTGCGATCATACCCGTCTCACTGTGTGACTGTGCGATGATCCCAGTCTCATTGTGTGACTGTGCAATTTTCCCAGTCTCATTGTGTGACTGTGCGATGATCCCAGTCGCGCTGTCTGATTGTGTGATTGCCCAGTCTCGCTGTGTGACTGTGCGATGATCCCAGTCTCTCTGTGTGTCTGTGCGATGATCCCAGTCTCTCTGTGTGACTGTGCGATGATCCCAGTCTCACTGTTTGACTGTTCGATTTTCCCAGCCTCTCTGTGTGACTGTGCGATCATCCCAGTCACACTGTGTGACTGTGCGATGATCCCTGTCCCACTGTGTGACTGTGCGATGATCCCAGTCTGACTGCGTGACTGTGCGATGATCCCTGTCTTACTGTGTGACTGTGCGATGATCCGAGTCTCTCTGTGTGACTGTGCGATGATCCCAGTCCCTGTGTGTGACTGTGCGATGATCCCAGTCTCACTGTGTGACTTTGCGATGATCCCAGTTCCAATGTGTGACTGTGCGATGATCCCAGTCTCCCTGTATGACTGTGCGATGATCCCAGTCTCTCTGTGTGACTGTGCGATGATCCCAGTCTCACTGTGTGACTGTGCGTTTTTCCGAGTCTCTCTGTGTGACTGTGCGATGATCCCAGTCTGACTGTGTGACTGTGCGATGATCCGAGTCTCTCTGTGTGACTGTGCGATGATCCCAGTCTCACTGTGTGACTGTGCGATGATCCCAGTCTCGCTGTGTGACTGTGCGATGTTCCCAATCTCACAGTGTGACTGTGTGATGATCCCAGTCTGACTGTGTGACTGTGCAATGATCCCAGTCTCGCTGTGTGACTGTGCGATGATACCAGTCTCGCTGTGTGACTGTGCGATGATCGCAGTCTGACTCTTTGACTGCGCAATGATCCCAGTCTCACTGTGTAACTGTGCGATGATCGCAGTCTCACTGTGTGACTGTGCGAAGATGCCAGTCTCACTGTGTGACTGTGCGATGTTCCCAATCTCACTGTGTGACTGTGCGATGATCCCATTTTCGCTGTGTGACTGTGCGATGATACCAGTCTCGCTGTGTGACTGTGCGATGATCCCAGTCTCACTGTGTCACTGTGCGATGATCCCAGTCTCTCTGTGTGACAGTGCGGCATTCCCAGTCTCACTGCGTGACTGTGCGATGATCCCAGTCTCACTGTGTGACTGTGCGATGATCCCAGTCTCACTGTGTTACTGTGCGATGATCCCAGTCTCGCTGTGTGACTGTGCGATCATACCCGTCTCGCTGTGTGACTGTGCGATGATCCCAGTCTCACTGTGTGACTGTGCAATTTTCCCAGTCTCATTGTTTGACTGTGCGATGATCCCAGTCGCTCTGTCTGATTGTGTGATTGCCCAGTCTCGCTGTGTGACTGTGCGATGATCCCAGTCTCTCTGTGTGACTGTGCGATGATCCCAGTCTCTCTGTGTGACTGTGCGATGATCCCAGTCTCACTGTTTGACTGTTCGATTTTCCCAGCCGCTCTGTGTGACTGTGCGATGATCCCAGTCACACTGTGTGACTGTGCGATGATCCCTGTCCCACTGTGTGACTGTGCGATGATCCCAGTCTGACTGCGTGACTGTGCGATGATCCCTGTCTTACTGTGTGACTGTGCGATGATCCGAGTCTCTCTGTGTGACTGTGCGATGATCCCAGTCTCACTGTGTGAAAGTGCGATGATCCCAGTCTCACTGTGTGACTTTGCGATGATCCCAGTTCCAATGTGTGACTGTGCGATGATCCCAGTCTCCCTGTATGACTGTGCAATGTTCCCTGTCTCACTGTGTGAGTGTGCAATCATCCCAGTCTCACTGTGTGACTGTGCGATGATCCCTGTCTCACTGTGTGACTGTGCGATGATCCCAGTCTCACTGTGTGACTGTGCGATGATGCCAGTCTCACTGTGTGACTGTGTGATGATCCCAGTCTCACGGTGTGACTGTGCGATGTTCCCAGTCTCACTGTGTGACTGTGCGATGATCCCAGTCTGACTGTGTGACTGTGCGATGATCCAGGTCTCATTATGTGACTGTGTGATGATCCGATACTCACTGTGTGTCTGTGCAATGATTCCAGTTTCAGTGTGACTGTGCGATTAAACTAGTCTCACTGTGTGACGATGCAATGATCCCAGGGTAAGTGTTTGACTGGTGATGATCCCAGTATAACTTTATGCCTTTTCGATGACCCAATCTCACTTTGTGACTGTGCAATGATCCCAATCTCGCTGCGTGAATGTGCGATGATCGCAGTCTCACTGTTTGACTGTGCGATGATCCCTGTCTCACTGTGTGACTGTACAATGATCCCAGTCTCTCTGTGTGACTGTGCGATGATGCCAGTCTCACTGTGTGACTGTGCGATGATCCCAGTCTCGCTGTGTGACTGTGCGATGATCCCTGTCTGACTGTGTGACTGTGCAATGATGCCAGTCTCACTGTGTGACTGTGCGATGATCCCAGTCTCACTGTGTGACTTTGCGATGATCCCAGTCTGACTGTATGACTGTGAGATGATGCCAGTCTCTCTGTGTGACTGTCCGATGTTCCCAATCTCACTGTGTGACTGTGCGATGATGCCAGTCTCACTGTGTGACTGTGCGATGATCCCAGTCTCACGGTGTGACTGTGCGATGATCCCAGTCTTTCTGTGTGACTGCGATGATCCCAGTCTGACTGTGTGACTGTGCGATGATCCCAGTCTCCCTGTGTGACTGTGCGATGATCCCAGTCTGACTGTGTGACTGTGCGATGATCCCAGTCTCTCTGTGTGACTGTGCGATGATCCCAGTCTCACTGTGTGACTGTGCGATGATCGCAGTCTCGCTGTGTGACTGTGCGATGTTCCCAATCTCACTGTGTGACTGTGTGATGATCCCAGTCTGACTGTGTGACTGTGCGATGATCCCAGTCTCACTGTGTGACTGTGCGATGATACCAGTCTCGCTGTGTGACTGTGCAATGATCGCAGTCTGACTCTTTGGCTGCGCAATGATCCCAGTCTCACTGTGTAACTGTGCGATGATCGCAGTCTCACTGTGTGACTGTGCGATGATGCCAGTCTCACTGTGTGACTGTGCGATGATCCCAGCCTCACGGTGTGACTGTGCGATGATCCCAGTCTCACTGTGTTACTGTGCGATGATCCCAGTCTCGCTGTGTGACTGTGCGATCATATCCGTCTCGCTGTGTGACTGTGCGATGATCCCAGTCTCACTGTGTGACTGTGCAATTTTCCCAGTCTCATTGTGTGACTGTGCGATGATCCCAGTCGCGCTGTCTGATTGTGTGATTGCCCAGTCTCGCTGCGTGACTGTGCGATGTTCCCAGTCTCTCTGTGTGACTGTGCGATGATCCCAGTCTCTCTGTGTGACTGTGCGATGATCCCAGTCTCACTGTTTGACTGTTCGATTTTCCCAGCCTCTCTGTGTGACTGTGCGATGATCCCAGTCACACTGTGTGACTGTGCGATGATCCCTGTCCCACTGTGTGACTGTGCGATGATCCCAGTCTGACTGCGTGACTGTGCGATGATCCCTGTCTTACTGTGTGACTGTGCGATGATCCGAGTCTCTCTGTGTGACTGTGCGATGATCCCAGTCTCTCTGTGTGACTGTGCGATGATCCCAGTCTCACTGTGTGACTTTGCGATGATCCCAGTTCCAATGTGTGACTGTGCGATGATCCCAGTCTCCCTGTATGACTGTGCGATGATCCCAGTCTCTCTGTGTGACTTTGCGATGATCCCAGTCTCACTGTGTGACTATGCGATTTTCCGAGTCTCTCTGTGTGACTGTGCGATGATCCCAGTCTGACTGTGTGACTGTGCGATGATCCGAGTCTCTCTGTGTGACTGTGCGATTATCCCAGTCTCACTGTGTGACTGTGCGATGATCCCAGTCTCGCTGTGTGACTGTGCGATGTTCCCAATCTCACTGTGTGACTGTGTGATGATCCCAGTCTGACTGTGTGACTGTGCGATGATCCCAGTCTCGCTGTGTGACTGTGCGATGATACCAGTCTCGCTGTGTGACTGCGCGATGATCGCAGTCTGACTCTTTGACTGCGCAATGATCCCAGTCTCACTGTGTAACTGTGCGATGATCGCAGTCTCACTGTGTGACTGTGCGAAGATGCCAGTCTCACTGTGTGACTGTGCGATGTTCCCAGTCTCACTGTGTGACTGTGCGATGATCCCAGTTTCGCTGTGTGACTGTGCGATGATACCAGTCTCGCTGTGTGACTGTGCGATGATCCCAGTCTCACTGTGTCACTGTGCGATGATCCCAGTCTCTCTGTGTGACAGTGCGGCATTCCCAGTCTCACTGCGTGACTGTGCGATGATCCCAGTCTCACTGTGTGACTGTGCGATGATCTCAGTCTCACTGTGTTACTGTGCGATGATCCCAGTCTCGCTGTGTGACTGTGCGATCATACCCGTCTCGCTGTGTGACTGTGCGATGATCCCAGTCTCACTGTGTGACTGTGCAATTTTCCCAGTCTCATTGTGTGACTGTGCGATGATCCCAGTCTCTCTGTGTGACTGTGCGATGATCCCAGTCTCTCTGTGTGACTGTGCGATGATCCCAGTCTCACTGTTTGACTGTTCGATTTTCCCAGCCTCTCTGTGTGACTGTGCGATGATCCCAGTCACACTGTGTAACTGTGCGATGATCCCTGTCCCACTGTGTGACTGTGCGATGATCCAAGTCTGACTGCGTGACTGTGCGATGATCCCTGTCTTACTGTGTGACTGTGTGATGATCCCAGTCTGACTGTGTGACTGTGCGATGATCCCAGTCTCGCTGTGTGACTGTGCGATGATACCAGTCTCACTGTGTGACTGTGCGATGATGCCAGTTTCACTGTGTGTCTGTGTGATGATCCCAGTCTCACGGTGTGACTGTGCGATGTTCCCAGTCTCACTGTGTGACAGTGCGACATTCCCACTCTCACTGTGTGACTGTGCGATGATCCCAGTCTGACTGTGTGACTGTGCGATGATCCAGGTCTCATTATGTGACTGTGTGATGATCCGATACTCACTGTGTGTCTGTGCAATGATCCCAGTTTCAGTGTGACTGTGCGATTAAACTAGTCTCACTGTGTGACGATGCAATGATCCCAGGGTAAGTGTTTGACTGGTGATGATCCCAGTATAACTTTATGCCTTTTCGATGACCCAATCTCACTTTGTGACTGTGCAATGATCCCAATCTCGCTGCGTGAATGTGCGATGATACCAGTCTCACTGTTTGACTGTGCGATGATCCCTGTCTCACTGTGTGACTGTGCGATGATCCCAGTCTCTCTGTGTGACTGTGCGATGATGCCAGTCTCACTGTGTGACTGTGCGATGATCCCTGTCTGACTGTGTGACTGTGCAATGATGCCAGTCTCACTGTGTGACTGTGCGATGATCCCAGTCTCACTGTGTGACTTTGCGATGATCCCAGTCTGACTGTATGACTGTGAGATGATGCCAGTCTCTCTGTGTGACTGTCCGATGTTCCCAATCTCACTGTGTGACTGTGCGATGATGCCAGTCTCACTGTGTGACTGTGCGATGATCCCAGTCTCACGGTGTGACTGTGCGATGATCCCAGTCTTTCTGTGTGACTGCGATGATCCCAGTCTGACTGTGTGACTGTGCGATGATCCCAGTCTGACTGTGTGACTGTGCGATGATCCCAGTCTGACTGTGTGACTGTGCGATGATCCCAGTCTCTCTGTGTGACTGTGCGATGATCCCAGTCTCACTGTGTGACTGTGCAATTTTCCCAGTCTCATTGTGTGACTGTGCGATGATCCCAGTCGCGTTGTCTGATTGTGTGATTGCCCAGTCTCGCTGTGTGACTGTGCGATGATCCCAGTCTCTCTGTGTGACTGTGCGATGATCCCAGTCTCTCTGTGTGACTGTGCGATGATCCCAGTCTCACTGTTTGACTGTTCGATTTTCCCAGCCTCTCTGTGTGACTGTGCGATGATCCCAGTCACACTGTGTGACTGTGCGATGATCCCTGTCCCACTGTGTGACTGTGCGATGATCCCAGTCTGACTGCGTGACTGTGCGATGATCCCTGTCTTACTGTGTGACTGTGCGATGATCCGAGTCTCTCTGTGTGACTGTGCGATGATCCCAGTCTCTCTGTGTGACTGTGCGATGATCCCAGTCTCACTGTGTGACTTTGCGATGATCCCAGTTCCAATGTGTGACTGTGCGATGATCCCAGTCTCCCTGTATGACTGTGCGATGATCCCAGTCTCTCTGTGTGACTGTGCGATGATCCCAGTCTCACTGTGTGACTGTGCGATTTTCCAAGTCTCTCTGTGTGACTGTGCGATGATCCCAGTCTGACTGTGTGACTGTGCGATGATCCCAGTCTCTCTGTGTGACTGTGCGATGATCCCAGTCTCACTGTGTGACTGTGCGATGATCCCAGTCTCGCTGTGTGACTGTGCGATGTTCCCAATCTCACTGTGTGACTGTGTGATGATCCCAGTCTGACTGTGTGACTGTGCGATGATCCCAGTCTCGCTGTGTGACTGCGCATTGATCCCAGTCTCACTGTGTAACTGTGCGATGATCGCAGTCTCACTGTGTGACTGTGCGAAGATGCCAGTCTCACTGTGTGACTGTGCGATGTTCCCAGTCTCACTGTGTGACTGTGCGATGATCCCAGTTTCGCTGTGTGACTGTGCGATGATACCAGTCTCGCTGTGTGACTGTGCGATGATCCCAGTCTCACTGTGTCACTGTGCGATGATCCCAGTCTCTCTGTGTGACAGTGCGGCATTCCCAGTCTCACTGCGTGACTGTGCGATGATCCCAGTCTCACTGTGTGACTGTGCGATGATCTCAGTCTCACTGTGTTACTGTGCGATGATCCCAGTCTCGCTGTGTGACTGTGCGATCATACCCGTCTCGCTGTGTGACTGTGCGATGATCCCAGTCTCACTGTGTGACTGTGCAATTTTCCCAGTCTCATTGTGTGACTGTGCGATGATCCCAGTCGCGCTGTCTGATTGTGTGATTGCCCAGTCTCGCTGTGTGACTGTGCGATGATCCCAGTCTCTCTGTGTGACTGTGCGATGATCCCAGTCTCTCTGTGTGACTGTGCGATGATCCCAGTCTCACTGTTTGACTGTTCGATTTTCCCAGCCTCTCTGTGTGACTGTGCGATCATCCCAGTCACACTGTGTGACTGTGCGATGATCCCTGTCCCACTGTGTGACTGTGCGATGATCCCAGTCTGACAGCGTGACTGTGCGATGATCCCTGTCTTACTGTGTGACTGTGTGATGATCCCAGTCTGACTGTGTGACTGTGCGATGATCCCAGTCTCGCTGTGTGACTGTGCGATGATACCAGTCTCACTGTGTGACTGTGCGATGATGCCAGTCTCACTGTGTGTCTGTGTGATGATCCCAGTCTCACGGTGTGACTGTGCGATGTTCCCAGTCTCACTGTGTGACAGTGCGACATTCCCACTCTCACTGTGTGACTGTGCGATGATCCCAGTCTGACTGTGTGACTGTGCGATGATCCAGGTCTCATTATGTGACTGTGTGATGATCCGATACTCACTGTGTGTCTGTGCAATGATCCCAGTTTCAGTGTGACTGTGCGATTAAACTAGTCTCACTGTGTGACGATGCAATGATCCCAGGGTAAGTGTTTGACTGGTGATGATCCCAGTATAACTTTATGCCTTTTCGATGACCCAATCTCACTTTGTGACTGTGCAATGATCCCAATCTCGCTGCGTGAATGTGCGATGATACCAGTCTCACTGTTTGACTGTGCGATGATCCCTGTCTCACTGTGTGACTGTGCGATGATCCCAGTCTCTCTGTGTGACTGTGCGATGATGCCAGTCTCACTGTGTGACTGTGCGATGATCCCAGTCTCGCTGTGTGACTGTGCGATGATCCCTGTCTGACTGTGTGACTGTGCAATGATGCCAGTCTCACTGTGTGACTGTGCGATGATCCCAGTCTCACTGTGTGACTTTGCGATGATCCCAGTCTGACTGTATGACTGTGAGATGATGCCAGTCTCTCTGTGTGACTGTCCGATGTTCCCAATCTCACTGTGTGACTGTGCGATGATGCCAGTCTCACTGTGTGACTGTGCGATGATCCCAGTCTCACGGTGTGACTGTGCGATGATCCCAGTCTTTCTGTGTGACTGCGATGATCCCAGTCTGACTGTGTGACTGTGCGATGATCCCTGTCTCCCTGTGTGACTGTGCGATGATCCCAGTCTGACTGTGTGACTGTGCGATGATCCCAGTCTCTCTGTGTGACTGTGCGATGATCCCAGTCTCACTGTGTGACTGTGCGATGATCGCAGTCTCGCTGTGTGACTGTGCGATGTTCCCAATCTCACTGTGTGACTGTGTGATGATCCCAGTCTGACTGTGTGACTGTGCGATGATCCCAGTCTCGCTGTGTGACTGTGCGATGATACCAGTCTCGCTGTGTGACTGTGCGATGATCGCAGTCTGACTGTTTGACTGTGAGATGATGCCAGTCTCTCTGTGTGACTGTGCGATGTTCCCAATCTCACTGTGTGACTGTGCGATGATCCCAGTCTCACGGTGTGACTTTGCGATGATCCCAGTCTTTCTGTGTGACTGCGATGATCCCAGTCTGACTGTGTGACTGTGCGATGATCCCAGTCTCCCTGTGTGACTGTGCGATGATCCCAGTCTGACTGTGTGACTGTGCAATGATCCCAGTCTCTCTGTGTGACTGTGCGATTATCCCAGTCTCACTGTGTGACTGTGCGATGATCCCAGTCTCGCTGTGTGACAGTGCGATGTTCCCAATCTCACTGTGTGACTGTGTGATGATCCCAGTCTGACTCTGTGAATGTGCGATGATCCCAGTCTCGCTGTGTGACTGCAATGATACCAGTCTCGCTGTTTGACTGTGCGATGATCGCAGTCTGACTCTTTGACTGCGCAATGATCCCAATCTCACTGTGTAACTGTGCGATGATCGCAGTCTCACTGTGTTACTGTGCGATGATGCCAGTCTCACTGTGTGACTGTGCGATGATCCCAGCCTCAAGGTGTGACTGTGCGATGATCCCAGTCTCACTGTGTGACTGTGTGATGATGCCAGTCTGTCTGTGTGACTGTGCTATGATCCCAGTCTCACTGTGTGACTGTGCGATGATCCCAGTCACACTGTGTGACTGTGCGATGATGCCAGTCTCTCTGTGTGAGTGTGCGATGATCCTTGTCTCACTGTGTGACTGTGCGATGATCCCAGTCTCACTGTGTTACTGTGCAATTATCCGAGTCTCACTGTGTGAATGTGTGATGATCCGAGTCTCACTGTGTGACTGTGCGATGATCCCAGTCTCACTGTGTGACTGTGCGATGATCCAAATCTCGCTGTGTGACTGTGCGATGATCCCTGTCTCGCTGTGTGACTGTGCGATGTTCCCAGTCTCATTATGTCACTGTGCGATATACCCCTCTCACTGTGTGACTGTGCGATGATCCCAGTATCACTGTGTGACTGTGCGATGATCCAAATCTCGCTGTGTGACTGTGCGATGATCCCTGTCTCACTGTGTGACTGTGCGATCTTTCCAGTCTCATTGTGTGACTGTGCTATATACCCCTCTCACTGTGTGACTGTGCGATGATACCAGTCTCGCTGTGTGACTGTGCGATGATCCCAGTCTCACTGTGTCACTTTGTGATATACCCCTTTCACTGTGTGACTGTGCGATGATCCCAGTCTCGCTGTATGACAGTGCGACTTTCCCAGTCTCACTGTGTGACTGTGCAATGTTCCCAGTCTCACTGTGTGACAGTGCGACATTCCCACTCTCACTGTGTAACTATGCGATGATCCCAGTCTGACTGTGTGACTGTGCGATGATCCTGGTCTCATTATGTGACTGTGTGATGATCCGATACTCACTGTGTGTCTGTGCAATGATCCCAGTTTCAGTGTGACTGTGCGATTAAACTAGTCTCACTGTGTGACGATGCAATGATCCCAGGGTCAGTGTTTGACTGGTGATGTTCCCAGTATAACTTCATGACTTTTCGATGACCCAATCTCACTTTGTGACTGTGCAATGATCCCAATCTCGCTGCGTGACAGTGCGATGATCCCAGTCGAACTGTTTGTGCGATGATCCCTGTCTCACTGTGTGACTGTGCGATGATCCCAGTCTCACTGTGTGACTGTGCGATGATGCCAGTCTCACTGTGTGACTGTGCGATGATCCCAGTCTCGCTGTGTGACTGTGCGATGATCCCAGTCTGACTGTGTGACTGTGCGATGATGCCAGTCTCACTGTGTGACTGTGCGATGATCCCAGTCTCACTGTCTGACTTTGCGATGATCCCAGTCTGACTGTGTGACTGTGAGATGATGCCAGTCTCTCTGTGTGACTGTGCGATGTTCCCAATCTCACTGTGTGACTGTGCGATGATCCCAGTCTCACGGTGTGACTGTGCGATGATCCCAGTCTCACTGTGTGACTGCGATGATCCCAGTCTGACTGTGTGACTGTGCGATGATCCCAGTCTCTCTGTGTGACTGTGCGATGATCCCAGTCTGACTGTGTGACTGTGCGATGATCCCAGTCTCTCTGTGTGACTGTGCGATGATCCCAGTCTCACTGTGTGACTGTGCGATGATCCCAGTCTCGCTGTGTGACTGTGCGATGTTCCTAATCTCACTGTGTGACTGTGCGATGAACCCAGTCTCACTGTGTGACTGTGCGATGATCCCAGTCTCACTGTGTGACTGTGCGATGATCCCAGTCTCGCTGTTTGACTGTGCGATGATCCCAGTCTCACTGTGTGACTGTGCGATGATCCCAGTCTCTCTGTGTGACTGTGCGATGATCCCAGTCTCACTGTGTGACTGCGCGATTTTCCGAGTCTCTCTGTGTGACTGTGCGATGATCCCAGTCTGACTGTGTGACTGTGCGATGATCCCAGTCTCTCTGTGTGACTGTGCGATGATCCCAGTCTCACTGTGTGACTGTGCGATGATCCCAGTCTCGCTGTGTGACTGTGCGATGTTCCCAATCTCACTGTGTGACTGTGTGATGATCCCAGTCTGACTGTGTGACTGTGCGATGATCCCAGTCTCGCTGTGTGACTGTGCGATGATACCAGTCTCGCTGTGTGACTGTGCGATGATCGCAGTCTGACTCTTTGACTGCGCAATCATCCCAGTCTCACTGTGTAACTGTGCGATGATCGCAGTCTCACTGTGTGACTGTGCGAAGATGCCAGTCTCACTGTGTGACTGTGCGATGTTCCCAGTCTCACTGTGTGACTGTGCGATGATCCCAGTTTCGCTGTGTGACTGTGCGATGACACCAGTCTCGCTGTGTGACTGTGCGATGATCCCAGTCTCACTGTGTCACTGTGCGATGATCCCAGTCTCTCTGTGTGACAGTGCGGCATTCCCAGTCTCACTGCGTGACTGTGCGATGATCCCAGTCTCACTGTGTGACTGTGCGATGATCCCAGTCTCACTGTGTTACTGTGCGATGATCCCAGTCTCGCTGTGTGACTGTGCGATCATACCCGTCTCACTGTGTGACTGTGCGATGATCCCAGTCTCACTGTGTGACTGTGCAATTTTCCCAGTCTCATTGTGTGACTGTGCGATGATCCCAGTCGCGCTGTCTGATTGTGTGATTGCCCAGTCTCGCTGTGTGACTGTGCGATGATCCCAGTCTCTCTGTGTGTCTGTGCGATGATCCCAGTCTCTCTGTGTGACTGTGCGATGATCCCAGTCTCACTGTTTGACTGTTCGATTTTCCCAGCCTCTCTGTGTGACTGTGCGATCATCCCAGTCACACTGTGTGACTGTGCGATGATCCCTGTCCCACTGTGTGACTGTGCGATGATCCCAGTCTGACTGCGTGACTGTGCGATGATCCCTGTCTTACTGTGTGACTGTGCGATGATCCGAGTCTCTCTGTGTGACTGTGCGATGATCCCAGTCTCTGTGTGTGACTGTGCGATGATCCCAGTCTCACTGTGTGACTTTGCGATGATCCCAGTTCCAATGTGTGACTGTGCGATGATCCCAGTCTCCCTGTATGACTGTGCGATGATCCCAGTCTCTCTGTGTGACTGTGCGATGATCCCAGTCTCACTGTGTGACTGTGCGATTTTCCGAGTCTCTCTGTGTGACTGTGCGATGATCCCAGTCTGACTGTGTGACTGTGCGATGATCCCAGTCTCTCTGTGTGACTGTGCGATGATCCCAGTCTCACTGTGTGACTGTGCGATGATCCCAGTCTCGCTGTGTGACTGTGCGATGTTCCCAATCTCACAGTGTGACTGTGTGATGATCCCAGTCTGACTGTGTGACTGTGCAATGATCCCAGTCTCGCTGTGTGACTGTGCGATGATACCAGTCTCGCTGTGTGACTGTGCGATGATCGCAGTCTGACTCTTTGACTGCGCAATGATCCCAGTCTCACTGTGTAACTGTGCGATGATCGCAGTCTCACTGTGTGACTGTGCGAAGATGCCAGTCTCACTGTGTGACTGTGCGATGTTCCCAGTCTCACTGTGTGACTGTGCGATGATCCCATTTTCGCTGTGTGACTGTGCGATGATACCAGTCTTGCTGTGTGACTGTGCGATGATCCCAGTCTCACTGTGTCACTGTGAGATGATCCCAGTCTCTCTGTGTGACAGTGCGGCATTCCCAGTCTCACTGCGTGACTGTGCGATGATCCCAGTCTCACTGTGTGACTGTGCGATGATCCCAGTCTCCCTGTGTTACTGTGCGATGATCCCAGTCTCGCTGTGTGACTGTGCGATCATACCCGTCTCGCTGTGTGACTGTGCGATGATCCCAGTCTCACTGTGTGACTGTGCAATTTTCCCAGTCTCATTGTTTGACTGTGCGATGATCCCAGTCGCTCTGTCTGATTGTGTGATTGCCCAGTCTCGCTGTGTGACTGTGCGATGATCCCAGTCTCTCTGTGTGACTGTGCGATGATCCCAGTCTCTCTGTGTGACTGTGCGATGATCCCAGTCTCTCTGTGTGACTGTGCGATGATCCCAGTCTCACTGTTTGACTGTTCGATTTTCCCAGCCGCTCTGTGTGACTGTGCGATGATCCCAGTCACACTGTGTGACTGTGCGATGATCCCTGTCCCACTGTGTGACTGTGCGATGATCCCAGTCTGACTGCGTGACTGTGCGATGATCCCTGTCTTACTGTGTGACTGTGCGATGATCCGAGTCTCTCTGTGTGACTGTGCGATGATCCCAGTCTCACTGTGTGAAAGTGCGATGATCCCAGTCTCACTGTGTGACTTTGCGATGATCCCAGTTCCAATGTGTGACTGTGCGATGATCCCAGTCTCCCTGTATGACTGTGCAATGTTCCCTGTCTCACTGTGTGAGTGTGCAATCATCCCAGTCTCACTGTGTGACTGTGCGATGATCCCTGTCTCACTGTGTGACTGTGCGATGATCCCAGTCTCACTGTGTGACTGTGCGATGATGCCAGTCTCACTGTGTGTCTGTGTGATGATCCCAGTCTCACGGTGTGACTGTGCGATGTTCCCAGTCTCACTGTGTGACTGTGCGATGATCCCAGTCTGACTGTGTGACTGTGCGATGATCCAGGTCTCATTATGTGACTGTGTGATGATCCGATACTCACTGTGTGTCTGTGCAATGATTCCAGTTTCAGTGTGACTGTGCGATTAAACTAGTCTCACTGTGTGACGATGCAATGATCCCAGGGTAAGTGTTTGACTGGTGATGATCCCAGTATAACTTTATGCCTTTTCGATGACCCAATCTCACTTTGTGACTGTGCAATGATCCCAATCTCGCTGCGTGAATGTGCGATGATCGCAGTCTCACTGTTTGACTGTGCGATGATCCCTGTCTCACTGTGTGACTGTACAATGATCCCAGTCTCTCTGTGTGACTGTGCGATGATGCCAGTCTCACTGTGTGACTGTGCGATGATCCCAGTCTCGCTGTGTGACTGTGCGATAATCCCTGTCTGACTGTGTGACTGTGCAATGATGCCAGTCTCACTGTGTGACTGTGCGATGATCCCAGTCTCACTGTGTGACTTTGCGATGATCCCAGTCTGACTGTATGACTGTGAGATGATGCCAGTCTCTCTGTGTGACTGTCCGATGTTCCCAATCTCACTGTGTGACTGTGCGATGATGCCAGTCTCACTGTGTGACTGTGCGATGATCCCAGTCTCACGGTGTGACTGTGCGATGATCCCAGTCTTTCTGTGTGACTGCGATGATCCCAGTCTGACTGTGTGACTGTGCGATGATCCCAGTCTCCCTGTGTGACTGTGCGATGATCCCAGTCTGACTGTGTGACTGTGCGATGATCCCAGTCTCTCTGTGTGACTGTGCGATGATCCCAGTCTCACTGTGTGACTGTGCGATGATCGCAGTCTCGCTGTGTGACTGTGCGATGTTCCCAATCTCACTGTGTGACTGTGTGATGATCCCAGTCTGACTGTGTGACTGTGCGATGATCCCAGTCTCACTGTGTGACTGTGCGATGATACCAGTCTCGCTGTGTGACTGTGCAATGATCGCAGTCTGACTCTTTGGCTGCGCAATGATCCCAGTCTCACTGTGTAACTGTGCGATGATCGCAGTCTCACTGTGTGACTGTGCGATGATGCCAGTCTCACTGTGTGACTGTGCGATGATCCCAGCCTCACGGTGTGACTGTGCGATGATCCCAGTCTCCTGTGTGACTGTGCGATGCTCCCAGTCTCACTGTGTGACTGTGCGATGATCCCAGTCTCGCTGTGTGACTGTGCGATGTTCCCAATCTCACTGTGTGACTGTGCGATGATCCCAGTCTGACTGTGTGACCGTGCGATGATCCCAGTCTCACTGTGTGACTGTGCGATGATCCCAGTCTGACTGTGTGACTGTGCGATGATGCCAGTCTCTCTGTGTGAGTGTGCGATGATCCCAGTCTCACTGTGTGACTGTGCAATGATCCCAGTCTCACTGTGTGACTGTGCAATTATCCGAGTCTCACTGTGTGAATGTGTGATGATCCGAGTCTCACTGTGTGACTGTGCGATGATCCCAGTCTCACTGTGTGACTGTGCGATGATCCAAATCTCGCTGTGTGACTGTGCGATGATCCCTGTCTCACTGTGTGACTGTGCGATCTTCCCACTCTCATTGTGTCACTGTGCTATATACCCCTCTCACTGTGTGACTGTGCGATGATACCAGTTTCGCTGTGTGACTGTGCGATGTTCCCAATCTCACTGTGTGACTGTGTGATGATCCCAGGCTGACTGTGTGACTGTGTGATGATCCCAGTCTCGCTGTGTGACTGTGCGACGATACCAGTCTCGCTGTGTGACTGTGCGATGATCGCAGTCTGACTCCTTGACTGCGCAATGATCCCAGTCTCACTGTGTAACTGTGCGATGATCGCAGTCTCACTGTGTGACTGTGCGAAGATGCCAGTCTCACTGTGTGACTGTGCGATGTTCCCAGTCTCACTGTGTGACTGTGCGATGATCCCAGTTTCGCTGTGTGACTGTGCGATGATACCAGTCTCGCTGTGTGACTGTGCGATGATCCCAGTCTCACTGTGTCACTGTGCGATGATCCCAGTCTCTCTGTGTGACAGTGCGGCATTCCCAGTCTCACTGCGTGACTGTGCGATGATCCCAGTCTCACTGTGTGACTGTGCGATGATCCCAGTCTCACTGTGTTACTGTGCGATGATCCCAGTCTCGCTGTGTGACTGTGCGATCATACTCGTCTCGCTGTGTGACTGTGCGATGATCCCAGTCTCACTGTGTGA
Source organism: Isurus oxyrinchus (assembly GCA_026770705.1). Classification (NCBI taxonomy): domain Eukaryota; kingdom Metazoa; phylum Chordata; class Chondrichthyes; order Lamniformes; family Lamnidae; genus Isurus; species Isurus oxyrinchus. The sequence continues at coordinate 190,359 of JANJGN010000179.1, forward strand.
CTGTGCAATTTTCCCAGTCTCATTGTGTGACTGTGCGATGATCCCAGTCGCGCTGTCTGATTGTGTGATTGCCCAGTCTCGCTGTGTGACAGTGTGATGATCCCACTCTCATTGTGTGACTGTGCGATGATCCCAGTCTCGCTGTGTGGATGTGCGATGATCCCAGTCTCGCTTTGTGACTGTGCGATGATCCCAGTGTCACTGTGTGACTGTGCGATGATCACAGTCTCACTGTGTGAATGTGCGATGTTCCCAGTCTCACTGTGTGACTGTGTGATGATCCCAGTCTGACTGTGTGACTGTGCGATGATCCCAGTCTCACTGTGTGACTGTGCGATGATACCAGTCTCGCTGTGTGACTGTGCAATGATCGCAGTCTGACTCTTTGGCTGCGCAATGATCCCAGTCTCACTGTGTAACTGTGCGATGATCGCAGTCTCACTGTGTGACTGTGCGATGATCCCAGTCTCTCTGTGTGACTGTGTGATCATCCCAATCTCACCGTTTACCTGTGTGATGATCCCAATTTCACTGTGTGACTGTGCGATGATCGCAATCTTGATGTGTGACAGTGCGACATTCCCAGTCTCACTGTGTGACTGTGCGATGATCGCAATCTCGATGTGTGACTGTGCGATGATCCCAGTCTCACTGTGTAACTGTGCAATGTTCCCAGTCTCACTGTGTGACTATGCTATGATCCCAGTCTCTCTGTGTGACTGTGCGATGATCCCAGTCTCACTGTGTGACTGTGCGATGATCCCAGTTTCACTGTGTATCTCTGCGATGTTTCCAGTCTCTCTGTGTGACTGTGCGATGATCCCAGTCTCTCTGTGTGACTGTGCCATGTTCCCAGTCTCTCTGTTTGACTGTGCGATGATCCCAGTCTCACTGTGTGAGTGTGCGATGATCCCAGTCTCTCTGTGTGACTGTGCGATGTTCCCAGTCTCACTGTGTGACTGTGCGATGTTCCCAGTCTCACTGTGTGACTGTGCGATGATCCAAATCTCGCTGTGTGACGGTGCGATGATCCCAGTTTCGCTGTGTGACTGTGCAATTATCCGAGTCTCACTGTGTGAATGTGTGATGATCCGAGTCTCACTGTGTGACTGTGCGATGATCCCAGTCTCACTGTGTGACTGTGCGATGATCCAAATCTCACTGTGTGACTGTGCGATGATCCCTGTCTCACTGTGTGACTGTGCGATCTTCCCAGTCTCATTGTGTCACTGTGCTATATACCCCTCTCACTGTTTGACTGTGCGATGATACCAGTTTCGCTGTGTGACTGTGCGATGATCCCAGTCTCACTGTGTCACTTTGTGATATACCCCTTTCACTGTGTGACTGTGCGATGATCCCAGTCTCGCTGTATGACAGTGCGACTTTCCCAGTCTCACTGTGTGACTGTGCGATGTTCCCAGTCTCACTGTGTGACAGTGCGACATTCCCACTCTCACTGTGTAACTGTGCGATGATCCCAGTCTGACTGTGTGACTGTGCGATGATCCTGGTCTCATTATGTGACTGTGTGATGATCCGATACTCACTGTGTGTCTGTGCAATGATCCCAGTTTCAGTGTGACTGTGCGATTAAACTAGTCTCACTGTGTGACGATGCAATGATCCCAGGGTCAGTGTTTGACTGGACATGTTCCCAGTATAACTTTATGAATTTTCGATGACCCAATCTCACTTTGTGACTGTGCAATGATCCCAATTTCGCTGCGGGACTGTGCGATGATCCCAGTATCACTGTTTGACTGTGCGATGATCCCTGTCTCACTGTGTGACTGTGCGATGATCCCAGTCTCACTGTGTGACTGTGCGATGATGCCAGTCTCACTGTGTGACTGTGCGATGATCCCAGTCTCGCTGTGTGACTGTGCGATGATCCCAGTCTCACTGTGTGACTGTGCGATGATCCCAGTCTCACTGTGTGACTGTGCGATGATCCCAGTCTCGCTGTGTGACTGTGCGATGATCCCAGTCTCTCTGTGTGACTGTGCGATGATCCCAGTCTCTCTGTGTGACTGTGCGATGATCCCAGTCTCACTGTTTGACTGTTCGATTTTCCCAGCCTCTCTGTGTGACTGTGCGATGATCCCAGTCACACTGTGTGACTGTGCGATGATCCCTGTCCCACTGTGTGACTGTGCAATGATCCCAGTCTGACTGCGTGACTGTGCGATGATCCCTGTCTTACTGTGTGAATGTGCGATGATCCGAGTCTCTGTGTGACTGTGCGATGATCCCAGTCTCTCTGTGTGACTGTGCGATGATCCCAGTCTCACTGTGTGACTTTGCGATGATCCCAGTTCCAATGTGTGACTGTGCGATGATCCCAGTCTCCCTGTATGACTGTGCAATGTTCCCTGTCTCACTGTGTGAGTGTGCAATCATCCCAGTCTCACTGTGTGACTGTGCGATGATCCCTGTCTCACTGTGTGACTTTGCGATGATCCCAGTCTCACTGTGTGACTGTGCGATGATGCCAGTCTCACTGTGTGTCTGTGTGATGATCCCAGTCTCACGGTGTGACTGTGCGATGTTCCCAGTCTCACTGTGTGACAGTGCGACATTCCCACTCTCACTGTGTGACTGAGCGATGATCCCAGTCTGACTGTGTGACTGTGCGATGATCCAGGTCTCATTTTGTGACTGTGTGATGATCCGATACTCACTGTGTGTCTGTGCAATGATCCCAGTTTCAGTGTGACTGTGCGATTAAACTAGTCTCACTGTGTGACGATGCAATGATCCCAGGGTAAGTGTTTGACTGGGGATGATCCCAGTATAACTTTAAGCCTTTTCGATTACCCAATCTCACTTTGTGACTGTGCAATGATCCCAATCTCGCTGCGTGAATGTGCGATGATCCCAGTCTCACTGTTTGACTGTGCGATGATCACTGTCTCACTGTGTGACTGTGCGATGATCCCAGTCTCTCTGTGTGACTGTGCGATGATGCCAGTCTCACTGTGTGACTGTGCGATGATCCCAGTCTTGCTGTGTGAATGTGCGATGATCCCTGTCTGACTGTGTGACTGTGCAATTATGCCAGTCTCACTGTGTGACTGTGCGATGATCCCAGTCTCACTGTGTGACTTTGCGATGATCCCAGTCTGACTGTATGACTGTGAGATGATGCCAGTCTCTCTGTGTGACTGTCCGATGTTCCCAATCTCACTGTGTAACTGTGCGATGATGCCAGTCTCACTGTGTGACTGTGCGATGATCCCAGTCTCACGGTGTGACTGTGCGATGATCCCAGTCTTTCTGTGTGACTGCGATGATCCCAGTCTGACTGTGTGACTGTGCGATGATCCCAGTCTCCCTGTGTGACTGTGCGATGATCCCAGTCTGACTGTGTGACTGTGCGATGATCCCAGTCTCTCTGTGTGACTGTGCGATGATCCCAGTCTCACGGTGTGACTGTGCGATGATCGCAGTCTCGCTGTGTGACTGTGTGATGTTCCCAATCTCACTGTGTGACTGTGTGATGATCCCAGACTGACTGTGTGACTGTGCGATGATCCCAGTCTCGCTGTGTGACTGTGCGATTTTCCGAGTCTCGCTGTGTGACTGTGCGATGATCCCAGTCTCACGGTGTGAATGTGCGATGATCCCAGTCTCACTGTGTGACTGCGATGATCCCAGTCTGACTGTGTGACTGTGCGATGATCCCAGTCTCTCTGTGTGACTGTGCGATGATCCCAGTCTCTCTGTGTGACTGTGCAATGATCCCAGTCTGACTGTGTGACTGTGTGATGATCCCAGTCTCTCTGTGTGACTGTGCGATGATCCCAGTCTCACTGTGTGACTGTGCGATGATCCCAGTCTCGCTGTGTGACTGTGCGATGTTCCCAATCTCACTGTGTGACTTTGTGATGATCCCAGTCTGACTGTGTGACTGTGAGATGATCCCAGTCTCGCTGAGTGACTGTGCGATGATACCAGACTCGCTGTGTGACTGTGCGATGATCCCAGTCTCGCTGTGTGACTGTGCGATGATCGCAGTCTGACTCTTTGACTGCGCAATGATCCCAGTCTCACTGTTTAACTGTGCGATGATCGCAGTCTCACTGTGTGACTGTGCGATGATGCCAGTCTCACTGTGTGACTGTGCGATGTTCGCAGTCTCACTGTGTGACTGTGCGATGATGCCAGTCTCACTGTGAGACTTTGCGATGATCCCAGTCTCACGGTGTGACTGTGCGATGATGCCAGTCTCACTGTGTGACTGTGCGATGATCCCAGTCTCACTGTGTGACTTTGCGATGATCCCAGTCTGACTGTATGACTGTGAAATGATGCCAGTCTCTCTGTGTGACTGTGCGATGTTCCCAATCTCACTGTGTGACTGTGCGATGATGCCAGTCTCACTGTGTGACTGTGCGATGATCCTAGTCTCACGGTGTGACTGTGCGATGATCCCAGTCTTTCTGTGTGACTGCGATGATCCCAGTCTGACTGTGTGACTGTGCGATGATCCCAGTCTCCCTGTGTGACTGTGCGATGATCCCAGTCTGACTGTGTGACTGTGCGATGATCCCAGTCTCTCTGTGTGACTGTGCGATGATCCCAGTCTCACTGTGTGACTGTGCGATGATCGCAGTCTCGCTGTGTGACTGTGCGATGTTCCCAATCTCACTGTGTGACTGTGTGATGATCCCAGTCTGACTGTGTGACTGTGCGATGATCCCAGTCTCACTGTGTGACTGTGCGATGATACCAGTCTCGCTGTGTGACTGTGCGATGATCGCAGTCTGACTCTTTGACTGCGCAATGATCCCAGTCTCACTGTGTAACTGTGCGATGATCGCAGTCTCACTGTGTGACTGTGCGATGATCCCAGCCTCACGGTGTGACTGAGCGATGATCCCAGTCTCACTGTGTGACTGTGCGATTTTCCCAGTCTCACTGTGTGACTGTGCGATGATCCCAGTCTCGCTGTGTGACTGTGCGATGTTCCCAATCTCACTGTGTGACTGTGCAATGATCCCAGTCTGACTGTGTGACTGTGCGATGATCCCAGTCTCACTGTGTGACTGTGTGATGATCCCAGTCTGACTGTGTGACTGTGCGATGATGCCAGTCTCTCTGTGTGAGTGTGCGATGATCCCAGTCTTACTGTGTGACTGTGCAATGATCCCAGTCTCGCTGTGTGACTGTGCAATTATCCGAGTCTCACTGTGTGAATGTGTGATGATCCGAGTCTCGCTGTGTGACTGTGCGATGATCCCAGTCTCACTGTGTGACTGTGCGATGATCCAAATCTCGCTGTGTGACTGTGCGATGATCCCTGTCTCGCTGTGAGACTGTGCGATGATACCAGTCTCGCTGTGTGACTGTGCGATGATCGCAGTCTGACTCTTTGACTGCGCAATGATCCCAGTCTCACTGTGTAACTGTGCGATGATCGCAGTCTCACTGTGTGACTGTGCGATGATGCCAGTCTCCCTGTGTGACTGTGCGATGTTCGCAGTCTCACTGTGTGACTGTGCGATGATGCCAGTCTCACTGTGAGACTGTGCGATGATCCCAGTCTCACGGTGTGACTGTGCGATGATGCCAGTCTCACTGTGTGACTGTGCGATGATGCCAGTCTCACTGTGTGACTGTGCGATGATCCCAGTCTCACTGTGTGACTTTGCGATGATCCCAGTCTGACTGTATGACTGTGAAATGATGCCAGTCTCTCTGTGTGACTGTGCGATGTTCCCAATCTCACTGTGTGACTGTGCGATGATGCCAGTCTCACTGTGTGACTGTGCGATGATCCCAGTCTCACGGTGTGACTGTGCGATGATCCCAGTCTCCCTGTGTGACTGTGCGATGATCCCAGTCTCGCTGTGTGACTGTGCGATGATCCCAGTCTCTCTGTGTGACTGTGCGATGATCCCAGTCTCACTGTGTGACTGTGCGATGATCGCAGTCTCGCTGTGTGACTGTGCGATGTTCCCAATCTCACTGTGTGACTGTGTGATGATCCCAGTCTGACTGTGTGACTGTGCGATGATCCCAGTCTCACTGTGTGACTGTGCGATGATACCAGTCTCGCTGTGTGACTGTGCGATGATCGCAGTCTGACTCTTTGACTGCGCAATGATCCCAGTCTCACTGTGTAACTGTGCGATGATCGCAGTCTCACTGTGTGACTGTGCGATGATGCCAGTCTCACTGTGTGACTGTGCGATGATCCCAGCCTCACGGTGTGACTGTGCGATGATCCCAGTATCACTGTGTGACTGTGCGATGTTCCCAGTCTCACTGTGTGACTGTGCGATGATCCCAGTCTCGCTGTGTGACTGTGCGATGTTCCCAATCTCACTGTGTGACTGTGCGATGATCCCAGTCTGACTGTGTGATTGTGCGATGATCCCAGTCTCACTGTGTGACTGTGCGATGATCCCAGTCTGACTGTGTGACTGTGCGATGATGCCAGTCTCTCTGTGTGAGTGTGCGATGATCCCAGTCTCACTGTGTGACTGTGCAATGATCCCAGTCTCGCTGTGTGACTGTGCAATTATCCGAGTCTCACTGTGTGAATGTGTGATGATCTGAGTCTCACTGTGTGACTGTGCGATGATCCCAGTCTCACTGTGTGACTGTGCGATGATCCAAATCTCGCTGTGTGACTGTGCGATGATCCCTGTCTCGCTGTGAGACTGTGCGATGTTCCCAGTCTCATTATGTCACCGTGCGATATACCCCTCTCACTGTGTGACTGTGCGATGATCCCAGTCTCACTGTGTGACTGTGCGATGATCCAAATCTCGCTGTGTGACTGTGCGATGATCCCTGTCTCACTGTGTGACTGTGCGATCTTCCCAGTCTCATTGTGTCACTGTGCTATATACCCCTCTCACTGTGTGACTGTGCGATGATACCAGTTTCGCTGTGTGACTGTGCGATGATCCCAGTCTCACTGTGTCACTTTGTGATATACCCCTTTCACTGAGTGACTGTGCGATGATCCCAGTCTCGCTGTATGACAGTGCGACTTTCCCAGTCTCACTGTGTGACTGTGCGATGTTCCCAGTCTCACTGTGTGACTGTGCGATGATACCAGTCTCGCTGTGTGACTGTGCGATGATCGCAGTCTGACTCTTTGACTGCGCAATGATCCCAGTCTCACTGTGTAACTGTGCGATGATCGCAGTCTCACTGTGTGACTGTGCGATGATGCCAGTCTCACTGTGTGACTGTGCGATGATCCCAGCCTCACGGTGTGACTGAGCGATGATCCCAGTCTCACTGTGTGTCTGTGCGATTTTCCCAGTCTCACTGTGTGACTGTGCGATGATCCCAGTCTCGCTGTGTGACTGTGCGATGTTCCCAATCTCACTGTGTGACTGTGCAATGATCCCAGTCTGACTGTGTGACTGTGCGATGATCCCAGTCTCACTGTGTGACTGTGTGATGATCCCAGTCTGACTGTGTGACTGTGCGATGATGCCAGTCTCTCTGTGTGAGTGTGCGATGATCCCAGTCTGACTGTGTGACTGTGCGATGATCCCAGTCTCTCTGTGTGACTGTGCGATGATCCCAGTCTCACTGTGTGACTGTGCGATGATCGCAGTCTCGCTGTGTGACTGTGCGATGTTCCCAATCTCACTGTGTGACTGTGTGATGATCCCAGTCTGACTGTGTGACTGTGCGATGATCCCAGTCTCACTGTGTGACTGTGCGATGATACCAGTCTCGCTGTGTGACTGTGCGATGATCGCAGTCTGACTCTTTGACTGCGCAATGATCCCAGTCTCACTGTGTAACTGTGCGATGATCGCAGTCTCACTGTGTGACTGTGCGATGATGCCAGTCTCACTGTGTGACTGTGCGATGATCCCAGCCTCACGGTGTGACTGAGCGATGATCCCAGTCTCACTGTGTGACTGTGCGATTTTCCCAGTCTCACTGTGTGACTGTGCGATGATCCCAGTCTCGCTGTGTGACTGTGCGATGTTCCCAATCTCACTGTGTGACTGTGCAATGATCCCAGTCTGACTGTGTGACTGTGCGATGATCCCAGTCTCACTGTGTGACTGTGTGATGATCCCAGTCTGACTGTGTGACTGTGCGATGATGCCAGTCTCTCTGTGTGAGTGTGCGATGATCCCAGTCTTACTGTGTGACTGTGCAATGATCCCAGTCTCGCTGTGTGACTGTGCAATTATCCGAGTCTCACTGTGTGAATGTGTGATGATCCGAGTCTCGCTGTGTGACTGTGCGATGATCCCAGTCTCACTGTGTGACTGTGCGATGATCCAAATCTCGCTGTGTGACTGTGCGATGATCCCTGTCTCGCTGTGAGACTGTGCGATGATACCAGTCTCGCTGTGTGACTGTGCGATGATCGCAGTCTGACTCTTTGACTGCGCAATGATCCCAGTCTCACTGTGTAACTGTGCGATGATCGCAGTCTCACTGTGTGACTGTGCGATGATGCCAGTCTCCCTGTGTGACTGTGCGATGTTCGCAGTCTCACTGTGTGACTGTGCGATGATGCCAGTCTCACTGTGAGACTGTGCGATGATCCCAGTCTCACGGTGTGACTGTGCGATGATGCCAGTCTCACTGTGTGACTGTGCGATGATCCCAGTCTCACTGTGTGACTTTGCGATGATCCCAGTCTGACTGTATGACTGTGAAATGATGCCAGTCTCTCTGTGTGACTGTGCGATGTTCCCAATCTCACTGTGTGACTGTGCGATGATGCCAGTCTCACTGTGTGACTGTGCGATGATCCCAGTCTCACGGTGTGACTGTGCGATGATCCCAGTCTCCCTGTGTGACTGTGCGATGATCCCAGTCTGGCTGTGTGACTGTGCGATGATCCCAGTCTCTCTGTGTGACTGTGCGATGATCCCAGTCTCACTGTGTGACTGTGCGATGATCGCAGTCTCGCTGTGTGACTGTGCGATGTTCCCAATCTCACTGTGTGACTGTGTGATGATCCCAGTCTGACTGTGTGACTGTGCGATGATCCCAGTCTCACTGTGTGACTGTGCGATGATACCAGTCTCGCTGTGTGACTGTGCGATGATACCAGTCTCGCTGTGTGACTGTGCGATGATCGCAGTCTGACTCTTTGACTGCGCAATGATCCCAGTCTCACTGTGTAACTGTGCGATGATCGCAGTCTCACTGTGTGACTGTGCGATGATGCCAGTCTCACTGTGTGACTGTGCGATGATCCCAGCCTCACGGTGTGACTGTGCGATGATCCCAGTATCACTGTGTGACTGTGCGATGTTCCCAGTCTCACTGTGTGACTGTGCGATGATCCCAGTCTCGCTGTGTGACTGTGCGATGTTCCCAATCTCACTGTGTGACTGTGCGATGATCCCAGTCTGACTGTGTGATTGTGCGATGATCCCAGTCTCACTGTGTGACTGTGCGATGATCCCAGTCTGACTGTGTGACTGTGCGATGATGCCAGTCTCTCTGTGTGAGTGTGCGATGATCCCAGTCTCACTGTGTGACTGTGCAATGATCCCAGTCTCGCTGTGTGACTGTGCAATTATCCGAGTCTCACTGTGTGAATGTGTGATGATCTGAGTCTCACTGTGTGACTGTGCGATGATCCCAGTCTCACTGTGTGACTGTGCGATGATCCAAATCTCGCTGTGTGACTGTGCGATGATCCCTGTCTCGCTGTGAGACTGTGCGATGTTCCCAGTCTCATTATGTCACCGTGCGATATACCCCTCTCACTGTGTGACTGTGCGATGATCCCAGTCTCACTGTGTGACTGTGCGATGATCCAAATCTCGCTGTGTGACTGTGCGATGATCCCTGTCTCACTGTGTGACTGTGCGATCTTCCCAGTCTCATTGTGTCACTGTGCTATATACCCCTCTCACTGTGTGACTGTGCGATGATACCAGTTTCGCTGTGTGACTGTGCGATGATCCCAGTCTCACTGTGTCACTTTGTGATATACCCCTTTCACTGAGTGACTGTGCGATGATCCCAGTCTCGCTGTATGACAGTGCGACTTTCCCAGTCTCACTGTGTGACTGTGCGATGTTCCCAGTCTCACTGTGTGACTGTGCGATGATACCAGTCTCGCTGTGTGACTGTGCGATGATCGCAGTCTGACTCTTTGACTGCGCAATGATCCCAGTCTCACTGTGTAACTGTGCGATGATCGCAGTCTCACTGTGTGACTGTGCGATGATGCCAGTCTCACTGTGTGACTGTGCGATGATCCCAGCCTCACGGTGTGACTGAGCGATGATGCCAGTCTCACTGTGTGACTGTGCGATTTTCCCAGTCTCACTGTGTGACTGTGCGATGATCCCAGTCTCGCTGTGTGACTGTGCGATGTTCCCAATCTCACTGTGTGACTGTGCAATGATCCCAGTCTGACTGTGTGACTGTGCGATGATCCCAGTCTCACTGTGTGACTGTGTGATGATCCCAGTCTGACTGTGTGACTGTGCGATGATGCCAGTCTCTCTGTGTGACTGTGCGATGTTCCCAGTCTCACTGTGTGACTGTGCGATGATCCCAGTCTCGCTGTGTGACTGTGCGATGTTCCCAATCTCACTGTGTGACTGTGCGATGATCCCAGTCTGACTGTGTGATTGTGCGATGATCCCAGTCTCACTGTGTGACTGTGCGATGATCCCAGTCTGACTGTGTGACTGTGCGATGATGCCAGTCTCTCTGTGTGAGTGTGCGATGATCCCAGTCTCACTGTGTGACTGTGCAATGATCCCAGTCTCGCTGTGTGACTGTGCAATTATCCGAGTCTCACTGTGTGAATGTGTGATGATCTGAGTCTCACTGTGTGACTGTGCGATGATCCCAGTCTCACTGTGTGACTGTGCGATGATCCAAATCTCGCTGTGTGACTGTGCGATGATCCCTGTCTCGCTGTGAGACTGTGCGATGTTCCCAGTCTCATTATGTCACCGTGCGATATACCCCTCTCACTGTGTGACTGTGCGATGATCCCAGTCTCACTGTGTGACTGTGCGATGATCCAAATCTCGCTGTGTGACTGTGCGATGATCCCTGTCTCACTGTGTGACTGTGCGATCTTCCCAGTCTCATTGTGTCACTGTGCTATATACCCCTCTCACTGTGTGACTGTGCGATGATACCAGTTTCGCTGTGTGACTGTGCGATGATCCCAGTCTCACTGTGTCACTTTGTGATATACCCCTTTCACTGAGTGACTGTGCGATGATCCCAGTCTCGCTGTATGACAGTGCGACTTTCCCAGTCTCACTGTGTGACTGTGCGATGTTCCCAGTCTCACTGTGTGACTGTGCGATGATACCAGTCTCGCTGTGTGACTGTGCGATGATCGCAGTCTGACTCTTTGACTGCGCAATGATCCCAGTCTCACTGTGTAACTGTGCGATGATCGCAGTCTCACTGTGTGACTGTGCGATGATGCCAGTCTCACTGTGTGACTGTGCGATGATCCCAGCCTCACGGTGTGACTGAGCGATGATGCCAGTCTCACTGTGTGACTGTGCGATTTTCCCAGTCTCACTGTGTGACTGTGCGATGATCCCAGTCTCGCTGTGTGACTGTGCGATGTTCCCAATCTCACTGTGTGACTGTGCAATGATCCCAGTCTGACTGTGTGACTGTGCGATGATCCCAGTCTCACTGTGTGACTGTGTGATGATCCCAGTCTGACTGTGTGACTGTGCGATGATGCCAGTCTCTCTGTGTGAGTGTGCGATGATCCCAGTCTTACTGTGTGACTGTGCAATGATCCCAGTCTCGCTGTGTGACTGTGCAATTATCCGAGTCTCACTGTGTGAATGTGTGATGATCCGAGTCTCGCTGTGTGACTGTGCGATGATCCCAGTCTCACTGTGTGACTGTGCGATGATCCAAATCTCGCTGAGTGACTGTGCGATGATCCCTGTCTCGCTGTGAGACTGTGCGATGATACCAGTCTCGCTGTGTGACTGTGCGATGATCGCAGTCTGACTCTTTGACTGCGCAATGATCCCAGTCTCACTGTGTAACTGTGCGATGATCGCAGTCTCACTGTGTGACTGTGCGATGATGCCAGTCTCCCTGTGTGACTGTGCGATGTTCGCAGTCTCACTGTGTGACTGTGCGATGATGCCAGTCTCACTGTGAGACTGTGCGATGATCCCAGTCTCACGGTGTGACTGTGCGATGATGCCAGTCTCACTGTGTGACTGTGCGATGATCCCAGTCTCACTGTGTGACTTTGCGATGATCCCAGTCTGACTGTATGACTGTGAAATGATGCCAGTCTCTCTGTGTGACTGTGCGATGTTCCCAATCTCACTGTGTGACTGTGCGATGATGCCAGTCTCACTGTGTGACTGTGCGATGATCCCAGTCTCACGGTGTGACTGTGCGATGATCCCAGTCTCCCTGTGTGACTGTGCGATGATCCCAGTCTGGCTGTGTGACTGTGCGATGATCCCAGTCTCTCTGTGTGACTGTGCGATGATCCCAGTCTCACTGTGTGACTGTGCGATGATCGCAGTCTCGCTGTGTGACTGTGCGATGTTCCCAATCTCACTGTGTGACTGTGTGATGATCCCAGTCTGACTGTGTGACTGTGCGATGATCCCAGTCTCACTGTGTGACTGTGCGATGATACCAGTCTCGCTGTGTGACTGTGCGATGATCGCAGTCTGACTCTTTGACTGCGCAATGATCCCAGTCTCACTGTGTAACTGTGCGATGATCGCAGTCTCACTGTGTGACTGTGCGATGATGCCAGTCTCACTGTGTGACTGTGCGATGATCCCAGCCTCACGGTGTGACTGTGCGATGATCCCAGTATCACTGTGTGACTGTGCGATGTTCCCAGTCTCACTGTGTGACTGTGCGATGATCCCAGTCTCGCTGTGTGACTGTGCGATGTTCCCAATCTCACTGTGTGACTGTGCGATGATCCCAGTCTGACTGTGTGATTGTGCGATGATCCCAGTCTCACTGTGTGACTGTGCGATGATCCCAGTCTGACTGTGTGACTGTGCGATGATGCCAGTCTCTCTGTGTGAGTGTGCGATGATCCCAGTCTCACTGTGTGACTGTGCAATGATCCCAGTCTCGCTGTGTGACTGTGCAATTATCCGAGTCTCACTGTGTGAATGTGTGATGATCTGAGTCTCACTGTGTGACTGTGCGATGATCCCAGTCTCACTGTGTGACTGTGCGATGATCCAAATCTCGCTGTGTGACTGTGCGATGATCCCTGTCTCGCTGTGAGACTGTGCGATGTTCCCAGTCTCATTATGTCACCGTGCGATATACCCCTCTCACTGTGTGACTGTGTGATGATCCCAGTCTCACTGTGTGACTGTGCGATGATCCAAATCTCGCTGTGTGACTGTGCGATGATCCCTGTCTCACTGTGTGACTGTGCGATCTTCCCAGTCTCATTGTGTCACTGTGCTATATACCCCTCTCACTGTGTGACTGTGCGATGATACCAGTTTCGCTGTGTGACTGTGCGATGATCCCAGTCTCACTGTGTCACTTTGTGATATACCCCTTTCACTGAGTGACTGTGCGATGATCCCAGTCTCGCTGTATGACAGTGCGACTTTCCCAGTCTCACTGTGTGACTGTGCGATGTTCCCAGTCTCACTGTGTGACAGTGCGACATTCCCACTCTCACTGTGTAACTGTGCGATGATCCCAGTCTGACTGTGTGACTGTGCGATGATCCTGGTCTCATTATGTGACTGTGTGATGATCCGATACTCACTGTGTGTCTGTGCAATGATACCAGTCTCAGTGTGACTGTGCGATTAAACTAGTCTCACTGTGTGACGATGCAATGATCCCAGGGTCAGTGTTTGACTGGTGATGTTCCCAGTATAACTTTATGACTTTTCGATGACCCAATCTCAGTTTGTGACTGTGCAATGATCGCAATCTCGCTGCGTGACTGTGCGATGATCCCAGTCTCTCTGTTTGACTGTGCGATGATCCCTGTCTCACTGTGTGACTGTGCGATGATCCCAGTCTCACTGTGTGACTGTGCGATGATGCCAGTCTCACTGTGTGACTGTGCGATGATCCCAGTCTCGCTGATTGACTGTGCGATGATACCAGACTCGCTGTGTGACTGTGCGATGATCGCAGTCTGACACTTTGACTGCGCAATGATCCCAGTCTCACTGTGTAACTGTGCGATGATCGCAGTCTCACTGTGTGACTGTGCGATGATGCCAGTCTCACTGTGTGACTGTGCGATGTTCGCAGTCTCACTGTGTGACTGTGCGATGATGCCAGTCTCACTGTGTGACTGTGCGATGATCCCAGTCTCACGGTGTGACTTTGCGATGATCCCAGTCTGACTGTATGACTGTGAAATGATGCCAGTCTCTGTGTGTGACTGTGCAATGTTCCCAATCTCACTGTGTGACTGTGCAATGATGCCAGTCTCACTGTGTGACTGTGCGATGATCCCAGTCTCACGGTGTGACTGTGCGATGATCCCATTCTTTCTGTGTGACTGCGATGATCCCAGTCTGACTGTGTGACTGTGCGATGATCACAGTCTCCCTGTGTGACTGTGCGATGATCCGAGGCTCACTGTGTGAATGTGTGATGATCCCAGTCTCTCTGTTTGACTGTGCGATGATCCCAGTCTCACTGTGTGACTGTGCGATGATCGCAGTCTCGCTGTGTGACTGTGCGATGTTCCCAATCTCACTGTGTGACTGTGTGATGATCCCAGTCTGACTGTGTGACTGTGCGATGATACCAGTCTCGCTGTGTGACTGTGCGATGATCGCAGTCTGACTCTTTGACTGCGCAATGATCCCAGTCTCACTGTGTAACTGTGCGATGATCGCAGTCTCACTGTGTGACTGTGCGATGATGCCAGTCTCACTGTGTGACTGTGCGATGATCCCAGCCTCACGGTGTTACTGTGCGATGATCCCAGTCTCACTGTGTGACTGTGCGATGTTCCCAGTCTCACTGTGTGACTGTGCGATGATCCCAGTCTCGCTGTGTGACTGTGCGATGTTCCCAATCTCACTGTGTGACTGTGCAATGATCCCAGTCTGACGGTGTCACTGTGCGATGATCCCAGTCTCACTGTGTGACTGTGCGATGTTCCCAGTCTCACTGTGTGACAGTGCGATGATCCCAGTCTCGCTGTGTGACTGTGCGATGTTCCCAATCTCACTGTGTGACTGTGCAATGATCCCAGTCTGACTGTGTGACTGTGCGATGATCCCAGTCTCACTGTGTGACTGTGCGATGATCCCAGTCTGACTGTGTGACTGTGCGATGATGCCAGTCTCTCTGTGTGAGTGTGCGATGATCCCAGTCTCACTGTGTGACTGTGCAATGATCCCAGTCTCGCTGTATTACTGTGCAATTATCCGAGGCTCACTGTGTGAATGTGTGATGATCCGAGTCTCGCTGGGTGACTGTGCGATGATCCCAGTCTCACGGTGTGACTGTGCGATGATCCAAATCTCGCTGTGTGACTGTGCGATGTTCCCTGTCTCGCTGTGAGACTGTGCGATGATACCAGTCTCGCTGTGTGACTGTGCGATGATCGCAGTCTGACTCTTTGACTGTGCAATGATCCCAGTCTCACTGTGTAACTGTGCGATGATCGCAGTCTCACTGTGTGACTGTGCGATGATGCCAGTCTCACTGTGTGACTGTGCGATGTTCGCAATCTCACTGTGTGACTGTGCGATGATGCCAGTCTCACTGTGAGACTGTGCGATGATCCCAGTCTCACGGTGTGACTGTGCGATGATGCCAGTCTCACTGTGTGACTGTGCGATGATCCCAGTCTGACTGTATGACTGTGAAATGATGCCAGTCTCCCTGTGTGACTGTGCGATGATCCCAGTCTGGCTGTGTGACTGTGCGATGATCCCAGTCTCTCTGTGTGACAGTGCGATGATCCCAGTCTCACTGTGTGACTGTGCGATGATCGCAGTCTCGCTGTGTGAATGTGCGATGTTCTCAATCTCACTGTGTGACTGTGTGATGATCCCAGTCTGACTGTGTGACTGTGCGATGATCCCAGTCTCGCTGTGTGACTGTGCGATGATACCAGTCTCGCTGTGTGACTGTGCGATGATCGCAGTCTGACTCTTTGACTGCGCAATGATCCCAGTCTCACTGTGTAACTGTGCAATGATCGCAGTCTCACTGTGTGACTGTGCGAAGATGCCAGTCTCACTGTGTGACTGTGCGATGATCCCAGCCTCACGGTGTGACTGTGCGATGATCCCAGTCTCACTGTGTGACTGTGCGATGTTCCCAGTCTCACTGTGTGACTGTGCGATGATCCCAGTCTCGCTGTGTGACTGTGCGATGTTCCCAATCTCACTGTGTGACTGTACGATGATCCCAGTCTGACTGTGTGACTGTGCGATGATCCCAGTCTCACTGTGTGACTGTGCGATGATCCCAGTCTGACTGTGTGACTGTGCGATGATGCCAGTCTCTCTGTGTGAGTGTGCGATGATCCCAGTCTCACTGTGTGACTGTGCAATGATCCCAGTCTCGCTGTGTGACTGTGCGATGATCCCAGTCTCACTGTGTGACTGTGCGATGATCCAAATCTCGCTGTGTGACTGTGCGATGATCCCTGTCTCGCTGTGAGACTGTGCGATGTTCCCAGTCTCATTATGTCACCGTGCGATATACCCCTCTCACTGTGTGACTGTGCGATGATCCCAGTCTCACTGTGTGACTGTGCGATGATCCAAATCTCACTGTGTGACAGTGCGATGATCCCTGTCTCACTGTGTGACTGTGCGATCTTCCCAATCTCATTGTGTCACTGTGCTATATACCCCTCTCACTGTGTGACTGTGCGATGATACAAGTTTCGCTGTGTGACTGTGCGATGATCCCAGTCTCACTGTGTCACTTTGTGATATACCCCTTTCACTGTGTGACTGTGCGATGATCCCAGTCTCGCTGTATGACAGTGCGACTTTCCCAGTCTCACTGTGTGACTGTGCGATGTTCCCAGTCTCACTGTGTGACAGTGCGACATTCCCACTCTCACTGTGTAACTGTGCGATGATCCCAGTCTGACTGTGTGACTGTGCGATGATCCTGGTCTCATTATGTGACTGTGTGATGATCCGATACTCACTGTGTGTCTGTGCAATGATCCCAGTTTCAGTGTGACTGTGCGATTAAACTAGTCTCACTGTGTGACGATGCAATGATCCCAGGGTCAGTGTTTGACTGGTGATGTTCCCAGTATAACTTTATGACTTTTCGATGACCCAATCTCAGTTTGTGACTGTGCAATGATCGCAATCTCGCTGCGTGACTGTGCGATGATCCCAGTCTCTCTGTTTGACTGTGCGATGATCCCTGTCTCACTGTGTGACTGTGCGATGATCCCAGTCTCACTGTGTGACTGTGCGATGATGCCAGTCTCACTGTGTGACTGTGCGATGATCCCAGTCTCGCTGAGTGACTGTGCGATGATACCAGACTCGCTGTGTGACTGTGCGATGATCGCAGTCTGACTCTTTGACTGCGCAATGATCCCAGTCTCACTGTGTAACTGTGCGATGATCGCAGTCTCACTGTGTGACTGTGCGATGATGCCAGTCTCACTGTGTGACTGTGCGATGTTCGCAGTCTCACTGTGTGACTGTGTGATGATGCCAGTCTCACTGTGTGACTGTGCGATGTTCCCAATCTCACTGTGTGACTGTGCGATGATGCCAGTCTCACTGTGAGACTGTGCGATGATCCCAGTCTCACGGTGTGACTTTGCGATGATCCCAGTCTGACTGTATGACTGTGAAATGATGCCAGTCTCTCTGTGTGACTGTGCAATGTTCCCAATCTCACTGTGTGACTGTGCAATGATGCCAGTCTCACTGTGTGACTGTGTGATGATCCCAGTCTCACTGTGTCACTGTGCGATGATCGCAGTCTCACTGTGTGACTGTGCGATGATGCCAGTCTCACTGTGTGACTGTGCGATGATCCCAGCCTCATGGTGTTACTGTGCGATGATCCCAGTCTCGCTGTGTGACTGTGCGATGTTCCCAATCTCACTGTGTGACTGTGCAATGATCCCAGTCTGACTGTGTGACTGTGCGATGATCCCAGTCTCACTGTGTGACTGTGCGATGATCCCAGTCTGACTGTGTGACTGTGCGATGATGCCAGTCTCTCTGTGTGAGTGTGCGATGATCCCAGTCTCACTGTGTGACTGTGCAATGATCCCAGTCTCGCTGTATTACTGTGCAATTATCCGAGGCTCACTGTGTGAATGTGTGATGATCCGAGTCTCGCTGGGTGACTGTGCGATGATCCCAGTCTCACTGTGTGACTGTGCGATGATCCAAATCTCGCTGTGTGACTGTGCGATGTTCCCTGTCTCGCTGTGAGACTGTGCGATGATACCAGTCTCGCTGTGTGACTGTGCGATGATCGCAGTCTGACTCTTTGACTGTGCAATGATCCCAGTCTCACTGTGTAACTGTGCGATGATCGCAGTCTCACTGTGTGACTGTGCGATGATGCCAGTCTCACTGTGTGACTGTGCGATGTTCGCAATCTCACTGTGTGACTGTGCGATGATGCCAGTCTCACTGTGAGACTGTGCGATGATCCCAGTCTCACGGTGTGACTGTGCGATGATGCCAGTCTCACTGTGTGACTGTGCGATGATCCCAGTCTGACTGTATGACTGTGAAATGATGCCAGTCTCCCTGTGTGACTGTGCGATGATCCCAGTCTGGCTGTGTGACTGTGCGATGATCCCAGTCTCTCTGTGTGACAGTGCGATGATCCCAGTCTCACTGTGTGACTGTGCGATGATCGCAGTCTCGCTGTGTGAATGTGCGATGTTCTCAATCTCACTGTGTGACTGTGTGATGATCCCAGTCTGACTGTGTGACTGTGCGATGATCCCAGTCTCGCTGTGTGACTGTGCGATGATACCAGTCTCGCTGTGTGACTGTGCGATGATCGCAGTCTGACTCTTTGACTGCGCAATGATCCCAGTCTCACTGTGTAACTGTGCAATGATCGCAGTCTCACTGTGTGACTGTGCGAAGATGCCAGTCTCACTGTGTGACTGTGCGATGATCCCAGCCTCACGGTGTGACTGTGCGATGATCCCAGTCTCACTGTGTGACTGTGCGATGTTCCCAGTCTCACTGTGTGACTGTGCGATGATCCCAGTCTCGCTGTGTGACTGTGCGATGTTCCCAATCTCACTGTGTGACTGTACGATGATCCCAGTCTGACTGTGTGACTGTGCGATGATCCCAGTCTCACTGTGTGACTGTGCGATGATCCCAGTCTGACTGTGTGACTGTGCGATGATGCCAGTCTCTCTGTGTGAGTGTGCGATGATCCCAGTCTCACTGTGTGACTGTGCAATGATCCCAGTCTCGCTGTGTGACTGTGCGATGATCCCAGTCTCACTGTGTGACTGTGCGATGATCCAAATCTCGCTGTGTGACTGTGCGATGATCCCTGTCTCGCTGTGAGACTGTGCGATGTTCCCAGTCTCATTATGTCACCGTGCGATATACCCCTCTCACTGTGTGACTGTGCGATGATCCCAGTCTCACTGTGTGACTGTGCGATGATCCAAATCTCACTGTGTGACAGTGCGATGATCCCTGTCTCACTGTGTGACTGTGCGATCTTCCCAATCTCATTGTGTCACTGTGCTATATACCCCTCTCACTGTGTGACTGTGCGATGATACAAGTTTCGCTGTGTGACTGTGCGATGATCCCAGTCTCACTGTGTCACTTTGTGATATACCCCTTTCACTGTGTGACTGTGCGATGATCCCAGTCTCGCTGTATGACAGTGCGACTTTCCCAGTCTCACTGTGTGACTGTGCGATGTTCCCAGTCTCACTGTGTGACAGTGCGACATTCCCACTCTCACTGTGTAACTGTGCGATGATCCCAGTCTGACTGTGTGACTGTGCGATGATCCTGGTCTCATTATGTGACTGTGTGATGATCCGATACTCACTGTGTGTCTGTGCAATGATCCCAGTTTCAGTGTGACTGTGCGATTAAACTAGTCTCACTGTGTGACGATGCAATGATCCCAGGGTCAGTGTTTGACTGGTGATGTTCCCAGTATAACTTTATGACTTTTCGATGACCCAATCTCAGTTTGTGACTGTGCAATGATCGCAATCTCGCTGCGTGACTGTGCGATGATCCCAGTCTCTCTGTTTGACTGTGCGATGATCCCTGTCTCACTGTGTGACTGTGCGATGATCCCAGTCTCACTGTGTGACTGTGCGATGATGCCAGTCTCACTGTGTGACTGTGCGATGATCCCAGTCTCGCTGAGTGACTGTGCGATGATACCAGACTCGCTGTGTGACTGTGCGATGATCGCAGTCTGACTCTTTGACTGCGCAATGATCCCAGTCTCACTGTGTAACTGTGCGATGATCGCAGTCTCACTGTGTGACTGTGCGATGATGCCAGTCTCACTGTGTGACTGTGCGATGTTCGCAGTCTCACTGTGTGACTGTGTGATGATGCCAGTCTCACTGTGTGACTGTGCGATGTTCCCAATCTCACTGTGTGACTGTGCGATGATGCCAGTCTCACTGTGAGACTGTGCGATGATCCCAGTCTCACGGTGTGACTTTGCGATGATCCCAGTCTGACTGTATGACTGTGAAATGATGCCAGTCTCTCTGTGTGACTGTGCAATGTTCCCAATCTCACTGTGTGACTGTGCAATGATGCCAGTCTCACTGTGTGACTGTGTGATGATCCCAGTCTCACTGTGTCACTGTGCGATGATCGCAGTCTCACTGTGTGACTGTGCGATGATGCCAGTCTCACTGTGTGACTGTGCGATGATCCCAGCCTCATGGTGTTACTGTGCGATGATCCCAGTCTCACTGTGTGACTGTGCGATGTTCCCAGTCTCACTGTGTGACTGTGCGATGATCCCAGTCTCGCTGTGTGACTGTGCGATGTTCCCAATCTCACTGTGTGACTGTGCAATGATCCCAGTCTGACGGTGTGACTGTGCGATGATCCCAGTCTCACTGTGTGACTGTGCGATGTTCCCAGTCTCACTGTGTGACTGTGCGATGATCCCAGTCTCACTGTGTGACTGTGCGATGTTCCCAATCTCACTGTGTGACTGTGCAATGATCCCAGTCTGACTGTGTGACTGTGCGATGATCCCAGTCTCACTGTGTGACTGTGCGATGATCCCAGTCTGACTGTGTGACTGTGCGATGATGCCAGTCTCTCTGTGTGAGTGTGCGATGATCCCAGTCTCACTGTGTGACTGTGCAATGATCCCAGTCTCGCTGTGTGACTGTGCAATTATCCGAGTCTCACTGTGTGAATGTGTGATGATCCGAGTCTCGCTGTGTGACTGTGCGATGATCCCAGTCTCACTGTGTGACTGTGCGATGATCCAAATCTCGCTGTGTGACTGTGCGATGTTCCCTGTCTCGCTGTGAGACTGTGCGATGATACCAGTCTCGCTGTGTGACTGTGCGATGATCGCAGTCTGACTCTTTGACTGCGCAATGATCCCAGTCTCACTGTGTAACTGTGCGATGATCGCAGTCTCACTGTGTGACTGTGCGATGATGCCAGTCTCACTTTGTGACTGTGCGATGTTCGCAGTCTCACTGTGTGACTGTGCGATGATGCCAGTCTCACTGTGAGACTGTGCGATGATCCCAGTTTCACGGTGTGACTGTGCGATGATGCCAGTCTCACTGTGTGACTGTGCGATGATTCCAGTCTCACTGTGTGACTTTGCGATGATCCCAGTCTGACTGTATGACTGTGAAATGATGCCAGTCTCTCTGTGTGACTGTGCGATGTTCCCAATGTCACTGTGTGACTGTGCGATGATGCCAGTCTCACTGTGTGACTGTGCGATGATCCCAGTCTCACGGTGTGACTGTGCGATGATCCCAGTCTTTCTGTGTGACTGCGATGATCCCAGTCTGACTGTGTGACTGTGCGATGATCCCAGTCTCCCTGTGTGACTGTGCGATGATCCCAGTCTGGCTGTGTGACTGTGCGATGATCCCAGTCTCTCTGTGTGACTGTGCGATGATCCCAGTCTCACTGTGTGACTGTGCGATGATCGCAGTCTCGCTGTGTGACTGTGCGATGTTCCCAATCTCACTGTGTGACTGTGTGATGATCCCAGTCTGACTGTGTGACTGTGCGATGATCCCAATCTCGCTGTGTGACTGTGCGATGATACCAGTCTCGCTGTGTGACTGTGCGATGATCGCAGTCTGACTCTTTGACTGCGCAATGATCCCAGTCTCACTGTGTAACTGTGCGATGATCGCAGTCTCACTGTGTGACTGTGCGATGATGCCAGTCTCACTGTGTGACTGTGCGATGATCCCAGCCTCACGGTGTGACTTTTTCGATGATCCCAGTCTCACTGTGTGACTGTGCGATGTTCCCAGTCTCACTGTGTGACTGTGCGATGATCCCAGTCTCGCTGTGTGACTGTGCGATGTTCCCAATCTCACTGTGTGACTGTGAGATGATCCCAGTCTGACTGTGTGACTGTGCGATGATCCCAGTCTCACTGTGTGACTGTGCGATGATCCCAGTCTCGCTGTGTGACTGTGCGATGATGCCAGTCTCTCTGTGTGAGTGTGCGATGATCCCAGTCTCACTGTGTGACTGTGCAAT
This sequence comes from Isurus oxyrinchus, assembly GCA_026770705.1. Taxonomy (NCBI): domain Eukaryota; kingdom Metazoa; phylum Chordata; class Chondrichthyes; order Lamniformes; family Lamnidae; genus Isurus; species Isurus oxyrinchus. The sequence goes on from JANJGN010000179.1 coordinate 213,026, forward strand.
GATCCCAGTCTCGCTGTGTGACTGTGCAATTATCCGAGTCTCACTGTGTGAATGTGTGATGATCCGAGTCTCACTGTGTGACTGTGCGATGATCCCAGTCTCACTGTGTGACTGTGCGATGATCCAAATCTCGCTGTGTGACTGTGCGATGATCCCTGTCTCGCTGTGAGACTGTGCGATGTTCCCAGTCTCATTATGTCACCGTGCGATATACCCCTCTCACTGTGTGACTGTGCGATGATCCCAGTCTCACTGTGTGACTGTGCGATGATCCAAATCTCGCTGTGTGACTGTGCGATGATCCCTGTCTCATTGTGTGACTGTGCGATCTTCCCAATCTCATTGTGTCACTGTGCTATATACCCCTCTCACTGTGTGACTGTGCGATGATACCAGTTTCGCTGTGTGACTGTGCGATGATCCCAGTCTCACTGTGTCTCTTTGTGATATACCCCTTTCACTGTGTGACTGTGCGATGATCCCAGTCTCGCTGTATGACAGTGCGACTTTCCCAGTCTCACTGTGTGACTGTGCGATGTTCCCAGTCTCACTGTGTGACAGTGCGACATTCCCACTCTCACTGTGTAACTGTGCGATGATCCCAGTCTGACTGTGTGACTGTGCGATGATCCTGGTCTCATTATGTGACTGTGTGATGATCCGATACTCATTGTGTGTCTGTGCAATGATCCCAGTTTCAGTGTGACTGTGCGATTAAACTAGTCTCACTGTGTGACGATGCAATGATCCCAGGTCAGTGTTTGATTGGTGATGTTCCCAGTATAACTTTATGACTTTTCGATGACCCAATCTCACTTTGTGACTGTGCAATGATCCCAATTTCGCTGCGGGACTGTGCAATGATCCCAGTATCACTGTTTGACTGTGCGATGATCCCTGTCTCACTGTGTGACTGTGCGATGATCCCAGTCTCACTGTGTGACTGTGCGATGATGCCAGTCTCACTGTGTGACTGTGCGATGATCCCAGTCTCGCTGTGTGACTGTGCGATGATATCAGTCTGACTGTGTGACTGTGCAATGATGCCAGTCTCACTGTGTGACTGTGCGATGATCCCAGTCTCACTGTGTGACTTTGCGATGATCCCAGTCTGACTGTGTGACTGTGAGATGATGCCAGTCTCTCTGTGTAACTGTGCGATGTTCCCAGTCCGACTGTGTGACTGTGCGATGATCCCAGTCTCACGGTGTGAATGTGTGATGATCCCAGTCTCACTGTGTGACTGCGATGATCCCAGTCTGACTGTGTGACTGTGCGATGATCCCAGTCTCTCTGTGTGACTGTGCAATGATCCCAGTCTGACTGTGTGACTGTGTGATGATCCAAGTCTCTCTGTGTGACTGTGCGATGATCCCAGTCTCACTGTGTGACTGTGCGATGATCCCAGTCTCGCTGTGTGACTGTGCAATGTTCCCAATCTCACTGTGTGACTTTGTGATGATCCCAGTCTGACTGTGTGACTGTGCGATGATCCCAGTCTCACTGAGTGACTGTGCGATGATACCAGACTCGCTGTGTGACTGTGCGATGATCGCAGTCTGACTCTTTGACTGCGCAATGATCCCAGTCTCACTGTGTAACTGTGCGATGATCGCAGTCTCACTGTGTGACTGTGCGATGATGCCAGTCTCACAGTGTGACTGTGCGATGTTCGCAGTCTCACTGTGTGACTGTGCGATGATGCCAGTCTCACTGTGAGACTGTGCGATGATCCCAGTCTCACGGTGTGACTGTGCGATGATGCAAGTCTCACTGTGTGACTGTGCGATGATCCCAGTCTCACTGTGTGACTTTGCGATGATCCCAGTCTGACTGTATGACTGTGAAATGATGCCAGTCTCTCTGTGTGACTGTGCGATGTTCCCAATCTCACTGTGTGACTGTGCGATGATGCCAGTCTCACTGTGTGACTGTGCGATGATCCCAGTCTCACGGTGTGACTGTGCGATGATCCCAGTCTTTCTGTGTGACTGCGATGATCCCAGTCTGACTGTGTGACTGTGCGATGATCCCAGTCTCCCTGTGTGACTGTGCGATGATCCCAGTCTGGCTGTGTGACTGTGCGATGATCCCAGTCTCTCTGTGTGACTGTGCGATGATCCCAGTCTCACTGTGTGACTGTGCGATGATCGCAGTCTCGCTGTGTGACTGTGCGATGTTCCCAATCTCGCTGTGTGACTGTGTGATGATCCCAGTCTGACTGTGTGACTGTGCGATGATCCCAGTCTCGCTGTGTGACTGTGCGATGATACCAGTCTCGCTGTGTGACTGTGCGATGATCGCAGTCTGACTCTTTGACTGCGCAATGATCCCAGTCTCACTGTGTAACTGTGCGATGATCGCAGTCTCACTGTGTGACTGTGCGATGATGCCAGTCTCACTGTGTGACTGTGCGATGATCCCAGCCTCACGGTGTGACTGTGCGATGATCCCAGTCTCACTGTGTGACTGTGCGATGTTCCCAGTCTCACTGTGTGACTGTGCGATGATCCCAGTCTGACTGTGTGACTGTGCGATGATCCCAGTCTCACTGTGTGACTGTGCGATGATCCCAGTCTGACTGTGTGACTGTGCGGTGATGCCAGTCTCTCTGTGTGAGTGTGCGATGATCCCAGTCTCACTGTGTGACTGTGCAATGATCCCAGTCTCGCTGTGTGACTGTGCAATTATCCGAGTCTCACTGTGTGAATGTGTGATGATCCGAGTCTCGCTGTGTGACTGTGCGATGATCCCAGTCTCACTGTGTGACTGTGCGATGATCCAAATCTCGCTGTGTGACTGTGCGATGATCCCTGTCTCGCTGTGAGACTGTGCGATGATACCAGTCTCGCTGTGTGACTGTGCGATGATCGCAGTCTGACTCTTTGACTGCGCAATGATCCCAGTCTCACTGTGTAACTGTGCGATGATCGCAGTCTCACTGTGTGACTGTGCGATGATGCCAGTCTCACTGTGTGACTGTGCGATGTTCGCAGTCTCACTGTGTGACTGTGCGATGATGCCAGTCTCACTGTGAGACTGTGCGATGATCCCAGTCTCACGGTGTGACTGTGCGATGATGCCAGTCTCACTGTGTGACTGTGCGATGATCCCAGTCTCACTGTGTGACTTTGCGATGATCCCAGTCTGACTGTATGACTGTGAAATGATGCCAGTCTCTCTGTGTGACTGTGCGATGTTCCCAATCTCACTGTGTGACTGTGCGATGATGCCAGTCTCACTGTGTGACTGTGCGATGATCCCAGTCTCACGGTGTGACTGTGCGATGATCCCTTTCTCCCTGTGTGACTGTGCGATGATCCCAGTCTGGCTGTGTGACTGTGCGATGATCCCAGTCTCTCTGTGTGACTGTGCGATGATCCCAGTCTCACTGTGTGACTGTGCGATGATCACAGTCTCGCTGTGTGACTGTGCGATGATACCAGTCTCGCTGTGTGACTGTGCGATGATCGCAGTCTGACTCTTTGACTGCGCAATGATCCCAGTCTCACTGTGTAACTGTGCGATGATCGCAGTCTCACTGTGTGACTGTGCGATGATGCCAGTCTCACTGTGTGACTGTGCGATGATCCCAGCCTCACGGTGTGACTGTGCGATGATCCCAGTCTCACTGTGTGACTGTGCGATGATCCCAGTCTGACTGTGTGACTGTGCGATGATCCCAGTCTCACTGTGTGACTGTGCGATGATCCCAGTCTGACTGTGTGACTGTGCGATGATGCCAGTCTCTCTGTGTGAGTGTGCGATGATCCCAGTCTCACTGTGTGACTGTGCAATGATCCCAGTCTCGCTGTGTGACTGTGCAATTATCCGAGTCTCACTGTGTGAATGTGTGATGATCGGAGTCTCACTGTGTGACTGTGCGATGATCCCAGTCTCACTGTGTGACTGTGCGATGATCCAAATCTCGCTGTGTGACTGTGCGATGATCCCTGTCTCGCTGTGAGACTGTGAGATGTTCCCAGTCTCATTATGTCACCGTGCGATATACACTCTCACTGTGTGACTGTGCGATGATACCAGTCTCACTGTGTGACTGTGCGATGATCCAAATCTCGCTGTGTGACTGTGCGATGATCCCTGTCTCACTGTGTGACTGTGCGATCTTCCCAGTCTCATTGTGTCTCTGTGCTATATACCCCTCTCACTGTGTGACTGTGCGATGATACCAGTTTCGCTGTGTGACTGTGCGATGATCCCAGTCTCACTGTGTCACTTTGTGATATACCCCTTTCACTGTGTGACTGTTCGATGATCCCAGTCTCGCTGTATGACAGTGCGACTTTCCCAGTCTCACTGTGTGACTGTGCGATGTTCCCAGTCTCACTGTGTGACAGTGCGACATTCCCACTCTCACTGTGTAACTGTGCGATGATCCCAGTCTGACTGTGTGACTGTGCGATGATCCTGGTCTCATTATGTGACTGTGTGATGATCCGATACTCACTGTGTGTCTGTGCAATGATCCCAGTTTCAGTGTGACTGTGCGATTAATCTAGTCTCACTGTGTGACGATGCAATGATCCCAGGGTCAGTGTTTGACTGGTGATGTTCCCAGTATAACTTTATGACTTTTCGATGACCCAATCTCAGTTTGTGACTGTGCAATGATCGCAATCTCGCTGCGTGACTGTGCGATGAACCCAGTCTCTCTGTTTGACTGTGCGATGATCCCTGTCTCACTGTGTGACTGTGCGATGATCCCAGTCTCACTGTGTGACTGTGCGATGATGCCAGTCTCACGGTGTGACTGTGCGATGATCGCAGTCTCGCTGTGTGACTGTGCGATGATACCAGACTCGCTGTGTGACTGTGCGATGATCGCAGTCTGACTCTTTGACTGCGCAATGATCCCAGTCTCACTGTGTAACTGTGCGATGATCGCAGTCTCACTGAGAGACTGTGCGATGATGCCAGTCTCACTGTGTGACTGTGCGATGTTCGCAGTCTCACTGTGTGACTGTGCGATGATGCCAGTCTCACTGTGAGACTGTGCGATGATCCCTGTCTCACGGTCTGACTTTGCGATGATCCCAGTCTGACAGTATGACTGTGAAATGATGCCAGTCTCTCTGTGTGACTGTGCAATGTTCCCAATCTCACTGTGTGACTGTGCGATGATGCCAGTCTCACTGTGTGACTGTGCGATGATCCCAGTCTGACTGTGTGACTGTGCGATGATGCCAGTCTCTCTGTGTGAGTGTGCGATGATCCCAGTCTCACTGTGTGACTGTGCAATGATTCCAGTCTCGCTGTGTGACTGTGCAATTATCCGAGTCTCACTGTGTGAATGTGTGATGATCCGAGTCTCGCTGTGTGACTGTGCGATGATCCCAGTCTCACTGTGTGACTGTGCGATGATCCAAATCTCGCTGTGTGACTGTGCGATGTTCCCTGTCTCGCTGTGAGACTGTGCGATGATACCAGTCTCGCTGTGTGACTGTGCGATGATGGCAGTCTGACTCTTTGACTGCGCAATGATCCCAGTCTCACTGTGTAACTGTGCGATGATCGCAGTCTCACTGTGTGACTGTGCGATGATGCCAGTCTCACTGTGTGACTGTGCGATGTTCGCAGTCTCACTGTGTGACTGTGCGATGATGCCAGTCTCACTGTGAGACTGTGCGATGATCCCAGTCTCACGGTGTGACTGTGCGATGATGCCAGTCTCAATGTGTGACTGTGCGATGATCCCAGTCTCACTGTGTGACTTTGCGATGATCCCAGTCTGACTGTATGACTGTGAAATGATGCCAGTCTCTCTGTGTGACTGTGCGATGTTCCCAATGTCACTGTGTGACTGTGCGATGATGCCAGTCTCACTGTGTGACTGTGCGATGATCCCAGTCTCACGGTGTGACTGTGCGATGATCCCAGTCTTTCTGTGTGACTGCGATGATCCCAGTCTGACTGTGTGACTGTGCGATGATCCCAGTCTCCCTGTGTGACTGTGCGATGATTCCAGTCTGGCTGTGTGACTGTGCGATGATCCCAGTCTCTGTGTGTGACTGTGCGATGATCCCTGTCTCACTGTGTGACTGTGCGATGATCGCAGTCTCGCTGTGTGACTGTGCGATGTTCCCAATCTCACTGTGTGACTGTGTGATGATCCCAGTCTGACTGTGTGACTGTTCGATGATCCCAGTCTCGCTGTGTGACTGTGCGATGATACCAGTCTCGCTGTGTGACTGTGCGATGATCGCAGTCTGACTCTTTGACTGCGCAATGATCCCAGTCTCACTGTGTAACTGTGCGATGATCGCAGTCTCACTGTGTGACTGTGCGATGATGCCAGTCTCACTGTGTGACTGTGCGATGATCCCAGCCTCACGGTGTGACTGTGCGATGATCCCAGTCTCACTGTGTGACTGTGTGATGTTCCCAGTCTCACTGTGTGACTGTGCGATGATCCCAGTCTCGCTGTGTGACTGTGCGATGTTCCCAATCTCACTGTGTGACTGTGCGATGATCCCAGTCTGAATGTGTGACTGTGCGATGATCCCAGTCTCACTGTGTGACTGTGCGATGATCCCAGTCTGACTGTGTGACTGTGCGATGATGCCAGTCTCTCTGTGTGAGTGTGCGATGATCCCAGTCTCACTGTGTGACTGTGCAATGATCCCAGTCTCGCTGTGTGACTGTGCAATTATCCGAGTCTCACTGTGTGAATGTGTGATGATCCGAGTCTCACTGTGTGACTGTGCGATGATCCCAGTCTCACTGTGTGACTGTGCGATGATCCAAATCTCGCTGTGTGACTGTGCGATGATCCCTGTCTCGCTGTGAGACTGTGCGATGTTCCCAGTCTCATTATGTCACCGTGCGATATACCCCTCTCACTGTGTGACTGTGCGATGATCCCAGTCTCACTGTGTGACTGTGCGATGATCCAAATCTCGCTGTGTGACTGTGCGATGATCCCTGTCTCACTGTGTGACTGTGCGATCTTCCCAGTCTCATTGTGTCACTGTGCTATATACCCCTTTCACTGTGTGACTGTGCGATGATACCAGTTTCGCTGTGTGACTGTGCGATGATCCCAGTCTCACTGTGTCACTTTGTGATATACCCCTTTCACTGTGTGACTGTGCGATGATCCCAGTCTCGCTGTATGACAGTGCGACTTTCCCAGTCTCACTGTGTGACTGTGCGATGTTCCCAGTCTCACTGTGTGACAGTGCGACATTCCCACTCTCACTGTGTAACTGTGCGATGATCCCAGTCTGACTGTGTGACTGTGCGATGATCCTGGTCTCATTATGTGACTGTGTGATGATCCGATACTCACTGTGTGTCTGTGCAATGATCCCAGTTTCAGTGTGACTGTGCGATTAAACTAGTCTCACTGTGTGACGATGCAATGATCCCAGGGTCAGTGTTTGACTGGTGATGTTCCCAGTATAACTTTATGACTTTTCGATGACCCAATCTCACTTTGTGACTTTGCAATGATCCCAATCTCGCTGCGTGACTGTGCGATGATCCCAGTCTCACTGTCTGACTGTGCGATGATCCCTGTCTCACTGTGTGACTGTGCGATGATCCCAGTCTCACTGTGTGACTGTGCGATGATGCCAGTCTCACTGTGTGACTGTGCGATGATCCCAGTCTCGCTGTGTGACTGTGCGATGATCCCAGTCTGAATGTGTGTCTGTGCGATGATGCCAGTCTCACTGTGTGACTGTGCGATGATCCCAGTCTCACTGTGTGACTTTGCAATGATCCCAGTCTGACTGTGTGACTGTGAAATGATGCCTGTCTCTCTGTGTGACTGTGCGATGTTCCCAATCTCACTGTGTGACTGTGCGATGATCCCAGTCTCACGGTGTGAATGTGCGATGATCCCAGTCTCACTGTGTAACTGCGATGATCCCAGTCTGACTGTGTGACTGTGCGATGATCCCAGTCTCTCTGTGTGACTGTGCGATGATCCCAGTCTGACTGTGTGACTGTGCGATGATCCCAGTCTCTCTGTGTGACTGTGCGATGATCCCAGTCTCACTGTGTGACTGTGCGATGATCCCAGTCTCGCTGTGTGACTGTGCGATGTTCCAAATCTCACTGTGTGACTGTGTGATGATCCCAGTCTGACTGTGTGACTGTGCGATGATCCCAGTCTCGCTGTGTGACTGTGCGATGATCCCAGTCTCACTGTGTGACTGTGCGATGATCGCAGTCTGACTCTTTCACTGCGCAATGATCCCAGTCTCACTGTGTAACTGTGCGATGATCGCAGTCTCACTGTGTGACTGTGCGATGATGCCAGTCTCACTGTGTGACTGTGCGATGTTCCCAGTCTCACTGTGTGACTGTGCGATGATCCCAGTTTCGCTGTGTGACTGTGCGATGATACCAGTCTCGATGTGTGACTGTGCGATGATCCCAGTCTCACTGTGTCACTTTGCGATGATCCCAGTCTCTCTGTGTGACAGTGCGGCATTCCCAGTCTCACTGCGTGACTGTGCGATGATCCCAGTCTCGCTGTGTGACTGTGCGATGATCCCATTCTCACTGTGTGACTTTGCGATGATCCCAGTTCCAATGTGTGACTGTGCGATGATCCCAGTCTCCCTGTATGACTGTGCGATGTTCCCTGTCTCACTGTGTGAGTGTGCAATCATCCCAGTCTCACTGTGTGAATTTGTGATGATCCGAGTCTCACTGTGTGACTGTGCGATGATCCCTGTCTCACTGTGTGACTGTGCGATGATCCCAGTCTCACTGTGTGACTGTGCGATGATGCCAGTCTCACTGTGTGTCTGTGTGATGATCCCAGTCTCACGGTGTGACTGTGCGATGTTCCCAGTCTCACTGTGTGACAGTGCGACTTTCCCACTCTCACTGTGTGACTGTGCGATGATCCCAGTCTGACTGTGTGACTGTGCGATGATCCAGGTCTCATTATGTGACTGTGTGATGATCCGATACTCACTGTGTGTCTGTGCAATGATCCCAGTTTCAGTGTGACTGTGCGATTAAACTAGTCTCACTGTGTGACGATGCAATGATCCCAGGGTCAGTGTTTGACTGGTGATGATCCCAGTATAACTTTATGACTTTTCGATGACCCAATCTCACTTTGTGACTGTGCAATGATCCCAATCTCGCTGCGTGAATGTGCGATGATCCCAGTCTCACTGTTTGACTGTGCGATGATCCCTGTCTCACTGTGTGACTGTGCGATGATCCCAGTCTCTCTGTGTGACTGTGCGATGATGCCAGTCGCACTGTGTGACTGTGCGATGATCCCAGTCTCGCTGTGTGACTGTGCGATGATCCCTGTCTGACTGTGTGACTGTGCAATGATGCCAGTCTCACTGTGTGACTGTGCGAAGATCCCAGTCTCACTGTGTGACTTTGCAATGATCCCAGTCTGACTGTATGTCTGTGAGATATTGCCAGTCTCTCTGTGTGACTGTCCGATGTTCCCAATCTCATTCTGTGACTGTGCGATGATGCCAGTCTCACTGTGTGACTGTGCGATGATCCCAGTCTCATGGTGTGACTGTGCGATGATCCCAGTCTTTCTGTGTGACTGCGATGATCCCAGTCTGACTGTGTGACTGTGCGATGATCCCAGTCTCCCTGTGTGACTGTGCGATGATCCCAGTCTGACTGTGTGACTGTGCGATGATCCCAGTCTCTCTGTGTGACTGTGCGATGATCCCAGTCTCACTGTGTGACTGTGCGATGATCGCAGTCTCGCTGTGTGACTGTGTGATGTTCCCAATCTCGCTGTGTGACTGTGTGATGATCCCAGTCTGGCTGTGTGACTGTGCGATGATCCCAGTCTCGCTGTGTGACTGTGCGATGATACCAGTCTTGCTGTGTGACTGTGCGATGATCGCAGTCTGACTCTTTGACTGCGCAATGATCCCAGTCTCACTGTGTAACTGTGCGATGATCGCAGTCTCACTGTGTGACTGTGCGATGATGCCAGTCTCACTGTGTGACTGTGCGATGATCCCAGCCTCACGGTGTGACTGTGCGTTGATCCCAGTCTCACTGTGTGACTGTGCGATGTTCCCAGTCTCACTGTGTGACTGTGCGATTAAAACCAGTCTTGCTGTGTGACTGTGCGATGTTCCCAATCTCACTGTGTGACTGTGCGATGATCCCAGTCTCACTGTGTGACTGTGCGATGATCCCAGTCTCACTGTGTGACTGTGCGATGATCCCAGTCTGACTGTGCGACTGTGCGATGATGCCAGTCTCTCTGTGTGAGTGTGCGATGATCCCAGTCTAACTGTGTGATTGTGCAATGATCCCAGTCTCGCTGTGTGACTGTGCAATTATCCGAGTCTCACTGTGTGACTGTGCGATGATCCAAATCTCGCTGTGTGACTGTGCGATGATCCCTGTCTCGCTGTGAGACTGTGCGATGTTCCCAGTCTCATTATGTCACCGTGCGATATACCCCTCTCACTGTGTGACTGTGCGATGATCCCAGTCTCACTGTGTGACTGTGCGATGATCCAAATCTCGCTGTGTGACTGTGCGATGATCCCTGTCTCACTGTGTGACTGTGCGTTCTTCCCAGTCTCATTGTGTCACTGTGCTATATACCCCTTTCAACGTGGGACTGTGCGATGATACCAGTTTCGTTGTGTGACTGTGCGATGATCCCAGTCTCACTGTGTCACTTTGTGATATACCCCTTTCACTGTGTGACTGTGCGATGATCCCAGTCTCGCTGTATGACAGTGCGACTTTCCCAGTCTCACTGTGTGACTGTGCGATGTTCCCAGTCTCACTGTGTGACAGTGCGACATTCCCACTCTCACTGTGTAACTGTGCGATGATCCCAGTCTGACTGTGTGACTGTGCGATGATCCTGGTCTCATTATGTGACTGTGTGATCCGATACTCACTGTGTGTCTGTGCAATGATCCCAGTTTCAGTGTGACTGTGCGATTAAACTAGTCTCACGGTGTGATGATGCAATGATCCCAGGGTCAGTGTTTGACTGGTGATGTTCCCAGTATAACATTATGACTTTTCGATGACCCAATCTCACTTTGTGACTGTGCAATGATCCCAATCTCGCTGCATGACTGTGCGATGATCCCAGTCTCACTGTTTGACTGTGCGATGATCCCTGTCTCACTGTGTGACTGTGCGATGATCCCAGTCTCACTGTGTGACTGTGCGATGATCCCAGTCTCGCTGTGTGACTGTGCGATGATCCCAGTCTGACTGTGTGACTGTGCGATGATGCCAGTCTCGCTGTGTGACTGTGCGATGTTCCCAGTCTCACTGTGTGACTTTGCAATGATCCCAGTCTGACTGTGTGACTGTGAGATGATGCCAGTCTCTCTGTGTGACTGTGCGATGTTCCCAATCTCACTGTGTGACTGTGCGATGATCCCAGTCTGACGGTGTGAATGTGCGATGATCCCAGTCTCACTGTGTGACTGCGATGATCCCAGTCTGACTGTGTGACTGTGCGATGATCCCAGTCTCTCTGTGTGACTGTGCGATGATCCCAGTCTGAATGTGTGACTGTGCGATGATCCCAGTCTCACTGTTTGACTGTGCGATGATCCCTGTCTCACTGTGTGACTGTGCGATGATCCCAGTCTCACTGTGTGACTGTGCGATGATGCCAGTCTCACTGTGTGACTGTGCGATGATCCCAGTCTCGCTGTGTGACTGTGCGATGATCCCAGTCTGAATGTGTGACTGTGCGATGATGCCAGTCTCACTGTGTGACTGTGCGATGATCCCAGTCTCACTGTGTGACTTTGCAATGATCCCAGTCTGACGGTGTGACTGTGAAATGATGCCTGTCTCTCTGTGTGACTGTGCGATGTTCCCAATCTCACTGTGTGACTGTGCGATGATCCCAGTCTCACGGTGTGAATGTGCGATGATCCCAGTCTCACTGTGTAACTGCGATGATCCCAGTCTGACTGTGTGACTGTGCGATGATCCCAGTCTCTCTGTGTGACTGTGCGATGATCCCAGTCTGACTGTGTGACTGTGCGATGATCCCAGTCTCTCTGTGTGACTGTGCGATGATTCCAGTCTCACTGTGTGACTGTGCGATGATCCCAGTCTCGCTGTGTGACTGTGCGATGTTCCAAATCTCACTGTGTGACTGTGTGATGATCCCAGTCTGACTGTGTGACTGTGCGATGATCCCAGTCTCGCTGTGTGACTGTGCGATGATACCAGTCTCGCTGTGTGACTGTGCGATGATCGCAGTCTGACTCTTTCACTGCGCAATGATCCCAGTCTCACTGTGTAACTGTGCGATGATCGCAGTCTCACTGTGTGACTGTGCGATGATGCCAGTCTCACTGTGTGACTGTGCGATGTTCCCAGTCTCACTGTGTGACTGTGCGATGATCCCAGTCTCTCTGTGTGACAGTGCGGCATTCCCAGTCTCACTGCGTGACTGTGCGATGATCCCAGTCTCGCTGTGTGACTGTGCGATGATACCCGTCTCGCTGTGTGACTGTGCGAAGATCCCAGTCTCATTGTGTGACTGTGCGATGATCCCAGTCTCGCTGTCTGATTGTGAGATTGCCCAGTCTCGCTGTGTGACAGTGTGATGATCCCACTCTCACTGTGTGACTGTGCGATGATCCCAGTCTCGCTGTGTGGATGTGCGATGATCCCAGTCTCGCTGTGTGACTGTGCGATGATCCCAGTGTCACTGTGTGACTGTGCGATGATCACAGTCTCAATGTGTGACTGTGCGATGAACCCAGTCTGACTGTGTGACTGTGCGATGATCCAGGTCTCATTATGTGACTGTGTGATGATCCGATACTCACTGTGTGTCTGTGCAATGATCCCAGTTTCAGTGTGACTGTGCGATTAAACTAGTCTCACTGTGTGACGATGCAATGATCCCAGGGTCAGTGTTTGACTGGTGATGATCCCAGTATAACTTTATGACTTTTCGATGACCCAATCTCACTTTGTGACTGTGCAATGATCCCAATCTCGCTGCGTGAATGTGCGATGATCCCAGTCTCACTGTTTGACTGTGCGATGATCCCTGTCTCACTGTGTGACTGTGCGATGATCCCAGTCTCTCTGTGTGACTGTGCGATGATGCCAGTCGCACTGTGTGACTGTGCGATGATCCCAATCTCGCTGTGTGACTGTGCGATGATCCCTGTCTGACTGTGTGACTGTGCAATGATGCCAGTCTCACTGTGTGACTGTGCGAAGATCCCAGTCTCACTGTGTGACTTTGCAATGATCCCAGTCTGACTGTATGTCTGTGAGATATTGCCAGTCTCTCTGTGTGACTGTCCGATGTTCCCAATCTCACTGTGTGACTGTGCGATGATGCCAGTCTCACTGTGTGACTGTGCGATGATCCCAGTCTCATGGTGTGACTTTGCGATGATCCCAGTCTTTCTGGGTGACTGCGATGATCCCAGTCTGACTGTGTGACTGTGCGATGATCCCAGTCTCCCTGTGTGACTGTGCGATGATCCCAGTCTGACTGTGTGACTGTGCGATGATCCCAGTTTCTCTGTGTGACTGTGCGATGATCCCAGTCTCACTGTGTGACTGTGCGATGATCGCAGTCTCGCTGTGTGACTGTGTGATGTTCCCAATCTCACTGTGTGACTGTGTGATGATCCCAGTCTGGCTGTGTGACTGTGCGATGATTCCAGTCTCGCTGTGTGACTGTGCGATGATACCAGTCTCGCTGTGTGACTGTGCGATGATCGCAGTCTGACTCTTTGACTGCGCAATGATCCCAGTCTCACTGTGTAACTGTGCGATGATCGCAGTCTCACTGTGTGACTGTGCGATGATGCCAGTCTCACTGTGTGACTGTGCGATGATCCCAGCCTCACGGTGTGACTGTGCGTTGATCCCAGTCTCACTGTGTGACTGTGCGATGTTCCCAGTCTCACTGTGTGACTGTGCGATTAAAACCAGTCTTGCTGTGTGACTGTGCGATGTTCCCAATCTCACTGTGTGACTGTGCAATGATCCCAGTCTGACTGTGTGACTGTGCGATGATCCCAGTCTCACTGTGTGACTGTGCGATGATCCCAGTCTGACTGTGCGACTGTGCGATGATGCCAGTCTCTCTGTGTGAGTGTGCGATGATCCCAGTCTAACTGTGTGATTGTGCAATGATCCCAGTCTCGCTGTGTGACTGTGCAATTATCCGAGTCTCACTGTGTGAATTTGTGATGATCCGAGTCTCACTGTGTGACTGTGCGATGATCCAAATCTCGCTGTGTGACTGTGCGATGATCCCTGTCTCGCTGTGAGACTGTGCGATGTTCCCAGTCTCATTATGTCACCGTGCGATATACCCCTCTCACTGTGTGACTGTGCGATGATCCCAGTCTCACTGTGTGACTGTGCGATGATCCAAATCTCGCTGTGTGACTGTGCGATGATCCCTGTCTCACTGTGTGACTGTGCGATCTTCCCAGTCTCATTGTGTCACTGTGCTATATACCCCTTTCACTGTGTGACTGTGCGATGATACCAGTTTCGTTGTGTGACTGTGCGATGATCCCAGTCTCACTGTGTCACTTTGTGATATACCCCTTTCACTGAGTGACTGTGCGATGATCCCAGTCTCGCTGTATGACAGTGCGACTTTCCCAGTCTCACTGTGTGACTGTGCGATGTTCCCAGTCTCACTGTGTGACAGTGCGACATTCCCACTCTCACTGTGTAACTGTGCGATGATCCCAGTCTGACTGTGTGACTGTGCGATGATCCTGGTCTCATTATGTGACTGTGTGATCCGATACTCACTGTGTGTCTGTGCAATGATCCCAGTTTCAGTGTGACTGTGCGATTAAACTAGTCTCACGGTGTGACGATGCAATGATCCCAGGGTCAGTGTTTGACTGGTGATGTTCCCAGTATAACATTATGACTTTTCGATGACCCAATCTCACTTTGTGACTGTGCAATGATCCCAATCTCGCTGCGTGACTGTGCGATGATCCCAGTCTCACTGTTTGACTGTGCGATGATCCCTGTCTCACTGTGTGACTGTGCGATGATCCCAGTCTCACTGTGTGACTGTGCGATGATCCCAGTCTCGCTGTGTGACTGTGCGATGATCCCAGTCTGACTGTGTGACTGTGCGATGATGCCAGTCTCACTGTGTGACTGTGCGATGATCCCAGTCTCACTGTGTGACTTTGCAATGATCCCAGTCTGACTGTGTGACTGTGAGATGATGCCTGTCTCTCTGTGTGACTGTGCGATGTTCCCAATCTCACTGTGTGACTGTGCGATGATCCCAGTCTCACGGTGTGAATGTGCGATGATCCCAGTCTCACTGTGTGACTGCGATGATCCCAGTCTGACTGTGTGACTGTGCGATGATCCCAGTCTCTCTGTGTGACTGTGCGATGATCCCAGTCTGAATGTGTGACTGTGCGATGATCCCAGTCTCTCTGTGTGATTGTGCGATGATCCCAGTCTCACTGTGTGACTGTGCGATGATCCCATTCGCGCTGTGTGACTGTGTGATGTTCCCAGTCTCACTGTGTGACTGTGCGATGATCCCAGTCTCACTGTGTGACTGCAATGATCCCAGTCTGACTGTGTGACTGTGCAATGATCCCTGTCTCTCTGTGTGACTGTGCGATGATCGCAGTCTGACTCTTTGACTGCACAATGATCCCAGTCTCACTGTGTAACTGTGCGATGATCGCAGTCTCACTGTGTAACTGTGCGATGATCGCAGTCTCACTGTGTGACTGTGCGATGATGCCAGTCTCACTGTGTGACTGTGCGATGTTCCCAGTCTCACTGTGTGACTGTGCGATGATACCAGTCTCGCTGTGTGACTGTGCGATGATCCCAGTCTCACTGTGTCACTGTGCGATGATCCCAGTCTCTCTGTGTGACAGTGTGGCATTCCCAGTCTCACTGCGTGACTGTGCGATGATCCCAGTCTCACTGTGTGACTGTGCGATGATCCCAGTCTCACTGTGTGACTGTGCAATTTTCCAAGTCTCATTGTGTGACTGTGCGATGATCCCAGTCTCGCTGTCTGATTGTGAGATTGCCCAGTCTCGTTGTGTGACAGTGCGATGATCCCACTCTCACTGTGTGACTGTGCGATGATCCCAGTCTCGCTGTGTGGATGTGCGATGATCCCAGTCTCGCTGTGTGACTGTGCGATGATCCCAGTGTCACTGTGTGACTGTGCGATGATCACAGTCTCACTGTGTGACTGTGCAATGTTCCCAGTCTCACTGTGTGACTGTGCGATGTTCCCAGTCTCACTGTGTGACTGTGCGATCATCCCAGTCTCTCTGTGTGACTGTGCGATCATCCCAATCTCACCGTTTACCTGTGTGATGATCCCAATTTCACTGTGTGACTGTGCGATGATCGCAATCTCGATGTGTGACAGTGCGACATTCCCAGTCTCACTGTGTGACTGTGCGATGATCGCAATTTCGATGTGTGACTGTGCGATGATCCCAGTCTCACTGTGTAACTGTGTGATGTTCCCAGTCTCACTGTTTGACTGTGCGATGATCCCAGTCTCTCTGTGTGACTGTGCGATGATCCTAGTCTCACGGTGTGACTGTGCGTTGATCCCAGTCTCACTGTGTGACTGTGCGATGTTCCCAGTCTCACTGTGTGACTGTGCGATTAAAACCAGTCTTGCTGTGTGACTGTGCGATGTTCCCAATCTCACTGTGTGACTGTGCGATGATCCCAGTCTGACTGTGTGACTGTGCGATGATCCCAGTCTCACTGTGTGACTGTGCGATGATCCCAGTCTGACTGTGTGACTGTGCGATGATGCCAGTCTCTCTGTGTGAGTGTGCGATGATCCCAGTCTCACTGTGTGACTGTGCAATGATCCCAGTCTCGCTGTGTGACTGTGCAATTATCCGAGTCTCACTGTGTGAATGTGTGATGATCCGAGTCTCACTGTGTGACTGTGCGATGATCCCAGTCTCACTGTGTGACTGTGCGATGATCCAAATCTCGCTGTGTGACTGTGCGATGATCCCTGTCTCACTGTGTGACTGTGCGATCTTCCCAGTCTCATTGTGTCACTGTGCTATATACCCCTCTCACTGTGTGACTGTGTGATGATACCAGTTTCGCTGTGTGACTGTGCGATGATCCCAGTCTCACTGTGTCACTTTGTGATATACCCCTTTCACTGTGTGACTGTGCGATGATCCCAGTCTGACTGTGTGACTGTGCGATGATGCCAGTCTCACTGTGTGACTGTGCGATGATCCCAGTCTCACTGTGTGACTTTGCAATGATCCCACTCTGACTGTGTGACTGTGAAATGATGCCTGTCTCTCTGTGTGACTGTGCGATGTTCCCAATCTCACTGTGTGACTGTGCGATGATCCCAGTCTCACGGTGTGAATGTGCGATGATCCCAGTCTCACTGTGTGACTGCGATGATCCCAGTCTGACTGTGTGACTGTGCGATGATCCCAGTCTCTCTGTGTGACTGTGCGATGATCCCAGTCTGACTGTGTGACTGTGCGATGATCCCAGTCTCTCTGTGTGACTGTGCGATGATCCCAGTCTCACTGTGTGACTGTGCGATGATCCCAGTCTCGCTGTGTGACTGTGCGATGTTCCAAATCTCACTGTGTGACTGTGTGTGATCCCAGTCTGACTGTGTGACTGTGCGATGATCCCAGTCTCGCTGTGTGACTGTGCGATGATGCCAGTCTCGCTGTGTGACTGTGCGATGATCGCAGTCTGACTCTTTCACTGCGCAATGATCCCAGTCTCACTGTGTAACTGTGCGATGATCCCAGTCTCGCTGTGTGACTGTGCGATGTTCCAAATCTCACTGTGTAACTGTGTGATGATCCCTGTCTCACTGTGTGACTGTGCGATGATCCCAGTCTCGCTGTGTGACTGTGCGATGTTCCAAATCTCACTGTGTGACTGTGTGATGATCCCAGTCTCACTGTGTGACTGTGCGATGTTCCCAGTCTCACTGTGTGACTGTGCGATGATCCCAGTTTCGCTGTGTGACTGTGCGATGATACCAGTCTCGCTGTGTGACTGTGCGATGATCCCAGTCTCACTGTGTCACTGTGCGATGATCCCAGTCTCTCTGTGTGACAGTGTGGCATTCCCAGTCTCACTGCGTGACTGTGCGATGATCCCAGTCTCACTGTGTGACTGTGCGATGATCCCAGTCTCACTGTGTGACTGTGCAATTTTCCAAGTCTCATTGTGTGACTGTGCGATGATCCCAGTCTCGCTGTCTGATTGTGAGATTGCCCAGTCTCGCTGTGTGACAGTGCGATGATCCCACTCTCACTGTGTGACTGTGCGATGATCCCAGTCTCGCTGTGTGGATGTGCGATGATCCCAGTCTCGCTGTGTGACTGTGCGATGATCCCAGTGTCACTGTGTGACTGTGCGATGATGACAGTCTCACTGTGTGACTGTGCAATGTTCCCAGTCTCACTGTGTGACTGTGCGATGTTCCCAGTCTCACTGTGTGACTGTGCGATCATCCCAGTCTCTCTGTGTGACTGTGCGATCATCCCAATCTCACCGTTTACCTGTGTGATGATCCCAATTTCACTGTGTGACTGTGCGATGATCGCAATCTCGATGTGTGACAGTGCGACATTCCCAGTCTCACTGTGTGACTGTGCGATGATCGCAATTTCGATGTGTGACTGTGCGATGATCCCAGTCTCACTGTGTAACTGTGTGATGTTCCCAGTCTCACTGTTTGACTGTGCGATGATCCCAGTCTCTCTGTGTGACTGTGCGATGATCCTAGTCTCACGGTGTGACTGTGCGTTGATCCCAGTCTCACTGTGTGACTGTGCGATGTTCCCAGTCTCACTGTGTGACTGTGCGATTAAAACCAGTCTTGCTGTGTGACTGTGCGATGTTCCCAATCTCACTGTGTGACTGTGCGATGATCCCAGTCTGACTGTGTGACTGTGCGATGATCCCAGTCTCACTGCGTGACTGTGCGATGATCCCAGTCTGACTGTGTGACTGTGCGATGATGCCAGTCTCTCTGTGTGAGTGTGCGATGATCCCAGTCTCACTGTGTGACTGTGCAATGATCCCAGTCTCGCTGTGTGACTGTGCAATTATCCGAGTCTCACTGTGTGAATGTGTGATGATCCGAGTCTCACTGTGTGACTGTGCGATGATCCCAGTCTCACTGTGTGACTGTGCGATGATCCAAATCTCGCAGTGTGACTGTGCGATGATCCCTGTCTCACTGTGTGACTGTGCGATCTTCCCAGTCTCATTGTGTCACTGTGCTATATACCCCTCTCACTGTGTGACTGTGCGATGATACCAGTTTTGCTGTGTGACTGTGCGATGATCCCAGTCTCAATGTGTCACTTTGTGATATACCCCTTTCACTGTGTGACTGTGCG
The DNA here is from genome assembly GCA_026770705.1 of Isurus oxyrinchus. NCBI lineage: Eukaryota > Metazoa > Chordata > Chondrichthyes > Lamniformes > Lamnidae > Isurus > Isurus oxyrinchus. Next base: position 232,417 of record JANJGN010000179.1, read on the forward strand.
ATGATCCCAGTCTCGCTGTATGACAGTGCGACTTTCCCAGTCTCACTGTGTGACTGTGCGATGATCCCAGTCTGACTGTGTGACTGTGCGATGATGCCAGTCTCACTGTGTGACTTTGCGATGATCCCAGTCTCACTGTGTGACTTTGCAATGATCCCACTCTGACTGTGTGACTGTGAAATGATGCCTGTCTCTCTGTGTGACTGTGCGATGTTCCCAATCTCACTGTGTGACTGTGCGATGATCCCAGTCTCACGGTGTGAATGTGCGATGATCCCAGTCTCACTGTGTGACTGCGATGATCCCAGTCTGACTGTGTGACTGTGCGATGATCCCAGTCTCTCTGTGTGACTGTGCGATGATCCCAGTCTGACTGTGTGACTGTGCGATGATCCCAGTCTCTCTGTGTGACTGTGCGATGATCCCAGTCTCACTGTGTGACTGTGCGATGATCCCAGTCTCGCTGTGTGACTGTGCGATGTTCCAAATCTCACTGTGTGACTGTGTGATGATCCCAGTCTGACTGTGTGACTGTGCGATGATCCCAGTCTCGCTGTGTGACTGTGCGATGATGCCAGTCTCGCTGTGTGACTGTGCGATGATCGCAGTCTGACTCTTTCACTGCGCAATGATCCCAGTCTCACTGTGTAACTGTGCGATGATCGCAGTCTCACTGTGTGACTGTGCGATGATGCCAGTCTCACTGTGTGACTGTGCGATGATGCCAGTCTCATTGTGTGACTGTGCGATGTTCCCAGTCTCACTGTGTGACTGTGCGATGATCCCAGTTTCGCTGTGTGACTGTGCGATGATACCAGTCTCGATGTGTGACTGTGCGATGATCCCAGTCTCACTGTGTCACTGTGCGATGATCCCAGTCTCTCTGTGTGACAGTGCGGCATCCCAGTCTCACTGCGTGACTGTGCGATGATCCCAGTCACACTGTGTGACTGTGCGATGATCCCAGTCTCACTGTGTGACTGTGCGATGATCCCAGTCTCGCTGTGTGACTGTGCGATGATACCCGTCTCGCTGTGTGACTGTGCGATGATCCCAGTCTCACTGTGTGACTGTGCAATTTTCCCAGTCTCATTGTGTGACTGTGCGATGATCCCAGTCTCGCTGTCTGATTGTGAGATTGCCCAGTCTCGCTGTGCGACAGTGCGATGATCCCAGTCTCTCTGTGTGACTGTGCGATGATCCCAGTCTCGCTGTGTGTATGTGCGATGATCCCAGTCTCGTTGTGTGACTGTGCGATGATCCCAGTGTCACTGTGTGACTGTGCGATGATCACAGTCTCACTGTGTGACTGTGCGATGTTCCCAGTCTCACTGTGTGACTGTGCGATGTTCCCAGTCTCACTGTGTGACTGTGCGATCATCCCAGTCTCTCTGTGTGACTGTGCGATGATCCCAGTCTCACTGTGTGACTTTGCGATGATCCCAGTTCCAATGTGTGACTGTGCGATGATCCCAGTCTCCCTGTATGACTGTGCGATGCTCCCTGTCTCACTGTGTGAGTGTGCAATCATCCCAGTCTCACTGTGTGACTGTGCGATGATCCCTGTCTCACTGTGTGACTGTGCGATGATCCCTGTCTCACTGTGTGACTGTGCGATGATCCCAGTCTCACTGTGTGACTGTGCGATGATGCCAGTCTCACTGTGTGTCTGTGTGATGATCCCAGTCTCACGGTGTGACTGTGCGATGTTCCCAGTCTCACTGTGTGACAGTGCGACATTCCCACTTTCACTGTGTGACTGTGCGATGATCCCAGTCTGACTGTGTGAGTGTACGATGATCCAGGTCTCATTATGTGACTGTGTGATGATCCGATACTCACTGTGTGTCTGTGCAATGATCCCAGTTTCAGTGTGACTGTGCGATTAAACTAGTCTCACTGTGTGACGATGCAATGATCCAGGGTCAGTGTTTGACTGGTGATGATCCCAGTATAACTTTATGACTTTTCGATGACCCAATCTCACTTTGTGACTGTGCAATGATCCCAATCTCGCTGCGTGACAGTGCGATGATCCCAGTCTCACTGTTTGACTGTGCGATGATCCCTGTCTCACTGTGTGACTGTGCGATGATCCCAGTCTCTCTGTGTGACTGTGCGATGATGCCAGTCTCACTGTGTGACTGTGCGATGATCCCAGTCTCGCTGTGTGACTGTGCGATGATCCCTGTCTGACTGTGTGACTGTGCAATGATGACAGTCTCACTGTGTGACTGTGCGATGATCCCAGTCTCACTGTGTGACTTTGCGATGATCCCAGTCTGACTGTATGACTGTGAGATATTGCCAGTCTCTCTGTGTGACTGTCCGATGTTCCCAATCTCACTGTGTGACTGTGCGATGATGCCAGTCTCACTGTGTGACTGTGCGATGATCCCAGTCTCATGGTGTGACTGTGCGACGATCCCAGTCTTTCTGTGTGACTGCAATGATCCCAGTCTGACTGTGTGACTGTGCGATGATCCCAGTCTCCCTGTGTGACTGTGCGATGATCCCAGTCTGACTGTGTGACTGTGCGATGATCCCAGTCTCTCTGTGTGACTGTGCGATGATCCCAGTCTCACTGTGTGACTGTGCGATGATCGCAGTCTCGCTGTGTGACTGTGTGATGTTCCCAATCTCACTGTGCGACTGTGTGATGATCCCAGTCTGGCTGTGTGACTGTGCGATGATCCCAGTCTCGCTGTGTGACTGTGCGATGATACCAGTCTCGCTGTGTGACTGTGCAATGATCGCAGTCTGACTCTTTGACTGCGCATTGATCCCAGTCTCACTGTGTAACTGTGCGATGATCGCAGTCTCACTGTGTGACTGTGCGATGATGCCAGTCTCACTGTGTGACTGTGCGATGATCCCAGCCTCACGGTGTGACTGTGCGTTGATCCCAGTCTCACTGTGTGACTGTGCGATGTTCCCAGTCTCACTGTGTGACTGTGCGATTAAAACCAGTCTTGCTGTGTGACTGTGCGATGTTCCCAATCTCACTGTGTGACTGTGCGATGATCCCAGTCTGACTGTGTGACTGTGCGATGATCCCAGTCTCACTGTGTGACTGTGCGATGATCCCAGTCTGACTGTGTGACTGTGCGATGATGCCAGTCTCTCTGTGTGAGTGTGCGATGATCCCAGTCTCACTGTGTGACTGTGCAATGATCCCAGTCTCGCTGTGTGACTGTGCAATTATCCGAGCCTCACTGTGTGAATGTGTGATGATCCGAGTCTCACTGTGTGACTGTGCGATGATCCCAGTCTCACTGTGTGACTGTGCGATGATCCAAATCTCGCTGTGTGACTGTGCGATGATCCCTGTCTCGCTGTGAGACTGTGCGATGTTCCCAGTCTCATTATGTCACCGTGCGATATACCCCTCTCACTGTGTGACTGTGCGATTATCCCAGTCTCACTGTGTGACTGTGCGATGATCCAAATCTCGCTGTGTGACTGTGCGGTGATCCCTGTCTCACTGTGTGACTGTGCGATCTTCCCAGTCTCATTGTGTCACTGGGCTATATACCCCTCTCACTGTGTGACTGTGCGATGATACCAGTTTCGTTGTGTGACTGTGCGATGATCCCAGTCTCACTGTGTCACTTTGTGATATACCCCTTTCATTGTGTGACTGTGCGATGATCCCAGTCTCGCTGTATGACAGTGCGACTTTCCCAGTCTCACTATGTGACTGTGCGATGTTCCCAGTCTCACTGTGTGACAGTGCGACATTCCCACTCTCACTGTGTAACTGTGCGATGATCCCAGTCTGACTGTGTGACTGTGCGATGATCCTGGTCTCATTATGTGACTGTGTGATGATCCGATACTCACTGTGTGTCTGTGCAATGATCCCAGTTTCAGTGTGACTATGCGATTAAACTAGTCTCACGGTGTGACGATGCAATGATCCCAGGGTCAGTGTTTGACTGGTGATGTTCCCAGTATAACATTATGACTTTTCGATGACCCAATCTCACTTTGTGACTGTGCAATGATCCCAATCTCACTGCGTGACTGTGCGATGATCCCAGTCTCACTGTTTGACTGTGCGATGATCCCAGTCTCACTGTGTGACTGTGCGATGATCCCAGTCTCAACTGTGTGACTGTGCGATGATCCCAGTCTCGCTGTGTGACTGTGCGATGATCCCAGTCTGACTGTGTGACTGTGCGATGATGCCAGTCTCACTGTGTGACTGTGCGATGATCCCAGTCTCACTGTGTGACTTTGCAATGATCCCAGTCTGACTGTGTGACTGTGAAATGATGCCTCTCTCTCTGTGTGACTGTGCGATGTTCCCAATCTCACTGTGTGACTGTGCGATGATCCCAGTCTCACGGTGTGAATGTGCGATGATCCCAGTCTCACTGTGTGACTGCGATGATCCCAGTCTGACTGTGTGACTGTGCGATGATCCCAGTCTCTCTGTGTGACTGTGCGATGATCCCAGTCTGACTGTGTGACTGTGCGATGATCCCAGTCTCTCTGTGTGACTGTGCGATGATCCCAGTCTCACTGTGTGACTGTGCGATGATCCCAGTCTCGCTGTGTGACTGTGCGATGTTCCAAATCTCACTGTGTGACTGTGTGATGATCCCAGTCTGACTGTGTGACTGTGCGATGATCCCAGTCTCGCTGTGTGACTGTGCGATGATGCCAGTCTCGCTGTGTGACTGTGCGATGATCGCAGTCTGACTCTTTCACTGCGCAATGATCCCAGTCTCACTGTGTAACTGTGCGATGATCGCAGTCTCACTGTGTGACTGTGCGATGATGCCAGTCTCACTGTGTGACTGTGCGATGATGCCAGTCTCACTGTGTGACTGTGCGATGTTCCCAGTCTCACTGTGTGACTGTGCGATGATCCCAGTTTCGCTGTGTGACTGTGCGATGATACCAGTCTCGATGTGTGACTGTGCGATGATCCCAGTCTCACTGTGTCACTGTGCGATGATCCCAGTCTCTCTGTGTGACAGTGCGGCATCCCAGTCTCACTGCGTGACTGTGCGATGATCCCAGTCACACTGTGTGACTGTGCGATGATCCCAGTCTCACTGTGTGACTGTGCGATGATCCCAGTCTCGCTGTGTGACTGTGCGATGATACCCGTCTCGCTGTGTGACTGTGCGATGATCCCAGTCTCACTGTGTGACTGTGCAATTTTCCCAGTCTCATTGTGTGACTGTGCGATGATCCCAGTCTCGCTGTCTGATTGTGAGATTGCCCAGTCTCGCTGTGTGACAGTGCGATGATCCCACTCTCACTGTGTGACTGTGCGATGATCCCAGTCTCGCTGTGTGGATGTGCGATGATCCCAGTCTCGCTGTGTGACTGTGCGATGATCCCAGTGTCACTGTGTGACTGTGCGATGATCACAGTCTCACTGTGTGACTGTGCGATGTTCCCAGTCTCACTGTGTGACTGTGCGATGTTCCCAGTCTGACTGTGTGACTGTGCGATCATCCCAGTCTCTCTGTGTGACTGTGCGATGATCCCAGTCTCATTGTGTGACTTTGCGATGATCCCAGTTCCAATTTGTGACTGTGCGATGATCCCAGTCTCCCTGTATGACTGTGCGATGCTCCCTGTCTCACTGTGTGAGTGTGCAATCATCCCAGTCTCACTGTGTGACTGTGCGATGATCCCTGTCTCACTGTGTGACTGTGCGATGATCCCTGTCTCACTGTGTGACTGTGCGATGATCCCAGTCTCACTGTGTGACTGTGCGATGATGCCAGTCTCACTGTGTGTCTGTGTGATGATCCCAGTCTCACGGTGTGACTGTGCGATGTTCCCAGTCTCACTGTGTGACAGTGCGACATTCCCACTTTCACTGTGTGACTGTGCGATGATCCCAGTCTGACTGTGTGACTGTGCGATGATCCAGGTCTCATTATGTGACTGTGTGATGATCCGATACTCACTGTGTGTCTGTGCAATGATCCCAGTTTCAGTGTGACTGTGCGATTAAACTAGTCTCACTGTGTGACGATGCAATGATCCCAGGGTCAGTGTTTGACTGGTGATGATCCCAGTATAACTTTATGACTTTTCGATGACCCAATCTCACTTTGTGACTGTGCAATGATCCCAATCTCGCTGCGTGAATGTGCGATGATCCCAGTCTCACTGTTTGACTGTGCGATGATCCCTGTCTCACTGTGTGACTGTGCGATGATCCCAGTCTCTCTGTGTGACTGTGCGATGATGCCAGTCTCACTGTGTGACTGTGCGATGATCCCAGTCTCGCTGTGTGACTGTGCGATGATCCCTTTCTGACTGTGTGACTGTGCAATGATGCCAGTCTCACTGTGTGACTGTGCGATGATCCCAGTCTCACTGTGTGACTTTGCGATGATCCCAGTCTGACTGTATGACTGTGAGATATTGCCAGTCTCTCTGTGTGACTGTCCGATGTTCCCAATCTCACTGTGTGACTGTGCGATGATGCCAGTCTCACTGTGTGACTGTGCGATGATCCCAGTCTCATGGTGTGACTGTGCGACGATCCCAGTCTTTCTGTGTGACTGCGATGATCCCAGTCTGACTGTGTGACTGTGCGATGATCCCAGTCTCCCTGTGTGACTGTGCGATGATCCCAGTCTGACTGTGTGACTGTGCGATGATCCCAGTCTCTCTGTGTGACTGTGCGATGATCCCAGTCTCACTGTGTGACTGTGCGATGATCGCAGTCTCGCTGTGTGACTGTGTGATGTTCCCAATCTCACTGTGTGACTGTGTGATGATCCCAGTCTGGCTGTGTGACTGTGCGATGATCCCAGTCTCGCTGTGTGACTGTGCGATGATACCAGTCTCGCTGTGTGACTGTGCAATGATCGCAGTCTGACTCTTTGACTGCGCAATGATCCCAGTCTCACTGTCTAACTGTGCGATGATCGCAGTCTCACTGTGTGACTGTGCGATGATGCCAGTCTCACTGTGTGACTGTGCGATGATCCCAGCCTCACGGTGTGACTGTGCGTTGATCCCAGTCTCACTGTGTGACTGTGCGATGTTCCCAGTCTCACTGTGTGACTGTGCGAGTAAAACCAGTCTTGCTGTGTGACTGTGCGATGTTCCCAATCTCACTGTGTGACTGTGCGATGATCCCAGTCTGACTGTGTGACTGTGCAATGATCCCAGTCTCACTGTGTGACTGTGCGATGATCCCAGTCTGACTGTGTGACTGTGCGATGATGCCAGTCTCTCTGTGTGAGTGTGCGATGATCCCAGTCTCAATGTGTGACTGTGCAATGATCCCAGTCTCGCTGTGTGACTGTGCAATTATCCGAGCCTCACTGTGTGAATGTGTGATGATCCGAGTCTCACTGTGTGACTGTGCGATGATCCCAGTCTCACTGTGTGACTGTGCGATGATCCAAATCTCGCTGTGTGACTGTGCGATGATCCCTGTCTCGCTGTGAGACTGTGTGATGTTCCCAGTCTCATTATGTCACCGTGCGATATACCCCTCTCACTGTGTGACTGTGTGATTATCCCAGTCTCACTGTGTGACTGTGCGATGATCCAAATCTCGCTGTGTGACTGTGCGGTGATCCCTGTCTCACTGTGTGACTGTGCGATCTTCCCAGTCTCATTGTGTCACTGGGCTATATACCCCTCTCACTGTGTGACTGTGCGATGATACCAGTTTCGTTGTGTGACTGTGCGATGATCCCAGTCTCACTGTGTCACTTTGTGATATACCCCTTTCACTGTGTGACTGTGCGATGATCCCAGTCTCGCTGTATGACAGTGCGACTTTCCCAGTCTCACTGTGTGACTGTGCGATGTTCCCAGTCTCACTGTGTGACAGTGCGACATTCCCACTCTCACTGTGTAACTGTGCGATGATCCCCGTCTGACTGTGTGACTGTGCGATGATCCTGGTCTCATTATGTGACTGTGTGATGATCCGATACTCACTGTGTGTCTGTGCAATGATCCCAGTTTCAGTGTGACTATGCGATTAAACTAGTCTCACGGTGTGACGATGCAATGATCCCAGGGTCAGTGTTTGACTGGTGATGTTCCCAGTATAACATTATGACTTTTCGATGACTCAATCTCACTTTGTGACTGTGCAATGATCCCAATCTCGCTGCGTGACTTTGCGATGATCCCAGTCTCACTGTTTGACTGTGCGATGATCCCTGTCTCACTGTGTGACTGTGCGATGATCCCAGTCTCACTGTGTGACTGTGCGATGATCCCAGTCTCGCTGTGTGACTGTGCGATGATCCCAGTCTGACTGTGTGACTGTGCGATGATGCCAGTCTCACTGTGTGACTGTGCGATGATCCCAGTCTCACTGTGTGACTTTGCAATGATCCCAGTCTGACTGTGTGACTGTGAGATGATGCCTGTCTCTCTGTGTGACTGTGCGATGTTCCCAATCTCACTGTGTGACTGTGCGATGATCCCAGTCTCACGGTGTGAATGTGCGATGATCCCAGTCTAACTGTGTGACTGCGATGATCCCTGTCTGACTGTGTGACTGTGCGATGATGCCAGTCTCTCTGTGTGAGTGTGCGATGATCCCAGTCTGACTGTGTGACTGTGCGATGATGCCAGTCTCACTGTGTGACTGTGCGATGATCCCAGTCTCACTGTGTGACTTTGCAATGATCCCAGTCTGACTGTGTGACTGTGAGATGATGCCTGTCTCTCTGTGTGACTGTGCGATGTTCCCAATCTTACTGTGTGACTGTGCGATGATCCCAGTCTCACGGTGTGAATGTGCGATGATCCCAGTCTAACTGTGTGACTGCGATGATCCCAGTCTGACTGTGTGACTGTGCGATGATGCCAGTCTCTCTGTGTGAGTGTGCGATGATCCCAGTCTCACTGTGTGACTGTGCAATGATCCCAGTCTCGCTGTGTGACTGTGCAATTATCCGAGTCTCACTGTGTGAATGTGTGATGATCCGAGTCTCACTGTGTGACTGTGCGATGATCCCAGTCTCACTGTGTGACTGTGCGATGATCCAAATCTCGCTGTGTGACTGTGCGATGATCCCTGTCTCGCTGTGAGACTGTGCGATGTTCCCAGTCTCATTATGTCACCGTGCGATATACCCCTCTCACTGTGTGACTGTGCGATGATCCCAGTCTCACTGTGTGACTGTGCGATGATCCAAATCTCGCTGTGTGACTGTGCGATGATCCCTGTCTCACTGTGTGACTGTGCGATCTTCCCAGTCTCATTGTGTGACTGTGCTATATACCCCTCTCACTGTGTGACTGTGCGATGATACCAGTTTCGCTGTGTGACTGTGCGATGATCCCAGTCTCACTTTGTCACTTTGTGATATACCCCTTTCACTGTGTGACTGTGCGATGATCCCAGTCTCGCTGTATGACAGTGCGACTTTCCCAGTCTCACTGTGTGACTGTGCGATGATCCCAGTCTCTCTGTGTGACTGTGCGATGATCCCAGTCTGACTGTGTGACTGTGCGATGATCCCAGTCTCTTTGTGTGATTGTGCGATGATCCCAGTCTCACTGTGTGACTGTGCGATGATCCCAGTCGCGCTGTGTGACTGTGTGATGTTCCCAATCTCACTGTGTGACTGTGTGATGATCCCAGGCTGACTGTGTGACTGTGCGATGATCCCAGTCTCGCTGTGTGACTGTGCGATGATACCAGTCTCGCTGTGTGACTGTGCGATGATCGCAGTCTGACGTTTTGACTGCACAATGATCCCAGTCTCACTGTGTAACTGTGCGATGATCGCAGTCTCACTGTGTGACTGTGCGATGATGCCAGTCTCACTGTGTGACTGTGCGATGTTCCCAGTCTCACTGTGTGACTGTGCGATGATCCCAGTTTCGCTGTGTGACTGTGCGATGATACCAGTCTCGCTGTGTGACTGTGCGATGATCCCAGTCTCACTGTGTCACTGTGCGATGATCCCAGTCTCTCTGTGTGACAGTGTGGCATTCCCAGTCTCACTGCGTGACTGTGCGATGATCCCAGTCTCACTGTGTGACTGTGCGATGATCCCAGTCTCACTGTGTGACTGTGCGATGATCCCAGTCTTGCTGTGTGACTGTGCGATGATACCCGTCTCGCTGTGTGACTGTGCGATGATCCCAGTCTCACTGTGTGACTGTGCAATGTTCCAAGTCTCATTGTGTGACTGTGCGATGATCCCAGTCTCGCCGTCTGATTGTGAGATTGCCCAGTCTCGCTGTGTGACAGTGCGATGATCCCACTCTCACTGTGTGACTGTGCGATGATCCCAGTCTCACTGTGTGGATGTGCGATGATCCCAGTCTCGCTGTGTGACTGTGCGATGATCCCAGTGTCACTGTGTGACTGTGCGATGATCACAGTCTCACTGTGTGACTGTGCAATGTTCCCAGTCTCACTGTGTGAATGTGCGATGTTCCTAGTCTCACTGTGTGACTGTGCGATCATCCCAGTCTCTCTGTGTGACTGTGCGATCATCCCAATCTCACCGTTTACCTGTGTGATGATCCCAATTTCACTGTGTGACTGTGCGATGATCGCAATCTCGATGTGTGACAGTGCGACATTCCCAATCTCACTGTGTGACTGTGCGATGATCGCAATTTCGATGTGTGACTGTGCGATGATCCCAGTCTCACTGTGTAACTGTGCGATGTTCCCAGTCTCACTGTTTGACTGTGCGATGATCCCAGTCTCTCTGTGTGACTGTGCGATGATCCCAGTCTCACTGTGTGACTGTGCGATGATCCAAGTTTCACTGTGTATCTCTGCGATGTTTCCAGTCTCTCTGTGTGACTGTGCGATGATCCCAGTCTCTCTGTGTGACTGTGCCATGTTCCCTGTCTCACGGTGTGACTGTGCAATGTTCCCAGTCTCACTGTGTGACTGTGCGATGTTCCCAGTCTCACTGTGTGACTGTGCGATGTTCCCAGTCTGACTGTGTGACTGTGCGATGTTCCCAATCTCACTGTGTGACTGTGCGATCATCCCAGTCTCTCTGTGTGACTGTGCGATCATCCCAATCTCACCGTTTACCTGTGTGATGATCCCAATTTCACTGTGTGACTGTGCGATGATCGCAATTTCGATGTGTGACTGTGCGATGTTCCCAGTCTCACTGTTTGACTGTGCGATGATCCCAGTCTCACTGTGTGACTGTGCGATGATCCCAGTCTCACTGTGTGACTGTGCGATGATCCAAGTTTCACTGTGTATCTCTGCGATTTTTCCAGTCTCTCTGTGTGACTGTGCGATGATCCCAGTCTCTCTGTGTGACTGTGCCATGTTCCCAGTCTCACTGTGTGACTGTGCGATGTTCCCAGTCTCACTGTGTGACTGTGCGATGTTCCCAGTCTCACTGTGTGACTGTGCGATGATCCCAGTTTCGCTGTGTGACTGTGCGATGATCCCAGTCTCTCTGTGTGACAGTGCGACATTCCCAGTCTCACTGCGTGACTGTGCGATGATCCGAGTCTCACTGTGTGACTGTGCGATGATCCCAGTCTCACTGTGTGACTGTGCGATGATCCCAGTCTCGCTGTGTGACTGTGCGATGATCCCAGTCTCGCTGTGTGACTGTGCGATGATCCCAGTCTCACTGTGTGAATGTGCGATGATCCCAGTTTCCCTGTGCGACTGTGCGATGATCCCAGTCTCACTGTGTGACTGTGCAATTTCCCCAGTCTCATTGTGTGACTGTGCGATGATCCCAGTCTCGCTGTCTGATTGTATGATTGCCCAGTCTCGCTGTGTGACATTGCGATGATCCCACTCTTACTGTGTGACTGTGCGATGATCCCAGTCTCGCTCTGTGGTTGTGCGATGATCCCAGTCTCGCTGTGTGACTGTGCGATGATCCCAGTCTCACTGTGTGACTGTGCGATGATCACAGTCTCACTGTGTGCCTGTGCGATGATCCCTGTCTCACTGTCTGATTGTGTGATTGCCCAGTCTCGCTGTGTGACTGTGCGATGATCCCACTATCACTGTGTGACTGTGGGATGATCCCAGTCTCGCTGTGTGGATGTGCGATGATCCCAGGCTCGCTGTGTGACTGTGCGATGATCCCAGTCTCACTGTGTACATGTGTGATGATCCCAGTCTCACGGTGTGACAGTGCGACATTCCCAGTCTCACTGTGTGACTGTACGATGATCCCAGTCTCACTGTTTGACTGTGCGAGGATCCCAGTATCACTGTGTAACTCTGCGATGTTCCCAGTCTCTCTGTGTGACTGTGCCATGTTCCCAGTCTCACTGTTTGACTGTGCGATTTTCCCAGTCTCACTGTGTGACTGTGCGATGATCCCAGTCTCACTGTGTGACTGCGATGATCTCAGTCTCACTGTGTGACTGTGCGAAGTTCCCAGTCTCACTGTGTGACTGTGCGATGTTCCCAGTCTCACTGTGTGACTGTGCGATGATCCCAGTCTCTCTGTGTGACTGTGCGATGATCCCAATCTCACTGTGTACCTGTGTGATGATCCCAGTCTCACTGTGTGACTGTGCGATGATCCCAATCTCGATGTGTGACTGTGCGATGTTTCCAGTCTCACTGTGTGACTGTGCAATGATCCCAGTCTCACTGTGTAACTGTGCGATGATCCCAATCTCGATGTGTGACTGTGCGATGTTTCCAGTCTCGCTGTGTGACTGTGCGATGATCCCAGTCTCACTGTGTGACTGTGCAACGTTCCCAGTCTCACTGTGTGACTGTGCGATGATCCCAGTCTCTCTATGTGACAATGCGACATTCCTAGTCTCACTGTGTGACTGTGCGATGATCCCAGTCTCACTGTGTGACTGTGCGATGATCCCAATCTCGATGTGTGACTGTGCGATGATCCCAGTCTCGCTGTGTGACAGTGCGATCATCCAAGTCTCACTGTGTGACTGTGCGATCATCCCATTCTCACTGTGTGACTGTGCAATGTTCCCAGTCTCACTGTGTGAATGTGAGACATTCCCAGTCTCACTGTGTAACTGTGCGATGTTCCCAGTCTCACTGTGTGACTGTGCGATGTTCCCAGTCTCACTGTGTGACTTTTCGATGTTCCAAGTCCCACTGTGTGACTGTGCGATGATCCCTGTCTCACCGTGTGACTGTGCGATGATCCCAGTCTCGCTGCGTGACTGTGCGATGATACCAGTCTCTCTGTGTGACTGTGCGATGATCCCAGTCTCGCTATGTGACTGTGCGATGATCCCAGTCTCTCTGTGTGACAGTGCGACATTCCTAGTCTCACTGTGTGACTGTGCGATGATCCCAGTCTCACTGTGTGACTGTGCGATGATCCCAGTCTCTCTGTGTGACTGTGCGATGATCCCAGTCTCACTGTGTGACTGCGATGATCCCAATCTCACTGTGTACCTGTGTGATAATCCCAGTCTCACTGTGTGACTGTGCGATGATCCCAATCTCGCTGTGTGACTGTGCGATGATCCCAGCCTCATTGTGTGACTGTGGGATGATCCCAGTCTGTCTGTGTGACAGTGCGACATTCCCAGTATCACTATGTAACTGTGCGATGTTCCCAGTCTCACTGTGTGACTTTGCGATGTTCCCAGTCCCACTGTGTGACTGTGAGATGTTTCCAGTCTCGCTGTGTGTCTGTACGATGATCCCAGTCTCACTGTGTGACTGTGTGATGATCCCAGTCTCATTGTGTGACAGTGCGACATTCCCAGTTTCACTGTGTGACTGTGCGATGATCCCAGTCTCGCTGTGTGACTGTGCGATGATCCCAGTCTCACTGTCTGATTGTGTGATGATCCCAGTCTCGCTGTGTGACTGTGCGATGATCACAGTCTCACTGTGTGACTGTGCGATGATCCCTGTCTCACTGTCTGATTGTGTGATTGCCCAGTCTCGCTGTGTGACTGTGCGATGATCCCACTCTCACTGTGTGACTGTGCGATGATCCCAGTCTCGCTGTGTGGATGTGCAATGATCCCAGGCTCGCTGTGTGACTGTGCGATGATCCCAGTCTCACTGTGTACATGTGTGATGATCCCAGTCTCACGGTGTGACAGTGCGACATTCCCAGTCTCACTGTGTGACTGTGCGATGATCCCAGTATCACTGTGTAACTCTGCGATGTTCCCAGTCTCTCTGTGTGACTGTGCCATGTTCCCAGTCTCACTGTTTGACTGTGCGATTTTCCCAGTCTCACTGTGTGACTGTGCGATGATCCCAGTCTCACTGTGTGACTGCGATGATCCCAGTCTCACTGTGTGACTGTGCGAAGTTCCCAGTCTCACTGTGTGACTGTGCGATGTTCCCAGTCTCACTGTGTGACTGTGCGATGATCCCAGTCTCTCTGTGTGACTGTGCGATGATCCCAATCTCACTGTGTACCTGTGTGATGATCCCAGTCTCACTGTGTGACTGTGCGATGATCCCAATCTCGATGTGTGACTGTGCGATGTTTCCAGTCTCACTGTGTGACTGTGCAATGATCCCAGTCTCACTGTGTAACTGTGCGATGATCCCAATCTCGCTGTGTGACTGTGCGATGATCCCAGTCTCACTGTGTGACTGTGCAACGTTCCCAGTCTCACTGTATGACTGTGCGATGATCCCAGTCTCTCTATGTGACAATGCGACATTCCTAGTCTCACTGTGTGACTGTGCGATGATCCCAGTCTCACTGTGTGACTGTGCGATGATCCCAATCTCGATGTGTGACTGTGCGATGATCCCAGTCTCGCTGTGTGACAGTGCGATCATCCAAGTCTCACTGTGTGACTGTGCGATCATCCCATTCTCACTGTGTGACTGTGCGATGTTCCCAGTCTCACTGTGTGAATGTGAGACATTCCCAGTCTCACTGTGTAACTGTGCGATGTTCCCAGTCTCACTGTGTGACTGTGCGATGTTCCCAGTCTCACTGTGTGACTTTTAGATGTTCCAAGTCCCACTGTGTGACTGTGCGATCTTCCCAGTCTCATTGTGTCACTGTGCTATATACCCCTCTCACTGTGTGACTGTGCGATGATACCAGTTTTGCTGTGTGACTGTGCGATGATCCCAGTCTCAATGTGTCACTTTGTGATATACCCCTTTCACTGTGTGACTGTGCGATGATCCCAGTCTCACTGTGTGACTGTGCGATGATCCCGGTCTCTCTGTGTGACTGTGCGATGATCCCAGTCTCACTGTGTGACTGCGATGATCCCAATCTCACTGTGTACCTGTGTGATAATCCCAGTCTCACTGTGTGACTGTGCGATGATCCCAATCTCGCTGTGTGACTGTGCGATGATCCCAAGCTCATTGTGTGACTGTGCGATGATCCCAGTCTGTCTGTGTGACAGTGCGACATTCCCAGTCTGACTGTGTGACTGTGCGATGATGCCAGTCTCTCTGTGTGACTTTGCGATGTTCCCAGTCCCACTGTGTGACTGTGAGATGTTTCCAGTCTCGCTGTGTGTCTGTACGATGATCCCAGTCTCACTGTGTGACTGTGTGATGATCCCAGTCTCATTGTGTGACAGTGCGACATTCCCAGTTTCACTGTGTGACTGTGCGATGATCCCAGTCTCGCTGTGTGACTGTGCGATGATCCCAGTCTCACTGTCTGATTGTGTGATGATCCCAGTCTCGCTGTGTGACTGTGCGA
Organism: Isurus oxyrinchus; assembly: GCA_026770705.1. Lineage (NCBI taxonomy): Eukaryota > Metazoa > Chordata > Chondrichthyes > Lamniformes > Lamnidae > Isurus > Isurus oxyrinchus. The sequence goes on from JANJGN010000179.1 coordinate 248,025, forward strand.
TGATCACAGTCTCACTGTGTGCCTGTGCGATGATCCCTGTCTCACTGTCTGATTGTGTGATTGCCCAGTCTCGCTGTGTGACTGTGCGATGATCCCACTCTCACTGTGTGACTGTGCGATGATCCCAGTCTCGCTGTGTGGATGTGCAATGATCCCAGGCTCGCTGTGTGACTGTGCGATGATCCCAGTCTCACTGTGTACATGTGTGATGATCCCAGTCTCACGGTGTGACAGTGCGACATTCCCAGTCTCACTGTGTGACTGTGCGATGATCCCAGTCTCACTGTTTGACTGTGCGAGGATCCCAGTTTCACTGTGTAACTCTGCGATGTTCCCAGTCTCTCTGTGTGACTGTGCCATGTTCCCAGACTCACTGTTTGACTGTGCGATTTTCCCAGTCTCACTGTGTGACTGTGCGATGATCCCAGTCTCACTGTGTGACTGCGATGATCCCAGTCTCACTGTGTGACTGTGCGAAGTTCCCAGTCTCACTGTGTGACTGTGCGATGTTCCCAGTCTCACTGTGTGACTGTGCGATGATCCCAGTCTCACTGTCTGATTGTGTGATGATCCCAGTCTCGCTGTGTGACTGTGCGATGATCACAGTCTCACTGTGTGCCTGTGCGATGATCCCTGTCTCACTGTCTGATTGTGTGATTGCCCAGTCTCGCTGTGTGACTGTGCGATGATCCCACTCTCACTGTGTGACTGTGCGATGATCCCAGTCTCGCTGTGTGGATGTGCAATGATCCCAGGCTCGCTGTGTGACTGTGCGATGATCCCAGTCTCACTGTGTACATGTGTGATGATCCCAGTCTCACGGTGTGACAGTGCGACATTCCCAGTCTCACTGTGTGACTGTGCGATGATCCCAGTCTCACTGTTTGACTGTGCGAGGATCCCAGTTTCACTGTGTAACTCTGCGATGTTCCCAGTCTCTCTGTGTGACTGTGCCATGTTCCCAGTCTCACTGTTTGACTGTGCGATTTTCCCAGTCTCACTGTGTGACTGTGCGATGATCCCAGTCTCACTGTGTGACTGCGATGATCCCAGTCTCACTGTGTGACTGTGCGAAGTTCCCAGTCTCACTGTGTGACTGTGCGATGTTCCCAGTCTCACTGTGTGACTGTGCGATGATCCCAGTCTCTCTGTGTGACTGTGCGATGATCCCAATCTCACTGTGTACCTGTGTGATGATCCCAGTCTCACTGTGTGACTGTGCGATGATCCCAATCTCGATGTGTGACTGTGCGATGTTTCCAGTCTCACTGTGTGACTGTGCAATGATCCCAGTCTCACTGTGTAACTGTGCGATGATCCCAATCTCGCTGTGTGACTGTGCGATGATCCCAGTCTCACTGTGTGACTGTGCAACGTTCCCAGTCTCACTGTGTGACTGTGCGATGATCCCAGTCTCTCTATGTGACAATGCGACATTCCCAGTCTCGCTGCGTGACTGTGCGATGATACCAGTCTCTCTGTGTGACTGTGCGATGATCCCAGTCTCGCTATGTGACTGTGCGATGATCCCAGTCTCTCTGTGTGACAGTGCGACATTCCTAGTCTCACTGTGTGACTGTGCGATGATCCCAGTCTCACTGTGTGACTGTGCGATGATCCCGGTCTCTCTGTGTGACTGTGCGATGATCCCAGTCTCACTGTGTGACTGCGATGATCCCAATCTCACTGTGTACTTGTGTGATAATCCCAGTCTCACTGTGTGACTGTGCGATGATCCCAATCTCGCTGTGTGACTGTGCGATGATCCCAAGCTCATTGTGTGACTGTGCGATGATCCCAGTCTGTCTGTGTGACAGTGCGACATTCCCAGTCTGACTGTGTGACTGTGCGATGATGCCAGTCTCTCTGTGTGAGTGTGCGATGATCCCAGTCTCACTGTGTGACTGTGCGATGATGCCAGTCTCACTGTGTAACTGTGCGATGTTCCCAGTCTCACTGTGTGACTTTGCGATGTTCCCAGTCCCACTGTGTGACTGTGAGATGTTTCCAGTCTCGCTGTGTGTCTGTACGATGATCCCAGTCTCACTGTGTGACTGTGTGATGATCCCAGTCTCATTGTGTGACAGTGCGACATTCCCAGTTTCACTGTGTGACTGTGCGATGATCCCAGTCTCGCTGTGTGACTGTGCGATGATCCCAGTCTCACTGTCTGATTGTGTGATGATCCCAGTCTCGCTGTGTGACTGTGCGATGATCACAGTCTCACTGTGTGCCTGTGCGATGATCCCTGTCTCACTGTCTGATTGTGTGATTGCCCAGTCTCGCTGTGTGACTGTGCGATGATCCCACTCTCACTGTGTGACTGTGCGATGATCCCAGTCTCGCTGTGTGGATGTGCAATGATCCCAGGCTCGCTGTGTGACTGTGCGATGATCCCAGTCTCACTGTGTACATGTGTGATGATCCCAGTCTCACGGTGTGACAGTGCGACATTCCCAGTCTCACTGTGTGACTGTGCGATGATCCCAGTATCACTGTTTGACTGTGCGAGGATCCCAGTTTCACTGTGTAACTCTGCGATGTTCCCAGTCTCTCTGTGTGACTGTGCCATGTTCCCAGTCTCACTGTTTGACTGTGCGATGTTCCCAGTCTCACTGTGTGACTGTGCGATGATCCCAGTCTCACTGTGTGACTGCGATGATCCCAGTCTCACTGTGTGACTGTGCGAAGTTCCCAGTCTCACTGTGTGACTGTGCGATGTTCCCAGTCTCACTGTGTGACTGTGCGATGATCCCAGTCTCTCTGTGTGACTGTGCGATGATCCCAATCTCACTGTGTACCTGTGTGATGATCCCAGTCTCACGGTGTGACTGTGCGATGATCCCAATCTCGATGTGTGACTGTGCGATGTTTCCAGTCTCACTGTGTGACTGTGCAATGATCCCAGTCTCACTGTGTAACTGTGCGATGATCCCAATCTCGATGTGTGACTGTGCGATGTTTCCAGTCTCGCTGTGTGACTGTGCGATGATCCCAGTCTCACTGTGTGACTGTGCAACGTTCCCAGTCTCACTGTGTGACTGTGCGATGATCCCAGTCTCTCTATGTGACAATGCGACATTCCTAGTCTCACTGTGTGACTGTGCGATGATCCCAGTCTCACTGTGTGACTGTGCGATGATCCCAATCTCGATGTGTGACTGTGCGATGATCCCAGTCTCGCTGTGTGACAGTGCGATCATCCAAGTCTCACTGTGTGACTGTGCGATCATCCCATTCTCACTGTGTGACTGTGCGATGTTCCCAGTCTCACTGTGTGAATGTGAGACATTCCCAGTCTCACTGTGTAACTGTGCGATGTTCCCAGTCTCACTGTGTGACTGTGCGATGTTCCCAGTCTCACTGTGTGACTTTTCGATGTTCCAAGTCCCACTGTGTGACTGTGCGATGATCCCTGTCTCACCGTGTGACTGTGCGATGATCCCAGTCTCGCTGCGTGACTGTGCGATGATACCAGTCTCTCTGTGTGACTGTGCGATGATCCCAGTCTCGCTATGTGACTGTGCGATGATCCCAGTCTCTCTGTGTGACAGTGCGACATTCCTAGTCTCACTGTGTGACTGTGCGATGATCCCAGTCTCACTGTGTGACTGTGCGATGATCCCAGTCTCTCTGTGTGACTGTGCGATGATCCCAGTCTCTCTGTGTGACTGTGCGATGATCCCAGTCTCACTGTGTGACTGCGATGATCCCAATCTCACTGTGTACCTGTGTGATAATCCCAGTCTCACTGTGTGACTGTGCGATGATCCCAATCTCGCTGTGTGACTGTGCGATGATCCCAGTCCCACTGTGTGACTGTGGGATGATCCCAGTCTGTCTGTGTGACAGTGCGACATTCCCAGTATCACTATGTAACTGTGCAATGTTCCCAGTCTCACTGTGTGACTTTGCGATGTTCCCAGTCCCACTGTGTGACTGTGAGATGTTTCCAGTCTCGCTGTGTGTCTGTACGATGATCCCAGTCTCACTGTGTGACTGTGTGATGATCCCAGTCTCATTGTGTGACAGTGCGACATTCCCAGTTTCACTGTGTGACTGTGCGATGATCCCAGTCTCGCTGTGTGACTGTGCGATGATCCCAGTCTCACTGTGTGATTGTGTGTTGATCCCAGTCTCGCTGTGTGACTGTGCGATGATCCCAGTCTCACTGTGTGACTGTGCGATGATCCCAGTCTGACTGTGTGACTGTGCGATGATCCCAGTCTCACTGTGTGACTGTGCGATGATCCCAGTCTCACTGTGTGACTGTGCGATGACCCCAGTCTCACTGTGTGACTGTGCGATGATCCCAGTCTCACTGTGTGAGTGTGCGATGTTCCCAGTCTCACTGTTTGACTGTGCGATGTTCCCAGTCACACTGTGTGACTGTGTGATGCTCCCAGTCTCACGCCGTGACTGTGCGATGATCCCAGTCTCACTGTTTGACTGTGCGATGATCCCAGTCTGACTGTGTGACTGTGCAATGATCCCAGTCTCACTGTGTGACTGTGCAATGTTCCCAGTCACATTGTGTGACTGTGTGACTGCGATGATCCCAGTCTCAATGTGTGACTATGCGATGATCCGAGTCTCACTGTGTGACTGTGCGATGCTCCCAGTCTGACTGTGTGACTGTGCGTTGTTCCCAGTCTCACTGTGTGACTGTGTGATGATCCCAGTCTCACTATGTGACTGTGCGTTGAGCCCAGTCTGACTCTGGGACATGACGATGATCCCAAGTCTCACTCTGGAACTGGGTGATGATCCTGGTCTCAGTATGGAATTGTGTGATGAACCCAGTCTCAATGTGGGTCTGTGCGATGATCCCAGTCTCACTGTGTGACTGTTTGATGATCCCAGTCTCTCTGTGTGACTGTGCGATGATCCCAGTCTCATTGTGTGACTGTGCGATGATCCCAGTCTGACTGTGTGACTGTGCGATGATCCCAGTCTCACTGTGTGACTGTTTGATGATCCCAGTCTCTCTGTGTGACTGTGCGATGATCCCAGTCTCACTGTTTGACTGTGCGAGGATCCCAGTTTCACTGTGTAACTCTGCGATGTTCCCAGTCTCTCTGTGTGACTGTGCCATGTTCCCAGTCTCACTGTTTGACTGTGCGATGTTCCCAGTCTCACTGTGTGACTGTGCGATGATCCCAGTCTCACTGTGTGACTGCGATGATCCCAGTCTCACTGTGTGACTGTGCGAAGTTCCCAGTCTCACTGTGTGACTGTGCGATGTTCCCAGTCTCACTGTGTGACTGTGCGATGATCCCAGTCTCTCTGTGTGACTGTGCGATGATCCCAATCTCACTGTGTACCTGTGTGATGATCCCAGTCTCACTGTGTGACTGTGCGATGATCCGAATCTCGATGTGTGACTGTGCGATGTTTCCAGTCTCACTGTGTGACTGTGCAATGATCCCAGTCTCACTGTGTAACTGTGCGATGATCCCAATCTCGATGTGTGACTGTGCGATGTTTCCAGTCTCGCTGTGTGACTGTTCGATGATCCCAGTCTCACTGTGTGACTGTGCAACGTTCCCAGTCTCACTGTGTGACTGTGCGATGATCCGAGTCTCTCTATGTGACAATGCGACATTCCTAGTCTCACTGTGTGACTGTGCGATGATCCCAGTCTCACTGTGTGACTGTGCGATGATCCCAATCTCGATGTGTGACTGTGCGATGATCCCAGTCTCGCTGTGTGACAGTGCGATCATCCAAGTCTCACTGTGTGACTGTGCGATCATCCCATTCTCACTGTGTGACTGTGCGATGTTCCCAGTCTCACTGTGTGAATGTGAGACATTCCCAGTCTCACTGTGTAACTGTGCGATGTTCCCAGTCTCACTGTGTGACTGTGCGATGTTCCCAGTCTCACTGTGTGACTTTTCGATGTTCCAAGTCCCACTGTGTGACTGTGCGATGATCCCTGTCTCACCGTGTGACTGTGCGATGATCCCAGTCTCGCTGCGTGACTGTGCGATGATACCAGTCTCTCTGTGTGACTGTGCGATGATCCCAGTCTCGCTATGTGACTGTGCGATGATCCCAGTCTCTCTGTGTGACAGTGCGACATTCCTAGTCTCACTGTGTGACTGTGCGATGATCCCAGTCTCACTGTGTGACTGTGCGATGATCCCGGTCTCTCTGTGTGACTGTGCGATGATCCCAGTCTCACTGTGTGACTGCGATGATCCCAATCTCACTGTGTACCTGTGTGATAATCCCAGTCTCACTGTGTGACTGTGCGATGATCCCAATCTCGCTGTGTGACTGTGCGATGATCGCTGTCTCACCGTGTGACTGTGCGATGATCCCAGTCTCGCTGCGTGACTGTGCGATGATACCAGTCTCTCTGTGTGACTGTGCGATGATCCCAGTCTCGCTATGTGACTGTGCGATGATCCCAGTCTCTCTGTGTGACTGTGCGATGATCCCAGTCTCACTGTGTGACTGCGATGATCCCAATCTCACTGTGTACCTGTGTGATAATCCCAGTATCACTATGTAACTGTGCAATGTTCCCAGTCTCACTGTGTGACTGTGAGATGTTTCCAGTCTCGCTGTGTGTCTGTACGATGATCCCAGTCTCACTGTGTGACTGTGTGATGATCCCAGTCTCATTGTGTGACAGTGCGACATTCCCAGTTTCACTGTGTGACTGTGCGATGATCCCAGTCTCGCTGTGTGACTGTGCGATGATCCCAGTCTCACTGTCTGATTGTGTGATGATCCCAGTCTCGCTGTGTGACTGTGCGATGATCCCAGTCTCACTGTGTGACTGTGCGATGATCCCAGTCTGACTGTGTGACTGTGCGATGATCCCAGTCTCACTGTGTGACTGTGCGATGATCCCAGTCTCACTGTGTGACTGTGCGATGATCCCAGTCTCACTGTGTGGATGTGCGATGATCCCAGTCTCGCTGTGTGGATGTGCGATGATCCCAGTCTCGCTGTGTGACTGTGCGATGATCCCAGTCTCGCTGTGTGACTGTGCGATGATCACAGTCTCACTGTGTGCCTGTGCGATGATCCCTGTCTCCCTGTCTGATTGTGTGATTGCCCAGTCTCGCTGTGTGACTGTGCGATGATCCCACTCTCACTGTGTGACTGTGCGATGATCCCAGTCTCGCTGTGTGGATGTGCGATGATCCCAGTCTCGCTGTGTGACTGTGCGATGATCCCAATCTCACTGTGTACCTGTGTGATGATCCCAGTCTCACTGTGTGACAGTGCGACATTCCCAGTCTCACGCTGTGACTGTGCGATGATCCCAGTTTCACTGTGTAACTCTGCAATGTTCCCAGTCTCTCTGTGTGACTGTGCCATGTTCCCAGTCTCACTGTGTGACTGTGCCATGTTCCCAGTCTCACTGTGTGACTGTGCGATGATCCCAGTCTCACTGTGTGACTGTGCGATCATCCCATTCTCACTGTGTGACTGTGCGATGTTCCCAGTCTCACTGTGTGAATGTGAGACATTCCCAGTCTCACTGTGTAACTGTGCGATGTTCCCAGTCTCACTGTGTGACTGTGCGATGTTCCCAGTCTCACTGTGTGACTTTTCGATGTTCCAAGTCCCACTGTGTGACTGTGCGATGATCCCTGTCTCACCGTGTGACTGTGCGATGATCCCAGTCTCGCTGCGTGACTGTGCGATGATACCAGTCTCTCTGTGTGACTGTGCGATGATCCCAGTCTCGCTATGTGACTGTGCGATGATCCCAGTCTCTCTGTGTGACAGTGCGACATTCCTAGTCTCACTGTGTGACTGTGCGATGATCCCAGTCTCACTGTGTGACTGTGCGATGATCCCGGTCTCTCTGTGTGACTGTGCGATGATCCCAGTCTCACTGTGTGACTGCGATGATCCCAATCTCACTGTGTACCTGTGTGATAATCCCAGTCTCACTGTGTGACTGTGCGATGATCCCAATCTCGCTGTGTGACTGTGCGATGATCCCAAGCTCATTGTGTGACTGTGCGATGATCCCAGTCTGTCTGTGTGACAGTGCGACATTCCCAGTCTGACTGTGTGACTGTGCGATGATGCCAGTCTCTCTGTGTGAGTGTGCGATGATCCCAGTCTCACTGTGTGACTGTGCGATGATGCCAGTCTCACTGCGTAACTGTGCGATGTTCCCAGTCTCACTGTGTGACTTTGCGATGTTCCCAGTCCCACTGTGTGACTGTGAGATGTTTCCAGTCTCGCTGTGTGTCTGTACGATGATCCCAGTCTCACTGTGTGACTGTGCGATGATCCCAGTCTCACTGTGTGACTGTGTGATGATCCCAGTCTCATTGTGTGACAGTGCGACATTCCCAGTTTCACTGTGTGACTGTGCGATGATCCCAGTCTCGCTGTGTGACTGTGCGATGATCCCAGTCTCACTGTCTGATTGTGTGATGATCCCAGTCTCGCTGTGTGACTGTGCGATGATCACAGTCTCACTGTGTGCCTGTGCGATGATCCCTGTCTCACTGTCTGATTGTGTGATTGCCCAGTCTCGCTGTGTGACTGTGCGATGATCCCACTCTCACTGTGTGACTGTGCGATGATCCCAGTCTCGCTGTGTGGATGTGCAATGATCCCAGGCTCGCTGTGTGACTGTGCGATGATCCCAGTCTCACTGTGTACATGTGTGATGATCCCAGTCTCACGGTGTGACAGTGCGACATTCCCAGTCTCACTGTGTGACTGTGCGATGATCCCAGTATCACTGTTTGACTGTGCGAGGATCCCAGTTTCACTGTGTAACTCTGCGATGTTCCCAGTCTCTCTGTGTGACTGTGCCATGTTCCCAGTCTCACTGTTTGACTGTGCGATGTTCCCAGTCTCACTGTGTGACTGTGCGATGATCCCAGTCTCACTGTGTGACTGCGATGATCCCAGTCTCACTGTGTGACTGTGCGAAGTTCCCAGTCTCACTGTGTGACTGTGCGATGTTCCCAGTCTCACTGTGTGACTGTGCGATGATCCCAGTCTCTCTGTGTGACTGTGCGATGATCCCAATCTCACTGTGTACCTGTGTGATGATCCCAGTCTCACGGTGTGACTGTGCGATGATCCCAATCTCGATGTGTGACTGTGCGATGTTTCCAGTCTCACTGTGTGACTGTGCAATGATCCCAGTCTCACTGTGTAACTGTGCGATGATCCCAATCTCGATGTGTGACTGTGCGATGTTTCCAGTCTCGCTGTGTGACTGTGCGATGATCCCAGTCTCACTGTGTGACTGTGCAACGTTCCCAGTCTCACTGTGTGACTGTGCGATGATCCGAGTCTCTCTATGTGACAATGCGACATTCCTAGTCTCACTGTGTGACTGTGCGATGATCCCAGTCTCACTGTGTGACTGTGCGATGATCCCAATCTCGATGTGTGACTGTGCGATGATCCCAGTCTCGCTGTGTGACAGTGCGATCATCCAAGTCTCACTGTGTGACTGTGCGATCATCCCATTCTCACTGTGTGACTGTGCGATGTTCCCAGTCTCACTGTGTGAATGTGAGACATTCCCAGTCTCACTGTGTAACTGTGCGATGTTCCCAGTCTCACTGTGTGACTGTGCGATGTTCCCAGTCTCACTGTGTGACTTTTCGATGTTCCAAGTCCCACTGTGTGACTGTGCGATGATCCCTGTCTCACCGTGTGACTGTGCGATGATCCCAGTCTCGCTGCGTGACTGTGCGATGATACCAGTCTCTCTGTGTGACTGTGCGATGATCCCAGTCTCGCTATGTGACTGTGCGATGATCCCAGTCTCTCTGTGTGACAGTGCGACATTCCTAGTCTCACTGTGTGACTGTGCGATGATCCCAGTCTCTCTGTGTGACTGTGCGATGATCCCAGTCTCACTGTGTGACTGCGATGATCCCAATCTCACTGTGTACCTGTGTGATAATCCCAGTCTCACTGTGTGACTGTGCGATGATCCCAATCTCGCTGTGTGACTGTGCGATGATCCCAGTCCCACTGTGTGACTGTGGGATGATCCCAGTCTGTCTGTGTGACAGTGCGACATTCCCAGTATCACTATGTAACTGTGCAATGTTCCCAGTCTCACTGTGTGACTTTGCGATGTTCCCAGTCCCACTGTGTGACTGTGAGATGTTTCCAGTCTCGCTGTGTGTCTGTACGATGATCCCAGTCTCACTGTGTGACTGTGTGATGATCCCAGTCTCATTGTGTGACAGTGCGACATTCCCAGTTTCACTGTGTGACTGTGCGATGATCCCAGTCTCGCTGTGTGACTGTGCGATGATCCCAGTCTCACTGTGTGATTGTGTGTTGATCCCAGTCTCGCTGTGTGACTGTGCGATGATCCCAGTCTCACTGTGTGACTGTGCGATGATCCCAGTCTGACTGTGTGACTGTGCGATGATCCCAGTCTCACTGTGTGACTGTGCGATGATCCCAGTCTCACTGTGTGACTGTGCGATGATCCCAGTCTCACTGTGTGACTGTGCGATGATCCCAGTCTCACTGTGTGAGTGTGCGATGTTCCCAGTCTCACTGTTTGACTGTGCGATGTTCCCAGTCACACTGTGTGACTGTGTGATGCTCCCAGTCTCACGCTGTGACTGTGCGATGATCCCAGTCTCACTGTTTGACTGTGCGATGATCCCAGTCTGACTGTGTGACTGTGCAATGATCCCAGTCTCACTGTGTGACTGTGCAATGTTCCCAGTCACATTGTGTGACTGTGTGACTGCGATGATCCCAGTCTCAATGTGTGACTATGCGATGATCCGAGTCTCACTGTGTGACTGTGCGATGCTCCCAGTCTGACTGTGTGACTGTGCGTTGTTCCCAGTCTCACTGTGTGACTGTGTGATGATCCCAGTCTCACTATGTGACTGTGCATTGAGCCCAGTCTGACTCTGGGACATGACGATGATCCCAAGTCTCACTCTGGAACTGGGTGATGATCCTGGTCTCAGTATGGAATTGTGTGATGAACCCAGTCTCAATGTGGGTCTGTGCGATGATCCCAGTCTCACTGTGTGACTGTTTGATGATCCCAGTCTCTCTGTGTGACTGTGCGATGATCCCAGTCTCATTGTGTGACTGTGCGATGATCCCAGTCTGACTGTGTGACTGTGCGATGATCCCAGTCTCACTGTGTGACTGTTTGATGATCCCAGTCTCTCTGTGTGACTGTGCGATGATCCCAGTCTCACTGTTTGACTGTGCGAGGATCCCAGTTTCACTGTGTAACTCTGCGATGTTCCCAGTCTCTCTGTGTGACTGTGCCATGTTCCCAGTCTCACTGTTTGACTGTGCGATGTTCCCAGTCTCACTGTGTGACTGTGCGATGATCCCAGTCTCACTGTGTGACTGCGATGATCCCAGTCTCACTGTGTGACTGTGCGAAGTTCCCAGTCTCACTGTGTGACTGTGCGATGTTCCCAGTCTCACTGTGTGACTGTGCGATGATCCCAGTCTCTCTGTGTGACTGTGCGATGATCCCAATCTCACTGTGTACCTGTGTGATGATCCCAGTCTCACTGTGTGACTGTGCGATGATCCGAATCTCGATGTGTGACTGTGCGATGTTTCCAGTCTCACTGTGTGACTGTGCAAAGATCCCAGTCTCACTGTGTAACTGTGCGATGATCCCAATCTCGATGTGTGACTGTGCGATGTTTCCAGTCTCGCTGTGTGACTGTTCGATGATCCCAGTCTCACTGTGTGACTGTGCAACGTTCCCAGTCTCACTGTGTGACTGTGCGATGATCCGAGTCTCTCTATGTGACAATGCGACATTCCTAGTCTCACTGTGTGACTGTGCGATGATCCCAGTCTCACTGTGTGACTGTGCGATGATCCCAATCTCGATGTGTGACTGTGCGATGATCCCAGTCTCGCTGTGTGACAGTGCGATCATCCAAGTCTCACTGTGTGACTGGGCGATCATCCCATTCTCACTGTGTGACTGTGCGATGTTCCCAGTCTCACTGTGTGAATGTGAGACATTCCCAGTCTCACTGTGTAACTGTGCGATGTTCCCAGTCTCACTGTGTGACTGTGCGATGTTCCCAGTCTCACTGTGTGACTTTTCGATGTTCCAAGTCCCACTGTGTGACTGTGCGATGATCGCTGTCTCACCGTGTGACTGTGCGATGATCCCAGTCTCGCTGCGTGACTGTGCGATGATACCAGTCTCTCTGTGTGACTGTGCGATGATCCCAGTCTCACTGTGTGACTGTGCGATGTTCCCAATCTCACCGTTTTCCTGTGTGATGATCCCAGTCTCACTGTGTGACTTTTCGATGTTCCAAGTCCCACTGTGTGACTGTGCGATGATCGCTGTCTCACCGTGTGACTGTGCGATGATCCCAGTCTCGCTGCGTGACTGTGCGATGATACCAGTCTCACTGTGTGACTTTTCGATGTTCCAAGTCCCACTGTGTGACTGTGCGATGATCGCTGTCTCACCGTGTGACTGTGCGATGATCCCAGTCTCGCTGCGTGACTGTGCGATGATACCAGTCTCTCTGTGTGACTGTGCGATGATCCCAGTCTCGCTATGTGACTGTGCGATGATCCCAGTCTCTCTGTGTGACTGTGCGATGATCCCAGTCTCACTGTGTGACTGCGATGATCCCAATCTCACTGTGTACCTGTGTGATAATCCCAGTATCACTATGTAACTGTGCAATGTTCCCAGTCTCACTGTGTGACTGTGAGATGTTTCCAGTCTCGCTGTGTGTCTGTACGATGATCCCAGTCTCACTGTGTGACTGTGTGATGATCCCAGTCTCATTGTGTGACAGTGCGACATTCCCAGTTTCACTGTGTGACTGTGCGATGATCCCAGTCTCGCTGTGTGACTGTGCGATGATCCCAGTCTCACTGTCTGATTGTGTGATGATCCCAGTCTCGCTGTGTGACTGTGCGATGATCCCAGTCTCACTGTGTGACTGTGCGATGATCCCAGTCTGACTGTGTGACTGTGCGATGATCCCAGTCTCACTGTGTGACTGTGCGATGATCCCAGTCTCACTGTGTGGATGTGCGATGATCCCAGTCTCGCTGTGTGGATGTGCGATGATCCCAGTCTCGCTGTGTGACTGTGCGATGATCCCAGTCTCGCTGTGTGACTGTGCGATGATCACAGTCTCACTGTGTGCCTGTGCGATGATCCCTGTCTCCCTGTCTGATTGTGTGATTGCCCAGTCTCGCTGTGTGACTGTGCGATGATCCCACTCTCACTGTGTGACTGTGCGATGATCCCAGTCTCGCTGTGTGGATGTGCGATGATCCCAGTCTCGCTGTGTGACTGTGCGATGATCCCAATCTCACTGTGTACCTGTGTGATGATCCCAGTCTCACTGTGTGACAGTGCGACATTCCCAGTCTCACGCTGTGACTGTGCGATGATCCCAGTTTCACTGTGTAACTCTGCAATGTTCCCAGTCTCTCTGTGTGACTGTGCCATGTTCCCAGTCTCACTGTGTGACTGTGCCATGTTCCCAGTCTCACTGTGTGACTGTGCGATGATCCCAGTCTCACTGTGTGTCTGTGCGATGTTCCCAGTCTCACTGTGTGACTGTGCGATGTTCCCAATCTCACCGTTTTCCTGTGTGATGATCCCAGTCTCACTGTGTGACTGTGCGATGATCCCAGTCTGACTGTGTGACTGTGCGATGATCCCAGTCTCACTGTGTGACTGGGCGATGATCCCAATCTCACTGTGTGACTGTGCGATGATCCCAGTCTCACTGTGTGACTGTGCGATGATCCCAGTCTCACTGTGTGACTGTGCGATGTTCCCAGTCTCACTGTTTGACTGTGCGATGTTCCCAGTCTCACTGTGTGACTGTGCGATGTTCCCAGTCTCACTGTTTGACTGTGCGATGTTCCCAGTCTCACGCTGTGACTGTGCGATGATCCCAGTCTCTCTGTGTGACTGTGAGATGATCCCGGTCTCACTGTGTGACTGTGCGATGATCCCAGTCTCACTGTGTGACTGTGCGATGATCCCAGTCTCGCTATGTTACTGTGCGATAATCCCAGTTTCCCTGTGTGACTGTGCAATTTTCCCAGTCTCATTGTTTGCCTGTGCGATGATCCCTTTCTCGCTGTCTGATTGTGTGATTGCCCAGTCTCGCTGTGTGACTGTGCGATGATCCCACTCTCACTGTGTGACTGTGCGATGATCCCAGTCTCGCTGTGTGGATGTGCGATGATCCCAGTCTCGCTGTGTGGATGTGCGATGATCCCAGTCTCGCTGTGTGACTGTGCGATGATCCCAGTCTCACTGTGTGACTGTGCGATGGTCTGAGTCTCACTGTGTGCCTGTGCGATGATCCCTGTCTCCCTGTCTGATTGTGTGATTGCCCAGTCTCGCTGTGTGACTGTGCGATGATCCCACTCTCACTGTGTGACTTTGCGATGTTCCCAGTCCCACTGTGTGACTGTGAGATGTTTCCAGTCTCGCTGTGTGTCTGTACGATGATCCCAGTCTCACTGTGTGACTGTGTGATGATCCCAGTTTCACTGTGTGACTGTGCGATGATCCCAGTCTCGCTGTGTGACTGTGCGATGATCCCAGTCTCACTGTGTGATTGTGTGATGATCCCAGTCTCGCTGTGTGACTGTGCGATGATCCCAGTCTCACTGTGTGACTGTGCGATGATCCCAGTCTGACTGTGTGACTGTGCGATGATCCCAGTCTCACTGTGTGACTGTGCGATGATCCCAGTCTCACTGTGTGACTGTGCGATGATCCCAGTCTCACTGTGTGACTGTGCGATGATCCCAGTCTCACTGTGTGAGTGTGCGATGTTCCCAGTCTCACTGTTTGACTGTGCGATGTTCCCAGTCACACTGTGTGACTGTGCGATGCTCCCAGTCTCACGCTGTGACTGTGCGATGATCCCAGTCTCACTGTTTGACTGTGCGATGATCCCAGTCTGACTGTGTGACTGTGCAATGATCCCAGTCTCACTGTGTGACTGTGCAATGTTCCCAGTCACATTGTGTGACTGTGTGACTGCGATGATCCCAGTCTCAATGTGTGACTATGCGGTGATCCGAGTCTCACTGTGTGACTGTGCGATGCTCCCAGTCTGACTGTGTGACTGTGCGTTGTTCCCAGTCTCACTGTGTGACTGTGTGATGATCCCAGTCTCACTATGTGACTGTGCGTTGAGCCCAGTCTGACTCTGGGACATGACGATGATCCCAAGTCTCACTCTGGAACTGGGTGATGATCCTGGTCTCAGTATGGAATTGTGTGATGAACCCAGTCTCAATGTGGGTCTGTGCGATGATCCCAGTCTCACTGTGTGACTGTTTGATGATCCCAGTCTCTCTGTGTGACTGTGCGATGATCCCAGTCTCATTGTGTGACTGTGCGATGATCCCAGTCTGACTGTGTGACTGTGCGATGATCCCAGTCTCACTGTGTGACTGTTTGATGATCCCAGTCTCTCTGTGTGACTGTGCGATGATCCCAGTCTCACTGTTTGACTGTGCGAGGATCCCAGTTTCACTGTGTAACTCTGCGATGTTCCCAGTCTCTCTGTGTGACTGTGCCATGTTCCCAGTCTCACTGTTTGACTGTGCGATGTTCCCAGTCTCACTGTGTGACTGTGCGATGATCCCAGTCTCACTGTGTGACTGCGATGATCCCAGTCTCACTGTGTGACTGTGCGAAGTTCCCAGTCTCACTGTGTGACTGTGCGATGTTCCCAGTCTCACTGTGTGACTGTGCGATGATCCCAGTCTCTCTGTGTGACTGTGCGATGATCCCAATCTCACTGTGTACCTGTGTGATGATCCCAGTCTCACTGTGTGACTGTGCGATGATCCCAATCTCGATGTGTGACTGTGCGATGTTTCCAGTCTCACTGTGTGACTGTGCAATGATCCCAGTCTCACTGTGTAACTGTGCGATGATCCCAATCTCGATGTGTGACTGTGCGATGTTTCCAGTCTCGCTGTGTGACTGTGCGATGATCCCAGTCTCACTGTGTGACTGTGCAACGTTCCCAGTCTCACTGTGTGACTGTGCGATGATCCGAGTCTCTCTATGTGACAATGCGACATTCCTAGTCTCACTGTGTGACTGTGCGATGATCCCAGTCTCACTGTGTGACTGTGCGATGATCCCAATCTCGATGTGTGACTGTGCGATGATCCCAGTCTCGCTGTGTGACAGTGCGATCATCCAAGTCTCACTGTGTGACTGTGCGATCATCCCATTCTCACTGTGTGACTGTGCGATGTTCCCAGTCTCACTGTGTGAATGTGAGACATTCCCAGTCTCACTGTGTAACTGTGCGATGTTCCCAGTCTCACTGTGTGACTGTGCGATGTTCCCAGTCTCACTGTGTGACTTTTCGATGTTCCAAGTCCCACTGTGTGACTGTGCGATGATCGCTGTCTCACCGTGTGACTGTGCGATGATCCCAGTCTCGCTGCGTGACTGTGCGATGATACCAGTCTCTCCGTGTGACTGTGCGATGATCCCAGTCTCGCTATGTGACTGTGCGATGATCCCAGTCTCTCTGTGTGACTGTGCGATGATCCCAGTCTCTCTGTGTGACTGTGCGATGATCCCAGTCTCACTGTGTGACTGCGATGATCCCAATCTCACTGTGTACCTGTGTGATAATCCCAGTCTCACTGTGTGACTGTGCGATGATCCCAATCTCGCTGTGTGACTGTGCGATGATCCCAGTCCCATTGTGTGACTTTGCGATGTTCCCAGTCCCACTGTGTGACTGTGAGATGTTTCCAGTCTCGCTGTGTGTCTGTACGATGATCCCAGTCTCACTGTGTGACTGTGTGATGATCCCAGTCTCATTGTGTGACAGTGCGACATTCCCAGTTTCACTGTGTGACTGTGCGATGATCCCAGTCTCGCTGTGTGACTGTGCGATGATCCCAGTCTCACTGTCTGATTGTGTGATGATCCCAGTCTCGCTGTGTGACTGTGCGATGATCCCAGTCTCACTGTGTGACTGTGCGATGATCCCAGTCTGACTGTGTGACTGTGCGATGATCCCAGTCTCACTGTGTGACTGTGCGATGATCCCAGTCTCACTGTGTGACTGTGCGATGATCCCAGTCTCACTGTGTGACTGTGCGATGATCCCAGTCTCACTGTGTGACTGTGCGATGTTCCCAGTCTCACTGTTTGACTGTGCGATGTTCCCAGTCTCACTGTGTGACTGTGCGATGTTCCCAGTCTCACTGTTTGACTGTGCGATGTTCCCAGTCTCACGCTGTGACTGTGCGATGATCCCAGTCTCTCTGTGTGACTGTGAGATGATCCCGGTCTCACTGTGTGACTGTGCGATGATCCCAGTCTCACTGTGTGACTGTGCGATGATCCCAGTCTCGCTATGTTACTGTGCGATAATCCCAGTTTCCCTGTGTGACTGTGCAATTTTCCCAGTCTCATTGTTTGCCTGTGCGATGATCCCTTTCTCGCTGTCTGATTGTGTGATTGCCCAGTCTCGCTGTGTGACTGTGCGATGATCCCACTCTCACTGTGTGACTGTGCGATGATCCCACTCTCACTGTGTGACTGTGCGATGATCCCAGTCTCGCTGTGTGGATGTGCGATGATCCCAGTCTCGCTGTGTGACTGTGCGATGATCCCAATCTCACTGTGTACCTGTGTGATGATCCCAGTCTCACTGTGTGACAGTGCGACATTCCCAGTCTCACGCTGTGACTGTGCGATGATCCCAGTTTCACTGTGTAACTCTGCAATGTTCCCAGTCTCTCTGTGTGACTGTGCCATGTTCCCAGTCTCACTGTGTGACTGTGCCATGTTCCCAGTCTCACTGTGTGACTGTGCGATGATCCCAGTCTCACTGTGTGTCTGTGCGATGTTCCCAGTCTCACTGTGTGACTGTGCGATGTTCCCAATCTCACCGTTTTCCTGTGTGATGATCCCAGTCTCACTGTGTGACTGTGCGATGATCCCAGTCTGACTGTGTGACTGTGCGATGATCCCAGTCTCACTGTGTGACTGTGCGATGATCCCAGTCTCACTGTGTGACTGTGCGATGATCCCAGTCTCACTGTGTGACTGTGCGATGATCCCAGTCTCACTGTGTGACTGTGCGATGTTCCCAGTCTCACTGTTTGACTGTGCGATGTTCCCAGTCTCACTGTGTGACTGTGCGATGTTCCCAGTCTCACTGTTTGACTGTGCGATGTTCCCAGTCTCACGCTGTGACTGTGCGATGATCCCAGTCTCTCTGTGTGACTGTGAGATGATCCCGGTCTCACTGTGTGACTGTGCGATGATCCCAGTCTCACTGTGTGACTGTGCGATGATCCCAGTCTCGCTATGTTACTGTGCGATAATCCCAGTTTCCCTGTGTGACTGTGCAATTTTCCCAGTCTCATTGTTTGCCTGTGCGATGATCCCTTTCTCGCTGTCTGATTGTGTGATTGCCCAGTCTCGCTGTGTGACTGTGCGATGATCCCACTCTCACTGTGTGACTGTGCGATGATCCCAGTCTCGCTGTGTGGATGTGCGATGATCCCAGTCTCGCTGTGTGGATGTGCGATGATCCCAGTCTCGCTGTGTGACTGTGCGATGATCCCAGTCTCACTGTGTGACTGTGCGATGGTCTGAGTCTCACTGTGTGCCTGTGCAATGATCCCTCTCTCCCTGTCTGATTGTGTGATTGCCCAGTCTCGCTGTGTGACTGTGCGATGATCCCACTCTCACTGTGTGACTGTGAGATGATCCCAGTCTCGCTGTGTGGATGTGCGATGATCCCAGTCTCGCTGTGTGACTGTGCGATGATCCCAATCTCACTGTGTACCTGTGTGATGATCCCAGTCTCACTGTGTGACAGTGCGACATTCCCAGTCTCACGCTGTGACTGTGCGATGATCCCAGTCTCACTGTGTGACTGTGCCATGTTCCCAGTCTCATTGTGTGACTGTGCCATGTTCCCAGTCTCACTGTGTGACTGTGCGATGATCCCAGTCTCACTGTGTGTCTGTGCCATGTTCCCAGTCTCACTGTGTGACTGTGCGATGTTCCCAATCTTACCGTTTTCCTGTGTGATGATCCCAGTCTCACTGTGTGACTGTGCGATGATCCCAATCTCGATGTGTGACTGTGCGATGTTCCCAGTCTCGCTGTGTGACTGTGCGATGATCCCAGTCTCACTGTGTGACTTTGCGATGTTCCCAGTCCCACTGTGTGACTGTGCGATGAACCCAGTCTCACTGTGTGACTGTGCGATGATCCCAGTCTCGCTGTGTGACTGTGCGATGATACCAGTCTCGCTGTGTGACTGTGCGATGATCCCAGTCTCACTGTGTGACTGTGCGATGATCCCAATCTCACTGTGTGACAGTGCGACATTCCCAGTCTCACTGTGTGACTGTGCGATGATCCCAGTCTCTCAGTGTGACTGTGCGATGATCCCAGTCTCTCTGTGTGACTGTGCGATGATCCCAGTCTCTCTGTGTGACTGTGCGATGATCCCAATCTCACTGTGTACCTGTGTGTTGATCCCTGTCTCACTGTGTGACTGTGCGATGATCCCAATCTCGATGTGTGACTGTGCGATGATCCCAGTCTCGCTGTGTGACTGTGCGATGATCCCAGTCTCACTGTGTGACTGTGCGATGATCCCAGTCTCACTGTGTGACTGTGCGATGTTCCCAGTCTCACTGTGTGACTGTGCGATGATCCCAGTCTCACTGTGTGACTGTGCGATGGTCTGAGTCTCACTGTGTGACTGTGCGATGATTCCAGTCTCACTGTTTGACTGTGCGATGATCCCAATCTCGATGTGTGACTGTGCGATGTTCCCAGTCTCATTGTGTGACTGTGCGATGATCCCAGTCTCACTGTGTGACTGTGCGATGATTCCAGTCTCACTGTTTGACTCTGCGATGATCCCAATCTCGATGTGTGACTGTGCGATGATCCCAGTCTCGCTGTGTGACTGTGCGATGATCCCAGTCTCTCTGTGTGACTGTGCGATGATCCCAATCTCACTGTGTACCTGTGTGTTGATCCCTGTCTCACTGTGTGACTGTGCGATGATCCCAATCTCGATGTGTGACTGTGCGATGATCCCAGTCTCGCTGTGTGACTGTGCGATGATCCCAGTCTCACTGTGTGACTGTGCGATGATCCCAGTCTCACTGTGTGACTGTGCGATGATCCCAATCTCGATGTGTGACTGTGCGATGTTCCCAGTCTCACTGTGTGACTGTGCAATGTTCCCAGTCTCACTGTGTGACTGTGCGATGATCCCAGTCTCACTGTGTGACTGTGCGATGATACCAGTCTCGCTGTGTGACTGTGAGATGATCCCAGTCTCACTGTGTGACTGTGCGATGATCCCAGTCTCACTGTGTGACTGTGCGATGATCCCAGTCCCACTGTGTGACTGGGCGATGTTCACAGTCCCACTGTTTGACTGTGCGATGTTCTCAGTCTCACTCTGTAACTGTGCAATGATCCCAGTCTCTCTGTGTGACAGTGTGACGTTCTCAGTCTGACTCTGTGACTGTGTGATGATCCCAGTCTCCCTGTGTGTCAGTGCGACATTCCCAGTCTCACAGTGTGACTGTGCGATGTTCCCAGTCTGACTGTGTGACTGCGATGATCCGAGTCTCACTGTGTGACTGTGCGATGATCCCATTCTGATTGTGTGACTGTGCGATGATACCAGTCTCGCTGTGTGTCTGTGCGATGTTCCCAATCTCTCTGTGTGACTGTGCAATTTTCCCAGTCTCACTGTGTGACTGTGCGATGATCCCAGTCTCACTGTGTGACTGTGAGATGATCCGAGTCTCACTGTGTGACTGTGCGATGATCCCAGTCTCGCTGTGTGACTGTGCAATGATCCCAGTCTCGCTGTGTGACTGTGCGATGATCCCAGTCTCGCTGTGTGACTGTGCGATGATCCCAGTCTCGCTGTGTGACTGTGCGATGTTCCCAATCTCACTGTGTGACTCTACGATTTTCCCTTTCTCACTGTGTGACTGTGCGATTAACCCATTCTTAATGTATGACTCTGCGATGACTGTTGAACTTTCCAGAATGTGTATGGCACGTAACCTCGCCACGCTGATATTTTCCCGTCTCTATTCCTTTCCCTCTCCGTTCTGAGGCTGTTACAGGAGGAAGAGGCTCCTCAGAGCACAGATGAGGCGGTTCGGATTATCCAGGTAGCTGAGCGAGGTCGCCAGGGACGTCTGAGAGCCAGGATCATGAGGGACATCTGGAGAGAGGAACAGCGGGAGAAGAACAGGAAACTATTGCCCCCTATCAGTATGGAGCCTGAAGCAGCTGCCACCCTGATCCAGAAGGTGGGTTCATGGGGCACATAGACAGAGAGTGTGGGGTACAGGGGCAGTGACACAGAGAGTGTGGGGTACAGGGGAATTGACACAGAGAGTGTGTCGTAGAGGGGAATAGACACAAAGAGTGTGGGGTACAGGGGCAGTGACAGAGCGGGTGTGGGGTACAGGGGCTTTGACACAGAGAGTGTGGGGTACAGAGGCAGTGACACAGAGAGAGAGTGGTTTACAGGGGCAGTGACACAGAAATTGTTGGGTTCAGGGGCAGTGAGACAGAGAGTGTGGGGTTCAGGGGTAGTGACACAGAGAGTGTGGGGTTCAGGGGCAGTGAGACAGAGAGTGTGGTGTTCAGGGGCAGTGACAAAGAGAGTGTGGGGTAGAGGGGCATTGACACAGAGAGTGTGGGGTACAGTGGCAGTGAGATAGAGACTGTGGGGTACAGGGGCAGTGACACAGAGAGTGTGGGGTTCAGCGGCAGTAACACAGAAAGTGTTGGGTACGGGGCAGTGACACAGTGAGTGTGGGGTACAGGGGCAGTGACACAGAGAGTGTGGGGACCAGGGGCACTGACACAGAAATTGTTGGGTATAGGGGCAGTGACACAGAGAGTGTGGGGTACCGGGGCAGTGACACAGAGTGTGTGGGGTACCGGGGCAGTGACACAGAGTGTGTGGGGAACAGGGGCACTTCACAGATTGTGGGGTACAGGGACAGTGACACAGAGAGTGTGGGGTACAGGGGCAGTGACACAGAGAGTGTGGGGTACCGGGGCAGTGACACAGAGTGTGTGGGGAACAGAGGCACTTCACAGATTGTGGGGTACAGGGACAGTGACACAGAGAGTGTGGGGTACAGGGGCATTGACACAGAGAGTGTGGGGTACAGGGGCAGTGACACAGAGAGTGTGGGGACCAGGGGCACTGACACAGAAATTGTTGGGTATAGGGGCAGTGACACAGAGAGTGTGGGGTACCGGGGCAGTGACACAGAGTGTGTGGGGTACCGGGGCAGTGACACAGAGTGTGTGGGGAACAGGGGCACTTCACAGATTGTGGGGTACAGGGACAGTGACACAGAGAGTGTGGGGTACAGGGGCAGTGACACAGAGAGTGTGGGGTACCGGGGCAGTGACACAGAGTGTGTGGGGAACAGAGGCACTTCACAGATTGTGGGGTACAGGGACAGTGACACAGAGAGTGTGGGGTACAGGGGCATTGACACAGAGAGTGTGGGGTACAGTGGCAGTGAGATAGAGACTGTTGGGTACAGGGGCAGTGACACAGAGAGTGTGGGGTTCAGGGGCAGTAACACAGAAAGTGTTGGGTACGGGGCAGTGACACAGTGAGTGTGGGGTACAGGGGCAGTGACACAGAGAGTGTGGGTTACATGGGCAGAGACGCAGAGAGTGTGTGGTACAAGGTCAGTGACACAGATAATGTGGGGTACAGGGGAAATGACACAGACAGTGTGGGGTACAGGGGCAGGGACACAGAGAGTGTGGGGTACAAGGCCAGTGACACAGTGAGTGTGGGTTACAGGGGCTGTGACATTGATAGTGTGGGGTATATTGGCAGTGACGTAGACAATGTGGGGTACAGAGATAGTGACACCGAGAGTGTGGGGTACAGAGGCAGTGACGCAGAGTTTGTGGAGTACAGGGGCAGTGACACAGAGAGTGTGGGGTACCGGGGCAGTGACACAGAGTGTGTGGGGTACCGGGGCAGTGACACAGAGTGTGTGGGGAACAGGGGCACTTCACAGATTGTGGGGTACAGGGACAGTGACACAGAGAGTGTGGGGTACAGGGGCAGTGACACAGAGAGTGTGGTGTACCGGGGCAGTGACACAGAGAGTGTGGGGTACCGGGGCAGTGACACAGAGTGTGTGGGGAACAGGGGCACTTCACAGATAATGTGGAGTACCGGGGCAATGACACAGAGAATGTGGGTTACAGGGTCTGTGACACAGAGAGTGTGGGTTACAGGGGAAATGACACACACAGTGTGGGTTACAGGGTCAGTGACACAGAGAGTGTGGGTTACAGAGTTAGTGACACGGAGAGTGTGGGGTACAGGGCCAGTGACACAGTGAGTGTAGGGTACAGGGGCTGTGACAGAGTGTGTGGGTTACGGAGGTAGTGACACAGAGAGTGTGGGGTACAGGTGACACAGAGAGTGTGGGGTACAGGGGCAGTGACACTGAGAGTGTGGGGTACAGGGGCAGTGACACAGAGAGTGTGTGGTACAGTTGCAGAGACACAGAGATTGTGGGGTACAGGGTCTGTGACACAGATAGTGTGGGGTACATGGGCAGTGACACAGAAAGTTTGGAGTACAGGGGCAGTGACACAGTGAGTGTGGGGTACAGGGCCAGTGACACAGAAATTGTTGGGTACAGGGGCAGTGACACAGAGAGTGTTGGGTACAGGGGCAGTGACACAGAGAGTGTTGGGTACAGGGGCAGTGACACAGAGAGTGTAGTGTACATGGACAGTGACGCAGAGAATGTGGGGTACAGAGATAGTGACACCGATAGTGCGCGGTACAGAGGTAGTGACACTGAGAGTGTCGGATACAGGTGACACAGAGAGTGTGGGGTACCGGGGCATTGAAACAGAGATTGTGGGGTACAGGGGCATTGAAACAGAGAGTGTGGGGTACAGGGTATGTGACACAGAGAGTGTGGGTACAGGGTCTGTGACACAGAGAGTGTGGGGTACAGGGGCAGTGACACAGAGATTGTGGGTTACAGGTTCTGTGACACAGAGAGTGTGGGGTACAGGGGCAGTGAGACAGAGAGTGTGGGGTACAGGGGCAGTGACACAGAGATTGTGGGGTAAATGGGCAGTGACACATAGAGTTTGGGGTACAGGGTCTGTGACACAGAGAGTGTGGGTTACAGGGTAAATGACACAGAGAGTGTGGGTTACAGGGGAAATGACACACACAGTGTGGGGTACAGGGGCAGTGACACAGAGAGTGTGGGTTACAGGGTCAGTGACACAGAGAGTGTGGGGTACAGGGGCAGTGACACAGAAATTGTTGGGTACAGGGGCAGTGACACAGAGAGTGTGGGGTATATGGGCAGAGACGCAGAGAATGTGTGGTACAAGGTCAGTGACACAGATAATGTGGGGTACAGGGGAAATGACACAGACAGTGTGGGGTACGAGGGCAGTCACACAGAGAGTGTGGGGTACAAGGCCAGTGACACAGTGAGTGTGGGTTACAGGGGCTGTGACATTGATAGTGTGGGGTACAGAGGCAGTGACGTGGAGAATGTGGGGTACAGAGATAGTGACGCAGAGTGTCTGAGGTACAGGGCCAGTGACACAGTGAGTGTGAGGTACAGGGGCAGTGACACAGAGAGTGTGGGGTACCGGGGCAGTGACACAGAGTGTGTGGGGAACAGGGGCACTTCACAGATTGTGGGGTACAGGGACAGTGACACAGAGAGTGTGGGGTACAAGGGCAGTGAGACAGATAATGTGGAGTACCGGGGCAATGACACAGAGAATGTGGGGTACAGGGTCAGTGACACAGAGAGTGTGGGGTACATGTTCAGTGACACGGAGAGTGTGGGGTACAGGTCCAGTGACACAGTGAGTGTGGGGTACAGGGGCAGTGACACAGTGAGTGTGGGGTACAGGGGCTGTGACAGAGTGTGTCGGGTACGGAGGTAGTGACACAGAGAGTGTGGGGTACAGGTGACACAGAGAGTGTGGGGTACAGGGGCAGTGACACAGAGAGTGTGCGATACAGCTGCAGAGACACAGAGATTGTGGGGTACAGGATCTGTGAAACAGATAGTGTGGGGTACAGGGGCAGTGACACAGAGAGTGTGGGGTACCGGGGCAGTGACACATAGAGTGTGGGGTACAGGGGCTGTGACAGAGTGTGGGTTACAGATGCAGTGACACAGAGAGTGTCGGGCACAGGTGCAGTGACACAGAGAGTGTGGGGTACAGGAGCAGTGAAACAGAGAGTGTAGGGTACAGGGGCAGTGACGTAGAGAGTGTGGGGTACAGGGGCAGTGACATCGAGAGTGTGGGATACAGAGGCAGTGACACAGAGTGTGGGTACAGAGGTAGTGACACAGAGAGTGTTGGGTACAGGTGACACAGAGTGTGGGGTACAGGGGCAGTGACACAGAGAGTTTGGTGTACAGGGGCAGTGACACAGAGAGTGTGGGGTACAGGGGCAGTGACATCAAGAGTGTGGGATACAGAGGCGGTGACACAGAGAGTGTGGGGTACAGGGGCAGTGACACAGAGAGTGCGGGGTACAGGTGACACAGAGAGTGTGGGGTACAGGGGCAGTGTCACAGAGAGTTTGGGGTACAGGGGCAGTGTCACAGAGAGTGTGGGGTACAGGGGCAGTGACTCAGAGAGTGTGGGGTACAGGGGCAGTGACATACAGAGTGTGGGGTGCAGGATCAGTGACACAGAGATTGTGGGGTACAGGGGCAGTGACACAAAGAGTGTGGGGTTCAGGGAGAGTGACACAGAGAGTGTGGGGTACAGGGGCAGTGACACAGTGTGAGGGGTACAGGGACAGTGACACAGAGTGTGTGGGGTACAGGCACAGTGACACAGAGAGTGTGGGGTACAGGCGCAGTGCCACAGATAGTGTGGGGTACAGGGGCAGTGTCACAGAGAGTGTGGGGTACAGGATCAGTGACACAGAGAGTGTGGGCTGCAGGGGCAGTGACACAGAGAGTGTGTGGTACAGCGGCAGTGACACAGAGATTGTGGGGTACAGGGGCAGAGATACAGAGAGTGTGGCGTACAGAGGCAGTGACGCAGAGTGTGTGGGGTACAGGGTCCGTGACACAGAGAGTGTAGTGTACAGGGACAGTGACACAGAGAGTGTGGGGTACAAGGGCAGTGACACAGAGATTGTGGGGTACAGGGGCAGCGACACAGACAGTGTGGGGTACAGGGTCAGTGACACGGAGAGTGTGGGGTACAGGGGTGACAGAGAGATTGTGGGGTACAGGGGCACTGACATAGAGAGTGTGGGGTACAGGGTCAGTGACACAGAGATTTTGGGGTACATTAGCATTGACACAGAGAGTGTAGGGTACAGGGTCCGTGACACAGATAGTATGGGGTACAGGGGCAATGACACAGAGAGTGTGGGGTACAGGGGCAGTGACACAGATAGTGTGGGGTACAGGGGCAGTGACACAGATAGTGTGGGGTACAGGGGCAATGACACAGAGAGTTTGGGTTACAGGGGCTTTGACACAGACAGTGTATGGTACAGGGGCAGTGACACAGATTATGTGGGGTACAGGCGCATTGACATAGAGAGTGTGGGGTACAGAGGCAGTGACACAGAGAGTGTGCGGTACAGAGGTAGTGACACAGAGAGTGTGGGGTACAGGTTCTGTGACACAGATAGTTTGGGGTACAGGGGCAGTGGCACGGAGAGTGTGGGGTACAGGGGCAGTGCAACAGAGTGTGTGGGGTACAGGGTCTGTGACACAGAGAGTTTGGGGTACAGGGGCAGTGACACAGCGAGTGTGGGGCACTGAGGCAGTGACACATAGAGTGTGGGGTACAGGGGCTGTGACAGAGTGTGGGTTACAGATGCAGTGACACAGAGAGTGTTGGGCACAGGTGCAGTGACACAGAGAGTGTGTGGTTAAGGGGCAGTGACACAGAGAGTGTGGGGTACAGGAGCAGTGAAACAGAGAGTGTAGGGTACAGGGGCAGTGACGTAGAGAGTGTGGGGTACAGGAAAGTGACATCGAGAGTGTGGGATACAGAGGCAGTGACACAGAGAGTGTGGGGTACAGGTGACATAGAGAGTGTGGGGTACAGGGGCAGTGACACAGATAGTTTGGGGTACAGGGGCAGTGACACAGAGAGTGTGGGGTACAGGGGCAGTGACATCGAGAGTGTGGGATACAGAGGCAGTGACACAGAGAGTGTGGGGTACAGGGGCAGTGACACAGAGAGTGTGGGGTACAGGTGACACAGAGAGTGTGGGGTACAGGGGCAGTGTCACAGAGAGTTTGGGGTACAGGGGCAGTGACACAGAGAGTGTGGGGTACAGGGGCAGTGACTCAGAGAGTGTGGGGTACAGGGGCAGTGACATACAGAGTGTGGGGTGCAGGATCAGTGACACAGAGATTGTGGGGTACAGCGGCAGTGACACAAAGAGTGTGGGGTTCAGGGAGTGTGACACAGAGAGTGTGGGGTACAGGGGCAGTGACACAGTGTGAGAGGTACAGGGACAGTGACACAGAGAGTGTGGGGTACAGGCGCAGTAACACAGAGTGTGGGGTACAGGGGCAGTGACACAGAGTGTGTGGGGTACAGGCACAGTGACACAGAGAGTGTGGGGTACAGGCGCAGTGCCACAGAGAGTGTGGGGTACAGGGGCAGTGACACAGAGAGTGTGGGGTACAGGATCAGTGACACAGGGAGTGTGGGCTGCAGGGGCAGTGACACAGGGAGTGTGTGGTACAGCGGCAGTGACACAGAGATTGTGGGGTACAGGGGCAGAAATACAGAGAGTGTGGCGTACAGAGGCAGTGACGCAGAGTGTGTGGGGTACAGGGTCCGTGACACAGAGAGTGTAGTGTACAGGGACAGTGACACAGAGAGTGTGGGGTACAAGGGCAGTGACACAGAGATTGTGGGGTACAGGGGCAGCGACACAGAGAGTGTGGGGTACAGGGGTGACAGAGAGATTGTGGGGTACAGGGGCACTGACATAGAGAGTGTGGGCTACAGGGGCAGTGACACAGAGAGTGTGTGGTACAGAGGTAGTGACACAGAGTGTGGGGTACAGGGTCAGTGACACAGAGATTTTGGGGTACATTAGCATTGACACAGAGAGTGTAGGGTACGGGGTCCGTGACACAGATAGTATGGGGTACAGGGGCAGTGACACAGAGAGTGTGGGGTACAGGGGCAGTGACACAGATTGTGTGGGGTACAGGGGCAATGACACAGAGAGTTTGGGTTACAGGGGCTTTGACACAGAGAGTGTATGGTACAGGGGCAGTGACACAGATTGTGTGGGGTACAGGCGCATTGACGTAGAGAGTGTGGGGTTCAGAGGCAGTGACACAGAGAGTGTGCGGTACAGAAGTAGTGACACAGAGAGTGTGGGATACAGGTTCTGTGACACAGATAGTTTATGGTACAGGGGCAGTGACACAGAGAGTGTGGGGTACAGGGGCAGTGACATCGAGAGTGTGGGATACAGAGGCAGTGACACAGAGAGTGTGGGGTACAGGGGCAGTGACACAGAGAGTGTGGGGTACAGGTGACACAGAGAGTGTGGGGTACAGGGGCAGTGTCACAGAGAGTTTGGGGTACAGGGGCAGTGACACAGAGAGTGTGGGGTACAGGGGCAGTGACTCAGAGAGTGTGGGGTACAGTGGCAGTGACATACAGAGTGTGGGGTGCAGGATCAGTGACACAGAGATTGTGGGGTACAGCGGCAGTGACACAAAGAGTGTGGGGTTCAGGGGCAGTGACACAGTGTGAGGGGTACAGGGACAGTGACACAAAGAGTGTGGGGTACAGGCGCAGTAACACAGAGTGTGGGGTACAGGTTCCGTGACACAGAGAGTGTAGTGTACAGGGACAGTGATACAGAGAGTGTGGGGTACAAGGGCAGTGACACAGAGATTGTGGGGTACAGGGGCAGCGACACAGAGAGTGTGGGGTACAGGGTCAGTGACACAGTGAGTGTGGGGTACAGGGGTGACAGAGAGATTGTGCGGTACAGGGGCACTGACATAGAGAGTGTGGGGTACAGGGGCAGTGACACAGAGAGTGTGTGGTACAGAGGTAGTGACACAGATAGTATGGGGTACAGGGGCAGTGACACAGAGAGTGTGGGGTACAGGGGCAGTGACACAGATAGTGTGGGGTACAGGGGCAATGACACAGAGAGTTTGGGTTACAGGGGCTTTGACACAGAGAGTGTATGGTACAGGAGCAGTGACACAGATTGTGTGGGGTACAGGCGCATTGACATAGAGAGTGTGGGGTACAGAGGCAGTGACACAGAGAGTGTGCGGTACAGAGGTAGTGACACAGAGAGTGTGGGGTACAGGTTCTATGACACAGATAGTTTGGGGTACAGGGGCAGTGGCACGGAGAGTGTGGGGTACGGGGCAGTGCAA
Organism: Isurus oxyrinchus; assembly: GCA_026770705.1. Classification (NCBI taxonomy): domain Eukaryota; kingdom Metazoa; phylum Chordata; class Chondrichthyes; order Lamniformes; family Lamnidae; genus Isurus; species Isurus oxyrinchus. The sequence goes on from JANJGN010000179.1 coordinate 277,494, forward strand.
CAGAGTTTGTGGGGTACAGGGGCAGTGACACAGAGAGTGTGGGGCACTGAGGCAGTGACACAGAGAGTGTGGGGTACAGGGTCTGTGACACAGAGCGTTTGGGGTACAGGGGCAGTGACACAGAGAGTGTGGGGTACTGAGGCAGTGACACATAGAGTGTGGGGTACAGGGGCTGTGACAGAGTGTGGGTTACAGATGCAGTGACACAGAGAGTGTCGGGCACAGGTGCAGTGACACAGAGAGTGTGGGGTACAGGAGCAGTGAAACAGAGAGTGTAGGGTACAGGGGCAGTGACGTAGAGGGTGTGGGGTACAGGGGCAGTGACATCGAGAGTGTGGGATACAGAGGCAGTGACACAGAGTGTGGGTACAGAGGTAGTGACACAGAGAGTGTTGGGTACAGGTGACACAGAGAGTGTGGGGTACAGGGGCAGTGACACAGAGAGTATGGGGTACAGGGGCAGTGACACAGAGAGTGTGGGATACAGGGGCAGTGACATCGAGAGTGTGGAATACAGAGGCAGTGACACAGAGAGTGTGGGGTACAGGGGCAGTGACACAGAGAGTGTGGGGTACAGGTGACACAGAGAGTGTGGGGTACAGGGGCAGTGTCACAGAGAGTTTGGGGTACAGGGGCAGTTTCACAGAGAGTGTGGGGTACAGGGGCAGTGACTCAGAGAGTGTGGGGTACAGGGGCAGTGACATACAGAGTGTGGGGTGCAGGATCAGTGACACAGAGATTGTGGGGTACAGCGGCAGTGACACAAAGAGTGTGGGATTCAGGGAGAGTGACACAGAGAGTGTGGGGTACAGGGGCAGTGACACAGTGTGAGGGGTACAGGGACAGTGACACAGAGAGTGTGGGGTACAGGCGCAGTAACACAGAGTGTGGGGTACAGGGGCAGTGACACAGAGTGTGTGGGGTACAAGCACAGTGACACAGAGAGTGTGGGGTACAGGCGCAGTGCCACAGAGAGTGTGGGGTACAGGGGCAGTGACACAGAGAGTGTGGGGTACAGGATCAGTGACACAGAGAGTGTGGGCTGCAGGGGCAGTGACACAGAGAGTGTGTGGTACAGCGGCAGTGACACAGAGATTGTGGGGTACAGGGGCAGAGATACAGAGAGTGTGGCGTACAGAGGCAGTGACGCAGAGTGTGTGGGGTACAGGGTCCGTGACACAGAGAGTGTAGTGTACAGGGACAGTGACACAGAGAGTGTGGGGTACAAGGGCAGTGAAACAGAGATTGTGGGGTACAGGGGCAGCGACACAGAGAGTGTGGGGTACAGGGTCAGTGACACAGAGAGTGTGGGGTACAGGGGTGACAGAGAGAGTGTTGGGAACAGGAGCAGTGACACAGAGATTGTGGGGTTCAGGGGCAGTGAGACAGAGAGTGTGGATTTCAGGGGCACTGTCACAGAGTGTGTGGGGTACAGGGACAGTGACACAGAGAGTGTGGGTACAGGCGCAGTGACACAGAGATTGTGGGGTACAGGGGCAGTGACACCGGGAGTGTGGGGTACAGGGGCAGTGACACTGAGAGTGTGGGGTACACGGGGATTGACACAGAGAGTGTGGGGTACAGGGTCAGTGTCACCGGGAGTGTGGGGTACAGGGGCAGTGACACTGAGAGTGTGGGGTACATGGGGATTGACACAGAGAGTGTGGGTTACAGCGGGCACTGACACTGAGTGTCGGGTACAGGGGGCTCTGTCACTGAGTGTGGGGTAAAGTGAGTAATCTGTTATTTTGCAGCCTAGAGTTTTCCTTGCTATATTTATACAGAGGGATTGAAAACGTCCTGGGAACTTGGCCTGAGCTGACTTCAAATCAGTGATTGGAGAAGTGAAGGAATCTTTGCCCTGTGTAGTGATGAGTAAACTGCTTGGAACCATGTCTATAATAACGAGCATTTTGTACACAATTGCAAACAGAAATAATGGAACGAATAGGCAAGGGTAATGCAATAGCTGTAATATATTTGGATTTTTAAATGGCCTTTGATAAGGTACTGCATACTCAGAATTGACAGTTGGTACAGATAACAATGGATAACAAGCTGGCTGCAAAACAAACAGAGGGGGTTAAAGCTAGCTTGTCAGTCTGACAAAAAGTAGGAAGCGATTTTCCACAGGGATCGATGTTGGGGCCACTATTTATCATTATTTACATAAATGTCTTGGAGTCAGAAATCAAAAATACTATTTCTGTGTCTATGGAAGACAACAAATTGGAAGGTGTAGTTAACACAGGGGCAGACTGTGATCAGATACAGGAAGACGTGAATAAACTTGCAGAATAGGTATGTAGCTGACAGTGCAGTGTAGTTAAGGTGGTGTATTTTACTCTTTGGGCTGTAACTTCACTCTCCTCTACATATCAAGCTTCACCTTCAGCAGGTCAATCCATCTAATTGATATAAATTTCAAACAGAGAAGCAGGTGATTTATTAATACTTACTGTGTCCCTTTCACAGAATTGGAAAGGTTACAATCAGAGAAAACAAACCTCTCATGAACGGGAGGAAGAATTTGAGTTTATTGGAATGGTAAGTAAGCCAAATTGTGTGTGTGTGTCTGTGTGCCTGTGCGTATGCCTGCCTGTGTGGGTGTGTGTCTGTGTGCCAGCCTGTGTGTGTGTGTGTCCATGTGTGTGTGTGTCTTTGCGTCTGTGTGTGTGTGCGCATGCATGTGTGTGTGTGTGTGTGTGACTGTGTGTGTGTGCGCATGTGTGTGTCTGTGTGCATGGATGTGTGTGGTGTATCTGTGTGTGTGTACATATGTGTGTGTGTTTGTGTCTATGTGTATGCAAGTGTGTGTGTTTGCTGTGTGTTTGTGTGTGTCTGTGTTCATATATCATTGTGCCTGTGTTTCCATGCCTGTGCATTGTGTGTATGTGTGTACATACTTATGTCTGTGTGCATGCGTGTGTGTGTGCGTGTATGTGCGTGTACGTGTGTGTGTGCGTGTGTGTATCTGTGTGTGTGTGTGTGTATCAGTGTGAGTGTGTATCTGTATTTTTGTATCTGTCCATGTGTATGTGAATGTGGGTGTGCATATCAGGTCACACACACACTGACTCTCACTGGGGTACGGCTCCCACACACAGTGACTCTCACTGGGGTACGGGTCCCCCTCACACTGACTCTCACTAGGGTACGGGTCCCACACACAGTGACTCTCACTGGGGTACGGGTCCCACACACAGTGACTCTCACTGGGGTACGGGTCCCCCTCACACTGACTCTCACTGGGGTACGGGTCCCACACACAGTGACTCTCACTGGGGTACGGGTCCCACACACACTGACTCTCACTAGGGTACGGGTCCCACACACAGTGACTCTCACTGGGGTACGGGTCCCCCTCACACTGACTCTCACAGGGGTACGGGTCCCCTTCACACTGACTCTCACTGGGGTACAGGTCCCACACACACTGACTCTCACTAGGGTACGGATCCCACACACAGTGACTCTCACTGGGGTACGGGTCCCCCTCACACTGACTCTCACTGGGGTACGGGTCCCACACACAGTGACTCTCACTGGGGTACGGGTCCCCCTCACACTGACTCTCACTGGGGTACGGGTCCCACACACACTGACTCTCACTGGGGTACGGGTCCCACACACACTGACTCTCACTGCGGTACAGGTCCCTCACACACTGGGTTACGGGTTTTTTGTGGTACTGATGAGAATGCCCTCACTCATTCACCACTTGCCTGGGTCAGATCCAGTGCTTTGCTGCAGTGGGTGCTCTCAGTGTTACAGGGCCACAGGGAGACCCCTCTCAAGTGTTGAGGGGAGCCTGTCGATTCCCTGGTGATGGAACTGGACTTGTGCTGCTCCTTTGTCCGGGGTCAGAGCCTGACCTGATTGAAATGGTTGTTTGATTTGGAATTCTTGCTGCTGGTGTGTCACTGTGAAGGGTGAGCCAGAGTTGGAGAGGGAACAGAGCCTCACACTTTTACAGAAATCACTTCCTCATCATTTGAGAAATGCATGTATTTTTGTGGCTGGTATTTCTCTCCATTAGCGAGTGTTTAGTTCAGCGTTTTAAATAATTGACTGTTCCGAATGATATTTAAAATACATTTGGTGAGCAATGAGGCAATAAAGTGCTGAGATTTTTTTGATGACATACGACCGTTGACAAGACATCAGCAGTGGAGGAAGTTGGTCCAGATGCATATTAGAAACTCGTTACCAGCATCATTTCCAGACGTGTTTGATGATGGAGAGAAGCTTCTCTCTGCCTGCTATTGTTAATGGCACTCACTGCCAATAGGAACCCTGTTCTCACTCTGCTCCAGCCCCGTTAATGTAACATTTCTTACAAAAGACTTTCCAAATCGACAAATTGCATTCCGCTTAAAAACCATTGATTTTCCTATTAGCCACATCTCCATGGTAACCGGGAAAATAGCATATAGATTGCAAGAACATATATACACGTTTCCTGCTAATATGAAAATTATACTAACTCAGTAAATTAGCTGCCAGGAGCTCAGAGGGAGACCACTTCAACACACTTTCTCTCTCTTAACTTTCCACACAGCGCCAGGGTTAAAGGCACAGTCCACTCACTCCCCAAGGGTGGAGGGGCCGCAGTGCTGTCCCCACAGGGAGGAGAGAGGATATGCGGGAGGGGACAAAGGAGATGAGGAGAGGGGTACCTGGCGCAGGGTGGGGGGGGGCTGCATGACAGGCGTCAGGGTAGTGGGAGGCCCAGTTGTTAATCATTGAGCACATTGTGAGGAGTGTTGGTGAACAGTGAGATGGATCTGAAAGGCTCAGTGGGTGCACAGAGAGTCAAATCAACACTGGACAAAACTCTGGCACAAATACCCTAGAGAGGGGCATGAGAAAGAGGAATTTCAGGAAACCCGAGCTTTCAGAGCAATGAAACATGCTTTGTAAACTACCTGAGGCCCTTAGACCCCAGTTCACAATATCAACAACAGCAACTCCTTGAATACAGCATGCTTATTACAGGCCAACACTGACACTGGTATGAGGACAGGGATGGTGTGGGTACAAGGGGGGTGGGGGTACAAGGGGAGTGCAGGTACAGGGACAGTGTGGGTTCAGGGGGAGTCTGGGTTCGGGGGAGTGTGGGTACAGGGACCGTGTGGGTACATGGGAAGTGTGGGTTCAGGCGTAGTGTGGGTACAGGGACAGTGTGGGTACAGAGGGATTGTGGGCACAGGGGGAGTGTGGGCATGGGGGAGTGCAGGTACGGGGGAGTGTGGGTACAGGGGGAGTGTGGGTACAGAGGGAGAGTGGGCACAGAGGGAGTGTGTTTACAGGGACAGTGTGGGCACAAAGGGAGTGTGGGTACAGTGGGAGTGTGGGCACAGGGACAGTGTGGGTACAGGAGGAGTGTGGCTACAAAGGGAGTGTGGGTACAGTGGTAGTGTGGGTACAGGGGGAGTGTGGGTACATGGGGATTGTGGGTACAGGGACAGTAGGTACATAGACAGTGTGGGTACAGTGGGAGTGTGGGTACAGGGACAGTGCAGGTACAGTGACAGTGTAGGCACAGGGGGAGTGTATGTACAGGGGGAGTGTGGGTACAGGGGGAGTGTGGGTACAGGGACAGTGTAGGTATAGAGACAGCGTGGGTACAGTGGGAGTGTGGGTACAGGAAATGTGTGGTACAGTGGGAGTGTGGGTACAGGGACAGTGTAGGTACAGGGACAGTGTGGGTACAGGGACAGTGTGGGTACAGGGGAAGTGTGGGTACAGTGGGAGTGTGGGACAGGGACAGTGTGGGTACAGGGGAAGTGTGGGTAAAATGGGAATGTGGGTACAGGGACAATGTGGGTACAGGGACAGTGTGGGCACGGGGTCAGTGTGGGTACAGGGACAGTGTGGGTACAGGGATGGTATGAGTTCAGTGACTGTCAGGATAAACCTCCTGGAATGCTCCAGGTTTTGTTGATCCATGTTGATCAGAAGCTTTTTCTAACCCTTACTGCATCACCTCCCAGGCTTCCAGGGAAGATGCCATGAAACAGATCAACGCCAGTGTGAAGGTGGATGTGAATATGGAAACCAGGCACGCTCTCCAGCAGCAATACAAGGCTGAGTATGAGAAGGCGCAGCCCCTCATCAAGCAAACTGTGATGGACACCGAGGGTCCAGATATGAAGGAGACGTATCGCGAACAGATTCGACACTGGTTCATTGAGTGCTAGTAAGGGAGGATACTCAATGTCTTGGTACAGAGCGATGTAGCTGATATTTGGAGCAATGCATCAATGCTCTTCAATCTCTGAGTCAAACTCAAATCTCAGCAAAGATAAAAGCAAAATACTGCAGATGCTGGAAATCTGAAACAAAAACAGAAAATACTGGAAAAGCTCAGCCTGGTATAGACATCCTCACGGAATCATACCTTACAGATAATGTCCCAGACACCGCCATCACCAGCTCTGGTTATGTCTGACCCACCGACAGGACAGATCCAGTAGAGGTGGGGGCACAGTGGTATACAGTCAGGAGGGAGTTACCCTGGGAGTCCTCAACATCAACTCTGGACCCCATGAAGTCTCATGGCATCAGGTCAAACCTGGGCAAGGAAACCTCCTGCTGATTACCATGTACCGCCCTCCCTCAGCTGATGAATCAGTGCTTCTCCATGTTGAACACCACTTGGAGGTAGCACGAAGAATGGCAAGGGTGCAGAATGTACTCCATGTCCATCACCAAGAGTGGCTCGGTAGCACGATTACTGACTGAGCTGACCGAGTCCTAAAGGACATAGCTGCTAGACTGGGTCTGCAGCAGAAGGTGAGGGAACCAACAAGAGGGAAAAACATACTTGACCTCATCCTCACCAACCTGCCTGTCACAGATGCATCTGTCCATGACTGTATTGCTGGGAGTGACCACCACACAGTCATTGTGGAGACAAAGTCCCACCTTCACATTGAGGGTACCCTCCATCGTGTTGTGTCACACTACCACCGTGCTGAATGGGACAGATTTCACACAGATCTAGTAACTCAAGACTGGGCATCCATGAGGTGCTGTGGGCCATCAGCAGCAGCAGAATTGTACTCGAACACAATCTGTAACCTCATGGCCCAGCATATCCCCCACTCTCCCATTACCATCAAGCCAGGGGATCAACCCTGGTTCAATGAAGAGTGCAGGAGGACATGTCAGGAGCAGCACCAGGCATACCTAAAGATGAGGTGTCAGCCTGGTGAAGCTACAACACAGGGATACTTGTGTGTCAAACAGCATAAGCAGCAAGTGATAGACAGAGCTAAGCGATCCCACAACCGATGGATCAGATCTAAGCTCTGCAGTCCTGCCACATCCAGTCATAAATGTTGGTGGACAATTAAACAACTCACTGGAAGAGGAGGCTCCACAAATATCCCCATCCTCAATCACAGAATCACAGAATCACACAGTGCAGAAGAAGCCCTTCAGCCCATCAAGTCTGCACTGACACGTGAGAAACACCTGACCTACCTCCCTAATCCCATTTACCAGCACTTGGCCCATAGCCTTGAATGTTATGATGTGCCAAGTGCTCATCCAGGTACTTTTTAAAGGATGTGAAGCAACCCGCCTCCACCACCCTCCCAGGCAGCGCATTCCAGACCCTCACCACCCTCTGGGTAAAAAAGTTTTTCCTCACATCCCCCCTAAACCTCCTGCCCCTCACCTTGAACTTATGTCCCCTTGTGACTGACCCTTCAACTAAGGGGAACAGCTGCTCCCTATCCACCCTGTCCATGCCCCTCATAATCTTGTACACCTCGATCAGGTCACCCTTCAGTCTTCTCTGCTCTAACAAAACAACCCAAGTCGATCCAACCTCTCTTCATAACTTAAATGTTCCATCCCAGGCAACATCCTGGTGAATCTCCTCTGCACCCCCTCCAGTGCAATCACATCCTTCCTATAATGTGGCGACCAGAACTGCACACAGTACTCCAGCTGTGGCCTCACCAAGGTTCTATGCTACTCCAACATGACCTCCCTACTTTTGTAATCTATGCCTCGATTGATAAAGGCAAGTGTCCCATATGCCTTTTTCACCACCCCACTAACATGTCCCTCTGCCTTCAGAGATCTATGGACGCACACGCCAAGGTCCCTTTGTTCCTCAGAACTTCCTAGTGCCATGCCGTTCATTGAATACTTCCTTGTCAAATTACTCCTTCCAAAGTGTATCACCTCACACTTTTCAGGGTTAAATTCCATCTGCCACTTATCTGCCCATTTGACCATCCCGTCTATATCTTCCTGTAGCCCAAGACACTCAACCTCACTGTTAACCACCCGGCCAATCTTTGTGTCATCCACAAACTTACTAATCCTACCCCACACATAGTCATCTATGTCGTTTATATAAATGACAAATAATAGGGGACCCAGCACAGATCCCTGTGGTACACCACTGGACACTGGCTTCCAGTCACTAAAGCATCCTTCTGTCATCACCCTCTGTCTCCTACAACTAAGCCAATTTTGAATCCACCTTATCAAATTACCCTGTATCCCATGTGCCTTTGCCTTTTTTATAAGTGTCCCATGTGGGACCTTGTCAAAGGCTTTGCTGAAATCCATATAAACTACATCAACCGCACTACCCTCATCTACACACCTGGTCACCTCCTCCAAAAATTCAATCAAATTTGTTAGGCATAACCTCCCTCTGACAAAGTCATGCTGACTATCCCTGATCAAACCTTGTCTCTCCACGTGGAGATAGATTCTCTCCTTCAGAATTTTCTCCAATAGTTTCCCTACCACTGACGTGAGACTCACTGGCCTGTAGTTCCCTGGCTTATCTCTACAACCCTTCTTAAATAGTGGAACCACATTAGCTGTTCTCCAGTCCTCTGGTACCTCCCCCGTGGCCAGAGAGGAATTAAAAATTTGGGTCAGAGCCCCTGCGATCTCCTCCCTTGCCTCCCTCAGCAGTCTGGGACACAAATCATCTGGACCTGGACATTTGTCCACTTTTAAGCCTGCCAACACCTCCAATACCTTGTCACTCCCTATATCAATTTGTTTAAGAACCTCGCAGTCTCTCTCCCCGAGTTCGATACCTTCATTCTCATTCTCCTGGGTGAAGATGGATGTGAAGTGTTCATTCAACACTCTAGCGATGTCCTCTATGGCTCCACCCATAGATTGTCCCCTTGGTCCCTTATGGGCCCTACTCTTTCCCTGGTTATCCTCTTCCCATTGATATACTTATAGAATATCTTGGGATTTTCCCTCCTTTTACCAGACAGAGCTTTCTCATGTCCTCTCTTTGCTCTCCTAATTGCTTTCTTAAGCTCCACCCTGCACTGTCTGTACTCCACTAATGCCTCCACTGATTTGTTTCCCTTGTACCTGCTAAAAGTCTCTCTTTTCCTTCTCATCGTAACCTGAATATCTCTGGTCATCCATGGTTCTCTGGGCTTGTTACTCCTTCCTATCACCCTAGAGGGAACATGTTGAGCCTGTACCCTCCCCATTTCCTTTTTGAACACCCCCCACTGTTCCTCTGTAGATTTCCCCACAAGTAATTGTTCCCAGTCTACCTTGGCCAGATCCTGCCTTATTTTACTAAAATCCACTCTCCCCCAATCCAAAACATTTTTTTGCAACTTGTCGATTTCTTTGTCCATAATAAACTCAATGATGGAGGTGCCCAGTACATCAGTGTAAAAGATCAGGCTGAAGCATTCATAACAATCTTCAGCCAGAAGTGCCGAGTGGATGATCCATCTCAGTCTCCTCCAGAGGGCCCCAGCATCACAGGTGCCAGTCTTCAGCCAATTCGATTCACTCCACATGATATCAAGAAACGGCTGAAGGCACTGGATACTGCAAAGGCTATGGGCCCTGACAACATTCTAGCAATAGTACTGAAGACTTGTGCTCCAGAACTTGCCGCGCCCCTAGCCAAGATGTTCCAGTACAGCTACAACACTGGCATCTACCCGGCTATGTGGAAAATTTTCCAGGTATGTCCTGTACACAAAAAGCAGGACAAATCCAGCTGAACTAATTCCCACCCCATCAGACTACTCTCCATCATCAGTAAAGTAATGGAAGGGATCATCAACAGTGCTATCAAGCAGCACTTGCTTAGCAATAACCTGCTCACTGCCAGGACCACTCAGCTCCTGACCTCATTACAGCCTTGGTTCAAACATGGACAAAAGAGCTGAACTCCCGAGGTGAGTTCTGAGTGGCAGCCCTTGATTTTAAGTGTGGCCTCAAGGAGCCTGAGCAAAACTGGAGTCAATGGGAATCAGGGGAAAACTCTCCGCTGGTTGGAGTCATACCTAGCACAAAGGAAGATGTTTGTGGTTGTTGGAGGTCAGTCATCTCAGCTCCAGGACATCACTGCAGGAGTCCCTCAGGGTAGTGTCCTCGGCCCAACCATCTTCAGCTGCTTCATCAATGACCTTCCTTCCATCATAAGGTCAGAAGTGGGGATGTTCGCTGATGATTGCACAATGTTCAGCACCATTCGCAACTCCTCAGATACTGAAGCAGTCCATGTCCAAATGCAGCAAGACCTGGACAATATCCAGGCTTGGGCTGACAAGTGGCAAGTAACATTCGTGCCACACAAGTGTCAGGCAATGACCATATCCAACAAGAGAGAATCCAACCATCGCCCCTTGATGTTCAATAGCATTAACATCACTGAATCCCCCACTATCAACATCCTGGGGGTTACCATTGACCAGAAACTGAACTGGACTAGCCATATAAATACTGTGACTACAAGAGCAGGTCAGAGGCTGGGAATCCTGCAACAAGCAACTCACCTCCTGACTCCCCAAAGCCTGTCCACCATCTGCAAGGCACAAGTCAGGAGTGTGATGGAATACTCCCCACTTGCCTGGATGAGTGCAGCTCCCACAACACTCAAGAAGCTCAACACCATCCAGGACAAAGCAGCCCCGCTTGAATGGCACCACATCCACAAACCCCTGATCACTACCATCTAGAAGGACAAGGGCAGCAGATAGATGGGAACACCACCACCTGGAAGTTCCCCTCCAAGTCACTCACCATCCTGACTTGGAAATATATCACCGTTCCTTCACTGTCACTGGGTCAAAATCCTGGAACTCCCTCCCTAACAGCACTGTGGGTGTACCTACACCACATGGACTGCAGCAGTTCAAGAAGGCAGCTCACCACCACCTTCGCAAGGGCAACTAGGGATGGGCAATAAATGCTGGGCCAGCCAGCGAAGCCCACGTCCTGTGAATGAATAAATAAAAGACAAAGGCCTAGCAGCATCTGTGGAGAGAGGAACTAACCACTATCAGTAACACTCCATTTGTCCTTTCGTTCATGACATCTTTGTCATTCTCTCCTTTGCCCCCACCTATCTCTGGGCCGTCTCTCCAGCTCCACCAGCCACACCTCCCATTAACAGTGTAAATTTCATCACATCTCCACTTCTCTCCAGCTCTGAAGAAGGGTCAGACAGACTCGAAACGTTAACTCTGTTTCTCTCTCCACAGATTCTGCTTGATCTGCTGAGTTTTTCCAGCATTTACTGTTTTTGTTTCAAATCTCAGCGAAATGAGTTCTCTAATAGGAACAGAATGTTCACAAGCAAGGGAACTCAGCTAAAATTGTTCTTAATTCTTTCACAGGATGTGCACATCACTGGCACAGCCAGCGTTTGTTGCCCATCCCTAATAGCCCTTGAACTGAGTGGTTTGCTTCAGCCAATTCGATTCACTCCACGTGATATGAAGAAATCACTGAAGGCACTGGATACTGCAAAGGCTACGGGCCCTGATAATATTCCTGCCTCACCTCATGGCCGCCTCCTCCACCACTCAGCTTGTCAAAGACACTGCTTCCTGCAGGGAAGGGCCCAAAGGAGCAGACCAGTTCCCATGCCTGATGCTGTCACTTCACCATTGCTACTTGCTGCTGGAGAACCCTGTACACAATAATAATAAAAAACTGAAGTCCCATTTTTCTTATTCATTCACAGGATGTGGGCGTCGCTGGCTGGGCCAGCATTTATTGCCCATCCCTAGTTGCCCTTGAGAAGGTGGTGGTGAGCTGCCTTCTTGAACCGCTGCAGTCCATGTGGTGTAGGTACACCCACAGTGCTGTTAGGGTGGGAGTTCCAGGATTTTGACCCAGCGACAGTGAAGGAACGGTGATATATTTCCAAGTCAGGATGGTGAGTGACTTGGAGGGGAACTTCCAGGCGGTGATGTTCCCATCTGTCTGCTGCCCTTCTCCTTCTAGCTGGTAGTGGTCATGGGTTTGGAAGGTGCTGTTGAAGGAGCCTTGGTGAATTCCTGCAATGCATCTTGTAGATGGTACACACACTGCTGCTACTGTGTGTCGGTGGTGGAGGAAGTGAATGTTTGTGGAAGTGGTGGGGGATTCAGTGATGGTAATGCCATTGAATGTCAAGCGATGGTGGTTAGATTCTCTCTTGTTGGAGATGGTCATTGCCTGCCACTTGTGTGGTGTGAATGTTACTTGCCACTTGTCAGCCCAAGCCTGGATATTGTCCAGGTCTTGCTGCATTTGGACATGGACTGCTTCAGTATCTGAAGAGTTGCGAATGGTGCTGAACATTGTGCAATCATCAGCGGATATACCCACTTCTGACCTTATGATGGAAGGAAGGTCATTGATGAAGCAGCTGAAGATGGTTGGGCCGAGGACACTACCCTGAGGAACTCCTGCAGTGATGTCCTGGAGCTGAGATGACTGACCTCCAACACCCACAACCATCTTCCTTTGTGCTAGGTATGACTCCAACCAACGGAGAGTTTTCCCCCTGATTCCCATTGACTCCGGGCTCCTTGATGCTTTGACACTTGGTCTAATACTGCCTTGATGTCAAGGGCAGTCACTCTCACGTCAGAAACCTCGATGGTGGGATATACGAAAAATGAATTAGGAGCAGATATAGGTCATTCATCCGATTGAACCTGCTGCACCATTTACTGTGATCATAGCTGATCTGATTGTGGCCTTAGCTCCATGTTCCTGCCTGTCCTCCATAACCCTTAACTACCTTGTCGATTAGAAATCTAACTGAGCCTTGTGTAAATTCAATGGCTCAGCCTCCAGTGCTTTTTGAGAAATAGAATTCTATAGACGAATGACCATCTGAGAGAGAAAAACCAACACCTCATCTCCTTTTTAAGCAGCAGATCTCTTATTTTTAAACTGTGTCCCCTGGTTCTAGTCTCCCCCATGAGTGGAAACATCTTCCCAGTATCTCCGCTATCAGATCCCCCCAGGATCTTATATGTTTCAGTAGGATGAGATAGCTCTTCCTCATCTTCTCACTCATTGTCTGGTTTCCCACAGTAACACCTCTGGAAAGTTCCCTGATTATCCAACTGTACAGCAAGGGGGCTCTGACATCATCTTCGCTGAAAAAACTCCAGATCAGGTAGAACTTTGTTTTCTGAGAGATTTTTCTCAAATGGATGCATGTCACAATGAGTTTTAACCGTTAAAGTCAAGAGAATGTACTGACAGGCACAGAGCATGTCCAAATCCTGGAACTCCCTCCCTAACAGCACTGTGGGTGTACCTACACCACACGGACACAATCCTGGAACTCCCTCCCTAACAGCACTGTGGGTGTACCTACACCACATGGACACAATCCTGGAACTCCCTCCCTAACAGCACTGTGGGTGTACCTACACCACACGGACTGCAGCGGTTCAAGAAGGCAGCTCACCACCACCTTCTCAAGGGCAACTAGGGATGGGTAATAAATGCTGGCCCAGCCAACAACACCCAGGTCCCTTTAACAAATTATGAGGAAACAAACAGCCTATCCATCCAGCTGGGCTGTAACATGCTTTATGGAACTGACCCCCAACCCCCTCCCCAGCCCTCTATCCCTTCCCCCCTCTTCCCCCTACTCCCTTTATTTCCTTTTCCCTCTTTCCCTCTATTCCGGTTCTACCTCAGGAATCCATCTATTTGGACTCCATGGGCAGAATTCTGCCCTCCGTTGGCGTGTGTGCCCCTCCAGCTCGGTGGTGGGTGGGCAGACAGCTGATCCCCACCTCCAAAACAGGGCCCGCCGCCATTTTGAGTGGGTGGGCCAATGAAGTCCCGCTCAGTGGCCTGTCCGATGGGAATCGCTATGTATATCCTGTGCAGGGAGGGGGTGGGGGAGGGGGCTGGGATTCCCCAGCTGTCAAAGTGAGTGCGCTGCTCCCTGAGGCAGAGTCTGGTCTCAGGGAGATTCGTGACAGTCCAAAAAACTTTAAAAATAGAAAAATAAAAATATTTTAAACATATCCTCCTCATGTGACAATATCACACACGATGGGCCATGTTAATAAATATCGCAGAAACTGTATTAAAGTTTTTACAGACGGACATGAAGCTTCATCCGGCCAGTGGATGAGGTTCCCTGTATTATCAGGAGCTCCTGGCCTGACCGTCAGCCTTAAGCCTGGACAGGCAGGTCTTTAATGATCTTAATGACCCTCTCAATGGCCTCAATTGGCCATTCACAGGTCGGCAGGTGAACAGCTGATTCCGCTGTCCCCCCGCATTCCTGAATATTTAAAGGGACCGGGATGATGTCGGGGATTCCTCCCAATGTCATCCCCGCGTCAGTTTCCACTCGGCAAGCAGGCCCCGCCCCCAAATCACCAAGGGGGAAAGTTCAGGCCCATGTTGCAATCGTCCCATTTGACAGTGAGTCTGATTTCCCAACATTCCCCTAAAGTAAACCCTGCTCCATTTATTTAACTTCTTACTGACCAGTTATATTTGTGGCTCCAAACTGGACTCACATCGTTCATCCTTCCTTGTTTAATAAATCTTTTATTCTTTAGTTAAACATTTATCAGCTGACTCCTGTGACTCTGCTCAGTAGCCACTCTCCACGTTTCTACACAAAACATAAAAGTTAGGATCCATCAAGTCGGGAACCATCCTGGGACCTGGTTTTCCCAGTAGTAACGTCAGCTGGGATGGTGACACTCTCACTCAGCCAATGGAAGCCCTTCCTTATTTTAAACCCCCCTATCAGGTCACCTCTCGATGTTACATATTCCAGAAACTCGAGCTAAACTCTGCCTAATCGTTCCTGTCGATCAGAAGTCAGGTGGATCCCTTTTGATCTACTCGGTCTCAGGATGTGAGTACAAATGCCCAGCTCAGCAATGATTGCCCCTCCCTAGTTACCCCAGGAAGATGCCCACCAACCTTTCTATGATGTTTCATTTCTTTCCTCAGATGCTGCTGAGGCCTTAGACTTACCCAGACAGAGTGGGACTGGAGTCACGTGTGGTTCCACACCCGGGTGACAGGTTCCCTTCCCCAAAGGACATCACTGACCCAGCAGGGTTTTTTATGGCAGTTTTCCAGAGGGTGATGTTTCCTGGTAGTTTTCCAGAGGGTGATGTTTCCCGGTAGTTTTCCAGAAGGTCATTTTTCCTGGTAGTTTTCCAGATGGAGATGTTTCCTGGGAGATTTCCAGAGGGTTATTTTTCCCGGTTGTTTTCCAGAGGGTGATGTTTTCTGGTATCTTTCCAGAAGGTTATTTTTCCTGATAGTTATCCAGATGGAGATGTTTCCTGGTAGATTTCCAGAGGGTTATTTTTCCTGGTTCATTTCCAGAGGGTGATGTTTCCTGGCAAATTTCCAGCTGGTGATGTTTCCTGGTAGTTTTCCAGATGGTGATGTTGCCTGGTAGTTTTCCAGATGGTGATGTTTCCTGGTAGTTTTCCAGAAGGTTATTTTTTCTGGTAGTTTACCAGATGGTTATTTTTCCTGGTAGTTTTCCAGAGGGTGATGTTTCCTGGTAGTTTTCCATATGGTGATGTTCCCTGGTAGTTTTCCAGACGGTGATGTTTCCTAGTAGTTTTCCATATGGTAATGCATCCTGGTAGTTTTCCAGATGGTGATGTTTCCTGGTAGTTTTCCAGATGGTGATGTTTCCTGGTAGTTTTCCGGATGGTGTTGTTTCCGGGTAGTTTTCCAGATGTTGATGTATCCTGGTAGTATTCCAGAGGGTGATGTTTCCTGGTAGTTTTCCAGAAGACTATTTTTCCTGGTAGTTTTCCAGAGGTTGATGTTTCCTGGTAGTTTTCCAGAGGGTGATGGTTCCTGGTAGTTTTCTACATAGAGATGTTTCCTGGTAGTTTTCCAGCGGGTTATGTTTCCTGGTAATGTTCCAGATGGTGATGTTTCCTGTTAGTTTTGCAGAGGGTTATTTTTCATGGTAGTTTTGCAGATGGTGATGTTTTCTGGTGGTTTTCCAGAGGGTGATGTTTCCTTGTAGTTTTCCAGATGTTGATGTTTCCTGGTAATTTTCCAGAGGGTGATGTTTCCTGGTAGTTTTCCAGATCGTGATGTTTCCTGGTAGTTTTCCAGATCGTGATGTTTCCTGTTAGTATTCCAGAGATTGATTTTTCCTGGCAGTTTTCTAGAGGTTTATGTTTCCTGGTAGTTTTCCAGAGGGTGATGTTTCCTGGAAGGTTTCCAGAAGGTGATGTATCCTGTTAGTTTTCCAGAGGGTTATTCTTCTTCCTAGTTTTCCAGAGTGTGATGTTTCCTGGTAGTTTTCCAGAGGGTGTTGTTTCCTGGTAGTTTTCCAGAGAATGATGTTTCCTGGTTGTTCTCCAGATGTTGATGTTTCGTCGTAGTTTTCCAAAGGATGATGTTTTCTGCTAGTTTTCCAGATGGTGATGTTTCCTGGTACTTTTCCAGATGGTGATGTTTCCTGGTAGTTTTCCAGATGGTGATGTTTGCTGGTAGCATTCCAGAGGATGATGTTTCCTGGTAGTTTTCCAGATGGTGATGTTTCCTGGTAGTTTTCCAGAGGGTTATTTTGCCTTGTAGTTTGCCAGAGGGTGATGTATCCTGGTGGTTTTCCAGAGGGTGATGTTTCCTTGTAGTTTTCCAGATGGTGATGTTTCCTGGTAGTTTTCCAGAGGATGATGTTTCCTGGTAGTTTTCCAAATGGTGATGGCTCCTGGTAGTTTTACAGATGGTGATGTTTCCTGGTAGTTTACCAGATGTTGATGTTTCCTGGTAGTTTTCCAGAGTGTTATTTTTCCCGGTAGTTTTCCAGAGGGTGATGTTTCCCGGTAGTTTTCCATATGATGATGTTTCCTGGTAGTTTTCCGGATGGTGATGTTTCCTGGTAGTGCACCCGATGGTGATGTTTCCTGGTAGTTTTCCAGAGGGTTATTTTTCCTGGTAGTTTTCCAGATGGTGATGTTTCCATGCAGTTTTCCAGAGGGTTATTTTTCCTGGTAGTTTTCCATATGGTGATGTTTCCTTGTAGTTTTCCAGAGGGTGATGCTTCCTAGTAGTTTCCAGAGGGTTATTTTTCCTTGTAGTTTTCCAGATGGTGATATTTCCTGGTAGTTTTCCAGAGGGTGATGTTTCCTGGTAGTCTTCCAAATGGTGATGTTTCCTGGTATATTTCCAGAGGATGATGTTTCCTGGTAGTTTCCAGAGGGTGATCTTTCCTGTTAGTTTTCCAAATGGTGATGTTTCCTGGTAGATTTCCAGAGGCGTATTTTTGCTGGAAGTTTTCCAGATGGTGATGTTTCCTTGTAGTTTTCCAGAGGGTTGATGTTTCCTGGTAATTTACCAGAGGGTGATTTTTCCCAGTAGTCTTCCAGATGGTGATCTTTCCTGGCAGTTTTCCAGATTGCGATGTTTCCTGTTAATTTTCCAAAGGGTGATTTTTCCCGGTAGTCTTCCAGATGGTGATTTTTCCTGGTAGTTTTCCAGATGATGATGTATCCTGGTAGTTTTCGAGAGGGTGATGTTGCCTGGTAGTTTTCCATATGTTGATGTTTCCTGGTAGTTATCCAGAGGCTTATTTTTCCAGATAGTTTTTCAGATGTTGATGTTTCCTGGTTGTTTTCCAGTGTGTGATGTTTCCTGGTAGTTTTACAGAGGGTGATGTTTCCTGGTAGTTTTCCAGATGTTGATGTTTGCTGGTAGTTTTCCACAGGGTGATTTTTCCCTGTAGACATACAGATGGTCAGGTTTCCTGGTAGTTTTCCAGAGGGTGATCTTTCCTGGTAATTTTCCAGATGGTGATGTTTCCTGGTAATTTTCCAGAGGGTGTTCTTTCCTGGTTGTTTTCCAGAGTGTAATTTTCCTGGTAGTTTTCCAGAGGGTGTTGTTTCCTGGTAGTTTTCCAAACGGTGATGTTTCCTGGTAGTTTTCCAGATGGTGATGTTTCCTGGTAGTTTTCCAGAGTGTTATTATTCCTGGTTGTTTTCCAGAGTTTGATGTTTCCTGGTCGTTTTCCAGAGGGTGATGTTTCCAGGTAGATTTTGAGTGTGTGATGTTTCCTTTTAGATTTCCAGATGGTGATGTTTCCTGGTAGTTTTCCAGAGGGTGATGTTTCCTGTTAGTTTTCCAGAGGGTTATTTGTCTTCCTAGTTTTCCAGAGGGTGATGTTTCCTGGTTGAGTTCCAGATGTTGATGTTTCCTCATAGTTTTCCAAAGGATAATATTTTCTGGTAGTTTTGCAGATGGTGATGTTTCCTGGTAGCTTTCCAGATGGTGATGTTTCCTGATAGTTTTCCAAGATGATGATGTTTCCTGGTAGCATTCCAGAGGATGATGTTTCCTGGTAGTTTTCCAGAGGGTTATTTTGCCTTGTAGTTTGCCAGAGGGTGATGTTTTCCTGGTAGTTTTCCAGAGGGTGATGTTTCCTGGTAGTTTTCCAGATGATAATGTTTCCTGGTAGTTTTCCAGAGGATGATGTTTCCTGGTAGTTTTCCAGATGGTGATGGCTCCTGGTAGTTTACAAATGGTGATGTTTTCTGGTAGTTTACCAGATGTTGATGTTTCCTGGTAGTTTTCCAGAGACTTATTTTTCCCGGTAGTATTCCAGAGGGTGATGTTTCCTGGTAGTTTTCCGGATAGAGATGTTTCCTGGTAGTTTTCCAGATGGTGATGTTTCCTGGTAGTGTTCCAGATGGTGATGTTTCCTGGTAGTTTTCCAGAGGGTTATTTTTCCTGGTAGTTTTCCAGATGGTGATGTTTCCATGCAGTTTTCCAGAGGGTTATTTTTCCTGTAGTTTTCCAGATTGTGATGTTTTCTGGCAGTTTTCCAGTGGGTGACATTTCCTTGTAGTTTTCCAGATGGTGATGTCTTCTGGTAGTTTTCCATGTGGTGATGTTTCCTGGTGGCTTTCCAGATGGTGAATTTTCCTGGTAGTTTCCAGAGGGTTATTTTTCCTTGTAGTTTTACAGATGGTGACGTTTCCTAGTAGTTTTCCAGAGGGTGATGTTATCTGGTAGTTTTCCAGATGGTGATGTTTCCTGGTAGTTTTCCAGATGTTGAAGTTTCCTGGTAGTTTTTCAGAGAGTGATGTTTCCTGGTAGTGTTCCAAATTTTGATGTTTCCAGGTAGTTTTCCAGAGGGTGATTTTTCCCTGTAGTCTTCCAGATGGTGATGTTTCCTGGTAGTTTTCCAGAGGGTGGTTTTTCCCTGTAGTCTTCCAGATGGTGATATTTCCTGGTTGTTTACAACAGCATGATGTTTCCTGGTAGTTTTCCAGATGGTGATGTTTCCTGGTAGTTTTCCAGAGGGTGTTGTTTCTTGGTAGCTTTCCAGAGGGTGATGTTTCCTGGTAGTTTTCCAGATGGTGATGTTTCCAGCTAGTTTCCAGAGGGTTATTTTTCCTGGTAGTTTTCCAGAGGTTGATGTTTCCTCTTAGTTTTCCAGAGGGTCATGTTTCCTGGTATTTTTCCAGATTGTGATGATGCCTGGTAGTTTTCCTGAGGTTTATTTTTCCTTGTAGTTTTCCAGATGGTGATGTTTCCTGGTAGTTTTCCAGAGGCTTATTTTTCCAGGTAGTTTTTCAGATGTTGATGTTTCCTGCTGGTTTTCCGGTTGGTGATGTTCCATGGTAGTTTTCCAGATGGTGATGTTTCCTGCTAGTATACCAGATGTTGATGTTTGCTGGTAGTTTTCCACAGGGTAATTTTTCCCTGTAGACTTCCAGATGGTCATGTTTCCTGGTAGTTTTCCAGAGGGTGATGTTTCCTGGTAGTTTTCTAGAGGCTGATGTTTCCTGGTAGTTTTCCAGATGCTTTTTCCTGGTAGATTTCCAGATGGTGATCTTTTCTGGTAGTTATCCAGATGGTGATGTTTCCTGGTAGTGTTCCAGATGTTGATGTTTCCTGGTAGTTTTCCAGCGGGTTATGATTCCTCGTACTTTTCCAGATGGTGATTTTTCCTGGTAGTTTTCCAGAGGGTTATTTTCCTGGTAGTTTTCCAGTGGGTGTTGTTTCTTGGTAGTTTTCCAGAGGGTGATGTTTCCTGGTAGTTTTCCAGATGGTGATGTTTCTGGGTAGTTTCCAGAGGGTTATTTTTCCTGGTAGTTTTCCAGACGTTGATGTTTCCTCGTAGTTTTCCAGAGGGTGATGTTTCCTTGTAGTTTTCCAGATTGTGATGATTCCTGGTAGTTTTCCTGAGGTTTATCTTTCCTTGTAGTCTTCCAGATGGTGATGTTTCCTGATAGTTTTCCAGAGACTTATTTTTCCAGGTAGTTTTTCAGATGTTGATGTTTCCTCGTAGTTTTCCAGAGGGTGATGTTTCCTTGTAGTTTTCCAGATTGTGATGATTCCTGGTAGATTTCCTGAGGTTTATCTTTCCTTGTAGTTTTCCAGATGGTGATGTTTCCTGATCGTTTTCCAGAGGCTTATTTTTCCAGGTAGTTTTTCAGATGTTGATGTTTCCTTGTGGTTTTCCAGTTGGTGATGTTTCCTGGTAGTTTTCCAGAGGGTGATGTTTCCTGGTAGTTTTCCAGATGTTGATGTTTGCTGGTAGTTTTCCACAGGATGATTTTCCCTGTAGACCTCCAGATGGTCATGTTTCCTCGTAGTTTTCCAGAGGGTGATGTTTCTTGGCTGTTTTCCAGATGGTTATGTTTCCTGGTAGTTTTCCAGAGGATGATGTTTCCTCATAGTTTTCCAGTTGGTGATGTTTCCTGGTAGTTTTCCAGAGGGTGATGTTTCCTGCTAGTTTTCCAGATGTTGATGTGTGCTGGTAGTTTTCCACAGGGTGATTTTCCCTGTAGACTTCCAGATGGTCACGTTTCCTGGTAGTTTTCCAGAGGGTGATGTTCCCTGGTTGTTTCCAGATGGTGATGTTTCCTGGTTGTTTTCCAGAGGGTGACGTTTCCTGGTTGTTTTCCAGAGTGTAATTTTCCTGTTAGTTTTACAGAGGGTGTTGTTTCCTGGTAGTTTTCCAGAGGGTGATGTTTCCTCGTAGTTTTCCAGAGTGTTATTATTCCTGGTAGATTTCCAGAGTTTGATGTTTCCTGGTCGTTTTCCAGAGGGTGATGTTTCCTGGTCGTTTTCCAGATGGTGATATTTCCTGGTAGATTTCTAGAGGCTGATGTATCCTTTTAGATTTCCAGATGGTGATCTTTCCTGGTTGTTTTCCAGAGGGTGATGTTTCCTGGTAGTTTTGCAGATGGTGATGTTTCCTGGTAGTTTTCCAGGTGCTGATGTTTCCTGGTAGATTTCGAGAGGGTGATTTTTCCTGGTAGTTTTCCAGATGATGATGTTTCCTTATAGTTTTCCAGATGGTGATTTTTCCCTGTAGTCTTCCAGATGGTGATGTTTCCTGTTAGTTTTCCAGAGTGTGATGTTTCCTTGTAGTTTTCCAGCAGGTTATTTTCCTCATCTTTTTCCAGAGGGTGTTGTTGCTTGGTACTTTTCCAGAGGGTGATGTTCACTGGTAATTTTCCAGATGTTGATGTTTCCTGGTTGTGTTCCAGAGGGTGATGTTTCCTGGTAGTTTTCCAGAGGCTTATTTTTCCTGGTAGTTTTTCAGATGTTGATGTTTCCTTGTAGTTTTCCAGATGGTGATGTTTCCTGGTAGATTTCTTGATGTTGATGTTTCCTTGTAGTTTTCCACAGAGTGATTTTTCCCTTTCGTCTTCCAGATGTTGATTTTTCCTGGTAGTTTTCCAGAAAGTGATGTTTCCGGGTAGTTTTCCAGAGGGTGTCGTTTGCTGGTAGTTTTCCATAGGGTGATGTTTCCTGGTAGTTTTCCAGAATGTGATGTTTCCTGGTAGTTTTCCAGAGGGTTATTTTTCCTGGTAGTTTTCAAGAGTTTGATGTTCCCTTGTAGTTTTCCAGAGGGTGATGTTTCCTCGTAGTTTTCCAGATGGTGATGTTTTCTGGTAGTTTACCAGATGTTGATGTTTCCTGGTAGTTTTCCAGAGAGTTATGTTTCCTCGTACTTTTCCAGATGGTGATGTTTCCTGGTAGTTTTCCAGAGGGTTATTTTCCTGGTAGTTTTCCAGGGGGTGTTGTTTCTTGGTGGTTTTCCAGAGGGTGATGTTTCCTCGTGGTTTTCCAGATGGTGATGTTTCTGGGTAGTTTCCAGAGGGTTATTTTTCCTGGTAGTTTTCCAGAGGTTGATGTTTCCTGGTAGTTATCCAAAGGGTTATTTTTCCTGGTAGTTTTGCAGAGGGTGATGTTTCCTGGTAGCTTTCCACAGGGTGATGTTTCCTCGTAGTTTTCCAAAGGCTGATGTTTCCTAGTAGTTTTCCAGATGCTGATGTTTCCTGGTAGATTTCCAGAGGGTGATGTTTTCTGGAAGTTTTCCAGATGTTGATGTTTCCTAAAAGTTCTCCAGAGGGTTTTGTTTCCTGGTATTTTTCCAGATGGTAATGTTTCCTGGCAGTTTTCCAGAGGGTGATGTTTCTTGGTAGTTTTCCAGATGATGATGTTTCCTGTTAGTTTTCCAGATGGTGATGTTTCCTGATAGTTTACAAAAGGGTGATCTTTTCTGGTAGTTTTCCAGATGGTGATGTTTCCTGGTAGTGATGTTTCCTGGTAGTTTTCCACAGGGTGATTTATCCCTGTAGTCTTCCAGATGTTGATGTTTCCTGGTAGTTTTCCAGAAAGTGATGTTTCCTGGTAGTTTTCCAGTGAGTGTTGTTTGCTGGTAGTAATCCAGAGGGTGATGTTTCCTGGTAGTTTTCCAGACTGTGATGTTTCCTGGTAGTTTTCCAGAGTGTTATTTTTCCTGGTAGTTTCCCAGAGTTTGATGTTTCCTTGTAGTTTTCCAGAGAGTGATGTTTCCTGGTAGTTTTCCAGATGATGATGTTTCCTGTTAGTTTTCCAGAGGGTGATATTTCCCTGTAGTCTTCCAGATGGTGATGTTTGTTGATAGTTTAGAAAAGGGTGATTTTTCCTGGTAGTTTTCCAGATGGTGATGTTTCCTGGTAGTTTTCCACAGGGTGATTTTTCCCTGTAGTCTTCCAGATGTTGATGTTTCCTGGTAGTTTTCCAGAAAGTGATGTTTCCTGGTAGTTTTCCAGAGGCTGTTGTTTGCTGGTAGTAATCCAGAGGGTGATGTTTCCTGGTAGTTTTCCAGACTGTGATGTTTCCTGGTAGATTTCCAGAGGGTTATTTTTCCTGGTAGTTTCCCAGAGTTTGATGTCTCCTTGTAGTTTTCCAGAGGGTGATGTTTCCTGGTAGTTTTCCAGATGGTGATGTTTCCTCATAGATTTCGAGAGGGTGATGTTTCCTGGTAGATTTCCAGATGGTGATGTTTGCTGGTAGTTTTCCAGAGGGTAATGTCTCCTGCTTGCTTTCCAGAGGCTGAATTTTCCTGGTAGTTTTCCAGATGCTGATGTTTCCTGGTAGTTTTCCAGATGCTGATTTTTCCTGGTAGATTTCCAGATGGTGATGTTTCCTGGTATTTTTCCAGAGTGTTATTTTACTGGTAGTTTTCCAGAGGGTGTTGTTTCCTGGTAGTTTTCCAGAGGGTGATGTTTCCTGGTTGTTTTCCAGATAGTGATGTTTCCTGGTAGTTTTCCAGATGGTGATGTATCCTGGTAGTTTTCCAGAGTTTTATTTTTCCTGGTAGTTTTTCCGATCTTGATGTTTCCTGATTGATTTCCAGAGGGTGATGTTTCCTGTTAGTTTTCCAGATGGTGAGTTTTTCTGGTAGAATTCGAGAGGGTGATGTTTCCAGATGGTTTTCCAGATGTTAATATTTACTGGTAGTTTTCCAGAGGGTGATGTTTCCTGATAGTTTTCCAGAGGTTGATGTTTCCTGGTAGTTATCCAGAGGGTTATTTTTCCTGGTAGTTTTGCAGAGGGTGATGTTTCCTGGTAGTTTTCCAGAGGGTGATGTTTCCTGGTTGCTTTCCAGAGTGTTATTTTGCTGGTAGTTTTCCAGAGGGTGTTGTTTCCTGGTAGTTTGCCAGATGTTGATGTTTGCTGGTAGTTTTCCAGAGGGTTATGTTTCCTGGTAGTTTTGCAGAGGGTGATGTTTCCTGGCAGCTTTCCACAGGGTGATGTTTCCTCGTAGTTTTCCAAAGGCTGATGTTTCCTAGTAGTTTTCCAGATGCTGATGTTTCCTGCTAGTTTTCCAGATGTTGATTTGTGCTGGTAGTTTTCCACAAGGTGATTTTCCCTGTAGACTTACAGATGGTCACGTTTCCTGGTCGTTTTCCACAGGGTGATTGTTCCCAGTAGTCTTCCAGATGGTGATGTTTCCTCCTAGTTTTCCAGAGTTTGATGTTTCCTGTTAGTTTTCCAGATGGTGATGTTTCCTCATAGTTTTCCAGAGGATGATGTTTCCTGGTAGTTTTCCAGATGGTGATGTTTCCTCGTAGTTTTCCAATGGATGATGTTTCCTGGTTGTTTTCCAGAGTGTTATTTTACTGGTAGTTTTCCAGAGGGTGTTGTTTCCTGGTAGTTTGCCAGAGAGTGATGTTTCCTAGTAGTTTTCCAGATGGTGATGTTTCCTGTTAGTTTTCCAGAGGGTGATATTTCCATGTAGTCTTCCAGATGGTGATGTTTCCTGATAGTTTACAAAAGGGTGATGTTTCCTGGTAGTTTTCCAGATGGTGATGTTTCCTGGTAGTGATGTTCCTGGTAGTTTTCCACAGGGTCATTTTTCCCTGTAGTCTTCCAGATGTTGATGTTTCCTGGTAGTTTTCCAGAAAGTGATGTTTCCTGGTAGTTTTCCAGAGAGTGTTGTTTGCTGGTAGTAATCCAGAGGGTGATGTTTCCTGGTAGTTTTCCAGATTGTAATGTTTCCTGGTAGTTTTCCAGTAGGTTATTTTCCTGGTAGTTTCCCAGAGTTTGATGTTTCCTTGTAGTTTTCCAGAGGGTGATGTTTCCTGGTAGTTTTCCAGAGGGTGATGTTTCCTGGTTGTTTTCCAGAGTGTTATTTTACTGGTAGTTTTGCAGAGGGTGTTGTTTCCTGGTAGTTTTCCAGATAGTGATGTTTCCTGGTAGTTTTCCAGATGGTGATGTATCCTGCTGGTTTTCCAAAGTGTTATTTTTCCTGGTAGTTTTCCAGATCTTGATGTTTCCTGATTGATTTCCAGAGGGTGATGTTTCCTGTTAGTTTTCCAGATGATGAGTTTTTCTGGTAGAATTCGAGAGGGTGATGTTTCCAGATGGTTTTCCAGATGGTAATATTTCCTGGTAGTTTTCCAGAGAGTGATGTTTCCTGATAGTTTTCCAGAGGTTGATGTTTCCTGGTAGTTATCCAGAGGGTTATTTTTCCTGGTAGTTTTCCAGAGGGTGATGTTTCCTGCTAGCTTTCCACAGGGTGATGTTTCCTCGTAGGTTTCCAAAGGCTGATGTTTCCTAGTAGTTTTCCAGATGCTGATGTTTCCTGCTAGTTTGCCAGATGTTGATGTGTGCTGGTAGTTTTCCACAGGGTGATTTTCCCTATAGACTTCCAAATGGTCACATTTCCTGGTAGTTTTCCAGAGGGTGATGTTCCCTTGTAGTTTTCCAGATGGTGATGTTTCCTGGTTGTTTTCCAGAGGGTGACGTTTCCTGGTTGTTTTCCAGAGTGTAATTTTCCTGTTAGTTTTACAGAGGGTGTTGTTTCCTGGTAGTTTTCCAGAGGCTGATGTTTCCTGGTAGTTTTCCAGAGTGTTATTATTCCTGGTAGTTTTCCAGAGTTTGATGTTTCCTGGTCGTTTTCCAGAGGGTGATGTTTCCTGGTCGTTTTCCAGATGGTGATGTTTCCTGGTAGATTTCGAGAGGCTGATGTATCCTTTTAGATTTCCAGATGGTGATCTTTCCTGGTTGCTTTCCAGAGGGTGATGTTTCCTGGTAGTTTTCCAGTTGGTGATGTTTCCTGGTAGTTTTCCAGGTGCTGATGTTTCCTGGTAGATCTCGAGAGGGTGATTTTTCCTGGTAGTTTTCCAGATGATGATGTTTCCTTATAGATTTCCAGATGGTGATTTTTCCCTGTAGTCTTCCAGATGGTGATGTTTCCTGGTAGTTTTCCAGAGGGTGATGTTTCCTTATAGTTTTCCATGGGGATGATGTTTCCTGGTATTTTTCCAGATAGTGATGTTTCCTGGTAGATATGCAGTGGGTGATGTTTCCTTGTAGTTTTCCAGCAGGTTATTTTGCTCATCTTTTTCCAGAGGGTGTTGTTGCTTGGTACTTTTCCAGAGGGTGATGTTTGCTGGTAATTTTCCAGATGTTGATGTTTCCTGGTTGTGTTCCAGAGGGTGATGTTTCCTGGTAGTTTTCCAGAGGCTTATTTTTCCTGGTAGTTTTTCAGATGTTGATGTTTCCTTGTAGTTTCCCAGATGGTGATGTTTCCTGGTAGATTTCTTGATGTTGATGTTTCCTTGTAGTTTTCCACAGAGTGATTTTTCCCTTTCGTCTTCCAGATGTTGATTTTTCCTGGTAGTTTTCCAGAAAGTGATGTTTCCGGGTAGTTTTCCAGAGGGTGTCGTTTGCTGGTAGTTTTCCATAGGGTGATGTTTCCTGGTAGTTTTCCAGAATGTGATGTTTCCTGGTAGTTTTCCAGAGGGTTATTTTTTCCTGGTAGTTTTCAAGAGTTTGATGTTCCCTTGTAGTTTTCCAGAGGGTGATGTTTCCTCGTAGTTTTCCAGACTGTGATGTTTCCTGGTAGTTTTCCAGAGGGTTATTTTTCCAGGTAGTTTCCTAGAGTTTGATGTTTCCTTGTAGTTTTCCAGAGGGTGATGTTTCCTGGTAGTTTTCCAGAGGGTGATGTTTCCTGGTTGCTTTCCAGAGTGTTATTTTGCTGGTAGTTTTCCAGAGGGTGTTGTTTCCTGGTAGTTTGCCAGATGTTGATGTTTGCTGGTAGTTTTCCAGAGGGTTATGTTTCCTGGTAGTTTTGCAGAGGGTGATGTTTCCTGGCAGCTTTCCACAGGGTGATGTTTCCTCGTAGTTTTCCAAAGGCTGATGTTTCCTAGTAGTTTTCCAGATGCTGATGTTTCCTGCTAGTTTTCCAGATGTTGATTTGTGCTGGTAGTTTTCCACAAGGTGATTTTCCCTGTAGACTTACAGATGGTCACGTTTCCTGGTCGTTTTCCACAGGGTGATTGTTCCCAGTAGTCTTCCAGATGGTGATGTTTCCTCCTAGTTTTCCAGAGTTTGATGTTTCCTGTTAGTTTTCCAGATGGTGATGTTTCCTCATAGTTTTCCAGAGGATGATGTTTCCTGGTAGTTTTCCAGATGGTGATGTTTCCTCGTAGTTTTCCAATGGATGATGTTTCCTGGTTGTTTTCCAGAGTGTTATTTTACTGGTAGTTTTCCAGAGGGTGTTGTTTCCTGGTAGTTTGCCAGAGAGTGATGTTTCCTAGTAGTTTTCCAGATGGTGATGTTTCCTGTTAGTCTTCCAGAGGGTGATATTTCCATGTAGTCTTCCAGATGGTGATGTTTCCTGATAGTTTACAAAAGGGTGATGTTTCCTGGTAGTTTTCCAGATGGTGATGTTTCCTGGTAGTGATGTTCCTGGTAGTTTTCCACAGGGTGATTTTTCCCTGTAGTCTTCCAGATGTTGATGTTTCCTGGTAGTTTTCCAGAAAGTGATGTTTCCTGGTAGTTTTCCAGAGAGTGTTGTTTGCTGGTAGTAATCCAGAGGGTGATATTTCCTGGTAGTTTTCCAGTCTGTAATGTTTCCTGGTAGTTTTCCAGTAGGTTATTTTCCTGTTAGTTTCCCAGAGTTTGATGTTTCCTTGTAGTTTTCCAGAGGGTGATGTTTCCTGGTAGTTTTCCAGAGGGTGATGTTTCCTGGTTGTTTTCCAGAGTGTTATTTTACTGGTAGTTTTCCAGAGGGTGTTGTTTCCTGGTAGTTTTCCAGATAGTGATGTTTCCTGTTAGTTTTCCAGATGGTGAGTTTTTCTGGTAGAATTCGAGAGGGTGATGTTTCCAGATGGTTTTCCAGATGGTAATATTTCCTGGTAGTTTTCCAGAGAGTGATGTTTCCTGATAGTTTTCCAGAGGTTGATGTTTCCTGGTAGTTATCCAGAGCGTTATTTTTCCTGGTAGTTTTCCAGAGGGTGATGTTTCCTGCTAGCTTTCCACAGGGTGATGTTTCCTCGTAGGTTTCCAAAGGCTGATGTTTCCTAGTAGTTTTCCAGATGCTGATGTTTCCTGCTAGTTTTCCAGATGTTGATGTGTGCTGGTAGTTTTCCACAGGGTGATTTTCCCTATAGACTTCCAAATGGTCACATTTCCTGGTAGTTTTCCAGAGGTTGATGTTTCCTGGTAGTTTTCCAGAGTGTTATTATTCCTGGTAGATTTCCAGAGTTTGATGTTTCCTGGTCGTTTTCCAGAGGGTGATGTTTCCTGGTCGTTTTCCAGATGGTGATGTTTCCTGGTAGATTTCGAGAGGCTGATGTATCCTTTTAGATTTCCAGATGGTGATCTTTCCTGGTTGTTTTCCAGAGGGTGATGTTTCCTGGTAGTTTTCCAGTTGGTGATGTTTCCTGGTAGTTTTCCAGGTGCTGATGTTTCCTGGTAGATCTCGAGAGGGTGATTTTTCCTGGTAGTTTTCCAGATGATGATGTTTCCTTATAGATTTCCAGATTGTGATTTTTCCCTGTAGTCTTCCAGATGGTGATGTTTCCTGGTAGTTTTCCAGAGGGTGATGTTTCCTCATAGTTTTCCAGGGGATGATGTTTCCTGGTATTTTTCCAGATAGTGGTGTTTCCTGGTAGATTTCCAGAGGGTGATGTTTCCTTGTAGTTTTCCAGCAGGTTATTTTGCTCATCTTTTTCCAGAGGGTGTTGTTGCTTGGTACTTTTCCAGAGGGTGATGTTTGCTGGTAACTTTCCAGATGTTGATGTTTCCTGGTTGTGTTCCAGAGGGTGATGTTTCCTGGTAGTTTTCCAGAGGCTTATTTTTCCTGGTAGTTTTTTCAGATGTTGATGTTTCCTTGTAGTTTCCCAGATGGTGATGTTTCCTGGTAGATTTCTTGATGTTGATGTTTCCTTGTAGTTTTCCACAGAGTGATTTTTCCCTTTCGTCTTCCAGATGTTGATTTTTCCTGGTAGTTTTCCAGAAAGTGATGTTTCCGGGTAGTTTTCCAGAGGGTTATTTTTCCTGGTAGTTTTCAAGAGTTTGATGTTCCCTTGTAGTTTTCCAGAGGGTTATTTTCCCTGGTTGCTTTCCAGACTGTGATGTTTCCTGGTAGTTTTCCAGAGGGTTATTTTTCCAGGTAGTTTCCTAGAGTTTGATGTTTCCTTGTAGTTTTCCAGAGGGTGATGTTTCCTGGTAGTTTTCCAGAGGGTGATGTTTCCTGGTTGCTTTCCAGAGTGTTATTTTGCTGGTAGTTTTCCAGAGGGTGTTGTTTCCTGGTAGTTTTCCAGATAGTGATGTTTCCTGGTAGTTTTCCAGATGGTGATGTATCCTGGTAGTTTTCCAGAGTGTTATTTTTCCTGGTAGTTTTCCAGAGCTTGATGTTTCCTGATTGATTTCCAGAGGGTGATGTTTCCTGTTAGTTTTCCAGATGATGAGTTTTTCTGGTAGAATTCGAGAGGGTGATGTTTCCAGATGGTTTTCCAGATGGTAATATTTCCTGCTGGTTTTCCAGAGAATGATGTTTCCTGATAGTTTTCCAGAGGTTGATGTTTCCTGGTAGTTATCCAGAGGGTGATTGTTCCCAGTAGTTTTCCAGAGGGTGATGTTTCCTGCTAGCTTTCCACAGGGTGATGATTCCTCGTAGTTTTCCAAAGGCTCATGTTTCCTAGTAGTTTTCCAGATGCTGAATGTTCCTACTAGTTTTCCAGATGTTGATGTGTGCTGGTAGTTTTCCACAGGGTGATTTTCCCTATAGACTTCCAGATGATCACGTTTCCTGGTAGTTTTCCAGAGTGTAATTTTCCTGTTAGTTTTACAGAGGGTGTTGTTTCCTGGTTGTTTTCCAGAGGCTGATGTTTCCTGGTAGTTTTCCAGAGTGTTATTATTCCTGGTAGATTTCCAGAGTTTGATGTTTCCTGGTCGTTTTCCAGTGGGTGATGTTTCCTGGTCGTTTTCCAGATGGTGATGTTTCCTGGTAGATTTTGAGAGGCTGATGTATCCTTTTAGATTTCCAGATGGTGATCTTTCCTGGTTGTTTTCCAGAGGGTGATGTTTCCTGGTAGTTTTCCAGATGGTGATGTTTCTTGATAGTTTTCCAGGTGCTGATGGTTCCTGGTAGATTTCGAGAGGGTGATTTTTCCTGGTAGTTTTCCAGAGGATGATGTTTCCTTATAGTTTTCCAGATGGTGATTTTTCCCTGTAGTCTTCCAGATGGTGATGTTTCCTGTTAGTTTTCCAGAGGGTGATGTTTCCTCATAGTTTTCCAGGGGATGATGTTTCCTGGTATTTTTCCAGATAGTGATGTTTCCTGGTAGATTTTCAGAGGGTGATGTTTCCTTGTAGTTTTCCAGCAGGTTATTTTCCTCATCTTTTTCCAGAGGGTGTTGTTGCTTGGTACTTTTCCAGAGGGTGATGTTTGCTGGTAATTTTCCAGATGTTGATGTTTCCTGGTTGTGTTCCAGAGGGTGATGTTTCCTGGTAGTTTTCCAGAGGCTTATTTTTCCTGGTAGTTTTTCAGATGGTGATGTTTCCTTGTAGTTTCCCAGATGGTGATGTTTCCTGGTAGATTTCTTGATGTTGATGTTTCCTTGTAGTTTTCCACAGAGTGATTTTTTCCTTTCGTCTTCCAGATGTTGATTTTTCCTGGTAGTTTTCCAGAAAGTGATGTTTCCGGGTAGTTTTCCAGAGTGTGTCATTTGCTGGTAGTTTTCCATAGGGTGACGTTTCCTGGTAGTTTTCCAGAATGTGATGTTTCCTGGTAGTTTTCCAGAGGGTTATTTTTCCTGGTAGTTTTCAAGAGTTTGATGTTCCCTTGTAGTTTTCCAGAGGGTGATGTTTCCTCGTAGCTTTCCAGATGGTGATGTTTCCTGGTAGATTTCGATAGGGTGATGTTTCCTGGTAGATTTCCAGATGTTGATGTTTGCTGGTAGTTTTCCAAAGGGTGATTTACCCTGTAGACCTCCAGATGGTCATGTTTCCTGGTAGTTTTCCAGAGGATGATGTTTCCTGGTGGTTTTCCAGTTGGTGATGTTTCCTGGTAGTTTTCCAGAGGGTGATGTTTCCAGGTAGTTTTCCAGATCCTGATGTTTCCTGCTAGTTTTCCAGATGTTCATGTGTGCTGGTAGTTTTCCACAGGGTGATTTTCCCTGTAGACTTCCAGATGGTCATGTTTCCTGGTAGTTTTCCAGAGGGTGATGTTCCCTGGTAGTTTTCCAGATGGTGATGTTTCCTGGTTGTTTTCCAGAAAGTGATGTTTCCTGGTAGTTTTCCAGAGAGTGTTGTTTGCTGGTAGTAATCCAGAGGGTGATGTTTCCTGGTAGTTTTCCAGACTGTGATGTTTCCTGGTAGTTTCCCAGAGTTTGATGTTTCCTTGTAGTTTTCCAGAGAGTGATGTTTCCTGGTAGTTTTCCAGATGATGATGTTTCCTGTTAGTTTTCCAGAGGGTGATATTTCCCTATAGTCTTCCAGATGGTGATGTTTGTTGATAGTTTAGAAAAGGGTGATTTTTCCTGGTAGTTTTCCAGATGGTGATGTTTCCTGGTAGTGATGTTTCCTGGTAGTTTTCCACAGGGTGATTTTTCCCTGTAGTCTTCCAGATGTTGATGTTTCCTGGTAGTTTTCCAGAAAGTGATGTTTCCTGGTAGTTTTCCAGAGGCTGTTGTTTGCTGGTAGTAATCCAGAGGATGATGTTTCCTGGTAGTTTTCCAGACTGTGATGTTTCCTGGTAGATTTCCAGAGGGTTATTTTTCCTGGTAGTTTCCCAGAGTTTGATGTCTTCTTGTAGTTTTCCAGAGGGTGATGTTTCCTGGTAGTTTTCCAGATGGTGATGTTTCCTCATAGATTTCGAGAGGGTGATGTTTCCTGGTAGATTTCCAGATGGTGATGTTTGCTGGTAGTTTTCCAGAGGGTAATGTTTCCTGCTTGCTTTCCAGAGGCTGAATTTTCCTGGTAGTTTTCCAGATGCTGATGTTTCCTGGTAGTTTTCCAGATGCTGATTTTTCCTGGTAGATTTCCAGATGGTGATGTTTCCTGGTATTTTTCCAGAGTGTTATTTTACTGGTAGTTTTCCAGAGGGTGTTGTTTCCTGGTAGTTTTCCAGAGGGTGATGTTTCCTGGTTGTTTTCCAGATAGTGATGTTTCCTGGTAGTTTTCCAGATGGTGATGTATCCTGGTAGTTTTCCAGAGTTTTATTTTTCCTGGTAGTTTTCCCGATCTTGATGTTTCCTGATTGATTTCCAGAGGGTGATGTTTCCTGTTAGTTTTCCAGATGGTGAGTTTTTCTGGTAGAATTCGAGAGGGTGATGTTTCCAGATGGTTTTCCAGATGGTAATATTTCCTGGTAGTTTTCCAGAGAGTGATGTTTCCTGATAGTTTTCCAGAGGTTGATGTTTCCTGGTAGTTATCCAGAGGGTTATTTTTCCTGGTAGTTTTCCAGAGGGTGATGTTTCCTGCTAGCTTTCCACAGGGTGATGTTTCCTCGTAGGTTTCCAAAGGCTGATGTTTCCTAGTAGTTTTCGAGATGCTGATGTTTCCTGCTAGTTTTCCAGATGTTGATGTGTGCTGGTAGTTTTCCACAGGGTGATTTTCCCTATAGACTTCCAAATGGTCACATTTCCTGGTAGTTTTCCAGAGGGTGATGTTCCCTTGTAGTTTTCCAGATGGTGATGTTTCCTGGTTGTTTTCCAGAGGGTGACGTTTCCTGGTTGTTTTCCAGAGTGTAATTTTCCTGTTAGTTTTACAGAGGGTGTTGTTTCCTGGTAGTTTTCCAGAGGGTGATGTTTCCTGGTAGTTTTCCAGAGTGTTATTATTCCTGGTAGATTTCCAGAGTTTGATGTTTCCTGGTCGTTTTCCAGAGGGTGATGTTTCCTGGTCGTTTTCCAGATGGTGATGTTTCCTGGTAGATTTCGAGAGGCTGATGTATCCTTTTAGATTTCCAGATGGTGATCTTTCCTGGTTGTTTTCCAGAGGGTGATGTTTCCTGGTAGTTTTCCAGTTGGTGATGTTTCCTGGTAGTTTTCCAGGTGCTGATGTTTCCTGGTAGATCTCGAGAGGGTGATTTTTCCTGGTAGTTTTCCAGATGATGATGTTTCCTTATAGATTTCCAGATGGTGATTTTTCCCTGTAGTCTTCCAGATGGTGATGTTTCCTGGTAGTTTTCCAGAGGGTGATGTTTCCTCATAGTTTTCCAGGGGATGATGTTTCCTGGTATTTTTCCAGATAGTGATGTTTCCTGGTAGATTTCCAGAGGGTGATGTTTCCTTGTAGTTTTCCAGCAGGTTATTTTGCTCATCTTTTTCCAGAGGGTGTTGTTGCTTGGTACTTTTCCAGAGGGTGATGTTTGCTGGTAATTTTCCAGATGTTGATGTTTCCTGGTTGTGTTCCAGAGGGTGATGTTTCCTGGTAGTTTTCCAGAGGCTTATTTTTCCTGGTAGTTTTTCAGATGTTGATGTTTCCTTGTAGTTTCCCAGATGGTGATGTTTCCTGGTAGATTTCTTGATGTTGATGTTTCCTTGTAGTTTTCCACAGAGTGATTTTTCCCTTTCGTCTTCCAGATGTTGATTTTTCCTGGTAGTTTTCCAGAAAGTGATGTTTCCGGGTAGTTTTCCAGAGGGTGTCGTTTGCTGGTAGTTTTCCATAGGGTGATGTTTCCTGGTAGTTTTCCAGAATGTGATGTTTCCTGGTAGTTTTCCAGAGGGTTATTTTTCCTGGTAGTTTTCAAGAGTTTGATGTTCCCTTGTAGTTTTCCAGAGGGTGATGTTTCCTCGTAGTTTTCCAGACTGTGATGTTTCCTGGTAGTTTTCCAGAGGGTTATTTTTCCAGGTAGTTTCCTAGAGTTTGATGTTTGATTGTAGTTTTCCAGAGGGTGATGTTTCCTGGTAGTTTTCCAGAGGGTGATGTTTCCTGGTTGCTTTCCAGAGTGTTATTTTGCTGGTAGTTTTCCAGAGGGTGTTGTTTCCTGGTAGTTTGCCAGATGTTGATGTTTGCTGGTAGTTTTGCAGAGGGTGATGTTTCCTGGAGGCTTTCCACAGGGTGATGTTTCCTCGTAGTTTTCCAAAGGCTGATGTTTCCTAGTAGTTTTCCAGATGCTGATGTTTCCTGCTAGTTTTCCAGATGTTGATTTGTGCTGGTAGTTTTCCACAAGGTGATTTTCCCTGTAGACTTACAGATGGTCACGTTTCCTGGTCGTTTTCCACAGGGTGATTGTTCCCAGTAGTCTTCCAGATGGTGATGTTTCCTCCTAGTTTTCCAGAGTTTGATGTTTCCTGTTAGTTTTCCAGATGGTGATGTTTCCTCATAGTTTTCCAGAGGATGATGTTTCCTGGTAGTTTTCCAGATGGTGATGTTTCCTCGTAGTTTTCCAATGGATGATGTTTCCTGGTTGTTTTCCAGAGTGTTATTTTACTGGTAGTTTTCCAGAGGGTGTTGTTTCCTGGTAGTTTGCCAGAGAGTGATGTTTCCTAGTAGTTTTCCTATTGGTGATGTTTCCTGTTAGTTTTCCAGAGGGTGATATTTCCATGTAGTCTTCCAGATGGTGATGTTTCCTGATAGTTTACAAAAGGGTGATGTTTCCTGGTAGTTTTCCAGATGGTGATGTTTCCTGGTAGTGATGTTCCTGGTAGTTTTCCACAGGGTGATTTTTCCCTGTAGTCTTCCAGATGTTGATGTTTCCTGGTAGTTTTCCAGAAAGTGATGTTTCCTGGTAGTTTTCCAGAGAGTGTTGTTTGCTGGTAGTAATCCAGAGGGTGATGTTTTCTGGTAGTTTTCCAGACTGTAATGTTTCCTGGTAGTTTTCCAGTAGGTTATTTTCCTGGTAGTTTCCCAGAGTTTGATGTTTCCTTGTAGTTTTCCAGAGGGTGATGTTTCCTGGTAGTTTTCCAGAGGGTGATGTTTCCTGGTTGTTTTCCAGAGTGTTATTTTACTGGTAGTTTTCCAGAGGGTGTTGTTTCCTGGTAGTTTTCCAGATAGTGATGTTTCCTGGTAGTTTTCCAGATGGTGATGTATCCTGCTGGTTTTCCAAAGTGTTATTTTTCCTGGTAGTTTTCCAGATCTTGATGTTTCCTGATTGATTTCCAGAGGGTGATGTTTCCTGTTAGTTTTCCAGATGATGAGTTTTTCTGGTAGAATTCGAGAGGGTGATGTTTCCTGATGGTTTTCCAGATGGTAATATTTCCTGGTAGTTTTCCAGAGAGTGATGTTTCCTGATAGTTTTCCAGAGGTTGATGTTTCCTGGTAGTTATCCAGAGGGTTATTTTTCCTGGTAGTTTTCCAGAGGGTGATGTTTCCTGCTAGCTTTCCACAGGGTGATGTTTCCTCGTAGGTTTCCAAAGGCTGATGTTTCCTAGTGGTTTTTCAGATGCTGATGTTTCCTGCTAGTTTTCCAGATGTTGATGTGTGCTGGTAGTTTTCCACAGGGTGATTTTCCCTATAGACTTCCAAATGGTCACATTTCCTGGTAGTTTTCCAGAGGGTGATGTTCCCTTGTAGTTTTCCAGATGGTGATGTTTCCTGGTTGTTTTCCAGAGGGTGACGTTTCCTGGTTGTTTTCCAGAGTGTAATTTTCCTGTTAGTTTTACAGAGGGTGTTGTTTCCTGGTAGTTTTCCAGAGGGTGATGTTTCCTGGTAGTTTTCCAGAGTGTTATTATTCCTGGTAGATTTCCAGAGTTTGATGTTTCCTGGTCGTTTTCCAGAGGGTGATGTTTCCTGGTCGTTTTCCAGATGGTGATGTTTCCTGGTAGATTTCGAGAGGCTGATGTATCCTTTTAGATTTCCAGATGGTGATCTTTCCTGGTTGTTTTCCAGAGGGTGATGTTTCCTGGTAGTTTTCCAGTTGGTGATGTTTCCTGGTAGTTTTCCAGGTGCTGATGTTTCCTGGTAGATCTCGAGAGGGTGATTTTTCCTGGTAGTTTTCCAGATGATGATGTTTCCTTATAGATTTCCAGATGGTGATTTTTCCCTGTAGTCTTCCAGATGGTGATGTTTCCTGGTAGTTTTCCAGAGGGTGATGTTTCCTCATAGTTTTCCAGGGGATGATGTTTCCTGGTATTTTTCCAGATAGTGATGTTTCCTGGTAGATTTCCAGAGGGTGATGTTTCCTTGTAGTTTTCCAGCAGGTTATTTTGCTCATCTTTTTCCAGAGGGTGTTGTTGCTTGGTACTTTTCCAGAGGGTGATGTTTGCTGGTAATTTTCCAGATGTTGATGTATCCTGGTTGTGTTCCAGAGGGTGATGTTTCCTGGTAGTTTTCCAGAGGCTTATTTTTCCTGGTAGTTTTTCAGATGTTGATGTTTCCTTGTAGTTTCCCAGATGGTGATGTTTCCTGGTAGATTTCTTGATGTTGATGTTTCCTTGTAGTTTTCCACAGAGTGATTTTTCCCTTTCGTCTTCCAGATGTTGATTTTTCCTGGTAGTTTTCCAGAAAGTGATGTTTCCGGGTAGTTTTCCAGAGGGTGTCGTTTGCTGGTAGTTTTCCATAGGGTGATGTTTCCTGGTAGTTTTCCAGAATGTGATGTTTCCTGGTAGTTTTCCAGAGGGTTATTTTTCCTGGTAGTTTTCAAGAGTTTGATGTTCCCTTGTAGTTTTCCAGAGGGTGATGTTTCCTCGTAGTTTTCCAGACTGTGATGTTTCCTGGTAGTTTTCCAGAGGGTTATTTTTCCAGGTAGTTTCCTAGAGTTTGATGTTTCCTTGTAGTTTTCCAGAGGGTGATGTTTCCTGGTAGTTTTCCAGAGGGTGATGTTTCCTGGTTGCTTTCCAGAGTGTTATTTTGCTGGTAGTTTTCCAGAGGGTGATGTTTCCTGGTTGTTTTCCAGAGTGTTATTTTACTGGTAGTTTTCCAGAGGGTGTTGTTTCCTGGTAGTTTTCCAGATAGTGATGTTTCCTGGTAGTTTTCCAGATGGTGATGTATCCTGCTGGTTTTCCAAAGTGTTATTTTTCCTGGTAGTTTTCCAGATCTTGATGTTTCCTGATTGATTTCCAGAGGGTGATGTTTCCTGTTAGTTTTCCAGATGATGAGTTTTTCTGGTAGAATTCGAGAGGGTGATGTTTCCTGATGGTTTTCCAGATGGTAATATTTCCTGGTAGTTTTCCAGAGAGTGATGTTTCCTGATAGTTTTCCAGAGGTTGATGTTTCCTGGTAGTTATCCAGAGGGTTATTTTTCCTGGTAGTTTTCCAGAGGGTGATGTTTCCTGCTAGCTTTCCACAGGGTGATGTTTCCTCGTAGGTTTCCAAAGGCTGATGTTTCCTAGTGGTTTTTCAGATGCTGATGTTTCCTGCTAGTTTTCCAGATGTTGATGTGTGCTGGTAGTTTTCCACAGGGTGATTTTCCCTATAGACTTCCAAATGGTCACATTTCCTGGTAGTTTTCCAGAGGGTGATGTTCCCTTGTAGTTTTCCAGATGGTGATGTTTCCTGGTTGTTTTCCAGAGGGTGACGTTTCCTGGTTGTTTTCCAGAGTGTAATTTTCCTGTTAGTTTTACAGAGGGTGTTGTTTCCTGGTAGTTTTCCAGAGGGTGATGTTTCCTGGTAGTTTTCCAGAGTGTTATTATTCCTGGTAGATTTCCAGAGTTTGATGTTTCCTGGTCGTTTTCCAGAGGGTGATGTTTCCTGGTCGTTTTCCAGATGGTGATGTTTCCTGGTAGATTTCGAGAGGCTGATGTATCCTTTTAGATTTCCAGATGGTGATCTTTCCTGGTTGTTTTCCAGAGGGTGATGTTTCCTGGTAGTTTTCCAGTTGGTGATGTTTCCTGGTAGTTTTCCAGGTGCTGATGTTTCCTGGTAGATCTCGAGAGGGTGATTTTTCCTGGTAGTTTTCCAGATGATGATGTTTCCTTATAGATTTCCAGATGGTGATTTTTCCCTGTAGTCTTCCAGATGGTGATGTTTCCTGGTAGTTTTCCAGAGGGTGATGTTTCCTCATAGTTTTCCAGGGGATGATGTTTCCTGGTATTTTTCCAGATAGTGATGTTTCCTGGTAGATTTCCAGAGGGTGATGTTTCCTTGTAGTTTTCCAGCAGGTTATTTTGCTCATCTTTTTCCAGAGGGTGTTGTTGCTTGGTACTTTTCCAGAGGGTGATGTTTGCTGGTAATTTTCCAGATGTTGATGTATCCTGGTTGTGTTCCAGAGGGTGATGTTTCCTGGTAGTTTTCCAGAGGCTTATTTTTCCTGGTAGTTTTTCAGATGTTGATGTTTCCTTGTAGTTTCCCAGATGGTGATGTTTCCTGGTAGATTTCTTGATGTTGATGTTTCCTTGTAGTTTTCCACAGAGTGATTTTTCCCTTTCGTCTTCCAGATGTTGATTTTTCCTGGTAGTTTTCCAGAAAGTGATGTTTCCGGGTAGTTTTCCAGAGGGTGTCGTTTGCTGGTAGTTTTCCATAGGGTGATGTTTCCTGGTAGTTTTCCAGAATGTGATGTTTCCTGGTAGTTTTCCAGAGGGTTATTTTTCCTGGTAGTTTTCAAGAGTTTGATGTTCCCTTGTAGTTTTCCAGAGGGTGATGTTTCCTCGTAGTTTTCCAGACTGTGATGTTTCCTGGTAGTTTTCCAGAGGGTTATTTTTCCAGGTAGTTTCCTAGAGTTTGATGTTTCCTTGTAGTTTTCCAGAGGGTGATGTTTCCTGGTAGTTTTCCAGAGGGTGATGTTTCCTGGTTGCTTTCCAGAGTGTTATTTTGCTGGTAGTTTTCCAGAGGGTGTTGTTTCCTGGTAGTTTGCCAGATGTTGATGTTTGCTGGTAGTTTTGCAGAGGATGATGTTTCCTGGAGGCTTTCCACAGGGTGATGTTTCCTCGTAGTTTTCCAAAGGCTGATGTTTCCTAGTAGTTTTCCAGATGCTGATGTTTCCTGCTAGTTTTCCAGATGTTGATTTGTGCTGGTAGTTTTCCACAAGGTGATTTTCCCTGTAGACTTACAGATGGTCACGTTTCCTGGTCGTTTTCCACAGGGTGATTGTTCCCAGTAGTCTTCCAGATGGTGATGTTTCCTCCTAGTTTTCCAGAGTTTGATGTTTCCTGTTAGTTTTCCAGATGGTGATGTTTCCTCATAGTTTTCCAGAGGATTATGTTTCCTGGTAGTTTTCCAGATGGTGATGTTTCCTCGTAGTTTTCCAATGGATGATGTTTCCTGGTTGTTTTCCAGAGTGTTATTTTACTGGTAGTTTTCCAGAGGGTGTTGTTTCCTGGTAGTTTTCCAGATAGTGATGTTTCCTGGTAGTTTTCCAGATGGTGATGTATCCTGCTGGTTTTCCAGAGTGTTATTTTTCCTGGTAGTTTTCCAGATCTTGATGTTTCCTGATTGATTTCCAGAGGGTGATGTTTCCTGTTAGTTTTCCAGATGATGAGTTTTTCTGGTAGAATTCGAGAGGGTGATGTTTCCAGATGGTTTTCCAGATGGTAATATTTCCTGGTAGTTTTCCAGAGAGTGATGTTTCCTGATAGTTTTCCAGAGGTTGATGTTTCCTGGTAGTTATCCAGAGGGTTATTTTTCCTGGTAGTTTTCCAGAGGGTGATGTTTCCTGCTAGCTTTCCACAGGGTGATGTTTCCTCGTAGGTTTCCAAAGGCTGATGTTTCCTAGTAGTTTTCCAGATGCTGATGTTTCCTGCTAGTTTTCCAGATGTTGATCTGTGCTGGTAGTTTTCCACAGGGTGATTTTCCCTATAGACTTCCAAATGGTCACATTTCCTGGTAGTTTTCCAGAGGGTGATGTTCCCTTGTAGTTTTCCAGATGGTGATGTTTCCTGGTTGTTTTCCAGAGGGTGACGTTTCCTGGTTGTTTTCCAGAGTGTAATTTTCCTGTTAGTTTTACAGAGGGTGTTGTTTCCTGGTAGTTTTCCAGAGGGTGATGTTTCCTGGTAGTTTTCCAGAGTGTTATTATTCCTGGTAGATTTCCAGAGTTTGATGTTTCCTGGTCGTTTTCCAGAGGGTGATGTTTCCTGGTCGTTTTCCAGATGGTGATGTTTCCTGGTAGATTTCGAGAGGCTGATGTATCCTTTTAGATTTCCAGATGGTGATCTTTCCTGGTTGTTTTCCAGAGGGTGATGTTTCCTGGTAGTTTTCCAGTTGGTGATGTTTCCTGGTAGTTTTCCAGGTGCTGATGTTTACTGGTAGATCAAGAGGGTGATTTTTCCTGGTAGTTTTCCAGATGATGATGTTTCCTTATAGATTTCCAGATGGTGATTTTTCCCTGTAGTCTTCCAGATGGTGATGTTTCCTGGTAGTTTTCTAGAGGGTGATGTTTCCTCATAGTTTTCCAGGGGATGATGTTTCCTGGTATTTTTCCAGATAGTGATGTTTCCTGGTAGATTTCCAGAGGGTGATGTTTCCTTGTAGTTTTCCAGCAGGTTATTTTGCTCATCTTTTTCCAGAGGGTGTTGTTGCTTGGTACTTTTCCAGAGGGTGATGTTTGCTGGTAATTTTCCAGATGTTGATGTTTCCTGGTTGTGTTCCAGAGGGTGATGTTTCCTGGTAGTTTTCCAGAGGCTTATTTTTCCTGGTAGTTTTTCAGATGGTGATGTTTCCTTGTAGTTTCCCAGATGGTGATGTTTCCTGGTAGATTTCTTGATGTTGATGTTTCCTTGTAGTTTTCCACAGAGTGATTTTTCCCTTTCGTCTTCCAGATGTTGATTTTTCCTGGTAGTTTTCCAGAAAGTGATGTTTCCGGGTAGTTTTCCAGAGGGTGTCGTTTGCTGGTAGTTTTCCATAGGGTGATGTTTCCTGGTAGTTTTCCAGAATGTGATGTTTCCTGGTAGTTTTCCAGAGGGTTATTTTTCCTGGTAGTTTTCAAGAGTTTGATGTTCCCTTGTAGTTTTCCAGAGGGTGATGTTTCCTCGTAGTTTTCCAGACTGTGATGTTTCCTGGTAGTTTTCCAGAGGGTTATTTTTCCAGGTAGTTTCCTAGAGTTTGATGTTTCCTTGTAGTTTTCCAGAGGGTGATGTTTCCTGGTAGTTTTCCAGAGGGTGATGTTTCCTGGTTGCTTTCCAGAGTGTTATTTTGCTGGTAGTTTTCCAGAGGGTGTTGTTTCCTGGTAGTTTGCCAGATGTTGATGTTTGCTGGTAGTTTTGCAGAGGGTGATGTTTCCTGGAGGCTTTCCACAGGGTGATGTTTCCTCGTAGTTTTCCAAAGGCTGATGTTTCCTAGTAGTTTTCCAGATGCTGATGTTTCCTGCTAGTTTTCCAGATGTTGATTTGTGCTGGTAGTTTTCCACAAGGTGATTTTCCCTGTAGACTTACAGATGGTCACGTTTCCTGGTCGTTTTCCACAGGGTGATTGTTCCCAGTAGTCTTGCAGATGGTGATGTTTCCTCCTAGTTTTCCAGAGTTTGATGTTTCCTGTTAGTTTTCCAGATGGCGATGTTTCCTCATAGTTTTCCAGAGGATTATGTTTCCTGGTAGTTTTCCAGATGGTGATGTTTCCTCGTAGTTTTCCAATGGATGATGTTTCCTGGTTGTTTTCCAGAGTGTTATTTTACTGGTAGTTTTCCAGAGGGTGTTGTTTCCTGGTAGTTATCCAGAGGGTTATTTTTCCTGGTAGTTTTCCAGAGGGTGATGTTTCCTGCTAGCTTTCCACAGGGTGATGTTTCCTCGTAGGTTTCCAAAGGCTGATGTTTCCTAGTAGTTTTCCAGATGCTGATGTTTCCTGCTAGTTTGCCAGATGTTGATGTGTGCTGGTAGTTTTCCACAGGGTGATTTTCCCTATAGACTTCCAAATGGTCACATTTCCTGGTAGTTTTCCAGAGGGTGATGTTCCCTTGTAGTTTTCCAGATGGTGATGTTTCCTGGTTGTTTTCCAGAGGGTGACGTTTCCTGGTTGTTTTCCAGAGTGTAATTTTCCTGTTAGTTTTACAGAGGGTGTTGTTTCCTGGTAGTTTTCCAGAGGCTGATGTTTCCTGGTAGTTTTCCAGAGTGTTATTATTCCTGGTAGATTTCCAGAGTTTGATGTTTCCTGGTCGTTTTCCAGAGGGTGATGTTTCCTGGTCGTTTTCCAGATGGTGATGTTTCCTGGTAGATTTCGAGAGGCTGATGTATCCTTTTAGATTTCCAGATGGTGATCTTTCCTGGTTGTTTTCAAGAGGGTGATGTTTCCTGGTAGTTTTCCAGTTGGTGATGTTTCCTGGTAGTTTTCCAGGTGCTGATGTTTCCTGGTAGATCTCGAGAGGGTGATTTTTCCTGGTAGTTTTCCAGATGATGATGTTTCCTTATAGATTTCCAGATGGTGATTTTTCCCTGTAGTCTTTCAGATGGTGATGTTTCCTGGTAGTTTTCCAGAGGGTGATGTTTCCTCATAGTTTTCCAGGGGATGATGTTTCCTGGTATTTTTCCAGATAGTGATGTTTCCTGGTAGATTTCCAGAGGGTGATGTTTCCTTGTAGTTTTCCAGCAGGTTATTTTGCTCATCTTTTTCCAGAGGGTGTTGTTGCTTGGTACTTTTCCAGAGGGTGATGTTTGCTGGTAATTTTCCAGATGTTGATGTTTCCTGGTTGTGTTCCAGAGGGTGATGTTTCCTGGTAGTTTTCCAGAGGCTTATTTTTCCTGGTAGTTTTTCAGATGTTGATGTTTCCTTGTAGTTTCCCAGATGGTGATGTTTCCTGGTAGATTTCTTGATGTTGATGTTTCCTTGTAGTTTTCCACAGAGTGATTTTTCCCTTTCGTCTTCCAGATGTTGATTTTTCCTGGTAGTTTTCCAGAAAGTGATGTTTCCGGGTAGTTTTCCAGAGGGTGTCGTTTGCTGGTAGTTTTCCATAGGGTGATGTTTCCTGGTAGTTTTCCAGAATGTGATGTTTCCTGGTAGTTTTCCAGAGGGTTATTTTTCCTGGTAGTTTTCAAGAGTTTGATGTTCCCTTGTAGTTTTCCAGAGGGTGATGTTTCCTCGTAGTTTTCCAGATGGTGATGTTTTCTGGTAGTTTACCAGATGTTGATGTTTCCTGGTAGTTTTCCAGAGAGTTATGTTTCCTCGTACTTTTCCAGATGGTGATGTTTCCTGGTAGTTTTCCAGAGGGTGATGTTTCCTGGTTGCTTTCCAGAGTGTTATTTTGCTGGTAGTTTTCCAGAGGGTGTTGTTTCCTGGTAGTTTGCCAGATGTTGATGTTTGCTGGTAGTTTTCCAGAGGGTTATGTTTCCTGGATTTTTTTGCAGAGGGTGATGTTTCCTGGCAGCTTTCCACAGGGTGATGTTTCCTCGTAGTTTTCCAAAGGCTGATGTTTCCTAGTAGTTTTCCAGATGCTGATGTTTCCTGCTAGTTTTCCAGATGTTGATTTGTGCTGGTAGTTTTCCACAAGGTGATTTTCCCTGTAGACTTACAGATGGTCACGTTTCCTGGTCGTTTTCCACA
Organism: Isurus oxyrinchus; assembly: GCA_026770705.1. Taxonomy (NCBI): domain Eukaryota; kingdom Metazoa; phylum Chordata; class Chondrichthyes; order Lamniformes; family Lamnidae; genus Isurus; species Isurus oxyrinchus. The sequence goes on from JANJGN010000179.1 coordinate 321,135, forward strand.
GGGTGATTGTTCCCAGTAGTCTTCCAGATGGTGATGTTTCCTCCTAGTTTTCCAGAGTTTGATGTTTCCTGTTAGTTTTCCAGATGGTGATGTTTCCTCATAGTTTTCCAGAGGATGATGTTTCCTGGTAGTTTTCCAGATGGTGATGTTTCCTCGTAGTTTTCCAATGGATGATGTTTCCTGGTTGTTTTCCAGAGTGTTATTTTACTGGTAGTTTTCCAGAGGGTGTTGTTTCCTGGTAGTTTGCCAGAGAGTGATGTTTCCTAGTAGTTTTGCAGATGGTGATGTTTCCTGTTAGTTTTCCAGAGGGTGATATTTCCATGTAGTCTTCCAGATGGTGATGTTTCCTGATAGTTTACAAAAGGGTGATGTTTCCTGGTAGTTTTCCAGATGGTGATGTTTCCTGGTAGTGATGTTCCTGGTAGTTTTCCACAGGGTGATTTTTCCCTGTAGTCTTCCAGATGTTGATGTTTCCTGGTAGTTTTCCAGAAAGTGATGTTTCCTGGTAGTTTTCCAGAGAGTGTTGTTTGCTGGTAGTAATCCAGAGGGTGATGTTTCCTGGTAGTTTTCCAGGCTGTAATGTTTCCTGGTAGTTTTCCAGTAGGTTATTTTCCTGGTAGTTTCCCAGAGTTTGATGTTTCCTTGTAGTTTTCCAGAGGGTGATGTTTCCTGGTAGTTTTCCAGAGGGTGATGTTTCCTGGTTGTTTTCCAGAGTGTTATTTTACTGGTAGTTTTGCAGAGGGTGTTGTTTCCTGGTAGTTTTCCAGATAGTGATGTTTCCTGGTAGTTTTCCAGATGGTGATGTATCCTGCTGGTTTTCCAAAGTGTTATTTTTCCTGGTAGTTTTCCAGATCTTGATGTTTCCTGATTGATTTCCAGAGGGTGATGTTTCCTGTTAGTTTTCCAGATGGTAATATTTCCTGGTAGTTTTCCAGAGAGTGATGTTTCCTGATAGTTTTCCAGAGGTTGATGTTTCCTGGTAGTTATCCAGAGGGTTATTTTTCCTGGTAGTTTTCCAGAGGGTGATGTTTCCTGCTAGCTTTCCACAGGGTGATGTTTCCTCGTAGGTTTCCAAAGGCTGATGTTTCCTAGTAGTTTTCCAGATGCTGATGTTTCCTGCTAGTTTGCCAGATGTTGATGTGTGCTGGTAGTTTTCCACAGGGTGATTTTCCCTATAGACTTCCAAATGGTCACATTTCCTGGTAGTTTTCCAGAGGGTGATGTTCCCTTGTAGTTTTCCAGATGGTGATGTTTCCTGGTTGTTTTCCAGAGGGTGACGTTTCCTGGTTGTTTTCCAGAGTGTAATTTTCCTGTTAGTTTTACAGAGGGTGTTGTTTCCTGGTAGTTTTCCAGAGGCTGATGTTTCCTGGTAGTTTTCCAGATGGTGATGTTTCTTGATAGTTTTCCAGGTGCTGATGGTTCCTGGTAGATTTCGAGAGGGTGATTTTTCCTGGTCGTTTTCCAGAGGATGATGTTTCCTTATAGTTTTCCAGATGGTGATTTTTCCCTGTAGTCTTCCAGATGGTGATGTTTCCTGTTAGTTTTCCAGAGGGTGATGTTTCCTCATAGTTTTCCAGGGGATGATGTTTCCTGGTATTTTTCCAGATAGTGATGTTTCCTGGTAGATTTTCAGAGGGTGATGTTTCCTTGTAGTTTTCCAGCAGGTTATTTTCCTCATCATTTTCCAGAGGGTGTTGTTGCTTGGTACTTTTCCAGAGGGTGATGTTTGCTGGTAATTTTCCAGATGTTGATGTTTCCTGGTTGTGTTCCAAAGGGTGATGTTTCCTGGTAGTTTTCCAGAGGCTTATTTTTCCTGGTAGTTTTTCAGATGGTGATGTTTCCTTGTAGTTTCCCAGATGGTGATGTTTCCTGGTAGATTTCTTGATGTTGATGTTTCCTTGTAGTTTCCACAGAGTGATTTTTTCCTTTCGTCTTCCAGATGTTGATTTTTCCTGGTAGTTTTCCAGAAAGTGATGTTTCCGGGTAGTTTTCCAGAGGGTGTCATTTGCTGGTAGTTTTCCATAGGGTGACGTTTCCTGGTAGTTTTCCAGAATGTGATGTTTCCTGGTAGTTTTCCAGAGGGTTATTTTTCCTGGTAGTTTTCAAGAGTTTGATGTTCCCTTGTAGTTTTCCAGAGGGTGATGTTTCCTCGTAGCTTTCCAGATGGTGATGTTTCCTGGTAGATTTCGATAGGGTGATGTTTCCTGGTAGATTTCCAGATGTTGATGTTTGCTGGTAGTTTTCCAAAGGGTGATTTACCCTGTAGACCTCCAGATGGTCATGTTTCCTGGTAGTTTTCCAGAGGATGATGTTTCCTGGTGGTTTTCCAGTTGGTGATGTTTCCTGGTAGTTTTCCAGAGGGTGATGTTTCCTGGTAGTTTTCCAGATCCTGATGTTTCCTGCTAGTTTTCCAGATGTTCATGTGTGCTGGTACTTTTCCACAGGGTGATTCTCCCTGTAGACTTCCAGATGGTCATGTTTCCTGGTAGTTTTCCAGAGGGTGATGTTCCCTGGTAGTTTTCCAGATGGTGATGTTTCCTGGTTGTTTTCCAGAGGGTGACGTTTCCTGGTTGTTTTCCAGATTGTAATTTTACTTTTAGTTTTACAGAGGGTGTTGTTTCCTGGTAGATTTCCAGACTGTGATGTTTCCTGGTAGTTTTCCAGAGTGTTATTATTCCTGGTAGATTTCCAGAGTTTGATGTTTCCTGGTCGTTTTCCAGAGGGTGAAGTTTCCTGGTCGTTTTCCAGATGGTGATGTTTCCTGGTAGATTTCGAGAGGCTGATGTATCCTTTTAGATTTCCAGATGGTGATCTTTCCTGGTTGTTTTCCAGAGGGTGATGTTTCCTCGTAGTTTTCCAGATGGTGATGTTTCCTGGTAGTTTTCCAGGTGCTGATGTTTCCTGGTAGTTTTCCAGGTGCTGATGTTTCCTGGTAGATTTCGAGAGGGTGACTTTTCCTGGTAGTTTTCCAGATGATGATTTATCCTTATAGATTTCCAGATGGTGATTTTTCCCTGTAGTCTTCCAGATCGTGATGTTTCCTGGTAGATTTCCAGAGGGTGATGTTTCCTCATAGTTTTCCAGAGGGTGATGTTTCCTGGTATTTTTCCAGAGGGTGATGTTTCCTTGTAGTTTTCCAGCAGATTATTTTCCTCATCTTTTTCCGGAGGGTGTTGCTGCTTGGTACTTTTCCAGAGGGTGATGTTTGCTGGTAATTTTCCAGATGTTGATGTTTCCTGGTTGTGTTCCAGAGGGTGATGTTTCCTGGTAGTTTTCCAGAGGCTTATTTTTCCTGGTAGTTTTTCAGATGGTGATGTTTCCTTGTAGTTTTCCAGATGGTGATGTTTCCTGGTAGATTTCTTGATGTTGATGTTTCCTTGTAGTTTTCCACAGAGTGATTTTTCCCTTTCGTCTTCCAGATGTTGATTTTTCCTGGTAGTTTTCCAGAAAGTGATGTTTCCGGGTAGTTTTCCAGGGGGTGTCGTTTGCTGGTAGTTTTCCATAGGGTGATGTTTCCTGGTAGTTTTCCAGAATGTGATGTTTCCTGGTAGTTTTCCAGAGGGTTATTTTTCCTGGTAGTTTTCAAGGGTTTGATGTTCCCTTGTAGTTTTCCAGAGGGTGATCTTTCCTCATAGTTTTCCAGATGGTGATGTTTCCTGGTAGATTTCGAGAGGGTGATGTTTCCTGGTACTTTTCCAGATGTTGATGTTTGCTGGTCGTTTTCCAAAGGGTGATTTACCCTGTAGACCTCCAGATGGTCATGTTTCCTGGTAGTTTTCCAGTGGATGATGTTTCCTGGTGGTTTTCCAGTTGGTGATGTTTCTTGGTAGTTTTCCAGAGGGTGATGTTTCCTGGTAGTTTTCCAGATGCTGATGTTTCCTCGTAGTTTTCCAGATGCTGATTCTTCCTGGTAGATTTCCTGATGGTGATCTTTTCTGGTAGTGTTCCAGATGTTGATGTTTCCTGGTCGTGTTCCAGATGTTGTTGTTTCCTGGTAGTTTTCCAGAGGGTTATGTTTCCTCGTACTTTTCCAGATGGTGATGTTTCCTGGTAGTTTTCCAGAGGGTTATTTTCCTGGTAGTTTTCCAGGGGGTGTTGTTTCTTGGTAGTTTTCCAGAGGGTGATGATTCCTCGTGATTTTCCAGATGGTCATGTTTCTGGGTAGTTTCCAGAGGGTTATTTTTCCTAGTAGTTTTCGAGAGGTTGATGTTTCCTGGTAGTTTTCCAGAGGGTTATGTTTCCTCGTACTTTTCCAGATGGTCATGTTTCCTGGTAGTTTTCAGAGGCTTATTTTTCCAGGTAGTTTTCCAGAGGTTGATGTTTCCTCGTAGAACTCGAGAGGGTGATGTTTGCTGGTAGTTTTCCAGATGGTGATGTTTCCTAGTAGTTTTCCAGATGGTGTTGTTTCCTGGTGGTTTTCCAGAGGGTGATGTTTCCTGGTAGTTTTCCAGAGGGTGATGTTTCCTGGTAGTTTTCCAGACTGTGATGTTTCGTGGTAGTTTTCCGGAGGCTTATTTTACCAGGTAGTTTTCCAGATGTTAATGTTTCGTGGCAGTTTTCCAGGGGGTGATGTTCCCTGGTAGTTTTCCACATGATGATGTTTCCTGTTAGTTTTCCAGAGGGTGATATTTCCCTGTAGTCTTTCAGATGGTGATGTTTCCTGATAGTTTACAAAAGGGTGATGTTTCCTGGTAGTTTTCCCAGATGGTGATGTTTCCTGGTAATGATGTTTCCTGGTAGTTTTCCACAGGGTGATTTTTCCCTGTAGTCTTCCAGATGTTGATGTTCCCTGATAGTTTTCCAGAAAGTGATGTTTCCTGGTAGTTATCCAGAGGGTTATTTTTCCTGGTAGTTTTGCAGAGGGTGATGTTTCCTGGTAGCTTTCCACAGGGTGATGTTTCCTTGTAGTTTTCCAAAGGCTGATGTTTCCTAGTAGTTTTCCAGATGCTGATGTTTCCTGCTAGTTTTCCAGATGTTGATGTGTGCTGGTAGTTTTCCACAGGGTGATATTCCCTGTAGATTTCCAGATGGTCACGTTTCCTGGTAGCTTTCCAGAGGGTGATGTTCCCTGGTAGTTTTCCAGATGGTGATGTTTCCTGGTTGTTTTCCAGAGTGTGACGTTTCCTGGTTGTTTTCCAGAGTGTAATTTTCCTTTTAGTTTTACAGAGGGTGTTGTTTCCTGGTAGTTTTCCAGAGGGTGATGTTTCCTGGTAGTTTTCCAGAGTGTTATTATTCCTGGTAGATTTCCAGAGTTTGATGTTTCCTGGTCGTTTTCCAGAGGGTGATGTTTCCTGGTCGTTTTCCAGATGGTGATGTTTCCTGGTTGATTTCGAGAGGCTGATGTATCCTTTTAGATTTCCAGATGGTGATCTTTTCTGGTTGTTTTCCAGAGGGTGATGTTTCCTGGTAGTTTTCCAGATGGTGATGTTTCCTGATAGTTTTCCAGGTGCTGATGTTTCCTGTTAGATTTCGAGAGGGTGATTTTTCCTGGTAGTTTTCCAGATGATGATGTTTCCTTATAGATTTCCAGATGGTGATTTTTCCCTGTAGTCTTCCAGATGGTGATGTTTCCTGGTCGTTTTCCAGAGGGTGATGTTTCCTCATAGTTTTCCAGGGGATGATGTTTCCTGGTATTTTTCCAGATAGTGATGTTTCCTGGTAGATTTCCAGAGGGTGATGTCTCCTTGTAGTTTTCCAGCAGGTTATTTTCCTCATCTTTCTCCAGAGGGTGTTGTTGCTTGGTACTTTTCCAGAGGGTGATGTTTGCTGGTAATTTTCCAGATGTTGATGTTTCCTGGTTGTGTTCCAGAGGGTGATGTTTCCTGGTAGTTTTCCAGAGGCTTATTTTTCTTGGTAGTTTTTCAGATGGTGATGTTTCCTTGTAGTTTCCCAGATTCCGATGTTTCCTGGTAGATTTCTTGATGTTGATGTTTCCTTGTAGTTTTCCACAGAGTGATTTTTCCCTTTCGTCTTCCAGATGTTGATTTTTCCTGGTAGTTTTCCAGAAAGTGATGTTTCCGGGTAGTTTTCCAGAGGGTGTCGTTTGCTGGTAGTTTTCCATAGGGTGATGTTTCCTGGTAGTTTTCCAGAATGTGATGTTTCCTGGTAGTTTTCCAGAGGGTTATTTTTCCTGGTAGTTTTCAAGAGTTTGATGTTCCCTTGTAGTTTTCCAGAGGGTGATGTTTCCTCGTAGTTTTCCAGATGGTGATGTTTCCTGGTAGATTTCGAGAGGGTGATGTTTCCTTGTAGTTTTCCAGATGTTGATGTTTGCTGGTAGTTTTCCAAAGGGTGATTTACCCTGTAGACCTCCAGATGGTCATGTTTCCTGGTAGTTTTCCAGAGGATGATGTTTCCTGGTGGTTTTCAAGTTGGTGATGTTTCCTGGTAGTTTTCCAGATGCTGATGTTTCCTCATAGTTTTCCAGATGCTGATTTTTCCTGGTAGATTTCCTGATGGTGATCTTTTCTGGTAGTTTTCCGGATGGTGATGTTTCCTGGTAGTGTTCCAGATGTTGATGTTTCCTGGTAGTTTTCCAGAGGGTTATGTTTCCTGCTAGTTTTCCAGATGTTGATGTGTGCTGGTAGTTTTCCACAGGGTGATTTTCCCTGTAGACTTCCAGATGGTCACGTTTCCTGGTTGTTTTCCAGAGTGTAATTTTCCTTTTAGTTTTACAGAGGGTGTTGTTTCCTCGTAGTTTTCCAGAGGGTGATGTTTCCTGGTAGTTTTCCAGAGTGTTATTATTCCTGGTAGATTTCCAGAGTTTGATGTTTCCTGGTCGTTTTCCAGAGGGTGATGTTTCCTGGTCGTTTTCCAGATGGTGATGTTTCCTGGTTGATTTCGAGAGGCTGATGTATCCTTTTAGATTTCCAGATGGTGATCTTTTCTGGTTGTTTTCCAGAGGGTGATGTTTCCTGGTAGTTTTCCAGATGGTGATGTTTCCTGATAGTTTTCCAGGTGCTGATGTTTCCTGTTAGATTTCGAGAGGGTGATTTTTCCTGGTAGTTTTCCAGATGATGATGTTTCCTTATAGATTTCCAGATGGTGATTTTTCCCTGTAGTCTTCCAGATGGTGATGTTTCCTGGTCGTTTTCCAGAGGGTGATGTTTCCTCATAGTTTTCCAGGGGATGATGTTTCCTGGTATTTTTCCAGATAGTGATGTTTCCTGGTAGATTTCCAGAGGGTGATGTCTCCTTGTAGTTTTCCAGCAGGTTATTTTCCTCATCTTTCTCCAGAGGGTGTTGTTGCTTGGTACTTTTCCAGAGGGTGATGTTTGCTGGTAATTTTCCAGATGTTGATGTTTCCTGGTTGTGTTCCAGAGGGTGATGTTTCCTGGTAGTTTTCCAGAGGCTTATTTTTCTTGGTAGTTTTTCAGATGGTGATGTTTCCTTGTAGTTTCCCAGATTCCGATGTTTCCTGGTAGATTTCTTGATGTTGATGTTTCCTTGTAGTTTTCCACAGAGTGATTTTTCCCTTTCGTCTTCCAGATGTTGATTTTTCCTGGTAGTTTTCCAGAAAGTGATGTTTCCGGGTAGTTTTCCAGAGGGTGTCGTTTGCTGGTAGTTTTCCATAGGGTGATGTTTCCTGGTAGTTTTCCAGAATGTGATGTTTCCTGGTAGTTTTCCAGAGGGTTATTTTTCCTGGTAGTTTTCAAGAGTTTGATGTTCCCTTGTAGTTTTCCAGAGGGTGATGTTTCCTCGTAGTTTTCCAGATGGTGATGTTTCCTGGTAGATTTCGAGAGGGTGATGTTTCCTTGTAGTTTTCCAGATGTTGATGTTTGCTGGTAGTTTTCCAAAGGGTGATTTACCCTGTAGACCTCCAGATGGTCATGTTTCCTGGTAGTTTTCCAGAGGATGATGTTTCCTGGTGGTTTTCAAGTTGGTGATGTTTCCTGGTAGTTTTCCAGATGCTGATGTTTCCTCATAGTTTTCCAGATGCTGATTTCTCCTGGTAGATTTCCTGATGGTGATCTTTTCTGGTAGTTTTCCAGATGGTGATGTTTCCTGGTAGTGTTCCAGATGTTGATGTTTCCTGGTAGTTTTCCAGAGGGTTATGTTTCCTGCTAGTTTTCCAGATGTTGATGTGTGCTGGTAGTTTTCCACAGGGTGATTTTCCCTGTAGACTTCCAGATGGTCACGTTTCCTGGTTGTTTTCCAGAGTGTAATTTTCCTTTTAGTTTTACAGAGGGTGTTGTTTCCTCGTAGTTTTCCAGAGGGTGATGTTTCCTGGTAGTTTTCCAGAGTGTTATTATTCCTCATAGATTTCCAGAGTTTGATGTTTCCTGGTCGTTTTCCAGAGGGTGATGTTTCCTGGTCGTTTTCCAGATGGTGATGTTTCCTGGTAGATTTCGAGAGGCTGATGTATCCTTTTAGATTTCCAGATGGTGATCTTTTCTGGTTGTTTTCCAGAGGGTGATGTTTCCTGGTAGTTTTCCAGATGGTGATGTTTCCTGATAGTTTTCCAGGTGCTGATGTTTCCTGTTAGATTTCGAGAGGGTGATTTTTCCTGGTAGTTTTCCAGATGATGATGTTTCCTTATAGATTTCCAGATGGTGATTTTTCCCTGTAGTCTTCCAGATGGTGATGTTTCCTGGTCGTTTTCCAGAGGGTGATGTTTCCTCATAGTTTTCCAGGGGATGATGTTTCCTGGTATTTTTCCAGATAGTGATGTTTCCTGGTAGATTTCCAGAGGGTGATGTCTCCTTGTAGTTTTCCAGCAGGTTATTTTCCTCATCTTTCTCCAGAGGGTGTTGTTGCTTGGTACTTTTCCAGAGGGTGATGTTTGCTGGTAATTTTCCAGATGTTGATGTTTCCTGGTTGTGTTCCAGAGGGTGATTTTTCCTGCTAGTTTTCCAGAGGCTTATTTTTCTTGGTAGTTTTTCAGATGGTGATGTTTCCTTGTAGTTTCCCAGATTCCGATGTTTCCTGGTAGATTTCTTGATGTTGATGTTTCCTTGTAGTTTTCCACAGAGTGATTTTTCCCTTTCGTCTTCCAGATGTTGATTTTTCCTGGTAGTTTTCCAGAAAGTGATGTTTCCGGGTAGTTTTCCAGAGGGTGTCGTTTGCTGGTAGTTTTCCATAGGGTGATGTTTCCTGGTAGTTTTCCAGAATGTGATGTTTCCTGGTAGTTTTCCAGAGGGTTATTTTTCCTGGTAGTTTTCAAGAGTTTGATGTTCCCTTGTAGTTTTCCAGAGGGTGATGTTTCCTCGTAGTTTTCCAGATGGTGATGTTTCCTGGTAGATTTCGAGAGGGTGATGTTTCCTGGTAGTTTTCCAGATGTTGATGTTTGCTGGTAGTTTTCCAAAGGGTGATTTACCCTGTAGACCTCCAGATGGTCATGTTTCCTGGTAGTTTTCCAGAGGATGATGTTTCCTGGTGGTTTTCCAGTTGGTGATGTTTCCTGGTAGTTTTCCAGATGCTGATGTTTCCTCATAGTTTTCCAGATGCTGATTTTTCCTGGTAGATTTCCTGATGGTGATCTTTTCTGGTAGTTTTCCAGATGGTGATGTTTCCTGGTAGTGTTCCAGATGTTGATGTTTCCTGGTAGTTTTCCAGAGGGTTATATTTCCTGCTAGTTTTCCAGATGTTGATGTGTGCTGGTAGTTTTCCACAGGGTGATTTTCCCTGTAGACTTCCAGATGGTCACGTTTCCTGGTTGTTTTCCAGAGTGTAATTTTCCTTTTAGTTTTACAGAGGGTGACGTTTCCTGGTAGTTTTCCAGAGGGTGATGTTCCCTGGTAGTTTTCCAATGGTGATGTTTCCTGCTAGTTTTCTAGAGGGTTATTTTCCTGATAGTTTTCCAGGGGGTGTTGTTTCTTGGTAGTTTTCCAGAGGGTGATGTTTCCTCGTGGTTTTCCAGATGGTCATGTTTCCTGGTAGTTTTCAGAGGCTTATTTTTCCAGGTAGTTTTCCAGATGTTAATGTTTCCTGGCAGTTTTCCAGGGGGTGATGTTTCCTGGTAGTTTTCCAGATGATGATGTTTCCTGTTAGTTTTCCAGAGGGTGATATTTCCCTGTAGTCTTCCAGATGGTGATGTTTCCTGATAGTTTACAAAAGTGTGATGTTTCCTGGTAGTTTTCCAGATGGTGATGTTTCCTGGTAGTGATGTTTCCGGGTAGTTTTCCACAGGGTGATTTTTCCCTGTAGTCTACCAGATGTTGATGTTTCCTGGTAGTTTTCCAGAAAGTGATGTTTCCTGGTAGTTTCCCAGAGGCTGTTGTGTGCTGGTAGATTTCCAGATGGTGATGTTTCCTGGTAGATTTCCAGATGCTGATGTTTCCTGGTAGTTTTCCAGATGCTGATGTTTCTTGGTAGATTTCCAATTGGTGATGTTTCCTGGTATTTTTCCAGAGGGTTATTTTTCCTGGTGGTTTTCCAGAGTTTGATGTTTCCTTGTATTTTTCCAGAGAGTGATGTTTCTGGTAGTTTTCCAGATGGTGATGTTTCCTCATAGATTTCGAGAGGGTGATGTTTCCTGGTAGATTTCCAGATGGTGATGTTTGCTTGTAGTTTTCCAGATGCTGATGTTCCCTGGTAGATTTCCAGATGGTGATGTTTCCTGTTATTTTTCCAGAGGTTGATGTTTTCTGGTAGTCTTCCAGATGGTGATGTTTCATGGTTGTGTTCGAGATGTTGATATTTCCTGGTAGTTTTCTAGAAAGTGATGTTTCCAGGTAGTTTTCCAGAGGCTGTTGTTTGCTGGTAGATTTCCAGATGGTGATGTTTCCTGGTAGTTTTCCAGATGCTGATGTTTCCTGGTAGTTTTCCAGATGTTGATATTTCCTGGTAGTTTTCCAGAGGGTTATTTTTCCAGGTAGTTTTTCAGATGTTGATGTTTCCTGGTAGTTTTCCAGATGGTGATGTTTCCATGTAGTCTTCCAGATGATGATGTTTCCTGGTAGTTTTCCAGAGGTTTAATGTTTCCTGCTAGCTTTCCAGAAGTTGATTTTTCCTGGTAGTTTTCCAGTGTTTGATGTTTCCTTGTAGTTTTCCAGAGGGTGATGTTTCCTGGTAGTTTTCCAGATGGTGATGTTTCCTCGTAGATTTCAAGAGGGTGATGTTTCCTGGTAGATTTCCAGAGGGTGAAGTTTCCTGGTAGTTTTCCAGAGGGTAATGTATCCACGTAGTTTTCCAGAGGCTGATGTTTCCTGGTAGTTGTCCAGATGCTGATGTTTCCTGGTAGATTTCCAGATGGTGATGTTTTCTGGTAGTTTTCCAGATACTGATGTTTCCTGTTAGTTTTCCAGATGGTGATGTATCCTGGTAGCTATCCAGAGGGTGATGTTTCCTGGTAGCTTTCCACAGGGTGATGTTTCCTCGTAGTTTTCCAAAGGCTGATGTTTCCTAGTAGTTTTCCGGATGCTGATGTTTCCTGCTAGTTTTCCAGATGTTGATGTGTGCTGGTAGTTTTCCACAGGGTGATATTCCCTGTAGACTTCCAGATGGTCACGTTTCCTGGTAGTTTTCCAGAGGGTGATGTTCCCTGGTAGTTTTCCAGATAGTGATGTTTCCTGGTTGTTTTCCAGAGGGTGACGTTTCCTGGTTGTTTTCCAGAGTGTAATTTTCCTTTTAGTTTTACAGAGGGTGTTGTTTCCTGGTAGTTTTCCAGAGGGTGATGTTTCCTGGTAGTTTTCCAGAGTGTTATTATTCCTGGTAGATTTCCAGAGTTTGATGTTTCCTGGTCGTTTTCCAGAGGGTGATGTTTCCTGGTCATTTTCCAGATGGTGATGTTTCCTGGTTGATTTCGAGAGGCTGATGTATCCTTTTAGATTTCCAGATGGTTATCTTTCCTGGCTGTTTTCCAGGGGGTGATGTTTCCTGGTAGTTTTCCAGATGGTGATGTTTCCTGGTAGTTTTCCAGGTGCTGATGTTTCCTGTTAGATTTCGAGAGGGTGATTTTTCCTGGTAGTTTTCCAGATGGTGATGTTTCCTGGTCGTTTTCCAGAGGGTAATGTTTCCTTATTGTTTTCCAGGGGATGATGTTTCCTGGTATTTTTCCAGATATTGATGTTTCCTGGTAGATTTCCAGAGGGTGATGTCTCCTTGTAGTTTTCCAGCAGGTTATTTTCCTCATCTTTTTCCAGAGGGTGTTGTTGCTTGGTACTTTTCCAGAGGGTGATGTTTGCTGGTAATTTTCCAGATGTTGATGTTTCCTGGTTGTGTTCCAGAGGGTGATGTTTCCTGGTAGTTTTCCAGAGGCTTATTTTTCTTGGTAGTTTTTCAGATGTTGATGTTTCCTTGTAGTTTCCCAGATGGTGATGTTTCCTGGTAGATTTCTTGATGTTGATGTTTCCTTGTAGTTTTCCACAGAGTGATTTTTCCCTTTCGTCTTCCAGATGTTGATTTTTCCTGGTAGTTTTCCAGAAAGTGATGTTTCCGGGTAGTTTTCCAGAGGGTGTCGTTTGCTGGTAGTTTTCCATAGGGTGATGTTTCCTGCTAGTTTTCCAGAATGTGATGTTTCCTGGTAGTTTTCCAGAGGGTTATTTTTCCTGGTAGTTTTCAAGAGTTTGATGTTCCCTTGTAGTTTTCCAGAGGGTGATGTTTCCTCGTAGTTTTCCAGATGGTGATGTTTCCTGGTAGATTTCGAGAGGGTGATGTTTCCTGGTAGATTTCCAGATGTTGATGTTTGATGGTAGTTTTCCAAAGGGTGATTTACCATTTAGACCTCCAGATGGTCATGTTTCCTGGTAGTTTTCCAGAAGATGATGTTTCCCGGTGGTTTTCCAGTTGGTGATGTTTCCTGGTAATTTTCCAGATGCTGATGTTTCCTCATAGTTTTCCAGATTTTTCCTGGTAGATTTCCTGATGGTGATCTTTTCTGGTAGTTTTCCAGATGGTGATGTTTCCTGGTAGTGTTCCAGATGTTGATGTTTCCTGGTAGTTTTCCAGAGGGTTATATTTCCTGCTAGTTTTCCAGATGTTGATGTGTGCTGGTAGTTTTCCACAGGGTGATTTTCCCTGTAGACTTCCAGATGGTCACGATTCCTGTTAGTTTTCCAGAGGGTGATGTTCCCTGGTAGTTTTCCAGATGGTGATGTTTCCTGGTAGTTTTCCAGAGGGTTATTTTCCTGATAGTTTTCCAGGGTGTGTTGTTTCTTGGTAGTTTTCCAGAGGGTGATGTTTCCTCGTGGTTTTCCAGATGGTGATGTTTCTGGGTAGTTTCCAGAGGGTTATTTTTCCTGGTAGTTTTCCAGAGGTTGATGTTTCCTGGTAGTGATGTTTCCGGCTAGTTTTCCACAGGGTGATTTTTCCCTGTAGTCTACCAGATGTTGATGTTTCCTGGTAGTTTTCCAGAAAGTGATGTTTCCTGGTAGTTTTCCACAGGCTGTTGTTTGCTTGTAGTAATCCAGAGGGTGATGTTTCCTGGTAGTTTTCCAGACTGTGATGTTTCCTGGTAGTTTTCCAGAGGGTTATTTTTCCTGGTGGTTTTCCAGAGTTTGATGTTTCCTTGTATTTTTCCAGAGAGTGATGTTTCTGGTAGTTTTCCAGATGGTGATGTTTCCTCATAGATTTCGAGAGGGTGATGTTTCCTGGTAGATTTCCAGATGGTGATGTTTGCTGGTAGTTTTCCAGATGCTGATGTTCCCTGGTAGATTTCCAGATGGTGATGTTTCCTGGTATTTTGCCAGAGGTTGATGTTTTCTGGTAGTCTTCCAGATGGTGATGTTTCATTGTAGTGTTCCAGATGTTGATATTTCCTGGTAGTTTTCCAGAGGGTTATTTTTCCAGGTAGTTTTTCAGATGTTGATGTTTCCTGGTAGATTTCCAGAGGGTGATGTCTCCTTGTAGTTTTCCAGCAGGTTATTTTCCTCATCTTTTTCCAGAGGGTGTTGTTGCTTGGTACTTTTCCAGAGGGTGATGTTTGCTGGTAATTTTCCAGATGTTGATGTTTCCTGGTTGTGTTCCAGAGGGTGATGTTTCCTGGTAGTTTTCCAGAGGCTTATTTTTCCTGGTAGTTTTTCAGATGTTGATGTTTCCTTGTAGTTTCCCAGATGGTGATGTTTCCTGGTAGATTTCTTGATGTTGATGTTTCCTTGTAGTTTTCCACAGAGTGATTTTTCCCTTTCGTCTTCCAGATGTTGATTTTTCCTGGTAGTTTTCCAGAAAGTGATGTTTCCGGGTAGTTTTCCAGAGGGTGTCGTTTGCTGGTAGTTTTCCATAGGGTGATGTTTCCTGGTAGTTTTCCAGAATGTGATGTTTCCTGGTAGTTTTCCAGAGGGTTATTTTTCCTGGTAGTTTTCAAGAGTTTGATGTTCCCTTGTAGTTTTCCAGAGGGTGATGTTTCCTCGTAGTTTTCCAGATGGTGATGTTTGCTGGTAGTTTTCCAGATGCTGATGTTCCCTGGTAGATTTCCAGATGGTGATGTTTCCTGGTATTTTGCCAGAGGTTGATGTTTTCTGGTAGTCTTCCAGATGGTGATGTTTCATTGTAGTGTTCCAGATGTTGATATTTCCTGGTAGTTTTCCAGAGGGTTATTTTTCCAGGTAGTTTTTCAGATGTTGATGTTTCCTGGTAGTTTTCCAGATGGTGATGTTTCCATGTAGTTTTCCAGATGATGATGTTTCCTGGTAGTTTTCCAGATGTTGATGCTTCCTGGTAGTTTTCCAGAGGGTGATTGTTCCCTGTAGTCTTCCGGATGGTGATGTTTCCGGGTAATTTACAAAAGGGTGATGTTTCCTGGTAGTTTTCCAGACTGTGATATTTCCTGGTAGTTTTCCAGAAGGTTATTCTGCTGGTAGTTTTCCAGTTTTTGATGTTTCCTTGTAGTTTTCCAGAGGGTGATGTTTCCTGGTAGTATTCCAGATGGTGATGTTTCCTCGTAGATTTCAAGAGGGTGATGTTTCCTGGTAGATTTCCAGAGGGTGAAGTTTCCTGGTAGTTTTCCAGAGGGTAATGTATCCACGTAGTTTTCCAGAGGCTGATGTTTCCTGGTAGTTGTCCAGATGCTGATGTTTCCTGGTAGATTTCCAGATGGTGATGTTTTCTGGTAGTTTTCCAGATGGTGATGTTTCCTGGTAGTTTTCCAGAGGGTGATGTGTCCTGGTTGTTTTCCAGAGTGTTATTTTACTGGTAGTTTTCCAGAGGGTGTTGTTTTCTGGTAGTTTTCCAGATAGTGATGTTTCCTGTTAGTTTTCCAGATGGTGATGTATCCTGGTAGCTTTCCAGAGGGTGATGTTTTCTGGTAGTTTTCCGGATGCTGATGTTTCATGGTAGTGTTCCAGATGTTGTGGTTTCCTGGTAGTTTTCCAGAAGGTGATGTTTGCTGTTAGTTTTCCAGATGGTGATGTTTCCTGGTAGTTTTCCAGAAAGTGATGTTTCCATGTAGTTTTCCACAGGGTGATTGTTCCCTGTAGTCTTCCAGATGGTGATGTTTCCTGGTAGTTTTCCAGACTGTGATGTTTCCTGGTAGTTTTCCAGAGGGTTACTTTCCTGGTAGTTTTCCAGTGTTTGATGTTTCCTTGTAGTTTGCCAGTGGGTGATGTTTCCTGGTAGTTTTCCAGATGGTGTTGTTTCCTCGTAGATTTCGAGAGGGTGATGTTTCCTGGTAGATTTCCAGAGGGTGATGTTTCCTGGTAGTTTTCCAGAGGGTAATGTATCCACGTAGTTTTCCAGAGGCTGATGTTTCCTGGTAGTTGTCCAGATGCTGATGTTTCCTGGTAGATTTCCAGATGGTGATGTTTTCTGGTAGTTTTCCAGATGGTGATGTTTCCTGGTAGTTTTCCAGAGGGTGATGTGTCCTGGTTGTTTTCCAGAGTGTTATTTTACTGGTAGTTTTCCAGAGGGTGTTGTTTTCTGGTAGTTTTCCAGATAGTGATGTTTCCTGGTAGTTTTCCAGATGGTGATGTATCCTGGTAGCTTTCCAGAGGGTGATGTTTGCTGTTAGTTTTCCAGATGGTGATGTTTCCTTGTAGTTTTCCAGAAAGTGAAGTTTCCATGTAGTTTTCCAGATGATGATGTTTCCTGGTAGTTTTCCAGATTTTGATGCTTCCTGTAGTTTTCCACAGGGTGATTGTTCCCTGTAGTCTTCCAGATGGCGATGTTTCCTCGTAGTTTACAAAAGGGTGATGTTTCCTGGTAGTTTTCCAGAGGCTGTTGTTTGCTGGTAGATTTCCAGATGGTGATGTTTCCTGGTAGTTTTTCAAATGCTGATGTTTCCTGGTAGATTTCCAGATGGTGATGTTTCCTGGTATTTTTCCAGAGGGTGATGTTTCCTGGTAGTCTTCCAGATGGTGATGTTTCATGGTAGTGTTCCAGATGTTGATATTTCCTGGTAGTTTTCCAGAGAGTTATTTTTCCAGGTAGTTTTTCAGATGTTGATGTTTCCTGGTAGTTTTCCAGATGGTGAAGTTTCCATGTAGTTTTCCAGATGATGATGTTTCCTGGTAGTTTTCCAGATGTTGATGCTTCCTGGTAGTTTTCCACAGAGTGATTGTTCCATGTAATCTTCCAGATGGTGATGTTTCCTGGTAGTTTACAAAAGGGTGATGTTTCTTGGTAGTTTTCCAAACTGTGATGTTTCCTGGTAGTTTTCCAGAGGGTTATTTTCCTGGTAGTTTTCCAGAGTTTGATGTTTCCTTGTAGTTTTCCAGAGGGTGATGGTTCCTGGTAGTTTTCCAGATGGTGTTGTTTCCTCGTAGATTTCGAAAGGGTGATGTTTCTTGGTAGATTTCCAGATGGTGATGTTTCCTGGTAGTTTTCCAGAGGGTAATGTTACCTGCTAGCTTTCCAGAAGTTGATTTTTCCTGGTAGTTTTCCAGATGGTGATGTTTCCTGGTATTTTTCCAGAGGGTGATGTTTTCTGGTAGTCTTCCAGATGGTGATGTTTCATGGTAGTGTTCGAGATGTTGATATTTCCTGGTAGTTTTCCAGAGGGTTATGTTTCCTGCTAGTTCTCCAGTTGGTGATGTTTCCTCGTAGTTTACCAGAGGCTTATTTTTCCAGGTAGTTTTTCAGATGTTGATGTTTCCTTGTAGTTTACCAGATGGTGATGTTTCCATGTAGTTTTCCAGATGGTGATGTTTCCTGGTAGTTTTCCAGATGTTGATGCTTCCTGGTAGTTTTCCACAGGGTGATTGTTCCCTGTAGTCTTCCGGATGGTGATGTTTCCGGGTAGTTTGCAAAAGGGTGATGTTTCCTGGTAGTTTTCCAGACTGTGATATTTCCTGGTAGTTTTCCAGAAGGTTACTTTCCTGGTAGTTTTCCAGAGTTTGATGTTTCCTTGTAGTTTTCCAGAGGGTGATGTTTCCTGGTAGTTTTCCAGATGGTGTTGTTTCCTCGTAGATTTCGAAAGGGTGATGTTTCTTGGTAGATTTCCAGATGGTGATGTTTCCTGGTAGTTTTCCAGAGGGTAATGTTACCTGCTAGCTTTCCAGAAGTTGATTTTTCCTGGTAGTTTTCCAGATGGTGATGTTTCCTGGTATTTTTCCAGAGGGTGATGTTTTCTGGTAGTCTTCCAGATGGTGATGTTTCATGGTAGTGTTCGAGATGTAGATATTTCCTTGTAGTTTTCCAGAGGGTTATGTTTCCTGCTAGTTCTCCAGTTGGTGATGTTTCCTCGTAGTTTACCAGAGGCTTATTTTTCCAGGTAGTTTTTCAGATGTTGATGTTTCCTTGTAGTTTACCAGATGGTGATGTTTCCATGTAGTTTTCCAGATGGTGATGTTTCCTGGTAGTTTTCCAGATGTTGATGCTTCCTGGTAGTTTTCCACAGGGTGATTGTTCCCTGTAGTCTTCCGGATGGTGATGTTTCCGGGTAGTTTGCAAAAGGGTGATGTTTCCTGGTAGTTTTCCAGACTGTGATATTTCCTGGTAGTTTTCCAGAAGGTTACTTCCCTGGTAGTTTTCCAGTGTTTGATGTTTCCTTGTAGTTTTCCAGTGGGTGATGTTTCCTGGTAGTTTTCCAGATGGTGATGTTTCCTCGTAGATTTCGAGAGGGTGATGTTTCCTGGTAGATTTCCAGAGGGTGATGTTTCCTGGTAGTTTTCCAGAGGGTAATGTATCCACGTAGTTTTCCAGAGGCTGATGTTTCCTGGTAGTTGTCCAGATGCTGATGTTTCCTGGTAGATTTCCAGATGGTGATGTTTTCTGGTAGTTTTCCAGATGGTGATGTTTCCTGGTAGTTTTCCAGAGGGTGATGTGTCCTGGTTGTTTTCCAGAGTGTTATTTTACTGGTAGTTTTCCAGAGGGTGTTGTTTTCTGTTAGTTTTCCAGATAGTGATGTTTCCTGTTAGTTTTCCAGATGGTGATGTATCCTGGTAGCTTTCCAGAGGGTGATGTTTCGGTTAGTTTTCCAGATGGTGGTTTCCTTGTAGTTTTCCAGATGATGATGTTTCCTGGTAGTTTTCCAGATGTTGATGCTTCCTGGTAGTTTTCCACAGGGTGATTGTTCCCTGTAGTCTTCCAGATGGTGATGTTTCCTCGTAGTTTACAAAAGGGTGATGTTTCCTGGTAGTTTTCCAGAGCTGTTGTTTGCTGGTAGATTTCCAGATGGTGATGTTTCCTGGTAGTTTTCCAGAGGCTGTTGTTTGCTGGTAGATTTCCAGATGGTGATGTTTCCTGGTAGTTTTCCAGATGCTGATGTTTCCTGGTAGTTTTCCAGATGCTGATGTTTCCTGGTAGATTTCCAGATGGTGATGTTTCCTGGTATTTTTCCAGAGGGTGATGTTTTCTGGTAGTCTTCCAGATGGTGATGTTTCATGGTAGTGTTCCAGATGTTGATATTTCCTGGTAGTTTTCCAGAGGGTTATTTTTCCAGGTAGTTTTTCAGATGTTGATGTTTCCTGGTAGTTTTCCAGATGGTGATGTTTCCATGTAGTTTTCCAGATGATGATGTTTCCTGGTAGTTTTCCAGATGTTGATGCTTCCTGGTAGTTTTCCACAGGGTGATTGTTCCATGTAATCTTCCAGATGGTGATGTTTCCTGGTAGTTTACAAAAGGGTGATGTTTCTTGGTAGTTTTCCAAACTGTGATGTTTCCTGGTAGTTTTCCAGAGGGTTATTTTCCTGGTAGTTTTCCAGAGTTTGATGTTTCCTTGTAGTTTTCCAGAGGGTGATGTTTCCTGGTAGTTTTCCAGATGGTGTTGTTTCCTCGTAGATTTCGAAAGGGCGATGTTTCCTGGTAGATTTCCAGATGGTGATGTTTCCTGGTAGTTTTCCAGAGGGTAATGTTTCCTGCTAGCTTTCCAGAAGTTGATTTTTCCTGGTAGTTTTCCAGATGCTGATGTTTCCTGGTAGTTTTCCAGATGCTGATGTTTCTTGTTAGATTTCCAGATGGTGATGTTTCCTGGTATTTTTCCAGAGGGTGATGTTTTCTGGTAGTCTTCCAGATGGTGATGTTTCATGGTAGTGTTTGAGATGTTGATATTTCCTGGTAGTTTTCCAGAGGGTTATGTTTCCTGCTAGTTCTCCAGTTGGTGATGTTTCCTCGTAGTTTACCAGAGGCTTATTTTTCCAGGTAGTTTTTCAGATGTTGATGTTTCCTTGTAGTTTTCCAGATGGTGATGTTTCCATGTAGTTTTCCAGATTGTGATGTTTCCTGGTAGTTTTCCAGATGTTGATGCTTCCTGGTAGTTTTCCACAGGGTGATTGTTCCCTGTAGTCTTCCGGATGGTGATGTTTCCGGGTAGTTTACAAAAGGGTGATGTTTCCTGGTAGTTTTCCAGACTGTGATATTTCCTGGTAGTTTTCCAGAAGGTTATTCTCCTGGTAGTTTTCCAGTCTTTGATGTTTCCTTGTAGTTTTCCAGAGGGTGATGTTTCCTGGTAGTTTTCCAGATGGTGATGTTTCCTCGTAGATTTCAAGAGGGTGATGTTTCCTGGTAGATTTCCAGAGGGTGATGTTTCCTGGTAGTTTTCCAGAGGGTAATGTATCCACGTAGTTTTCCAGAGGCTGATGTTTCCTGGTAGTTGTCCAGATGCTGATGTTTCCTGGTAGATTTCCAGATGGTGATGTTTTCTGGTAGTTTTCCAGATGGTGATGTTTCCTGGTAGTTTTCCAGAGGGTGATGTGTCCTGGTTGTTTTCCAGAGTGTTATTTTACTGGTAGTTTTCCAGAGGGTGTTGTTTTCTGTTAGTTTTCCAGATAGTGATGTTTCCTGTTAGTTTTCCAGATGGTGATGTATCCTGGTAGCTTTCCAGAGGGTGATGTTTCGGTTAGTTTTCCAGATGGTGGTTTCCTTGTAGTTTTCCAGATGATGATGTTTCCTGGTAGTTTTCCAGATGTTGATGCTTCCTGGTAGTTTTCCACAGGGTGATTGTTCCCTGTAGTCTTCCAGATGGTGATGTTTCCTCGTAGTTTACAAAAGGGTGATGTTTCCTGGTAGTTTTCCAGAGCTGTTGTTTGCTGGTAGATTTCCAGATGGTGATGTTTCCTGGTAGTTTTCCAGATGCTGATGTTTCCTGGTAGATTTCCAGATGGTGATGTTTCCTGGTATTTTTCCAGAGGTTGATGTTTTCTGGTAGTCTTCCAGATGGTGATGTTTCATTGTAGTGTTCCAGATGTTGATATTTCCTGGTAGTTTTCCAGAAAGTGATGTTTCCAGGTAGTTTTCCAGAGGCTGTTGTTTGCTGGTAGATTTCCAGATGGTGATGTTTCCTGGTAGTTTTCCAGATGCTGATGTTTCCTGGTAGTTTTCCAGATGCTGATGTTTCCTGGTAGATTTCCAGATGGTGATGTTTCCTGGTATTTTTCCAGATGGTGATGTTTTCTGGTAGTCTTCCAGATGGTGATGTTTCATGGTAGTGTTCCAGATGTTGATATTTCCTGGTAGTTTTCCAGAGGGTTGTTTTTCCAGGTAGTTTTTCAGATGTTGATGTTTCCTGGTAGTTTTCCAGATGGTGATGTTTCCATGTAGTTTTCCAGATGATGATGTTTCCTGGTAGTTTTCCAGATGTTGATGCTTCCTGGTAGTTTTCCACAGGGTGATTGTTCCATGTAATCTTCCAGATGGTGATGTTTCCTGGTAGTTTACAAAAGGGTGATGTTTCTTGGTAGTTTTCCAAACTGTGATGTTTCCTGGTAGTTTTCCAGAGGGTTATTTTCCTGGTAGTTTTCCAGAGTTTGATGTTTCCTTGTAGTTTTCCAGAGGGTGATGTTTCCTGGTAGTTTTCCAGATGGTGTTGTTTCCTCGTAGATTTCGAAAGGGCGATGTTTCCTGGTAGATTTCCAGATGGTGATGTTTCCTGGTAGTTTTCCAGAGGGTAATGTTTCCTGCTAGCTTTCCAGAAGTTGATTTTTCCTGGTAGTTTTCCAGATGCTGATGTTTCCTGGTAGTTTTCCAGATGCTGATGTTTCTTGTTAGATTTCCAGATGGTGATGTTTCCTGGTATTTTTCCAGAGGGTGATGTTTTCTGGTAGTCTTCCAGATGGTGATGTTTCATGGTAGTGTTTGAGATGTTGATATTTCCTGGTAGTTTTCCAGAGGGTTATGTTTCCTGCTAGTTCTCCAGTTGGTGATGTTTCCTCGTAGTTTACCAGAGGCTTATTTTTCCAGGTAGTTTTTCAGATGTTGATGTTTCCTTGTAGTTTTCCAGATGGTGATGTTTCCATGTAGTTTTCCAGATTGTGATGTTTCCTGGTAGTTTTCCAGATGTTGATGCTTCCTGGTAGTTTTCCACAGGGTGATTGTTCCCTGTAGTCTTCCGGATGGTGATGTTTCCGGGTAGTTTACAAAAGGGTGATGTTTCCTGGTAGTTTTCCAGACTGTGATATTTCCTGGTAGTTTTCCAGAAGGTTATTCTCCTGGTAGTTTTCCAGTCTTTGATGTTTCCTTGTAGTTTTCCAGAGGGTGATGTTTCCTGGTAGTTTTCCAGATGGTGATGTTTCCTCGTAGATTTCAAGAGGGTGATGTTTCCTGGTAGATTTCCAGAGGGTGAAGTTTCCTGGTAGTTTTCCAGAGGGTAATGTATCCACGTAGTTTTCCAGAGGCTGATGTTTCCTGGTAGTTGTCCAGATGCTGATGTTTCCTGGTAGATTTCCAGATGGTGATGTTTTCTGGTAGTTTTCCAGATGGTGATGTTTCCTGGTAGTTTTCCAGAGGGTGATGTGTCCTGGTTGTTTTCCAGAGTGTTATTTTACTGGTAGTTTTCCAGAGGGTGTTGTTTCCTGGTAGTTTTCCAGATAGTGATGTTTCCTGTTAGTTTTCCAGATGGTGATGTATCCTGGTAGCTTTCCAGAGGGTGATGTTTTCTGGTAGTTTTCCGGATGCTGATGTTTCATGGTAGTCTTCCAGATGTTGTGGTTTCCATGTAGTTTTCCAGAGGGTGATGTTTGCTGTTAGTTTTCCAGATGGTGTTGTTTCCTGGTAGTTTTCCAGAAAGTGATGTTTCCATGTAGTTTTCCACAGGGTGATTATTCCCTGTAGTCTTCCAGATGGTGATGTTTCCTGGTAGTTTTCCAGACTGTGATGTTTCCTGGTAGTTTTCCAGAGGGTTACTTTCCTGGTAGGTTTCCAGTGTTTGATGTTTCCTTGTAATTTTCCAGTGGGTGATGTTTCCTGGTAGTTTTCCAGATGGTGATGTTTCCTCGTAGATTTCGAGAGGGTGATGTTTCCTGGTAGATTTCCAGAGGGTGATGTTTCCTGGTAGTTTTCCAGAGGGTAATGTATCCACGTAGTTTTCCAGAGGCTGATGTTTCCTGGTAGTTGTCCAGATGCTGATGTTTCCTGGTAGATTTCCAGATGGTGATGTTTTCTGGTAGTTTTCCAGATGGTGATGTTTCCTGGTAGTTTTCCAGAGGGTGATGTGTCCTGGTTGTTTTCCAGAGTGTTATTTTACTGGCAGTTTTCCAGAGGGTGTTGTTTTCTGGTAGTTTTCCAGATATTGATGTTTCCTGGTAGTTTTCCAGATGGTGATGTATCCTGGTAGCTTTCCAGAGGGTGATGATTGCTGTTAGTTTTCCAGATGGTGATGTTTCCTTGTAGTTTTCCAGAAAGTGAAGTTTCCATGTAGTTTTCCAGATGATGATGTTTCCTGGTAGTTTTCCAGATTTTGATGCTTCCTGTAGTTTTCCACAGGGTGATTGTTCCCTGTAGTCTTCCAGATGGCGATGTTTCCTCGTAGTTTACAAAAGGGTGATGTTTCCTGGTAGTTTTCCAGAGGCTGTTGTTTGCTGGTAGATTTCCAGATGGTGATGTTTCCTGGTAGTTTTTCAAATGCTGATGTTTCCTGGTAGATTTCCAGATGGTGATGTTTCCTGGTATTTTTCCAGAGGGTGATGTTTCCTGGTAGTCTTCCAGATGGTGATGTTTCATGGTAGTGTTCCAGATGTTGATATTTCCTGGTAGTTTTCCAGAGAGTTATTTTTCCAGGTAGTTTTTCAGATGTTGATGTTTCCTGGTAGTTTTCCAGATGGTGAAGTTTCCATGTAGTTTTCCAGATGATGATGTTTCCTGGTCGTTTTCCAGATGTTGATGCTTCCTGGTAGTTTTCCACAGAGTGATTGTTCCATGTAATCTTCCAGATGGTGATGTTTCCTGGTAGTTTACAAAAGGGTGATGTTTCTTGGTAGTTTTCCAAACTGTGATGTTTCCTGGTAGTTTTCCAGAGTTTGATGTTTCCTTGTAGTTTTCCAGAGGGTGATGTTTCCTGGTAGTTTTCCAGATGGTGTTGTTTCCTCGTAGATTTCGAAAGGGTGATGTTTCTTGGTAGATTTCCAGATGGTGATGTTTCCTGGTAGTTTTCCAGAGGGTAATGTTACCTGCTAGCTTTCCAGAAGTTGATTTTTCCTGGTAGTTTTCCAGATGGTGATGTTTCCTGGTATTTTTCCAGAGGGTGATGTTTTCTGGTAGTCTTCCAAATGGTGATGTTTCATGGTAGTGTTCGAGATGTTGATATTTCCTGGTAGTTTTCCAGAGGGTTATGTTTCCTGCTAGTTCTCCAGTTGGTGATGTTTCCTCGTAGTTTACCAGAGGCTTATTTTTCCAGGTAGTTTTTCAGATGTTGATGTTTCCTTGTAGTTTACCAGATGGTGATGTTTCCATGTAGTTTTCCAGATGGTGATGTTTCCTGGTAGTTTTCCAGATGTTGATGCTTCCTGGTAGTTTTCCACAGGGTGATTGTTCCCTGTAGTCTTCCGGATGGTGATGTTTCCGGGTAGTTTGCAAAAGGGTGATGTTTCCTGGTAGTTTTCCAGACTGTGATATTTCCTGGTAGTTTTCCAGAAGGTTACTTTCCTGGTAGTTTTCCAGTGTTTGATGTTTCCTTGTAGTTTTCCAGTGGGTGATGTTTCCTGGTAGTTTTCCAGATGGTGATGTTTCCTCGTAGATTTCGAGAGGGTGATGTTTCCTGGTAGATTTCCAGAGGGTGATGTTTCCTGGTAGTTTTCCAGAGGGCAA
Organism: Isurus oxyrinchus; assembly: GCA_026770705.1. Lineage (NCBI taxonomy): Eukaryota > Metazoa > Chordata > Chondrichthyes > Lamniformes > Lamnidae > Isurus > Isurus oxyrinchus. The sequence continues at coordinate 345,463 of JANJGN010000179.1, forward strand.
TGTATCCACGTAGTTTTCCAGAGGCTGATGTTTCCTGGTAGTTGTCCAGATGCTGATGTTTCCTGGTAGATTTCCAGATGGTGATGTTTTCTGGTAGTTTTCCAGATGGTGATGTTTCCTGGTAGTTTTCCAGAGGGTGATGTGTCCTGGTTGTTTTCCAGAGTGTTATTTTACTGGTAGTTTTCCAGAGGGTGTTGTTTTCTGGTAGTTTTCCAGATAGTGATGTTTCCTGTTAGTTTTCCAGATGGTGATATATCCTGGTAGCTTTCCAGAGGGTGATGTTTCGGTTACTTTTCCAGATGGTGGTTTCCTTGTAGTTTTCCAGATGATGATGTTTCCTGGTAGTTTTCCAGATGTTGATGCTTCCTGGTAGTTTTCCACAGGGTGATTGTTCCCTGTAGTCTTCCAGATGGTGATGTTTCCTCGTAGTTTACAAAAGGGTGATGTTTCCTGGTAGTTTTCCAGAGGCTGTTGTTTGCTGGTAGATTTCCAGATGGTGATGTTTCCTGGTCGTTTTCCAGATGCTGATGTTTCCTGGTAGATTTCCAGATGGTGATGTTTCCTGGTATTTTTCCAGAGGTTGATGTTTTCTGGTAGTCTTCCAGATGGTGATGTTTCATTGTAGTGTTCCAGATGTTGATATTTCCTGGTAGTTTTCCAGAAAGTGATGTTTCCTGTTAGTTTTCCAGAGGCTGTTGTTTGCTGGTAGATTTCCAGATGGTGATGTTTCCTGGTAGTTTTCCAGATGCTGATGTTTCCTGGTAGTTTTCCAGATGCTGATGTTTCCTGGTAGATTTCCAGATGGTGATGTTTCCTGGTATTTTTCCAGAGGGTGATGTTTTCTGGTAGTCTTCCAGATGGTGATGTTTCATGGTAGTGTTCCAGATGTTGATATTTCCTGGTAGTTTTCCAGAGGGTTATTTTTCCAGGTAGTTTTTCAGATGTTGATGTTTCCTGGTAGTTTTCCAGATGGTGATGTTTCCATGTAGTTTTCCAGATGATGATGTTTCCTGGTAGTTTTCCAGATGTTGATGCTTCCTGGTAGTTTTCCACAGGGTGATTGTTCCATGTAATCTTCCAGATGGTGATGTTTCCTGGTAGTTTACAAAAGGGTGATGTTTCTTGGTAGTTTTCCAAACTGTGATGTTTCCTGGTAGTTTTCCAGAGGGTTATTTTCCTGGTAGTTTTCCAGAGTTTGATGTTTCCTTGTAGTTTTCCAGAGGGTGATGTTTCCTGGTAGTTTTCCAGATGGTGTTGTTTCCTCGTAGATTTCGAAAGGGCGATGTTTCCTGGTAGATTTCCAGATGGTGATGTTTCCTGGTAGTTTTCCAGATGGTAATGTTTCCTGCTAGCTTTCCAGAAGTTGATGTTTCCTGGTAGTTTTCCAGATGCTGATGTTTCCTGGTAGTTTTCCAGATGCTGATGTTTCTTGTTAGATTTCCAGATGGTGATGTTTCCTGGTATTTTTCCAGAGGGTGATGTTTTCTGGTAGTCTACCAGATGGTGATGTTTCATGGTAGTGTTTGAGATGTTGATATTTCCTGGTAGTTTTCCAGAGGGTTATGTTTCCTGCTAGTTCTCCAGTTGGTGATGTTTCCTCGTAGTTTACCAGAGGCTTATTTTACCAGGTAGTTTTTCAGATGTTGATGTTTCCTTGTAGTTTTCCAGATGGTGATGTTTCCATGTAGTTTTCCAGATGGTGATGTTTCCTGGTAGTTTTCCAGATGTTGATGCTTCCTGGTAGTTTTCCACAGGGTGATTGTTCCCTGTAGTCTTCCGGATGGTGATGTTTCCGGGTAGTTTACAAAAGGGTGATGTTTCCTGGTAGTTTTCCAGACTGTGATATTTCCTGGTAGTTTTCCAGAAGGTTACTTTCCTGGTAGTTTTCCAGTGTTTGATGTTTCCTTGTAGTTTTCCAGAGGGTGATGTTTCCTGGTAGTTTTCCAGATGGTGATGTTTCCTCGTAGATTTCAAGAGGGTGATGTTTCCTGGTAGATTTCCAGAGGGTGAAGTTTCCTGGTAGTTTTCCAGAGGGTAATGTATCCACGTAGTTTTCCAGAGGCTGATGTTTCCTGGTAGTTGTCCAGATGCTGATGTTTCCTGGTAGATTTCCAGATGGTGATGTTTTCTGGTAGTTTTCCAGATGGTGATGTTTCCTGGTAGTTTTCCAGAGGGTGATGTGTCCTGGTTGTTTTCCAGAGTGTTATTTTACTGGTAGTTTTCCAGAGGGTGTTGTTTTCTGGTAGTTTTCCAGATAGTGATGTTTCCTGTTAGTTTTCCAGATGGTGATGTATCCTGGTAGCTTTCCAGAGGGTGATGTTTTCTGGTAGTTTTCCGGATGCTGATGTTTCATGGTAGTCTTCCAGATGTTGTGGTTTCCATGTAGTTTTCCAGAGGGTGATGTGTGCTGTTAGTTTTCCAGATGGTGTTGTTTCCTGGTAGTTTTCCAGAAAGTGATGTTTCCATGTAGTTTTCCACAGGGTGATTGTTCCCTGTAGTCTTCCAGATGGTGATGTTTCCTGGTAGTTTTCCAGACTGTGATGTTTCCTGGTAGTTTTCCAGAGGGTTACTTTCCTGGTAGGTTTCCAGTGTTTGATGTTTCCTTGTAGTTTTCCAGTGGGTGATGTTTCCTGGTAGTTTTCCAGATGGTGATGTTTCCTCGTAGATTTCGAGAGGGTGATGTTTCCTGGTAGATTTCCAGAGGGTGATGTTTCCTGGTAGTTTTCCAGAGGGTAATGTATCCACGTAGTTTTCCAGAGGCTGATGTTTCCTGGTAGTTGTCCAGATGCTGATGTTTCCTGGTAGATTTCCAGATGGTGATGTTTTCTGGTAGTTTTCCAGATGGTGATGTTTCCTGGTAGTTTTCCAGAGGGTGATGTGTCCTGGTTGTTTTCCAGAGTGTTATTTTACTGGTAGTGTTCCAGAGGGTGTTGTTTTCTGGTAGTTTTCCAGATAGTGATGTTTCCTGTTAGTTTTCCAGATGGTGATGTATCCTGGTAGCTTTCCAGAGGGTGATGTTTGCTGTTAGTTTTCCAGATGGTGATGTTTCCTTGTAGTTTTCCAGAAAGTGAAGTTTCCATGTAGTTTTCCAGATGATGATGTTTCCTGGTAGTTTTCCAGATTTTGATGCTTCCTGGTAGTTTTCCACAGGGTGATTGTTCCCTGTAGTCTTCCAGATGGTGATGTTTCCTCGTAGTTTACAAAAGGGTGATGTTTCCTGGTAGTTTTCCAGAGGCTGTTGTTTGCTGGTAGATTTCCAGATGGTGATGTTTCCTGGTAGTTTTTCAGATGCTGATGTTGCCTGGTAGATTTCCAGATGGTGATGTTTCCTGGTATTTTTCCAGAGGGTGATGTTTCCTGGTAGTCTTCCAGATGGTGATGTTTCATGGTAGTGTTCCAGATGTTGATATTTCCTGGTAGTTTTCCAGAGAGTTATTTTTCCAGGTAGTTTTTCAGATGTTGATGTTTCCTGGTAGTTTTCCAGATGGTGAAGTTTCCATGTTGTTTTCCAGATGATGATGTTTCCTGGTAGTTTTCCAGATGTTGATGCTTCCTGGTAGTTTTCCACAGAGTGATTGTTCCATGTAATCTTCCAGATGGTGATGTTTCCTGGTAGTTTACAAAAGGGTGATGTTTCTTGGTAGTTTTCCAAACTGTGATGTTTCCTGGTAGTTTTCCAGAGGGTTATTTTCCTGGTAGTTTTCCAGAGTTTGATGTTTCCTTGTAGTTTTCCAGAGGGTGATGTTTCCTGGTAGTTTTCCAGATGGTGTTGTTTCCTCGTAGATTTCGAAAGAGTGATGTTTCCTGGTAGATTTCCAGATGGTGATGTTTCCTGGTAGTTTTCCTGAGGGTAATGTTACCTGCTAGCTTTCCAGAAGTTGATTTTTCCTGGTAGTTTTCCAGATGGTGATGTTTCCTGGTATTTTTCCAGTGCGTGATGTTTTCTGGTAGTCTTCCAGATGGTGATGTTTCATGGTAGTGTTCGAGATGTTGATATTTCCTGGTAGTTTTCCTGAGGGTTATGTTTCCTGCTAGTTCTCCAGTTGGTGATGTTTCCTCGTAGTTTACCAGAGGCTTATTTTTCCAGGTAGTTTTTCAGATGTTGATGTTTCCTTGTAGTTTACCAGATGGTGATGTTTCCATGTAGTTTTCCAGATGGTGATGTTTCCTGGTAGTTTTCCAGATGTTGATGCTTCCTGGTAGTTTTCCACAGAGAGATTGTTCCCTGTAGTCTTCCGGATGGTGATGTTTCCGGGTAGTTTGCAAAAGGGTGATGTTTCCTGGTAGTTTTCCAGACTGTGATATTTCCTGGTAGTTTTCCAGAAGGTTACTTTCCTGGTAGTTTTCCAGTGTTTGATGTTTCCTTGTAGTTTTCCAGTGGGTGATGTTTCCTGGTAGTTTTCCAGATAGTGATGTTTCCTCGTAGATTTCGAGAGGGTGATGTTTCCTGGTAGATTTCCAGAGGGTGATCTTTCCTGGTAGTTTTCCAGAGGGTAATGTATCCACGTAGTTTTCCAGAGGCTGATGTTTCCTGGTAGTTGTCCAGATGCTGATGTTTCCTGGTAGATTTCCAGATGGTGATGTTTTCTGGTAGTTTTCCAGATGGTGATGTTTCCTGGTAGTTTTCCAGAGGGTGATGTGTCCTGGTTGTTTTCCAGAGTGTTATTTTACTGGTAGTTTTCCAGAGGGTGTTGTTTTGTGGTAGTTTTCCAGATAGTGATGTTTCCTGTTAGTTTTCCAGATGGTGATGTATCCTGGTAGCTTTCCAGAGGGTGATGTTTCGGTTAGTTTTCCAGATGGTGGTTTCCTTGTAGTTTTCCAGATGATGATGTTTCCTGGTAGTTTTCCAGATGTTGATGCTTCCTGGTAGTTTTCCACAGGGTGATTATTCCCTGTAGTCTTCCAGATGGTGATGTTTCCTCGTAGTTTACAAAAGGGTGATGTTTCCTGGTAGTTTTCCAGAGGCTGTTGTTTGCTGGTAGATTTCCAGATGGTGATGTTTCCTGGTAGTTTTCCAGATGCTGATGTTTCCTGGTAGATTTCCAGATGGTGATGTTTCCTGGTATTTTTCCAGAGGTTGATGTTTTCTGGTAGTCTTCCAGATGGTGATGTTTCATTGTAGTGTTCCAGATGTTGATATTTCCTGGTAGTTTTCCAGAAAGTGATGTTTCCAGGTAGTTTTCCAGAGGCTGTTGTTTGCTGGTAGATTTCCAGATGGTGATGTTTCCTGGTAGTTTTCCAGATGCTGATGTTTCCTGGTAGTTTTCCAGATGCTGATGTTTCCTGGTAGATTTCCAGATGGTGATGTTTCCTGGTATTTTTCCAGAGGGTGATGTTTTCTGGTAGTCTTCCAGATGGTGATGTTTCATGGTAGTGTTCCAGATGTTGATATTTCCTGGTAGTTTTCCAGAGGGTTATTTTTCCAGGTAGTTTTTCAGATGTTGATGTTTCCTGGTAGTTTTCCAGATGGTGATGTTTCCATGTAGTTTTCCAGATGATGATGTTTCCTGGTAGTTTTCCAGATGTTGATGCTTCCTGGTAGTTTTCCACAGGGTGATTGTTCCATGTAATCTTCCAGATGGTGATGTTTCCTGGTAGTTTACAAAAGGGTGATGTTTCTTGGTAGTTTTCCAAACTGTGATGTTTCCTGGTAGTTTTCCAGAGGGTTATTTTCCTGGTAGTTTTCCAGAGTTTGATGTTTCCTTGTAGTTTTCCAGAGGGTGATGTTTCCTGGTAGTTTTCCAGATGGTGTTGTTTCCTCGTAGATTTCGAAAGGGCGATGTTTCCTGGTAGATTTCCAGATGGTGATGTTTCCTGGTAGTTTTCCAGAGGGTAATGTTTCCTGCTAGCTTTCCAGAAGTTGATTTTTCCTGGTAGTTTTCCAGATGCTGATGTTTCCTGGTAGTTTTCCAGATGCTGATGTTTCTTGTTAGATTTCCAGATGGTGATGTTTCCTGGTATTTTTCCAGAGGGTGATGTTTTCTGGTAGTCTTCCAGATGGTGATGTTTCATGGTAGTGTTTGAGATGTTGGTATTTCCTGGTAGTTTTCCAGAGGGTTATGTTTCCTGCTAGTTCTCCAGTTGGTGATGTTTCCTCGTAGTTTACCAGAGGCTTATTTTTCCAGGTAGTTTTTCAGATGTTGATGTTTCCTTGTAGTTTTCCAGATGGTGATGTTTCCATGTAGTTTTCCAGATGGTGATGTTTCCTGGTAGTTTTCCAGATGTTGATGCTTCCTGGTAGTTTTCCACAGGGTGATTGTTCCCTGTAGTCTTCCGGATGGTGATGTTTCCGGGTAGTTTACAAAAGGGTGATGTTTCCTGGTAGTTTTCCAGACTGTGATATTTCCTGGTAGTTTTCCAGAAGGTTATTCTCCTGGTGGTTTTCCAGTGTTTGATGTTTCCTTGAAGTTTTCCAGAGGGTGATGTTTCCTGGTAGTTTTCCAGATGGTAATGTTTCCTCGTAGATTTCAAGAGGGTGATGTTTCCTGGTAGATTTCCAGAGGGTGAAGTTTCCTGGTAGATTTCCAGAGGGTAATGTATCCACGTAGTTTTCCAGAGGCTGATGTTTCCTGGTAGTTGTCCAGATGCTGATGTTTCCTGGTAGATTTCCAGATGGTGATGTTTTCTGGTAGTTTTCCAGATGGTGATGTTTCCTGGTAGTTTTCCAGAGGGTGATGTGTCCTGGTTGTTTTCCAGAGTGTTATTTTACTGGTAGTTTTCCAGAGGGTGTTGTTTTCTGGTAGTTTTCCAGATAGTGATGTTTCCTGTTAGTTTTCCAGATGGTGATGTATCCTGGTAGCTTTCCAGAGGGTGATGTTTTCTGGTAGTTTTCCGGATGCTGATGTTTCATGGTAGTCTTCCAGATGTTGTGGTTTCCATGTAGTTTTCCAGAGGGTGATGTTTGCTGTTAGTTTTCCAGATGGTGTTGTTTCCTGGTAGTTTTCCAGAAAGTGATGTTTCCATGTAGTTTTCCACAGGGTGATTGTTCCCTGTAGTCTTCCAGATGGTGATGTTTCCTGGTAGTTTTCCAGACTGTGATGTTTCCTGGTAGTTTTCCAGAGGGTTACTTTCCTGGTAGGTTTCCAGTGTTTGATGTTTCCTTGTAGTTTTCCAGTGGGTGATGTTTCCTGGTAGTTTTCCAGATGGTGATGTTTCCTCGTAGATTTCGAGAGGGTGATGTTTCCTGGTAGATTTCCAGAGGGTGATGTTTCCTGGTAGTTTTCCAGAGGGTAATGTATCCACGTAGTTTTCCAGAGGCTGATGTTTCCTGGTAGTTGTCCAGATGCTGATGTTTCCTGGTAGATTTCCAGATGGTGATGTTTTCTGGTAGTTTTCCAGATGGTGATGTTTCCTGGTAGTTTTCCAGAGGGTGATGTGTCCTGGTTGTTTTCCAGAGTGTTATTTTACTGGTAGTTTTCCAGAGGGTGTTGTTTTCTGGTAGTTTTCCAGATAGTGATGTTTCCTGTTAGTTTTCCAGATGGTGATGTATCCTGGTAGCTTTCCAGAGGGTGATGTTTGCTGTTAGTTTTCCAGATGGTGATGTTTCCTTGTAGTTTTCCAGAAAGTGAAGTTTCCATGTAGTTTTCCAGATGATGATGTTTCCTGGTAGTTTTCCAGATTTTGATGCTTCCTGGTAGTTTTCCACAGGGTGATTGTTCCCTGTAGTCTTCCAGATGGTGATGTTTCCTCGTAGTTTACAAAAGGGTGATGTTTCCTGGTAGTTTTCCAGAGGCTGTTGTTTGCTGGTAGATTTCCAGATGGTGATGTTTCCTGGTAGTTTTTCAGATGCTGATGTTGCCTGGTAGATTTCCAGATGGTGATGTTTCCTGGTATTTTTCCAGAGGGTGATGTTTCCTGGTAGTCTTCCAGATGGTGATGTTTCATGGTAGTGTTCCAGATGTTGATATTTCCTGGTATTTTTCCAGAGAGTTATTTTTCCAGGTAGTTTTTCAGATGTTGATGTTTCCTGGTAGTTTTCCAGATGGTGAAGTTTCCATGTAGTTTTCCAGATGATCATGTTTCCTGGTAGTTTTCCAGATGTTGATGCTTCCTGGTAGTTTTCCACAGAGTGATTGTTCCATGTAATCTTCCAGATGGTGATGTTTCCTGGTAGTTTACAAAAGGGTGATGTTTCTTGGTAGTTTTCCAAACTGTGATGTTTCCTGGTAGTTTTCCAGGGCGTTATTTTCCTGGTAGTTTTCCAGAGTTTGATGTTTCCTTGTAGTTTTCCAGAGGGTGATGTTTCCTGGTAGTTTTCCAGATGGTGTTGTTTCCTCGTAGATTTCGAAAGGGTGATGTTTCCTGGTAGATTTCCAGATGGTGATGTTTCCTGGTAGTTTTCCAGAGGGTAATGTTACCTGCTAGCTTTCCAGAAGTTGATTTTTCCTGGTAGTTTTCCAGATGCTGATGTTTCCTGGTAGTTTTCCAGATGCTGATGTTTCTTGTTAGATTTCCAGATGGTGATGTTTCCTGGTATTTTTCCAGAGGGTGATGTTTTCTGGTAGTCTTCCAGATGGTGATGTTTCATGGTAGTGTTCGAGATGTTGATATTTCCTGGTAGTTTTCCAGAGGGTTATGTTTCCTGCTAGTTCTCCAGTTGGTGATGTTTCCTCGTAGTTTACCAGAGGCTTATTTTTCCAGGTAGTTTTTCAGATGTTGATGTTTCCTTGTAGTTTTCCAGATGGTGATGTTTCCATGTAGTTTTCCAGATGGTGATGTTTCCTGGTAGTTTTCCAGATGCTGATGCTTCCTGGTAGTTTTCCACAGGGTGATTGTTCCCTGTAGTCTTCCGGATGGTGATGTTTCCGGGTAGTTTGCAAAAGGGTGATGTTTCCTGGTAGTTTTCCAGACTGTGATATTTCCTGGTAGTTTTCCAGAAGGTTACTTTCCTGGTAGTTTTCCAGTGTTTGATGTTTCCTTGTAGTTTTCCAGTGGGTGATGTTTCCTCGTAGTTTTCCAGATGGTGATGTTTCCTCGTAGATTTCGAGAGGGTGATGTTTCCTGGTAGATTTCCAGAGGGTGATGTTTGCTGTTAGTTTTCCAGATGGTGATGTTTCCTTGTAGTTTTCCAGAAAGTGAAGTTTCCATGTAGTTTTCCAGCTGATGATGTTTCCTGGTAGTTTTCCAGATTTTGATGCTTCCTGGTAGTTTTCCACAGGGTGATTGTTCCCTGTAGTCTTCCAGATGGTGATGTTTCCTCGTAGTTTACAAAAGGGTGATGTTTCCTGGTAGTTTTCCAGAGGCTGTTGTTTGCTGGTAGATTTCCAGATGGTGATGTTTCCTGGTAGTTTTTCAGATGCTGATGTTTCCTGGTAGATTTCCAGATGGTGATGTTTCCTGGTATTTTTCCAGAGGGTGATGTTTCCTGGTAGTCTTCCAGATGGTGATGTTTCATGGTAGTGTTCCAGATGTTGATATTTCCTGGTAGTTTTCCAGAGAGTTATTTTTCCAGTAGTTTTTCAGATGTTGATGTTTCCTGGTAGTTTTCCAGATGGTGAAGTTTCCATGTAGTTTTCCAGATGATGATGTTTCCTGGTAGTTTTCCAGATGTTGATGCTTCCTGGTAGTTTTCCACAGAGTGATTGTTCCATGTAATCTTCCAGATGGTGATGTTTCCTGGTAGTTTACAAAAGGGTGATGTTTCTTGGTAGTTTCCCAAACTGTGATGTTTCCTGGTAGTTTTCCAGGGGGTTATTTTCCTGGTAGTTTTCCAGAGTTTGATGTTTCCTTGTAGTTTTCCAGAGGGTGATGTTTCCTGGTAGTTTTCCAGATGGTGTTGTTTCCTCGTAGATTTCGAAAGGGTGATGTTTCCTGGTAGATTTCCAGATGGTGATGTTTCCTGGTAGTTTTCCAGAGGGTAATGTTACCTGCTAGCTTTCCAGAAGTTGAATTTTCCTGGTAGTTTTCCAGATGCTGATGTTTCCTGGTAGTTTTCCAGATGCTGATGTTTCTTGTTAGATTTCCAGATGGTGATGTTTCCTGGTATTTTTCCAGAGGGTGATGTTTTCTGGTAGTCTTCCAGATGGTGATGTTTCATGGTAGTGTTCGAGATGTTGAAATTTCCTGGTAGTTTTCCAGAGGGTTATGTTTCCTGCTAGTTCTCCAGTTGGTGATGTTTCCTCGTAGTTTACCAGAGGCTTATTTTTCCAGGTAGTTTTTCAGATGTTGATGTTTCCTTGTAGTTTTCCAGATGGTGATGTTTCCATGTAGTTTTCCAGATGGTGATGTTTCCTGGTAGTTTTCCAGATGCTGATGCTTCCTGGTAGTTTTCCACAGGGTGATTGTTCCCTGTAGTCTTCCGGATGGTGATGTTTCCGGGTAGTTTGCAAAAGGGTGATGTTTCCTTGTAGTTTTCCAGACTGTGATATTTCCTGGTAGTTTTCCAGAAGGTTACTTTCCTGGTAGTTTTCCAGTGTTTGATGTTTCCTTGTAGTTTTCCAGTGGGTGATGTTTCCTGGTAGTTTTCCAGATGGTGATGTTTCCTCGTAGATTTCGAGAGGGTGATGTTTCCTGGTAGATTTCCAGAGGGTGATGATTCTTGGTAGTTTTCCAGAGGGTAATGTATCCACGTAGTTTTCCAGAGGCTGATGTTTCCTGGTAGTTGTCCAGATGCTGATGTTTCCTGGTAGATTTCCAGATGGTGATGTTTTCTGGTAGTTTTCCAGATGTTGATGTTTCCTGGTAGTTTTCCAGAGGGTGATGTGTCCTGGTTGTTTTCCAGAGTGTTATTTTACTGGTAGTTTTCCAGAGGGTGTTGTTTTGTGGTAGTTTTCCAGATAGTGATGTTTCCTGTTAGTTTTCCAGATGGTGATGTATCCTGGTAGCTTTCCAGAGGGTGATGTTTCGGTTAGTTTTCCAGATGGTGGTTTCCTTGTAGTTTTCCAGATGATGATGTTTCCTGGTAGTTTTCCAGATGTTGATGCTTCCTGGTAGTTTTCCACAGGGTGATTATTCCCTGTAGTCTTCCAGATGGTGATGTTTCCTCGTAGTTTACAAAAGGGTGATGTTTCCTGGTAGTTTTCCAGAGGCTGTTGTTTGCTGGTAGATTTCCAGATGGTGATGTTTCCTGGTAGTTTTCCAGATGCTGATGTTTCCTGGTAGATTTCCAGATGGTGATGTTTCCTGGTATTTTTCCAGAGGGTGATGTTTCCTCGCAGATTTCGAGAGGGTGATGTTTCCTGGTAGATTTCCAGAGGGTGATGTTTCCTGGTAGTTTTCCAGATGGTGATGTTTCCTGGTAGTTTTCCAGAGGGTGATGTGTCCTGGTTGTTTTCCAGAGTGTTATTTTACTGGTAGTTTTCCAGAGGGTGTTGTTTTCTCGTAGTTTTCCAGAAAGTGAAGTTTCCTGTTAGTTTTCCAGATGGTGATCTATCCTGGTAGCTTTCCAGAGGGTGATGTTTTCTGGTAGTTTTCCGGATGCTGATGTTTCCTGGTAGTGTTCCAGATGTTGTGGTTTCCTGGTAGTTTTCCAGAGGGTGATGCTTGCTGTTAGTTTTCCAGATGGTGATGTTTCCTGGTAGTTTTCCAGAAAGTGATGTTTCCATGTAGTTTTCCAGATGATGATGTTTCCTGGTAGTTTTCCAGATGTTGATGCTTCCTGGTAGTTTTCCACAGGGTGATTGTTCCCTGTACTCTTCCAGATGGTGATGTTTCCTCGTAGTTTACAAAAGGGTGATGTTTCCTGTTAGTTTTCCAGACTGTGATGTTTCCTCGTAGTTTTCCAGAGGGTTACTTTCCTGGTAGTTTTCCAGTGTTTGACGTTTCCTTGTAGTTTTCCAGAGGGTGATGTTTCCTGGTAGTTTTCCAGATGGTGATGTTTCCTCGTAGATTTTGAGAGGGTGATGTTTCCTGGTAGATTTCCAGAGGGTGATGTTTCCTGGTAGTTTTCCAGATGGTGATGTTTCCTTGTAGTTTTCCAGAGGGTGATGTGTCCTGGTTGTTTTCCAGAGTGTTATTTTACTGGTAGTTTTCCAGAGGGTGTTGTTTTCTGGTAGTTTTCCAGATAGTGATGTTTCCTGTTAGTTTTCCAGATCGTGATGTTTCCTGGTAGTTTTCCAGAAAGTGATGTTTCCTGGTAGTTTTCCAGATGGTGATGTATCCTGGTAGTTTTCCAGAGGGTGATGTTTTCTGGTAGTTTTCCGGATGCTGAAGGTTCCTGGTACTTTTCCAGATGTTGTGGTTTCCTGGTAGTTTTCCAGAGGGAGATGTTTCCTGTTAGTTTTCCAGATGGTGATGTTTTCTGGTAGTTTTCCAGAAAGTGATGTTTCCTGGTAGTTTTCCAGAGGGTGTTGTTTGCTGGTAGTAATCCAGAGGGTGATGTTTCCTCGTAGTTTTCCAGACTGTGATGTTTCCTTGTAGTTTTCCAGAGGGTTATTTTTCCTGGTAGTTTCCTAGAGTTTGATGTTTCCTTTTAGTTTTCCAGAGGGTGATGTTTCCTGGTAGTTTTCCAGAGGGAGATGTTTCCTGGTTGTTTTCCAGATATTGATGTTTCCTGGTAGTTTTCCAGATGGTGATGTATCCTGGTAGTTTTCCAGAGTGTTATTTTTCCTGGTAGTTTTCCAGATCTTGATGCTTCCTGATTGATTTCCAGAGGGTGATGTTTCCTGTTAGTTTTCCAGATGGTGAGTTTTTCTGGTAGAATTCGAGAGGGTGATGTTTCCTGATAGTTTTCCAGATCGTAATATTTCCTGGTAGTTTTCCAGAGGGTGATGTTCCCTGGTAGTTTTCCAGAAAGTGATCTTTCCTGGTAGTTTTCCAGAGGCTGTTGTTTGCTGGTCGTAATCCAGAGGGTGATGTTTCCTGGTAGTTTTCCAGATGTGATTTTTCCTGGTAGTGTTCCAGAGGGTTATTTGTCCTGGTAGTTTCCCAGAATTTGATGTTTCCTTGTAGTTTTCCAGAGGGTGATGTTTCCTGGTAGTTTTCCAGATGGTGATGTTTCCTCGTAGATTTCGAGAGGGTGATGTTTCCTGGTAGATTTCCAGATGGTGATGTTTCCTAGTAGTTTTCCAGAGGGTAATGCTTCCTGCTAGCTTTCCAGAGGCTGGTTTTTCCTGGTAGTTTTCCAGATGCTGATGTTTCCTGGTAGTTTTCCAGATGCTGATGTTTCCTGGTAGATTTCCAGATGGTGATGTTTCCTGGTATTTTTCCAGAGGGTGATGTTTTCTGGTCGTCTTCCAGATGGTGATGTTTCAAGGTAGTGTTCGAGATGTTGATATTTCCTGGTAGTTTTCCAGAGGGTTATGTTTCCTGTTAGTTCTCCAGTTGGTGATGTTTCCTGGTAGTTTACCAGAGGCTTATTTTTCCAGGTAGTTTTTCAGATGTTGATGTTTCCTGGTAGTTTTCCAGATGGTGATGTTTCCATGTAGTTTTCCAGATGATGATGTTTCCTGGTAGTTTTCCAGATGTTGATGCTTCCTGGTAGTTTTCCACAGGGTGATTGTTCCCTGTAGTCTTCCAGATGGTGATGTTTCCTGGTAGTCCTCAAAAGGGTGATGTTTCCTGGTAGTTTTCCAGACTGTGATGTTTCCTGGTAGTTTTCCAGAGGGTTATTTTCCTGGTAGTTTTCCAGTATTTGATGTTTCCTTGTAGTTTTCCAGAGGGTGATGTTTCCTGGTAGTTTTCCGAATGGTGATGTTTCCTCGTAGATTTCAAGAGGGTGATGTTTCCTGGTAGATTTCCAGAGGGTGATGTTTCCTGGTAGTTTTCCAGAGGGTAATGTATCCATGTAGTTTTCCAGAGGCTGATGTTTCCTGGTAGTTGTCCAGATGCTGATGTTTCCTCGTAGATTTCCAGATGGTGATGTTTTCTGGTAGTTTTCCAGATGGTGATGTTTCCTGGTAGTTTTCCAGAGGGTGATGTGTCCTGGCTGTTTTCCAGAGTGTTATTTTACTGGTAGTTTTCCAGAGGGTGTTGTTTTCTGGTCGTTATCCAGATAGTGATGTTTCCTGGTAGTTTTCCAGATGGTCATGTTTCCTGGTAGTTTTCCAGAGGGTGATGTTTTCTGGTAGTTTTCCGGATGCTGATGTCTCCTGGTAGTGATCCAGATGTTGTGGTTTCCTGTTAGTTTTCCAGAGGGTGATGTTTGCTGTTAGTTTTCCAGATTTTGATGTTTCCTGGTAGTTTTCCAGAAAGTGATGTTTCCTGGAAGTTTTCCAAAGGGTGTTGTTTGCTGGTAGTAATCCAGAGGGTGATGTTTCCTGGTAGTTTTCCAGACTGTGATGTTTCCTGGTAGTTTTCCAGAGGGTTATTTTTCCTGGTAGTTTCCCAGAGTTTGATGTTTCCTTGTAGTTTTCCAGAGGGTGATGTTTCCTGGTAGTTTTCCAGAGGGTGATGTTTCCTGGTTGCTTTCCAGAGTGTTATTTGACTGGTAGTTTTCCAGAGGGTGTTGTTTCCTGGTAGTTTTCCAGATAGTGATGTTTCCCGGTAGTTTTCCAGGGGGTGATGTATCCTGGTAGTTTTCCAGAGTGTTATTTTTCCTGTTAGTTTTCCAGATCTTGATGCTTCCTGATTGATTTCCAGAGGGTGATGTTTCCTGTTAGTTTTCCAGATGGTGAGTTTTTCTGGTAGAATTCGAGAGGGTGATGTTTCCTGATAGTTTTCCAGATGGTAATATTTCCTGCTAGTTTTCCAGAGGGTGATGTTTCCTGATAGTTTTCCAGACGTTGATGTTTCCTGGTAGTTATCCAGAGGGTTATTTTTCCTGGTAGTTTTCCAGAGGGTGATGTTTCCTGCTAGCTTTCCACAGGATGATGTTTCCTCGTAGTTTTCCAAAGGCTGATGTTTCCTAGTAGTTTTCCAGATTCTGATGTTTCCTGGTAGACTTCCAGAGGGTGATGTTTTCTGGAAGTTTTCCAGATGTTGATGTTTCCTAAAAGTTCTCCAGAGGGTTTTGTTTCCTGGTAGTTTTCCAGATGGTAATGTTTCCTGGTAGTTTTCCGGAGGCTTTTTTTTCCAGGTAGTTTTCCAGATGTTAATGTTTCCTGGCAGTTTTCCAGCGGGTGATGTTTCCTGGTAGTTTTCCAGATGATGATGTTTCCTGCTAGTTTTCCAGAGGGTGATATTTCCCTGTAGTCTTCCAGATGGTGATGTTTCCTGATAGTTTACAAAAAGGTGATGTTTCCTGGTAGTTTTCCAGATAGTGATGTTTCCTGGTAGTGATGTTAACTGGTAGTTTTCCACAGGGTGATTTTTCCCTGTAGTCTTCCAGATGTTGATGTTCCCTGGTAGTTTCCCAGAAAGTGATGTTTCCTGGTAATTTTCCAGAGGCTGTTGTTTGCTGGTAGTAATCCAGAGGGTTGTGTTTCCTGGTAGTTTTCCAGACTGTGATGTTTCCTGGTAGTGTTCCAGAGGGTTATTTTTCCTGGTAGTTTTCCAGATGGTGATGTTTCCTCGTAGATTTCGAGAGGGTGATGTTTCCTGGTAGATTTCCAGATAGTGATGTTTCCTCGTAGTTTTCCAGAGGTTAATGCTTCCTGCTAGCTTTCCAGAGGCTGAATTTTCCTGGTAGATTTACAGATGCTGATGTTTCCTTGTAGTTTTCCAGATGCTGACGTTTCCTGGTAGATTCTCCAGATGGTGATGTTTCCTGGTATTTTTCCAGTGGGTGATGTTTTCTGGTAGTCTTCCAGATGGTGATGTTTCATGGTAGTGTTCGAGATGTTGATATTTCCTGGTAGTTTTCCAGAGGGTTATGTTTCCTGTTAGTTCTCCAGTTGGTGATGTTTACTGGTAGTTTACCAGAGGCTTATTTTTCCAGGTAGTTTTTCAGATGTTGATGTTTCCTGTAGTTTTCCAGATGGTGATGTTTCCATGTCGTTTTCCAGATGATGATGTTTCCTGGTAGTTTTCCAGATGTTGATGCTTCCCGGTAGTTTTCCACAGGGTGATTGTTCCCTGTAGATTTCCAGATGGTGATGTTTCCTGGTAGTTTACAAAAGGGTGATGTTTCCTGGTTGTTTTCCAGACTGTGATGTTTCCTCGTAGATTTCGAGAGGGTGATGTTTCCTGGTAGATTTCCAGAGGGTGATGTTTCCTGGTAGTTTTCCAGAGGGTAATGTATCCACGTAGTTTTCCAGAGGCTGATGTTTCCTGGTAGTTGTCCAGATGCTGATGTTTCCTGGTAGATTTCCAGATGGTGATGTTTTCTGGTAGTTTTCCAGATGGTGATGTTTCCTGGTAGTTTTCCAGAGGGTGATGTGTCCTGGTTGTTTTCCAGAGTGTTATTGTACTGGTACTTTTCCTGAGGGTGTTGTTTTCTGGTCGTTTTCCAGATAGTGATGTTTCCTGTTAGTTTTCCAGATGGTGATGTATCCTGGTAGTTTTCCAGAGGGTGTTGTTTTCTGGTAGTTTTCCGGATGCTGATGTTTCAAGGTAGTGATCCAGATGTTGTGGTTTCCTGTTAGTTTTCCAGAGGGTGATGTTTGCTGTTAGTTTTCCAGATTTTGATGTTTCCTGGTAGTTTTCCAGAAAGTGATGTTTCCTGGAAGTTTTCCAGAGGGTGTTCTTTGCTGGTAGTAATCCAGAGGGTGATGTTTGCTGGTAGTTTTCCAGTCTGTGATGTTTCCTGGTAGTTTTCCAGAGGGTTATTTTTCCTGGTAGTTTCCCA
This sequence comes from Isurus oxyrinchus, assembly GCA_026770705.1. Classification (NCBI taxonomy): domain Eukaryota; kingdom Metazoa; phylum Chordata; class Chondrichthyes; order Lamniformes; family Lamnidae; genus Isurus; species Isurus oxyrinchus. The sequence goes on from JANJGN010000179.1 coordinate 362,066, forward strand.
GAGTTTGTTGTTTCCTTCTAGTTTTCCAGAGGGTGATGTTTCCTGGTAGTTTTCCAGAGGGTGATGTTTCCTGGTTGTTTTCCAGAGTGTTATTTTAGTGGTAGTTTTCCAGAGGGTGTTGTTTCCTGGTAGTTTTCCAGATAGTGATGTTTCCTGGTACTTTTCCAGATGGTGATGTATCCTGGTAGTTTTCCAGAGTGTTATTTTTCCTGGTAACTTTCCAGATCTTGATGCTTCCTGATTGATTTCCAGAGGGTGATGTTTCCTGTTAGTTTTCCAGATGGTGAGTTTTTCTGGTAGAATTCGAGAGGGTGATGTTTCCTGATAGTTTTCCAGATGGTAATATTTCCTGGTAGTTTTCCAGAGGGTGATGTTTCCTGATAGTTTTCCAGAGTTTGATGTTTCCTGGTAGTTATCCAGAGGGTTATTTTTCCTGGTAGTTTTCCAGAGGGTGATGTTTGCTGGGAGTAATCCAGAGGGTGATGGTTCCTGGTAGTTTTCCAGACTGTGATGTTTCATGGTAGTTTTCCAGAGGGTTATTTTTCCTGGTAGTTTCCCAGAGTTTGATGTTTCCTTGTAGTTTTCCAGAGGGTGATGTTTCCTGTTGTTTTCCAGAGGGTGATGTTTCCTGGTTGCTTTCCAGAGTGTTATTTGACTGGTAGTTTTCCAGAGGGTGTTGTTTCCTGGTAGTTTTCCAGATAGTGATGTTTCCTGGTAGTTTTCCAGGGGGTGATGTATCCTGGTAGTTTTCCAGAGTGTTATTTTTCCTGGTAGTTTTCCAGATCTTGATGCTTCCTGATTGATTTCCAGAGGTTGATGTTTCCTGTTAGTTTTCCAGATGGTGAGTTTTTCTGGTAGAATTCGAGAGGGTGATGTTTCCTGATAGTTTTCCAGATGGTAATATTTCCTGGTAGTTTTCCAGAGGGTGATGTTTCCTGATAGTTTTCCAGAGGTTGATGTTTCCTGGTAGTTATCCAGCGGGTTATTTATCCTGGTAGTTTTCCAGAGGGTGATGTTTCCTGCTAGCTTTCCACAGGATGATGTTTCCTCGTAGTTTTCCAAAGGCTGATGTTTCCTAGTAGTTTTCCAGATGCTGATGTTTCCTGGTAGACTTCCAGAGGGTGATGTTTTCTGGAAGTTTTCCAGATGTTGATGTTTCCTAAAAGTTCTCCAGAGGGTTTTGTTTCCTGGTAGTTTTCCAGATGGTAATGTTTCCTGGTAGTTTTTCGGAGGCTTTTTTTTCCAGGTAGTTTTCCAGATGTTAATGTTTCCTGGCAGTTTTCCAGGGGGTGATGTTTCCTGGTAGTTTTCCAGATGATGATGTTTCCTGTTAGTTTTCCAGAGGGTGATATTTCCCTGTAGTCTTCCAGATGGTGATGTTTCCTGATAGTTTACAAAAGGGTGATGTTTCCTGATAGTTTTCCCGATGGTGATGTTTCCTGGTAGTGATGTTAACTGGTAGTTTTCCACAGGGTGATTTTTTCCCTGTAGTCTTCCAGATGTTGATGTTCCCTGGTAGTTTTCCAGAAAGTGATGTTTCATGGTAATTTTCCAGAGGCTGTTGTTTGCTGGTAGTAATCCAGAGGGTGGTGTTTCCTGGTAGTTTTCCAGACTGTGATGTTTCCTGGTAGTGTTCCAGAGGGTTATTTTTCCTGGTAGTTTCCCAGAGTTTGATGTTTCCTTGTAGTTTTCCAGAGGGTGATGTTTCCTGGTAGTTTTCCAGATGGTGATGTTTCCTCGTAGATTTCGAGAGGGTGATGTTTCCTGGTAGATTTCCAGATGGTGATGTTTCCTGGTAGTTTTCCAGAGGTTAATGCTCCCTGCTAGCTTTCCAGAGGCTGAATTTTCCTGGTAAAATTACCGATGCTGATGTTTCCTGGTAGTTTTCCAGATGCTGATGTTTCCTGGTAGATTCTCCAGATGGTGATGTTTCCTGGTATTTTTCCAGAGGGTGATGTTTTCTGGTAGCCTTCCAGATGGTGATGTTTCATGGTAGTGTTCGAGATGTTGATATTTCCTGTTAGTTTTCCAGAGGGTTATGCTTCCTGTTAGTTCTCCAGTTGGTGATGTTTACTGGTAGTTTACCAGAGGCTTATTGTTCCAGGTAGTTTTTCAGATGTTGATGTTTCCTGTAGTTTTCCAAATAGTGATGTTTCCTGTTAGTTTTCCAGATGGTAATATTTCCTGCTAGTTTTCCAGAGGGTGATGTTTCCTGATAGTTTTCCAGACGTTGATGTTTCCTGGTAGTTATCCAGAGGGTTATTTTTCCTGGTAGTTTTCCAGAGGGTGATGTTTCCTGCTAGCTTTCCACAGGATGATGTTTCCTCGTAGTTTTCCAAAGGCTGATGTTTCCTAGTAGTTTTCCAGATTCTGATGTTTCCTGGTAGACTTCCAGAGGGTGATGTTTTCTGGAAGTTTTCCAGATGTTGATGTTTCCTAAAAGTTCTCCAGAGGGTTTTGTTTCCTGGTAGTTTTCCAGATGGTAATGTTTCCTGGTAGTTTTCCGGAGGCTTTTTTTTCCAGGTAGTTTTCCAGATGTTAATGTTTCCTGGCAGTTTTCCAGCGGGTGATGTTTCCTGGTAGTTTTCCAGATGATGATGTTTCCTGCTAGTTTTCCAGAGGGTGATATTTCCCTGTAGTCTTCCAGATGGTGATGTTTCCTGATAGTTTACAAAAAGGTGATGTTTCCTGGTAGTTTTCCAGATGGTGATGTTTCCTGGTAGTGATGTTAACTGGTAGTTTTCCACAGGGTGATTTTTCCCTGTAGTGTTCCAGATGTTGATGTTCCCTGGTAGTTTCCCAGAAAGTGATGTTTCCTGGTAATTTTCCAGAGGCTGTTGTTTGCTGGTAGTAATCCAGAGGGTTGTGTTTCCTGGTAGTTTTCCAGACTGTGATGTTTCCTGGTAGTGTTCCAGAGGGTTATTTTTCCTGGTAGTTTTCCAGATGGTGATGTTTCCTCGTAGATTTCGAGAGGGTGATGTTTCCTGGTAGATTTCCAGATAGTGATGTTTCCTCGTAGTTTTCCAGAGGTTAATGCTTCCTGCTAGCTTTCCAGAGGCTGAATTTTCCTGGTAGATTTACAGATGCTGATGTTTCCTTGTAGTTTTCCAGATGCTGACGTTTCCTGGTAGATTCTCCAGATGGTGATGTTTCCTGGTATTTTTCCAGTGGGTGATGTTTTCTGGTAGTCTTCCAGATGGTGATGTTTCATGGTAGTGTTCGAGATGTTGATATTTCCTGGTAGTTTTCCAGAGGGTTATGTTTCCTGTTAGTTCTCCAGTTGGTGATGTTTACTGGTAGTTTACCAGAGGCTTATTTTTCCAGGTAGTTTTTCAGATGTTGATGTTTCCTGTAGTTTTCCAGATGGTGATGTTTCCATGTCGTTTTCCAGATGATGATGTTTCCTGGTAGTTTTCCAGATGTTGATGCTTCCCGGTAGTTTTCCACAGGGTGATTGTTCCCTGTAGATTTCCAGATGGTGATGTTTCCTGGTAGTTTACAAAAGGGTGATGTTTCCTGGTTGTTTTCCAGACTGTGATGTTTCCTCGTAGATTTCGAGAGGGTGATGTTTCCTGGTAGATTTCCAGAGGGTGATGTTTCCTGGTAGTTTTCCAGAGGGTAATGTATCCACGTAGTTTTCCAGAGTCTGATGTTTCCTGGTAGTTGTCCAGATGCTGATGTTTCCTGGTAGATTTCCAGATGGTGATGTTTTCTGGTAGTTTTCCAGATGGTGATGTTTCCTGGTAGTTTTCCAGAGGGTGATGTGTCCTGGTTGTTTTCCAGAGTGTTATTGTACTGGTACTTTTCCTGAGGGTGTTGTTTTCTGGTCGTTTTCCAGATAGTGATGTTTCCTGTTAGTTTTCCAGATGGTGATGTATCCTGGTAGTTTTCCAGAGGGTGTTGTTTTCTGGTAGTTTTCCGGATGCTGATGTTTCAAGGTAGTGATCCAGATGTTGTGGTTTCCTGTTAGTTTTCCAGAGGGTGATGTTTGCTGTTAGTTTTCCAGATTTTGATGTTTCCTGGTAGTTTTCCAGAAAGTGATGTTTCCTGGAAGTTTTCCAGAGGGTGTTCTTTGCTGGTAGTAATCCAGAGGGTGATGTTTGCTGGTAGTTTTCCAGTCTGTGATGTTTCCTGGTAGTTTTCCAGAGGGTTATTTTTCCTGGTAGTTTCCCAGAGTTTGTTGTTTCCTTCTAGTTTTCCAGAGGGTGATGTTTCCTGGTAGTTTTCCAGAGGGTGATGTTTCCTGGTTGTTTTCCAGAGTGTTATTTTAGTGGTAGTTTTCCAGAGGGTGTTGTTTCCTGGTAGTTTTCCAGATAGTGATGTTTCCTGGTACTTTTCCAGATGGTGATGTATCCTGGTAGTTTTCCAGAGTGTTATTTTTCCTGGTAACTTTCCAGATCTTGATGCTTCCTGATTGATTTCCAGAGGGTGATGTTTCCTGTTAGTTTTCCAGATGGTGAGTTTTTCTGGTAGAATTCGAGAGGGTGATGTTTCCTGATAGTTTTCCAGATGGTAATATTTCCTGGTAGTTTTCCAGAGGGTGATGTTTCCTGATAGTTTTCCAGAGTTTGATGTTTCCTGGTAGTTATCCAGAGGGTTATTTTTCCTGGTAGTTTTCCAGAGGGTGATGTTTGCTGGGAGTAATCCAGAGGGTGATGGTTCCTGGTAGTTTTCCAGACTGTGATGTTTCATGGTAGTTTTCCAGAGGGTTATTTTTCCTGGTAGTTTCCCAGAGTTTGATGTTTCCTTGTAGTTTTCCAGAGGGTGATGTTTCCTGTTGTTTTCCAGAGGGTGATGTTTCCTGGTTGCTTTCCAGAGTGTTATTTGACTGGTAGTTTTCCAGAGGGTGTTGTTTCCTGGTAGTTTTCCAGATAGTGATGTTTCCTGGTACTTTTCCAGATGGTGATGTATCCTGGTAGTTTTCCAGAGTGTTATTTTTCCTGGTAACTTTCCAGATCTTGATGCTTCCTGATTGATTTCCAGAGGGTGATGTTTCCTGTTAGTTTTCCAGATGGTGAGTTTTTCTGGTAGAATTCGAGAGGGTGATGTTTCCTGATAGTTTTCCAGATGGTAATATTTCCTGGTAGTTTTCCAGAGGGTGATGTTTCCTGATAGTTTTCCAGAGGTTGATGTTTCCTGGTAGTTATCCAGCGGGTTATTTATCCTGGTAGTTTTCCAGAGGGTGATGTTTCCTGCTAGCTTTCCACAGGATGATGTTTCCTCGTAGTTTTCCAAAGGCTGATGTTTCCTAGTAGTTTTCCAGATGCTGATGTTTCCTGGTAGACTTCCAGAGGGTGATGTTTTCTGGAAGTTTTCCAGATGTTGATGTTTCCTAAAAGTTCTCCAGAGGGTTTTGTTTCCTGGTAGTTTTCCAGATGGTAATGTTTCCTGGTAGTTTTTCGGAGGCTTTTTTTTCCAGGTAGTTTTCCAGATGTTAATGTTTCCTGGCAGTTTTCCAGGGGGTGATGTTTCCTGGTAGTTTTCCAGATGATGATGTTTCCTGTTAGTTTTCCAGAGGGTGATATTTCCCTGTAGTCTTCCAGATGGTGATGTTTCCTGATAGTTTACAAAAGGGTGATGTTTCCTGATAGTTTTCCCGATGGTGATGTTTCCTGGTAGTGATGTTAACTGGTAGTTTTCCACAGGGTGATTTTTTCCCTGTAGTCTTCCAGATGTTGATGTTCCCTGGTAGTTTTCCAGAAAGTGATGTTTCATGGTAATTTTCCAGAGGCTGTTGTTTGCTGGTAGTAATCCAGAGGGTGGTGTTTCCTGGTAGTTTTCCAGACTGTGATGTTTCCTGGTAGTGTTCCAGAGGGTTATTTTTCCTGGTAGTTTCCCAGAGTTTGATGTTTCCTTGTAGTTTTCCAGAGGGTGATGTTTCCTGGTAGTTTTCCAGATGGTGATGTTTCCTCGTAGATTTCGAGAGGGTGATGTTTCCTGGTAGATTTCCAGATGGTGATGTTTCCTGGTAGTTTTCCAGAGGTTAATGCTCCCTGCTAGCTTTCCAGAGGCTGAATTTTCCTGGTAAAATTACCGATGCTGATGTTTCCTGGTAGTTTTCCAGATGCTGATGTTTCCTGGTAGATTCTCCAGATGGTGATGTTTCCTGGTATTTTTCCAGAGGGTGATGTTTTCTGGTAGCCTTCCAGATGGTGATGTTTCATGGTAGTGTTCGAGATGTTGATATTTCCTGTTAGTTTTCCAGAGGGTTATGCTTCCTGTTAGTTCTCCAGTTGGTGATGTTTACTGGTAGTTTACCAGAGGCTTATTGTTCCAGGTAGTTTTTCAGATGTTGATGTTTCCTGTAGTTTTCCAAATAGTGATGTTTCCTGTTAGTTTTCCAGATGGTGATGTATCCTATTAGTTTTCCAGAGGGTGTTGTTTTCTGGTAGTTTTCCGGATGCTGATGTTTCCTGGTAGTGATCCAGATGTTGTGGTTTCCTGTTAGTTTTCCAGAGGGTGATGTTTGCTGTTAGTTTTCCAGATTTTGATGTTTCCTGGTAGTTTTCCAGAAAGTGATGTTTCCTGGAAGTTTTCCAGAGGGTGTTGTTTGCTGGTAGTAATCCAGAGGGTGATGTTTCCTGGTAGTTTTCCAGTCTGTGATGTTCCCTGGTAGTTTTCCAGAGGGTTATTTTTCCTGGTAGTTTCCCAGAGTTTGATGTTTCCTTGTAGTTTTCCAGAGGGTGATGTTTCCTTGTAGTTTTCCAGAGGGTGATGTTTCCTGGTTGCTTTCCAGAGTGTTATTTGACTGGTAGTTTTCCAGAGGGTGTTGTTTCCTGGTAGCTTTCCAGATAGTGATGTTTCCTGGTAGTTTTCCAGGGGGTGATGTATCCTGGTAGTTTTCCAGAATGTTATTTTTCCTGGTAGTTTTCCAGATGTTGATGCTTCCTGATTGATTTCCAGAGGGTGATGTTTCCTGTTAGTTTTCCAGATGGTGAGTTTTTCTGGTAGAATTCGAGAGGGTGATGTTTCCTGATAGTTTTCCAGGTGGTAATATTTCCTGGTAGTTTTCCAGAGGGTGATGTTTCCTGATAGTTTTCCAGAGGTTGATGTTTCCTGGTAGTTATCCAGCGGGTTATTTATCCTGGTAGTTTTCCAGAGGGTGATGTTTCCTGCTAGCTTTCCACAGGATGATGTTTCCTCGTAGTTTTCCAAAGGCTGATGTTTCCTAGTAGTTTTCCTGATGCTGATGTTTCCTGGTAGACTTCCAGAGGGTGATGTTTTCTGCAAGTTTTCCAGATGTTGATGTTTCCTAAACGTTCTCCAGAGGGTTTTGTTTCCTGGTAGTTTTCCAGATGGTAATGTTTCCTGGTAGTTTTTCGGAGGCTTTTTTTTCCAGGTAGTTTTCCAGATGTTAATGTTTCCTGGCAGTTTTCCAGGGGGTGATGTTTCCTGGTAGTTTTCCAGATGATGATGTTTCCTGCTAGTTTTCCAGAGGGTGATATTTCCCTGTAGTCTTCCAGATGGTGATGTTTCCTGATAGTTTACAAAAGGGTGATGTTTCCTGGTAGTTTTCCAGATGGTGATGTTTCCTGGTAGTGATGTTAACTGGTAGTTTTCCACAGGGTGATTTTTCCCTGTAGTCTTCCAGATGTTGATGTTCCCTGGTAGTTTTCCAGAAAGTGATGTTTCCTCTGTAATTTTCCAGAGGCTGTTGTTTGCTGGTAGTAATCCAGAGGGTGGTGTTTCCTGGTAGTTTTCCAGACTGTGATGTTTCCTGGTAGTGTTCCAGAGGGTTATTTTTCCTGGTAGTTTCCCAGAGTTTGATGTTTCCTTGTAGTTTTCCATAGGGTGATGTTTCCTGGTAGTTTTCCAGATGGTGATGTTTCCTCGTAGATTTCGAGAGGGTGATGTTTCCTGGTAGATTTCCAGATGGTGATGTTTCCTGGTAGTTTTCCAGAGGTTAATGCTTCCTGATAGCTTTCCAGAGGCTGAATTTTCCTGGTAGATTTACAGATGCTGATGTTTCCTGGTAGTTTTCCAGATGCTGATGTTTCCTGGTAGATTCTCCAGATGGTGATGTTTCCTGGTATTTTTCCAGAGGGTGATGTTTTCTGGTAGTCTTCCAGATGGTGATGTTTCATGGTAGTGTTCGAGATGTTGATATTTCCTGGTAGTTTTCCAGAGGGTTATGTTTCCTGTTAGTTCTCCAGTTGGTGATGTTTACTGGTAGTTTACCAGAGGCTTATTTTTCCAGGTAGTTTTTCAGATGTTGATGTTTCCTGTAGTTTTCCAGATGGTGATGTTTCCATGTCGTTTTCCAGATGATGATGTTTCCTGGTAGTTTTCCAGATGTTGATGCTTCCCGGTAGTTTTCCACAGGGTGATTGTTCCCTGTAGTCTTCCAGGTGGTGATGTTTCCTGGTAGTTTACAAAAGGGTGATGTTTCCTGCTTGTTTTCCAGACTGTGATGTTTCCTCGTAGATTTCGAGAGGGTGATGTTTCCTGGTAGATTTCCAGAGGGTGATGTTTCCTGGTAGTTTTCCAGAGGGTAATGTATCCATGTAGTTTTCCAGAGTCTGATGTTTCCTGGTAGTTGTCCAGATGCTGATGTTTCCTGGTAGATTTCCAGATGGTGATGTTTTCTGGTAGTTTTCCAGCTGGTGATGTTTCCTGGTAGTTTTCCAGAGGGTTTTGTTTCCTGGTAGTTTTCCAAATGATGATGTTAACTGTGAGATTTCCAGAGTCTTATTTTTCCAGGTAGTATTCCAGAGGTGATGTTTCCTGGTAGTTTTCCAGAGGGTGATGTTTGCTGGTAGCTTTCCAGATGGTGATGTTTCCTGGTAGTTTTCCAGAGGTTGATGTTTCCCTGTAAACTTCCAGATGGTGATGTTTCCTCGTAGTTTACAAGAGGGTGATGCTTCCTGGTAGTTTTCCAGATGGTGATGATTCCTTGTAGTTTTCCAGATGTTGATGTTTCCTGGTAGTGTTCCAAATGGAGTTGTTTCCTGGTAGTTTTCCAGAGGATGGTGTTTCCTGGTAGTATTCCAGAGGGTTATTTTCCTGTTAGTTTTCCAGAGTGTGTGGTTTCTTGGTAGTTTTCCAGAGGGAGATGTTTCCTAGTAGTTTTCCAGGTGGTGATGTTTGCTGGTAGTTTTCCAGAGGGTTATTATTCCTGGTGGTTTTCCAGAGGGTGATGTTTCCTCGTAGTTTTCCAGAGGGTGATGTTTCCTGGTAGTTTTCCAGATGATGATGTTTCCTAGTAGTTTTCCAGAGGATTATTTTTGCTGGTAGTCTTCCAGATGTTGATGTTTCCTGGTTGATTACCAGAGGGTTAATTTTCCTGGTAGTTTTCCAAATGGTGATGTATCCTGGTAGTTTTCCAGAGGGTGATGTGTCCTGGTTGTTTTCCAGAGTGTTATTTTACTGGTACCTTTCCTGAGGGTGTTGTTTTCTGGTCGTTTTCCAGATAGTGATGTTTCCTGTTAGTTTTCCAGATGGTGATGTATCCTGGTAGTTTTCCAGAGTGTTATTTTTCCTGGTAGTTTTCCAGATCTTGATGCTTCCTGATTGATTTCCAGAGGGTGATGTTTCCTGTTAGTTTTCCAGATGGTGAGTTTTTCTGGTAGAATTCGAGAGGGTGATGTTTCCTGATAGTTTTCCAGATCGTAATATTTCCTGGTAGTTTTCCAGAGGGTGATGTTCCCTGGTAGTTTTCCAGAAAGTGATCTTTCCTGGTAGTTTTCCAGAGGCTGTTGTTTGCTGGTCGTAATCCAGAGGGTGATGTTTCCTGGTAGTTTTCCAGATGTGATTTTTCCTGGTAGTGTTCCAGAGGGTTATTTGTCCTGGTAGTTTCCCAGAATTTGATGTTTCCTTGTAGTTTTCCAGAGGGTGATGTTTCCTGGTAGTTTTCCAGATGGTGATGTTTCCTCGTAGATTTCGAGAGGGTGATGTTTCCTGGTAGATTTCCAGATGGTGATGTTTCCTAGTAGTTTTCCAGAGGGTAATGCTTCCTGCTAGCTTTCCAGAGGCTGGTTTTTCCTGGTAGTTTTCCAGATGCTGATGTTTCCTGGTAGTTTTCCAGATGCTGATGTTTCCTGGTAGATTTCCAGATGGTGATGTTTCCTGGTATTTTTCCAGAGGGTGATGTTTTCTCGTAGTCTTCCAGATGGTGATGTTTCAAGGAAGTGTTCGAGATGTTGATATTTCCTGGTAGTTTTCCAGAGGGTTATGTTTCCTGTTAGTTCTCCAGTTGGTGATGTTTCCTGGTAGTTTACCAGAGGCTTATTTTTCCAGGTAGTTTTTCAGATGTTGATGTTTCCTGGTAGTTTTCCAGATGGTGATGTTTCCATGTAGTTTTCCAGATGATGATGTTTCCTGGTAGTTTTCCAGATGTTGATGCTTCCTGGTAGTTTTCCACAGGGTGATTGTTCCCTGTAGTCTTCCAGATGGTGATGTTTCCTGGTAGTCCTCAAAAGGGTGATGTTTCCTGGTAGTTTTCCAGACTGTGATGTTTCCTGGTAGTTTTCCAGAGGGTTATTTTCCTGGTAGTTTTCCAGTATTTGATGTTTCCTTGTAGTTTTCCAGAGGGTGATGTTTCCTGGTAGTTTTCCGAATGGTGATGTTTCCTCGTAGATTTCAAGAGGGTGATGTTTCCTGGTAGATTTCCAGAGGGTGATGTTTCCTGGTAGTTTTCCAGAGGGTAATGTATCCATGTAGTTTTCCAGAGGCTGATGTTTCCTGGTAGTTGTCCAGATGCTGATGTTTCCTCGTAGATTTCCAGATGGTGATGTTTTCTGGTAGTTTTCCAGATGGTGATGTTTCCTGGTAGTTTTCCAGAGGGTGATGTGTCCTGGCTGTTTTCCAGAGTGTTATTTTACTGGTAGTTTTCCAGAGGGTGTTGTTTTCTGGTCGTTATCCAGATAGTGATGTTTCCTGGTAGTTTTCCAGATGGTCATGTTTCCTGGTAGTTTTCCAGAGGGTGATGTTTTCTGGTAGTTTTCCGGATGCTGATGTCTCCTGGTAGTGATCCAGATGTTGTGGTTTCCTGTTAGTTTTCCAGAGGGTGATGTTTGCTGTTAGTTTTCCAGATTTTGATGTTTCCTGGTAGTTTTCCAGAAAGTGATGTTTCCTGGAAGTTTTCCAAAGGGTGTTGTTTGCTGGTAGTAATCCAGAGGGTGATGTTTCCTGGTAGTTTTCCAGACTGTGATGTTTCCTGGTAGTTTTCCAGAGGGTTATTTTTCCTGGTAGTTTCCCAGAGTTTGATGTTTCCTTGTAGTTTTCCAGAGGGTGATGTTTCCTGGTAGTTTTCCAGAGGGTGATGTTTCCTGGTTGCTTTCCAGAGTGTTATTTGACTGGTAGTTTTCCAGAGGGTGTTGTTTCCTGGTAGTTTTCCAGATAGTGATGTTTCCCGGTAGTTTTCCAGGGGGTGATGTATCCTGGTAGTTTTCCAGAGTGTTATTTTTCCTGTTAGTTTTCCAGATCTTGATGCTTCCTGATTGATTTCCAGAGGGTGATGTTTCCTGTTAGTTTTCCAGATGGTGAGTTTTTCTGGTAGAATTCGAGAGGGTGATGTTTCCTGATAGTTTTCCAGATGGTAATATTTCCTGCTAGTTTTCCAGAGGGTGATGTTTCCTGATAGTTTTCTAGACGTTGATGTTTCCTGGTAGTTATCCAGAGGGTTATTTTTCCTGGTAGTTTTCCAGAGGGTGATGTTTCCTGCTAGCTTTCCACAGGATGATGTTTCCTCGTAGTTTTCCAAAGGCTGATGTTTCCTAGTAGTTTTCCAGATGCTGATGTTTCCTGGTAGACTTCCAGAGGGTGATGTTTTCTGGAAGTTTTCCAGATGTTGATGTTTCCTAAAAGTTCTCCAGAGGGTTTTGTTTCCTGGTAGTTTTCCAGATGGTAATGTTTCCTGGTAGTTTTCCGGAGGCTTTTTTTTCCAGGTAGTTTTCCAGATGTTAATGTTTCCTGGCAGTTTTCCAGGGGGTGATGTTTCCTGGTAGTTTTCCAGATGATGATGTTTCCTGCTAGTTTTCCAGAGGATGATATTTCCCTGTAGTCTTCCAGATGGTGATGTTTCCTGATAGTTTACAAAAAGGTGATGTTTCCTGGTAGTTTTCCAGATGGTGATGTTTCCTGGTAGTGATGTTAACTGGTAGTTTTCCACAGGGTGATTTTTCCCTGTAGTCTTCCAGATGTTGATGTTCCCTGGTAGATTTCCAGATAGTGATGTTTCCTCGTAGTTTTCCAGAGGTTAATGCTTCCTGCTAGCTTTCCAGAGGCTGAATTTTCCTGGTAGATTTACAGATGCTGATGTTTCCTTGTAGTTTTCCAGATGCTGACGTTTCCTGGTAGATTCTCCAGATGGTGATGTTTCCTGGTATTTTTCCAGTGGGTGATGTTTTCTGGTAGTCTTCCAGATGGTGATGTTTCATGGTAGTGTTCGAGATGTTGATATTTCCTGGTAGTTTTCCAGAGGGTTATGTTTCCTGTTAGTTCTCCAGTTGGTGATGTTTACTGGTAGTTTACCAGAGGCTTATTTTTCCAGGTAGTTTTTCAGATGTTGATGTTTGCTGTAGTTTTCCAGATGGTGATGTTTCCATGTCGTTTTCCAGATGATGATGTTTCCTGGTAGTTTTCCAGATGTTGATGCTTCCCGGTAGTTTTCCACAGGGTGATTGTTCCCTGTAGATTTCCAGATGGTGATGTTTCCTGGTAGTTTACAAAAGGGTGATGTTTCCTGGTTGTTTTCCAGACTGTGATGTTTCCTCGTAGATTTCGAGAGGGTGATGTTTCCTGGTAGATTTCCAGAGGGTGATGTTTCCTGGTAGTTTTCCAGAGGGTAATGTATCCACGTAGTTTTCCAGAGGCTGATGTTTCCTGGTAGTTGTCCAGATGCTGATGTTTCCTGGTAGATTTCCAGATGGTGATGTTTTCTGGTAGTTTTCCAGATGGTGATGTTTCCTGGTAGTTTTCCAGAGGGTGATGTGTCCTGGTTGTTTTCCAGAGTGTTATTGTACTGGTACTTTTCCTGAGGGTGTTGTTTTCTGGTCGTTTTCCAGATAGTGATGTTTCCTGTTAGTTTTCCAGATGGTGATGTATCCTCGCAGTTTTCCAGAGGGTGTTGTTTTCTGGTAGTTTTCCGGATGCTGATGTTTCAAGGTAGTGATCCAGATGTTGTGGTTTCCTGTTAGTTTTCCAGAGGGTGATGTTTGCTGTTAGTTTTCCAGATTTTGATGTTTCCTGGTAGTTTTCCAGAAAGTGATGTTTCCTGGAAGTTTTCCAGAGGGTGTTGTTTGCTGGTAGTAATCCAGAGGGTGATGTTTGCTGGTAGTTTTCCAGTCTGTGATGTTTCCTGGTAGTTTTCCAAAGGGTTATTTTTCCTGGTAGTTTCCCAGAGTTTGTTGTTTCCTTCTAGTTTTCCAGAGGGTGATGTTTCCTGGTAGTTTTCCAGAGGGTGATGTTTCCTGGTTGTTTTCCAGAGTGTTATTTTAGTGGTAGTTTTCCAGAGGGTGTTGTTTCCTGGTAGTTTTCCAGATAGTGATGTTTCCTGGTACTTTTCCAGATGGTGATGTATCCTGGTAGTTTTCCAGAGTGTTATTTTTCCTGGTAACTTTCCAGATCTTGATGCTTCCTGATTGATTTCCAGAGGGTGATGTTTCCTGTTAGTTTTCCAGATGGTGAGTTTTTCTGGTAGAATTCGAGAGGGTGATGTTTCCTGATAGTTTTCCAGATGGTAATATTTCCTGGTAGTTTTCCAGAGGGTGATGTTTCCTGATAGTTTTCCAGAGGTTGATGTTTCCTGGTAGTTATCCAGCGGGTTATTTATCCTGGTAGTTTTCCAGAGGGTGATGTTTCCTGCTAGCTTTCCACAGGATGATGTTTCCTCGTAGTTTTCCAAAGGCTGATGTTTCCTAGTAGTTTTCCAGATGCTGATGTTTCCTGGTAGACTTCCAGAGGGTGATGTTTTCTGGAAGTTTTCCAGATGTTGATGTTTCCTAAAAGTTCTCCAGAGGGTTTTGTTTCCTGGTAGTTTTCCAGATGGTAATGTTTCCTGGTAGTTTTTCGGAGGCTTTTTTTTCCAGGTAGTTTTCCAGATGTTAATGTTTCCTGGCAGTTTTCCAGGGGGTGATGTTTCCTGGTAGTTTTCCAGATGATGATGTTTCCTGCTAGTTTTCCAGAGGGTGATATTTCCCTGTAGTCTTCCAGATGGTGATGTTTCCTGATAGTTTACAAAAGGGTGATGTTTCCTGGTAGTTTTCCAGATGGTGATGTTTCCTGGTAGTGATGTTAACTGGTAGTTTTCCACAGGGTGATTTTTTCCCTGTAGTCTTCCAGATGTTGATGTTCCCTGGTAGTTTTCCAGAAAGTGATGTTTCCTGGTAATTTTCCAGAGGCTGTTGTTTGCTGGTAGTAATCCAGAGGGTGGTGTTTCCTGTTAGTTTTCCAGACTGTGATGTTTCCTGGTAGTGTTCCAGAGGGTTATTTTTCCTGGTAGTTTCCCAGAGTTTGATGTTTCCTTGTAGTTATCCAGAGGGTGATGTTTCCTGGTAGTTTTCCAGATGGTGATGTTTCCTCGTAGATTTCGAGAGGGTGATGTTTCCTGGTAGATTTCCAGATGGTGATGTTTCCTGGTAGTTTTCCAGAGGTTAATGCTCCCTGCTAGCTTTCCAGAGGCTGAATTTTCCTGGTAAAATTACCGATGCTGATGTTTCCTGGTAGTTTTCCAGATGCTGATGTTTCCTGGTAGATTCTCCAGATGGTGATGTTTCCTGGTATTTTTCCAGAGGGTGATGTTTTCTGGTAGTCTTCCAGATGGTGATGTTTCATGGTAGTGTTCGAGATGTTGATATTTCCTGTTAGTTTTCCAGAGGGTTATGCTTCCTGTTAGTTCTCCAGTTGGTGATGTTTACTGGTAGTTTACCAGAGGCTTATTGTTCCAGGTAGTTTTTCAGATGTTGATGTTTCCTGTAGTTTTCCAGATAGTGATGTTTCCTGTTAGTTTTGCAGATGGTGATGTATCCTATTAGTTTTCCAGAGGGTGTTGTTTTCTGGTAGTTTTCCGGATGCTGATGTTTCCTGGTAGTGATCCAGATGTTGTGGTTTCCTGTTAGTTTTCCAGAGGGTGATGTTTGCTGTTAGTTTTCCAGATTTTGATGTTTCCTGGTAGTTTTCCAGAAAGTGATGTTTCCTGGAAGTTTTCCAGAGGGTGTTGTTTGCTGGTAGTAATCCAGAGGGTGATGTTTCCTGGTAGTTTTCCAGTCTGTGATGTTCCCTGGTAGTTTTCCAGAGGGTTATTTTTCCTGGTAGTTTCCCAGAGTTTGATGTTTCCTTGTAGTTTTCCAGAGGGTGATGTTTCCTTGTAGTTTTCCAGAGGGTGATGTTTCCTGGTTGCTTTCCAGAGTGTTATTTGACTGGTAGTTTTCCAGAGGGTGTTGTTTCCTGGTAGCTTTCCAGATAGTGATGTTTCCTGGTAGTTTTCCAGGGGGTGATGTATCCTGGTAGTTTTCCAGAGTGTTATTTTTCCTGGTAGTTTTCCAGATGTTGATGCTTCCTGATTGATTTCCAGAGGGTGATGTTTCCTGTTAGTTTTCCAGATGGTGAGTTTTTCTGGTAGAATTCGAGAGGGTGATGTTTCCTGATAGTTTTCCAGATGGTAATATTTCCTGGTAGTTTTCCAGAGGGTGATGTTTCCTGATAGTTTTCCAGAGGTTGATGTTTCCTGGTAGTTATCCAGCGGGTTATTTATCCTGGTAGTTTTCCAGAGGGTGATGTTTCCTGCTAGCTTTCCACAGGATGATGTTTCCTCGTAGTTTTCCAAAGGCTGATGTTTCCTAGTAGTTTTCCTGATGCTGATGTTTCCGGGTAGACTTCCAGAGGGTGATGTTTTCTGGAAGTTTTCCAGATGTTGATGTTTCCTAAACGTTCTCCAGAGGGTTTTGTTTCCTGGTAGTTTTCCAGATGGTAATGTTTCCTGGTAGTTTTTCGGAGGCTTTTTTTTCCAGGTAGTTTTCCAGATGTTAATGTTTCCTGGCAGTTTTCCAGGGGGTGATGTTTCCTGGTAGTTTTCCAGATGATGATGTTTCCTGCTAGTTTTCCAGAGGGTGATATTTCCCTGTAGTCTTCCAGATGGTGATGTTTCCTGATAGTTTACAAAAGGGTGATGTTTCCTGGTAGTTTTCCAGATGGTGATGTTTCCTGGTAGTGATGTTAACTGGTAGTTTTCCACAGGGTGATTTTTCCCTGTAGTCTTCCAGATGTTGATGTTCCCTGGTAGTTTTCCAGAAAGTGATGTTTCCTGGTAGTGTTCCAGAGGGTTATTTTTCCTGGTAGTTTCCCAGAGTTTGATGTTTCCTTGTAGTTTTCCAGAGGGTGATGTTTCCTCGTAGATTTCGAGAGGGTGATGTTTCCTGGTAGATTTCCAGATGGTGATGTTTCCTGGTAGTTTTCCAGAGGTTAATGCTTCCTGATAGCTTTCCAGAGGCTGAATTTTCCTGGTAGATTTACAGATGCTGATGTTTCCTGGTAGTTTTCCAGATGCTGATGTTTCCTGGTAGATTCTCCAGATGGTGATGTTTCCTGGTATTTTTCCAGAGGGTGATGTTTTCTGGTAGTCTTCCAGATGGTGATGTTTCATGGTAGTGTTCGAGATGTTGATATTTCCTGGTAGTTTTCCAGAGGGTTATGTTTCCTGTTAGTTCTCCAGTTGGTGATGTTTACTGGTAGTTTACCAGAGGCTTATTTTTCCAGGTAGTTTTTCAGATGTTGATGTTTCCTGTAGTTTTCCAGATGGTGATGTTTCCATGTCGTTTTCCAGATGATGATGTTTCCTGGTAGTTTTCCAGATGTTGATGCTTCCCGGTAGTTTTCCACAGGGTGATTGTTCCCTGTAGTCTTCCAGGTGGTGATGTTTCCTGGTAGTTTACAAAAGGGTGATGTTTCCTGCTTGTTTTCCAGACTGTGATGTTTCCTCGTAGATTTCGAGAGGGTGATGTTTCCTGGTAGATTTCCAGAGGGTGATGTTTCCTGGTAGTTTTCCAGAGGG
This sequence comes from Isurus oxyrinchus, assembly GCA_026770705.1. NCBI lineage: Eukaryota > Metazoa > Chordata > Chondrichthyes > Lamniformes > Lamnidae > Isurus > Isurus oxyrinchus. The sequence goes on from JANJGN010000179.1 coordinate 379,053, forward strand.
TAATGTATCCACGTAGTTTTCCAGAGTCTGATGTTTCCTGGTAGTTGTCCAGATGCTAATGTTTCCTGGTAGATTTCCAGATGGTGATGTTTTCTGGTAGTTTTCCAGCTGGTGATGTTTCCTGGTAGTTTTCCAGAGGGTTTTGTTTCCTGGTAGTTTTCCAAATGATGATGTTAACTGTGAGATTTCCAGAGTCTTATTTTTCCAGGTAGTATTCCAGAGGTGATGTTTCCTGGTAGTTTTCCAGAGGGTGATGTTTGCTGGTAGCTTTCCAGATGGTGATGTTTCCTGGTAGTTTTCCAGAGGTTGATGTTTCCCTGTAAACTTCCAGATGGTGATGTTTCCTCGTAGTTTACAAGAGGGTGATGCTTCCTGGTAGTTTTCCAGATGGTGATGATTCCTTGTAGTTTTCCAGATGTTGATGTTTACTGGTAGTGTTCCAAATGGAGTTGTTTCCTGGTAGTTTTCCAGAGGATGGTGTTTCCTGGTAGTATTCCAGAGGGTTATTTTCCTGTTAGTTTTCCAGAGTGTGTGGTTTCTTGGTAGTTTTCCAGAGGGAGATGTTTCCTAGTAGTTTTCCAGGTGGTGATGTTTGCTGGTAGTTTTCCAGAGGGTTATTATTCCTGGTGGTTTTCCAGAGGGTGATGTTTCCTCGTAGTTTTCCAGAGGGTGATGTTTCCTGGTAGTTTTCCAGATGATGATGTTTCCTAGTAGTTTTCCAGAGGATTATTTTTGCTGGTAGTCTTCCAGATGTTGATGTTTCCTGGTTGATTACCAGAGGGTTAATTTTCCTGGTAGTTTTCCAAATGGTGATGTATCCTGGTAGTTTTCCAGAGGGTGATGTGTCCTGGTTGTTTTCCAGAGTGTTATTTTACTGGTACCTTTCCTGAGGGTGTTGTTTTCTGGTCGTTTTCCAGATAGTGATGTTTCCTGTTAGTTTTCCAGATGGTGATGTATCCTGGTAGTTTTCCAGAGGGTGTTGTTTTCTGGTAGTTTTCCGGATGCTGATGTTTCCTGGTAGTGATCCAGATGTTGTGGTTTACTGTTAGTTTTCCAGAGGGTGATGTTTGCTGTTAGTTTTCCAGATTTTGATGTTTCCTGGTAGATTTCCAGAAAGTGATGTTTCCTGGAAGTTTTCCAGAGGGTGTTGTTTGCTGGTAGTAATCCAGAGGGTGATGTTTCCTGGTAGTTTTCCAGTCTGTGATGTTTCCTGGTAGTTTTCCAGAGGGTTATTTTTCCTGGTAGTTTCCCAGAGTTTGATGTTTCCTTGTAGTTTTCCAGAGGGTGATGTTTCCTGGTAGTTTTCCAGAGGGTGATGTTTCCTGGTTGTTTTCCAGAGTGTTATTTTAGTGGTAGTTTTCCAGAGGGTGTTGTTTCCTGGTAGTTTTCCAGATAGTGATGTTTCCTGGTAGTTTTCCAGGGGGTGATGTATCCTGGTAGTTTTCCAGAGTGTTATTTTTCCTGGTAGTTTTCCAGATGTTGATGCTTCCTGATTGATTTCCAGAGGTTGATGTTTCCTATTAGTTTTCCAGATGGTGAGTTTTTCTGGTAGAATTCGAGAGGGTGATGTTTCCTGATAGTTTTCCAGATGGTAATATTTCCTGGTAGTTTTCCAGAGGGTGATGTTTCCTGATAGTTTTCCAGAGGTTGATGTTTCCTGGTAGTTATCCAGCGGGTTATTTATCCTGGTAGTTTTCCAGAGGGTCATGTTTCCTGCTAGCTTTCCACAGGATGATGTTTCCTCGTAGTTTTCCAAAGGCTGATGTTTCCTAGTAGTTTTCCAGATGCTGATGTTTCCTGGTAGACTTCCAGAGGGTGATGTTTTCTGGAAGTTTTTCAGATGTTGATGTTTCCTAAAAGTTCTCCAGAGGGTTTTGTTTCCTGGTAGTTTTCCAGATGGTAATGTTTCCTGGTAGTTTTTCGGAGGCTTTTTTTTCCAGGTAGTTTTCCAGATGTTAATGCTTCCTGGCAGTTTTCCAGGGGGTGATGTTTCCTGGTAGTTTTCCAGATGATGATGTTTCCTGCTAGTTTTCCAGAGGGTGATATTTCCCTGTAGTCTTCCAGATGGTGATGTTTCCTGATAGTTTACAAAAGTGTGATGTTTCCTGGTAGTTTTCCAGATGGTGATGTTTCCTGGTAGTGATGTTAACTGGTAGTTTTCCACAGGGTGATTTTTTCCCTGTAGTCTTCCAGATGTTGATGTTCCCTGGTAGTTTTCCAGAAAGTGATGCTTCCTGGTACTTTTCCAGAGGCTGTTGTTTGCTGGTAGTAATCCAGAGGGTGGTGTTTCCTGGTAGTTTTCCAGACTGTGATGTTTCCTGGTAGTGTTCCAGAGGGTTATTTTTCCTGGTAGTATCCCAGAGTTTGATGTTTCCTTGTAGTTTTCCAGAGGGTGATGTTTCCTGGTAGTTTTCCAGATGGTGATGTTTCCTCGTAGATTTCGAGAGGGTGATGTTTCCTGGTAGATTTCCAGATGGTGATGTTTCCTGGTAGTTTTCCAGAGGATAATGCTCCCTGCTAGCTTTCCAGAGGCTGAATTTTCCTGGTAAAATTACCGATGCTGATGTTTCCTGGTAGTTTTCCAGATGCTGATGTTTCCTGGTAGATTCTCCAGATGGTGATGTTTCCTGGTATTTTTCCAGAGGGTGATGTTTTCTGGTAGTCTTCCAGATGGTGATGTTTCATGGTAGTGTTCGAGATGTTGATATTTCCTGGTAGTTTTCCAGAGGGTTATGCTTCCTGTTAGTTCTCCAGTTGGTGATGTTTACTGGTAGTTTACCAGAGGCTTATTTTTCCAGGTAGTTTTTCAGATGTTGATGTTTCCTGTAGTTTTCCAGATAGTGATGTTTCCTGTTAGTTTTCCAGATGGTGATGTATCCTGTTAGTTTTCCAGAGGGTGTTGTTTTCTGGTAGTTTTCCGGATGCTGATGTTTCCTGGTAGTGATCCAGATGTTGTGGTTTCCTGTTAGTTTTCCAGAGGGTGATGTTTGCTGTTAGTTTTCCAGATTTTGATGTTTCCTGGTAGTTTTCCAGAAAGTGATGTTTCCTGGAAGTTTTCCAGAGGGTGTTGTTTGCTGGTAGTAATCCAGAGGGTGATGTTTCCTGGTAGTTTTCCAGTCTGTGATGTTCCCTGGTAGTTTTCCAGAGGGTTATTTTTCCTGGTAGTTTCCCAGATTTTGAGGTTTCCTTGTAGTTTTCCAGAGGGTGATGTTTCCTTGTAGTTTTCCAGAGGGTGATGTTTCCTGGTTGCTTTCCAGAGTGTTATTTGACTGGTAGTTTTCCAGAGGGTGTTGTTTCCTGGTAGCTTTCCAGATAGTGATGTTTCCTGGTAGTTTTCCAGGGGGTGATGTATCCTGGTAGTTTTCCAGAGTGTTATTTTTCCTGGTAGTTTTCCAGATGTTGATGCTTCCTGATTGATTTCCAGAGGGTGATGTTTCCTGTTAGTTTTCCAGATGGTGAGTTTTTCTGGTAGAATTCGAGAGGGTGATGTTTCCTGATAGTTTTCCAGATGGTAATATTTCCTGGTAGTTATCCAGTGGGTTATTTATCCTGGTAGTTTTCCAGAGGGTGATGTTTCCTGCTAGCTTTCCACAGGATGATGTTTCCTCGTAGTTTTCCAAAGGCTGATGTTTCCTAGTAGTTTTCCTGATGCTGATGTTTCCTGGTAGACTTCCAGAGGGTGATGTTTTCTGGAAGTTTTCCAGATGTTGATGTTTCCTAAACGTTCTCCAGAGGGTTTTGTTTCCTGGTAGTTTTCCAGATGGTAATGTTTCCTGGTAGTTTTTCGGAGGCTTTTTTTTCCAGGTAGTTTTCCAGATGTTAATGTTTCCTGGCAGTTTTCCAGGGGGTGATGTTTCCTGGTAGTTTTCCAGATGATGATGTTTCCTGCTAGTTTTCCAGAGGGTGATATTTCCCTGTAGTCTTCCAGATGGTGATGTTTCCTGATAGTTTACAAAAGGGTGATGTTTCCTGGTAGTTTTCCAGATGGTGATGTTTCCTGGTAGTGATGTTAACTGGTAGTTTTCCACAGGGTGATTTTTCCCTGTAGTCTTCCAGATGTTGATGTTCCCTGGTAGTTTTCCAGAAAGTGATGTTTCCTGCTAATTTTCCAGAGGCTGTTGTTTGCTGGTAGTAATCCAGAGGGTGGTGTTTCCTGGGTGTTTTCCAGACTGTGATGTTTCCTGGTAGTGTTCCAGAGGGTTATTTTTCCTGGTAGTTTCCCAGAGTTTGATGTTTCCTTGTAGTTTTCCATAGGGTGATGTTTCCTGGTAGTTTTCCAGATGGTGATGTTTCCTGTTAGTTTTCCAGATGGTGAGTTTTTCTGGTAGAATTCGAGAGGGTGATGTTTCCTGATAGTTTTCCAGATGGTAATATTTCCTGGTAGTTATCCAGTGGGTTATTTATCCTGGTAGTTTTCCAGAGGGTGATGTTTCCTGCTAGCTTTCCACAGGATGATGTTTCCTCGTAGTTTTCCAAAGGCTGATGTTTCCTAGTGGTTTTCCTGATGCTGATGTTTCCTGGTAGACTTCCAGAGGGTGATGTTTTCTGGAAGTTTTCCAGATGTTGATGTTTCCTAAACGTTCTCCAGAGGGTTTTGTTTCCTGGTAGTTTTCCAGATGGTAATGTTTCCTGGTAGTTTTTCGGAGGCTTTTTTTTCCAGGTAGTTTTCCAGATGTTAATGTTTCCTGGCAGTTTTCCAGGGGGTGATGTTTCCTGGTAGTTTTCCAGATGATGATGTTTCCTGCTAGTTTTCCAGAGGGTGATATTTCCCTGTAGTCTTCCAGATGGTGATGTTTCCTGATAGTTTACAAAAGGGTGATGTTAACTGGTAGTTTTCCACAGGGTGATTTTTCCCTGTAGTCTTCCAGATGTTGATGTTCCCTGGTAGTTTTCCAGAAAGTGATGTTTCCTGGTAATTTTCCAGAGGCTGTTGTTTGCTGGTAGTAATCCAGAGGGTGGTGTTTCCTGGTAGTTTTCCAGACTGTGATGTTTCCTGGTAGTGTTCCAGAGGGTTATTTTTCCTGGTAGTTTCCCAGAGTTTGATGTTTCCTTGTAGTTTTCCATAGGGTGATGTTTCCTGGTAGTTTTCCAGATGGTGATGTTTCCTCGTAGATTTCGAGAGGGTGATGTTTCCTGGTAGATTTCCAGATGGTGATGTTTCCTGGTAGTTTTCCAGAGGTTAATGCTTCCTGATAGCTTTCCAGAGGCTGAATTTTCCTGGTAGATTTACAGATGCTGATGTTTCCTGGTAGTTTTCCAGATGCTGATGTTTCCTGGTAGATTCTCCAGATCGTGATGTTTCCTGGTATTTTTCCAGAGGGTGATGTTTTCTGGTAGTCTTCCAGATGGTGATGTTTCATGGTAGTGTTCGGGATGTTGATATTTCCTGGTAGTTTTCCAGAGGGTTATGTTTCCTGTTAGTTCTCCAGTTGGTGATGTTTACTGGTAGTTTACCAGAGGCTTATTTTTCCAGGTAGTTTTTCAGATGTTGATGTTTCCTGTAGTTTTCCAAATGGTGATGTTTCCATGTCGTTTTCCAGATGATGATGTTTCCTGGTAGTTTTCCAGATGTTGATGCTTCCCGGTAGTTTTCCACAGGGTGATTGTTCCCTGTAGTCTTCCAGGTGGTGATGTTTCCTGGTAGTTTACAAAAGGGTGATGTTTCCTGCTTGTTTTCCAGACTGTGATGTTTCCTCGTAGATTTCGAGAGGGTGATGTTTCCTGGTAGATTTCCAGAGGGTGATGTTTCCTGGTAGTTTTCCAGAGGGTAATGTATCCACGTAGTTTTCCAGAGTCTGATGTTTCCTGGTAGTTGTCCAGATGCTGATGTTTCCTGGTAGATTTCCAGATGGTGATGTTTTCTGGTAGTTTTCCAGCTGGTGATGTTTCCTGGTAGTTTTCCAGAGGGTTTTGTTTCCTGGTAGTTTTCCAAATGATGATGTTAACTGTGAGATTTCCAGAGTCTTATTTTTCCAGGTAGTATTCCAGAGGTGATGTTTCCTGGTAGTTTTCCAGAGGGTGATGTTTGCTGGTAGCTTTCCAGATGGTGATGTTTCCTGGTAGTTTTCCAGAGGTTGATGTTTCCCTGTAAACTTCCAGATGGTGATGTTTCCTCGTAGTTTACAAGAGGGTGATGCTTCCTGGTAGTTTTCCAGATGGTGATGATTCCTTGTAGTTTTCCAGATGTTGATGTTTACTGGTAGTGTTCCAAATGGAGTTGTTTCCTGGTAGTTTTCCAGAGGATGGTGTCTCCTGGTAGTATTCCAGAGGGTTATTTTCCTGTTAGTTTTCCAGAGTGTGTGGTTTCTTGGTAGTTTTCCAGAGGGAGATGTTTCCTAGTAATTTTCCAGGTGGTGATGTTTGCTGGTAGTTTTCCAGAGGGTTATTATTCCTGGTGGTTTTCCAGAGGGTGATGTTTCCTCGTAGTTTTCCAGAGGGTGATGTTTCCTGGTAGTTTTCCAGATGATGATGTTTCCTAGTAGTTTTCCAGAGGATTATTTTTGCTGGTAGTTTTCCAGATGTTGATGTTTCCTGGTTGATTACCAGAGGGTTAATTTTCCTGGTAGTTTTCCAAATGGTGATGTATCCTGGTAGTTTTCCAGAGGGTGATGTGTCCTGGTTGTTTTCCAGAGTGTTATTTTACTGGTACCTTTCCTGAGGGTGTTGTTTTCTGGTCGTTTTCCAGATAGTGATGTTTCCTGTTAGTTTTCCAGATGGTGATGTATCCTGGTAGTTTTCCAGAGGGTGTTGTTTTCTGGTAGTTTTCCGGATGCTGATGTTTCCTGGTAGTGATCCAGATGTTGTGGTTTCCTGTTAGTTTTCCAGAGGGTGATGTTTGCTGTTAGTTTTCCAGATTTTGATGTTTCCTGGTAGATTTCCAGAAAGTGATGTTTCCTGGAAGTTTTCCAGAGGGTGTTGTTTGCTGGTAGTAATCCAGAGGGTGATGTTCCCTGGTAGTTTTCCAGTCTGTGATGTTTCCTGGTAGTTTTCCAGAGGGTTATTTTTCCTGGTAGTTTCCCAGAGTTTGATGTTTCCTTGTAGTTTTCCAGAGGGTGATGTTTCCTGGTAGTTTTCCAGAGGGTGATGTTTCCTGGTTGTTTTCCAGAGTGTTATTTTAGTGGTAGTTTTCCAGAGGGTGTTGTTTCCTGGTAGTTTTCCAGATAGTGATGTTTCCTGGTAGTTTTCCAGATGGTGATGTATCCTGGTAGTTTTCCAGAGTTTTATTTTTCCTGGTAACCTTCCAGATCTTGATGCTTCCTGATTGATTTCCAGAGGGTGATGTTTCCTGTTAGTTTTCCAGATGGTGAGTTTTTCTGGTAGAATTCGAGAGGGTGATGTTTCCTGATAGTTTTCCAGATGGTAATATTTCCTGGTAGTTTTCCAGAGGGTGATGTTTCCTGATAGTTTTCCAGAGGTTGATGTTTCCTGGTAGTTATCCAGAGGGTTATTTTTCCTGGTAGTTTTCCAGAGGGTGATGTTTCCTGCTAGCTTTCCACAGGGTGATGTTTCCTCGTAGTTTTCCAAAGGCTGATGTTTCCTAGTAGTTTTCCAGATGCTGATGTTTCCTGGTAGATTTCCAGAGGGTGATGTTTTCTGGAAGTTTTCCAGAGGTTGATGTTTCCTAAAAGTTCTCCAGAGGGTTTTGTTTCCTGGTAGTTTTCCAGATGGTAATGTTTCCTGGTAGTTTTTCGGAGGCTTTTTTTTCCAGGTAGTTTTCCAGATGTTAATGTTTCCTGGCAGTTTTCCAGGGGGTGATGTTTCCTGGTAGTTTTCCAGATGATGATGTTTCCTGTTAGTTTTCCAGAGGGTGATATTTCCCTGTAGTCTTCCAGATAGTGATGTTTCCTGATAGTTTACAAAAGGGTGATGTTTCCTGGTAGTTTTCCAGATGGTGATGTTTCCTGTTAGTTTTCCAGATGCTCATGTTTCCTGGCAGATTTCCAGATGGTGATGATTCCTGGTATTTTTCCAGAGGGTGATGTTTTCTGGTAGTTTTCCAGATGTTGATGCTTCCTGGTAGTTTTCCACAGGGTGATTGTTCCCTGTAGTCTTCCAGATGGTGATGTTTCCTGGTAGTTTTCCAGATGGTGATGTTTCCTCGTAGATTTCGTGAGGGTGATGTTTCCTGGTAGATTTCCAGATGGTGATGTTTCCTGGTAGTTTTCCAGAGCGTAATGTTTCCTGCTAGCTTTCCAGGGGCTGGTTTTTCCTGGTAGTTTTCCAGATGCTGATGTTTCCTGGTAGTTTTCCAGATGCTGATGTTTCATGTTAGATTTCCAGATGGTGATGTTTACTGGTATTTTTCCAGAGGGTGATGTTTTCTGGAAGTCTTCCAGATGGTGATGTTTCATGGTAGTGTTCGAGATGTTGATATTTCCTGGTAGTTTTCCAGAGGGTTATGTTTCCTGTTAGTTCTCCAGTTGGTGATGTTTCCTGGTAGTTTACCAGAGGCTTATTTTTCCAGGTAGTTTTTCAGATGTTGATGTTTCCTGGTAGTTTTCCAAATGGTGATGTTTCCATGTCGTTTTCCAGATGATGATGTTTCCTGGTAGTTTTCCAGATGTTGATGCTTCCCGGTAGTTTTCCACAGGGTGATTGTTCCCTGTTGTCTTCCAGATGGTGATGTTTCCTGGTAGTTTACAACAGGGTGATGTTTCCTGGTAGTTTTCCAGACTGTGATGTTTCCTGGTAGTTTTCCAGAGGGTTACTCTCCTGGTAGTTTTCCAGTGTTTGATGTTTCCTTGTAGTTTTCCAGAGGGTGATGTTTCCTGGTAGTTTTCCAGATGGTGATGTTTCCTGGTAGTTTTCCAGAGGGTAATGTATCCACATAGTTTTCCAGAGGCTGATGTTTCCTGGTAGTTGTCCAGATGCTGATGTTTCCTGGTAGATTTCCAGATGGTGATATTTTCTGGTAGTTTTCCAGATGGTGATGTTTCCTGGTAGTTTCCCAGAGGGTGATGTGTCCTGGTTGTTTTCCAGAGTGATATTTTACTGGTAGTTTTCCAGGGGGTGTTGTTTTCTGGTCGTTTTCCAGATAGTGATGTTTCCTGGTAGTTTTCCCGATGGTGATGTATCCTGGAAGTTTTCCAGAGGGTGATGTTTTCTGGTAGTTTTCTGAATGCTGATGTTTCCTGGTAGTGTTCCAGATGTTGTGGTTTCCTGGTAGTTTTCCAGAGGGTGATGTTTGCTGTTAGTTTTCCAGATTTTGATGTTTCCTGGTAGATTTCCAGAAAGTGATGTTTCCTGGAAGTTTTCCAGAGGGTGTTGTTTGCTGGTAGTAATCCAGAGGGTGATGTTTCCTGGTAGTTTTCCAGTCTGTGATGTTTCATGGTAGTTTTCCAGAGGGTTATTTTTCCTGGTAGTTTCCCAGAGTTTGATGTTTCCTTGTAGTTTTCTAGAGGGTGATGTTTCCTGGTAGTTTTCCAGAGGGTGATGTTTCCTGGTTGTTTTCCAGAGTGTTATTTTAGTGGTAGTTTTCCAGAGGGTGTTGTTTCCTGGTAGTTTTCCAGATAGTGATGTTTCCTGGTAGTTTTCCAGATGGTGATGTATCCTGGTAGTTTTCCAGAGTGTTATTTTTCCTGGTAACCTTCCAGATCTTGATGCTTCCTGATTGATTTCCAGAGGGTGATGTTTCCTGTTAGTTTTCCAGATGGTGAGTTTTTCTGGTAGAATTCGAGAGGGTGATGTTTCCTGATAGTTTTCCAGATGGTAATATTTCCTGGTAGTTTTCCAGAGGGTGATGTTTCCTGATAGTTTTCCAGAGGTTGATGTTTCCTGGTAGTTATCCAGAGGGTTATTTTTCCTGGTAGTTTTCCAGAGGGTGATGTTTCCTGCTAGCTTTCCACAGGGTGATGTTTCCTCGTAGTTTTCCAAAGGCTGATGTTTCCTAGTAGTTTTCCAGATGCTGATGTTTCCTGGTAGATTTCCAGAGGGTGATGTTTTCTGGAAGTTTTCCAGAGGTTGATGTTTCCTAAAAGTTCTCCAGAGGGTTTTGTTTCCTGGTAGTTTTCCAGATGGTAATGTTTCCTGGTAGTTTTTCGGAGGCTTTTTTTTCCAGGTAGTTTTCCAGATGTTAATGTTTCCTGGCAGTTTTCCAGGGGGTGATGTTTCCTGGTAGTTTTCCAGATGATGATGTTTCCTGTTAGTTTTCCAGAGGGTGATATTTCCCTGTAGTCTTCCAGATAGTGATGTTTCCTGATAGTTTACAAAAGGGTGATGTTTCCTGGTAGTTTTCCAGATGGTGATGTTTCCTGGTAGTGATGTTTCCTGGTAGTTTTCCACAGTGTGATTTTTCCCTGTAGTCTTCCAGATGTTGATTTTTCCTGGTAGTTTTCCAGAGGCTGTTGTTTGCTGGTAGTAATCCAGAGGGTGATGTTTCCTGGTAGTTTTCCAGACTGTGATGTTTCCTGGTAGTTTTCCAGAGGGTTATTTTTCCTGGGAGTTTTCCAGAGATTGATGTTTCCTTGTATTTTTCCAGCAAGTGAAGTTTCTGGTAGTTTTCCAGATGGTGATGTTTCCTCGTAGATTTCGAGAGGGTGATGTTTCCTGGTAGATTTCCAGATGGTGATGTTTGCTGGTAGTTTTTCAGATGCTGATGTTCCCTGGTAGATTTCCAGATGGTGATGTTTCCTGGTATTTTTCCAGAGGGTGATGTTTTCTGGTAGTCTTCCAGATGTTGATGTTTCATGGTAGTGTTCCAGATGTTGATATTTCCTGGTAATTTTCCAGAAAGTGATGTTTCCTGGTAGTTTTCCAGAGGCTGTTGTTTGCTGGTAGATTTCCAGATGGTGATGTTTCCTGTTAGTTTTCCAGATGCTCATGTTTCCTGGCAGATTTCCAGATGGTGATGATTCCTGGTATTTTTCCAGAGGGTGATGTTTTCTGGTAGTCTTCCAGATGGTGATGTTTCATGGTAGTGTTCCAGATGTTGATATTTCCATGTAGTTTTCCAGATGATGATGTTTCCTGGTAGTTTTCCAGATGTTGATGCTTCCTGGTAGTTTTCCACAGGGTGATTGTTCCCTGTAGTCTTCCAGATGGTGATGTTTCCTGGCAGTTTTCCAGATGGTGATGTTTCCTCGTAGATTTCGTGAGGGTGATGTTTCCTGGTAGATTTCCAGATGGTGATGTTTCCTGGTAGTTTTCCAGAGCGTAATGTTTCCTGCTAGCTTTCCAGAGGCTGGTTTTTCCTGGTAGTTTTCCAGATGCTGATGTTTCCTGGTAGTTTTCCAGATGCTGATGTTTCTTGTTAGATTTCCAGATGGTGATGTTTACTGGTATTTTTCCAGAGGGTGATGTTTTCTGGAAGTCTTCCAGATGGTGATGTTTCATGGTAGTGTTCGAGATGTTGATATTTCCTGGTAGTTTTCCAGAGGGTTATTTTTCCTGTTAGTTCTCCAGTTGGTGATGTTTCCTGGTAGTTTACCAGAGGCTTATTTTTCCAGGTATTTTTTCAGATGTTGATGTTTCCTGGTAGTTTTCCAAATGGTGATGTTTCCATGTAGTTTTCCAGATGATGATGTTTCCTGGTAGTTTTCCAGATGTTGATGCTTCCCGGTAGTTTTCCACAGGGTGATTGTTCCCTGTTGTCTTCCAGATGGTGATGTTTCCGGGTAGTTTACAACAGGGTGATGTTTCCTGGTAGTTTTCCAGACTGTGATGTTTCCTGGTAGTTTTCCAGAGGGTTACTCTCCTGGTAGTTTTCCAGTGTTTGATGTTTCCTTGTAGTTTTCCAGAGGGTGATGTTTCCTGGTAGTTTTCCAGATGGTGATGGTTCCTGGTAGTTTTCCAGAGGGTAATGTATCCACGTAGTTTTCCAGAGGCTGATGTTTCCTGGTAGTTGTCCAGATGCTGATGTTTCCTGGTAGATTTCCAGATGGTGATATTTTCTGGTAGTTTTCCAGATGGTGATGTTTCCTGGTAGTTTCCCAGAGGGTGATGTGTCCTGGTTGTTTTCCAGAGTGATATTTTACTGGTAGTTTTCCAGGGGGTGTTGTTTTCTGGTCGTTTTCCAGATAGTGATGTTTCCTGGTAGTTTTCCCTTTGGTGATGTATCCTGGTAGTTTTCCAGAGGGTGATGTTTTCTGGTAGTTTTCTGGATGCTGATGTTTCCTGGTAGTGTTCCAGATGTTGTGGTTTCCTGGTAGTTTTCCAGAGGGTGATGTTTGCTGTTAGTTTTCCAGATTTTGATGTTTCCTGGTAGATTTCCAGAAAGTGATGTTTCCTGGAAGTTTTCCAGAGGGTGTTGTTTGCTGGTAGTAATCCAGAGGGTGATGTTTCCTGGTAGTTTTCCAGTCTGTGATGTTTCATGGTAGTTTTCCAGAGGGTTATTTTTCCTGGTAGTTTCCCAGAGTTTGATGTTTCCTTGTAGTTTTCCAGAGGGTGATGTTTCCTGGTAGTTTTCCAGAGGGTGATGTTTCCTGGTTGTTTTCCAGAGTGTTATTTTAGTGGTAGTTTTCCAGAGGGTGTTGTTTCCTGGTAGTTTTCCAGATAGTGATGTTTCCTGGTAGTTTTCCAGATGGTGATGTATCCTGGTAGTTTTCCAGAGTTTTATTTTTCCTGGTAACCTTCCAGATCTTGATGCTTCCTGATTGATTTCCAGAGGGTGATGTTTCCTGTTAGTTTTCCAGATGGTGAGTTTTTCTGGTAGAATTCGAGAGGGTGATGTTTCCTGATAGTTTTCCAGATGGTAATATTTCCTGGTAGTTTTCCAGAGGGTGATGTTTCCTGATAGTTTTCCAGAGGTTGATGTTTCCTGGTAGTTATCCAGAGGGTTATTTTTCCTGGTAGTTTTCCAGAGGGTGATGTTTCCTGCTAGCTTTCCACAGGGTGATGTTTCCTCGTAGTTTTCCAAAGGCTGATGTTTCCTAGTAGTTTTCCAGATGCTGATGTTTCCTGGTAGATTTCCAGAGGGTGATGTTTTCTGGAAGTTTTCCAGAGGTTGATGTTTCCTAAAAGTTCTCCAGAGGGTTTTGTTTCCTGGTAGTTTTCCAGATGGTAATGTTTCCTGGTAGTTTTCCGGAGGCTTATTTTTCCAGGTAGTTTTCCAGATGTTAATGTTTCCTGGCAGTTTTCCAGGGGGTGATGTTTCCTGGTAGTTTTCCAGATGATGATGTTTCCTGTTAGTTTTCCAGAGGGTGATATTTCCCTGTAGTCTTCCAGATAGTGATGTTTCCTGATAGTTTACAAAAGGGTGATGTTTCCTGGTAGTTTTCCAGATGGTGATGTTTCCTGGTAGTGATGTTTCCTGGTAGTTTTCCACAGTGTGATTTTTCCCTGTAGTCTTCCAGATGTTGATTTTTCCTGGTAGTTTTCCAGAGGCTGTTGTTTGCTGGTAGTAATCCAGAGGGTGATGTTTCCTGGTAGTTTTCCAGACTGTGATGTTTCCTGGTAGTTTTCCAGAGGGTTATTTTTCCTGGGAGTTTTCCAGAGATTGATGTTTCCTTGTATTTTTCCAGCAAGTGAAGTTTCTGGTAGTTTTCCAGATGGTGATGTTTCCTCGTAGATTTCGAGAGGGTGATGTTTCCTGGTAGATTTCCAGATGGTGATGTTTGCTGGTAGTTTTTCAGATGCTGATGTTCCCTGGCAGATGTCCAGATGGTGATGTTTCCTGGTATTTTTCCAGAGGGTGATGTTTTCTGGTAGTCTTCCAGATGTTGATGTTTCATGGTAGTGTTCCAGATGTTGATATTTCCTGGTAATTTTCCAGAAAGTGATGTTTCCTGGTAGTTTTCCAGAGGCTGTTGTTTGCTGGTAGATTTCCAGATGGTGATGTTTCCTGGTAGTTTTCCAGATGCTCATGTTTCCTGGCAGATTTCCAGATGGTGATGATTCCTGGTATTTTTCCAGAGGGTGATGTTTTCTGGTAGTCTTCCAGATGGTGATGTTTCATGGTAGTGTTCCAGATGTTGATATTTCCATGTAGTTTTCCAGATGATGATGTTTCCTGGTAGTTTTCCAGATGTTGATGCTTCCTGGTAGTTTTCCACAGGGTGATTGTTCCCTGTAGTCTTCCAGATGGTGATGTTTCCTGGTAGTTTTCCAGATGGTGATGTTTCCTCGTAGATTTCGTGAGGGTGATGTTTCCTGGTAGATTTCCAGATGGTGATGTTTCCTGGTAGTTTTCCAGAGCGTAATGTTTCCTGCTAGCTTTCCAGAGGCTGGTTTTTGCTGGTAGTTTTCCAGATGCTGATGTTTCCTGGTAGTTTTCCAGATGCTGATGTTTCTTGTTAGATTTCCAGATGGTGATGTTTACTGGTATTTTTCCAGAGGGTGATGTTTTCTGGAAGTCTTCCAGATGGTGATGTTTCATGGTAGTGTTCCAGATTTTGATATTTCCATGTAGTTTTCCAGATGATGATGTTTCCTGGTAGTTTTCCAGATGTTGATGCTTCCCGGTAGTTTTCCACAGGGTGATTGTTCCCTGTAGTCTTCCAGATGGTGATGTTTCCGGGTAGTTTACAACAGGGTGATGTTTCCTGGTAGTTTTCCAGACTGTGATGTTTCCTGGTAGTTTTCCAGAGGGTTACTCTCCTGGTAGTTTTCCAGTGTTTGATGTTTCCTTGTAGTTTTCCAGAGGGTGATGTTTCCTGGTAGTTTTCCAGATGGTGATGGTTCCTGGTAGTTTTCCAGAGGGTAATGTATCCACGTAGTTTTCCAGAGGCTGATGTTTCCTGGTAGTTGTCCAGATGCTGATGTTTCCTGGTAGATTTCCAGATGGTGATATTTTCTGGTAGTTTTCCAGATGGTGATGTTTCCTGGTAGTTTCCCAGAGGGTGATGTGTCCTGGTTGTTTTCCAGAGTGATATTTTACTGGTAGTTTTCCAGGGGGTGTTGTTTTCTGGTCGTTTTCCAGATAGTGATGTTTCCTGGTAGTTTTCCCGATGGTGATGTATCCTGGTAGTTTTCCAGAGGGTGATGTTTTCTGGTAGTTTTCTGGATGCTGATGTTTCCTGGTAGTGTTCCAGATGTTGTGGTTTCCTGGTAGTTTTCCAGAGGGTGATGTTTGCTGTTAGTTTTCCAGATTTTGATGTTTCCTGGTAGATTTCCAGAAAGTGATGTTTCCTGGAAGTTTTCCAGAGGGTGTTGTTTGCTGGTAGTAATCCAGAGGGTGATGTTTCCTGGTAGTTTTCCAGTCTGTGATGTTTCCTGGTAGTTTTCCAGAGGGTTATTTTTCCTGGTAGTTTCCCAGAGTTTGATGTTTCCTTGTAGTTTTCCAGAGGGTGATGTTTCCTGCTAGTTTTCCAGAGGGTGATGTTTCCTGGTTGTTTTCCAGAGTGTTATTTTAGTGGTAGTTTTCCAGAGGGTGTTGTTTCCTGGTAGTTTTCCAGATAGTGATGTTTCCTGGTAGTTTTCCAGATGGTGATGTATCCTGGTAGTTTTCCAGAGTGTTATTTTTCCTGGTAACCTTCCAGATCTTGATGCTTCCTGATTGATTTCCAGAGGGTGATGTTTCCTGTTAGTTTTCCAGATGGTGATTTTTTCTGGTAGAATTCGAGAGGGTGATGTTTCCTGATAGTTTTCCAGATGGTAATATTTCCTGGTAGTTTTCCAGAGGGTGATGTTTCCTGATAGTTTTCCAGAGGTTGATGTTTCCTGGTAGTTATCCAGAGGGTTATTTTTCCTGGTAGTTTTCCAGAGGGTGATGTTTCCTGCTAGCTTTCCACAGGGTGATGTTTCCTCGTAGTTTTCCAAAGGCTGATGTTTCCTAGTAGTTTTCCAGATGCTGATGTTTCCTGGTAGATTTCCAGAGGGTGATGTTTTCTGGAAGTTTTCCAGAGGTTGATGTTTCCTAAAAGTTCTCCAGAGGGTTTTGTTTCCTGGTAGTTTTCCAGATGGTAATGTTTCCTGGTAGTTTTCCGGAGGCTTATTTTTCCAGGTAGTTTTCCAGATGTTAATGTTTCCTGGCAGTTTTCCAGGGGGTGATGTTTCCTGGTAGTTTTCCAGATGATGATGTTTCCTGTTAGTTTTCCAGAGGGTGATATTTCCCTGTAGTCTTCCAGATAGTGATGTTTCCTGATAGTTTACAAAAGGGTGATGTTTCCTGGTAGTTTTCCAGATGGTGATGTTTCCTGGTAGTGATGTTTCCTGGTAGTTTTCCACAGTGTGATTTTTCCCTGTAGTCTTCCAGATGTTGATTTTTCCTGGTAGTTTTCCAGACTGTGATGTTTCCTGGTAGTTTTCCAGAGGGTTATTTTTCCTGGGAGTTTTCCAGAGATTGATGTTTCCTTGTATTTTTCCAGCAAGTGAAGTTTCTGGTAGTTTTCCAGATGGTGATGTTTCCTCGTAGATTTCGAGAGGGTGATGTTTCCTGGTAGATTTCCAGATGGTGATGTTTGCTGGTAGTTTTTCAGATGCTGATGTTCCCTGGTAGATTTCCAGATGGTGATGTTTCCTGGTATTTTTCCAGAGGGTGATGTTTTCTGGTAGTCTTCCAGATGTTGATGTTTCATGGTAGTGTTCCAGATGTTGATATTTCCTGGTAATTTTCCAGAAAGTGATGTTTCCTGGTAGTTTTCCAGAGGCTGTTGTTTGCTGGTAGATTTCCAGATGGTGATGTTTCCTGTTAGTTTTCCAGATGCTCATGTTTCCTGGCAGATTTCCAGATGGTGATGATTCCTGGTATTTTTCCAGAGGGTGATGTTTTCTGGTAGTCTTCCAGATGGTGATGTTTCATGGTAGTGTTCCAGATGTTGATGTTTCCATGTAGTTTTCCAGATGATGATGTTTCCTGGTAGTTTTCCAGATGTTGATGCTTCCTGGTAGTTTTCCACAGGGTGATTGTTCCCTGTAGTCTTCCAGATGGTGATGTTTCCTGGCAGTTTTCCAGATGGTGATGTTTCCTCGTAGATTTCGTGAGGGTGATGTTTCCTGGTAGATTTCCAGATGGTGATGTTTCCTGGTAGTTTTCCAGAGGGTAATGTTTCCTGCTAGCTTTCCAGAGGCTGGTTTTTCCTGGTAGTTTTCCAGATGCTGATGTTTCCTGGTAGTTTTCCAGATGCTGATGTTTCTTGTTAGATTTCCAGATGGTGATGTTTACTGGTATTTTTCCAGAGGGTGATGTTTTCTGGAAGTCTTCCAGATGGTGATGTTTCATGGTAGTGTTCGAGATGTTGATATTTCCTGGTAGTTTTCCAGAGGGTTATGTTTCCTGTTAGTTCTCCAGTTGGTGATGTTTCCTGGTAGTTTACCAGAGGCTTATTTTTCCAGGTAGTTTTTCAGATGTTGCTGTTTCCTGGTAGTTTTCCAAATGGTGATATTTCCATGTAGTTTTCCAGATGTTGATGTTTCCTGGTAGTTTTTCAGATGTTGATGCTTCCCGGTAGTTTTCCACAGGGTGATTGTTCCCTGTAGTCTTCCAGATGGTGATGTTTCCTGGTAGTTTACAACAGGGTGATGTTTCCTGGTAGTTTTAAAGACTGTGATGTTTCCTGGTAGTTTTCCAGAGGGTTATTCTCCTGGTAGTTTTCCAGTGTTTGATGTTTCCTTGTAGTTTTCCAGAGGGTGATGTTTCCTGGTAGTTTTCCAGATGGTGATGTTTCCTGGTAGTTTTCCAGAGGGTAATGTATCCACGTAGTTTTCCAGAGGCTGATGTTTCCTGGTAGTTGTCCAGATGCTGATGTTTCCTGGTAGATTTCCAGATGGTGATATTTTCTGGTAGTTTTCCAGATGGTGATGTTTCCTGGTAGTTTCCCAGAGGGTGATGTGTCCTGGTTGTTTTCCAGAGTGATATTTTACTGGTAGTTTTCCAGGGGGTGTTGTTTTCTGGTCGTTTTCCAGATAGTGATGTTTCCTGGTAGTTTTCCCGATGGTGATGTATCCTGGTAGTTTTCCAGAGGGTGATGTTTTCTGGTAGTTATCTGGATGCTGATGTTTCCTGGTAGTGTTCCAGATGTTGTGGTTTCCTGGTAGTTTTCCAGAGGGTGATGTTTCCTGGTAGATTTCCAGAGGGTGATGTTTCCTGGTAGTTTTCCAGAGGGTAATGTATCCACGTAGTTTTCCAGAGGCTGATGTTTCCTGGTAGTTGTCCAGATGCTGATGTTTCCTGGTAGATTTCCAGATGGTGATATTTTCTGGTAGTTTTCCAGATGGTGATGTTTTCTGGTAGTTTTCCAGAGGGTGATGTGTCCTGCTTGTTTTCCAGAGTGTTATTTTACTGGTAGTTTTCCAGAGACTGTTGTTTTCTGGTAGTTTTCCAGATATTGATGTTTCCTGGTAGTTTTCCAGATGGTGATGTATCCTGGTAGTTTTCCAGAGGGTGATGTTTTCTGGTAGTTTTCCGGATGCTGATGTTTCCTGGTAGTGTTACACATGTTGTGGTTTCCTGGTAGTTTTCCAGAGGGTGATGTTTGCTGTTAGTTTTCCAGATGGTGATGTTTCCTGGTAGTTTTCCAGAAAGTGATGTTTCCTGGTAGATTTCCAGAGTTTAATGTTTCCTGGTAGTTTTCCAGAGGGTGATGCTACCTGGTAGTTTTCCAGAGTGTGATGTTTCCTGGCAGTTTTCCAGAGTTTAATGTTTCCTTGTAGTTTTCCAGAGGGTGATGTTACCTGGTAGTTTTCCAGATGGTGATCTTTCCTGTTAGATTTCGAGAGTGTGATGTTTCCTGGTAGATTTCCATATGGTGATGTTTCCTGTTAGATTTCCAGATGGTAATGTTTTCTGGTATTTTTCCAGATGTTGCTGTTTCCTGGTAGTTTTCCAGAGGGATATGTTTCCTGATAGTCTTCCAGATGGTGATGTTTCCTGGTAGTTTTCCAGAGGCTTATTTTTCCAGGTAGTTTTCCAAAGGTTGATGTTTCCTGGTAGTTTTCCAGAGGTTGATGTTTCCTGGTAGTTTTCCAGATGCTGATGTTTCCTGGTTGATTTCCAGAGGGTGATGTTTTCTGGTAGTTTTCCAGATGTTGATGTTTCCTGGTAGTGTTCCAGATGTTGATGTTTGCTGGTAGTTTTCCAGAGGGTTATGTTTCCTGGTAGTTTACCAAATGGTGATGTTAACTGGTAGTTTTCCAGAGGCTTATTTTTCCAGGTAGTTTTCCAGATGGTGATGTTTCCTTGTAGTTTTCCAGAGGATGATGTTTCCTGGTAGGTTTCCAGATGGTGATGGTTCCTGCTAGTTTTCCAGAGGGTAATTACTGTTTCCTGGTATTTTTCCAGAGGTTTATTTTCCTGTTAGTTTTCCAGAGGGTCTGGTTTCTTAGTAGTTTTCCAGAGGGTGATGTTTGCTGGTAGCTTTCCAGATGGTGATGTTTCCTGGTAGTTTTCCAGAGGTTGATGTTTCCCTGTAAACTTCCAGATGGTGATGTTTCCTCGTAGTTTACAAGAGGGTGATGCTTCCTGGTAGTTTTCCAGATGGTCATGTTTCCTTGTAGTTTTCCAGATGTTGATGTTTCCTGGTAGTGTTCCAAATGGAGTTGTTTCCTGGTAGTTTTACAGAGGATGGTGTTTCCTGGTAGTATTCCAGAGGGTTATTTTCCTGTTAGTTTTCCAGAGTGTGTGGTTTCTTGGTAGTTTTCCAGAGGGAGATGTTTCCTAGTAGTTTTCCAGGTGCTGATGTTTGCTGGTAGTTTTCCAGAGGGTTATTATTCCTGGCGGTTTTCCAGAGGGTGATGTTTCCTCGTAGTTTTCCAGAGGGTGATGTTTCCTGGTAGTTTTCCAGATGGTGATGTTTCCTAGTAGTTTTCCAGAGGATTATTTTTGCTGGTAGTCTTCCAGATGTTGATGTTTCCTGGTTGATTACCAGAGGGTTAATTTCTCTGGTAGTTTTCCAAATGGTGATGTATCCTGGTAGTTTTCCAGAGAGTTAATTGTCCTTGTAGTTTTCCATATGTTGATGTTTCCTGGTAATTTTCCAGATGGTGATGTTTCCTGCTAGATTTCGAGAGGGTGATGTTTCCTGTTAGTTTTCCACATGGTGCTGTTTCCTGGTAGTTTTCCAGATGGTGATGTTTCCTGTTAGTTTTCCAGAGGTTTATGTTTCCTGGAAGTTTTCCAAATGGTGATGTTAACCGGTAGTTTTCCAGAGGCTTATTTTTCCAGGTAGTTTTCCAGATGCTGATGTTTCCTTCTAGTTTTACTGAGGATGATGTTTCCTCGTAGTTTTCCAGATGGTGATGTTTCCTGGTAGTTTTCCAGATGGTGATGTTTCCTGGTAGTTTTCCAGAGGGTAATGTTTCCTGCTAGTTTTCCAGAGGGTTTTTTTCCTGTTAGTTTTCCAGAGGGTCTGGTTTCTGAGTAGTTTTCCAAAGGGAGATGTTTCCTGGTAGTTTTCCAGATGGTGATGTTTGCTGATAGTTTTCCAGAGGGTTATTCTTTCTGGTAGTTTTCCAGAGGGTGGTGTTTCCTCGTAGTTTTCCAGAGGGTGATGTTTCCTTGTATTTTTCCAGATTGTGATGTTTCCTGGTAGTTTTCCAGAGGTTTATGTTTCCTGGTAGTTTTCCAGATGTTGATGTTTCCATGTAGTTTTCCAGAGGATTATTTTTCCTGGTAGTTTTCCAGATGTTGATGTTTCCTGGTAGTTTTCCAGATAGTGATGTTTCCTGGTAGATTTCGAGAGGTTTATGTTTCCTGTTAGTTTTCCAGATGGTGAAGTTTCCAGGAAGTTATCCAGAGGGTTATTTATCCTGGTAGTTTTCAAGTGGGTGATGTTTCCTGGTAGTTTTCCAAAGGGTGATGTTTCCTGGTTGATTTCCAGAGGGTGATGTTTTCTGGTAGTTTTCCAGATGGTGATGTTTCCTGGTAGATTTCAAGAGGGTGATGTTTCCTGGTAGTTTTCCAGATGCTGATGTTTCCTGGTAGTTTTCCGGATGCTGATGTTTCCTGGTAGTGTTCCAGATGTTATTGTTTCCTGGTAGTTTTCCAGAGGGTGTTGTTTGTTGTTAGTTTTCCAGATGGTGATGTTTCCTGCTAGTGTTCCAGATGTTGTGGTTTCCTGGTAGTTTTCCAGAGGGTGGTGTTTCCTGTTAGTTTTCCAGATGGTGATGTTTCCTCGTTGTTTTCCAGAGGATGATGTTTCCTGGTAGTTTTCCAGATGGTGATGTTTCCTGGTAGTTTTCCAGAGGGTGATGTTTCCTGGTTATTTTCCAGAGCATTATTTTACTGGTAGTTTTCCAGAGGGTGTTGTTTCCTGGTAGTTTTACAGACAGTGATGTTTCCTTGTAGTTCTCCAGATGGTGATGTATCCTGGTAGTTTTCCAGAGTGTTATTTTTCCTGGTAGTTTTCCAGATCTTGATGTTTCCTGGTTGTTTTCCAGAGGGTGATGTTTCCTGGTAGTTTTCCAGATAGTGTGTTTTTCAGGTAGAATTCGAGAGGGTGACGTTTCCTGATAGTTTTCCAGAGGGTGATGTTTCCTGGTAGAATTCGAGAGGGTGATGTTTCCTGATAGTTTTCCAGAGGGTGATGTTTCCTGGTAGTTTTCCAGAGGGTGATGTTTCCTGGTAGTTATCCAGAGGGTTATTTTTCCTAGTAGTTTTACAGAGGGTGATGTTTCCTGGTAGTTTTCCACAGGGTGATGTTTCCTCGTAGTTTTCCAAAGGCTGATGTTTCCTAGTAGTTTTCCAGATGCTGATGTTTCCTGGTAGATTTCCAGAGGTTGATGTTTTCTGGTAGTTTTTGAGATGTTGATGTTTCCTAGTAGTTCTCCAGAGGGTTATGTTTGCTGGTAGTTTTCCAGATGGTGATGTTTCCTGGTAGTTTTCAAGAGGCTTATTTTTCCAGGTAGTTTTCCAGATGTTGATTTTTCTTTGTAGTTTTCCAGAGGGTGATGTTTCCTGGTAGTTTTCCAGATGGTGATGTTTCCTCGTAGATTTAGAGAGGGTGATGTTTCCTGGTTGATTTCCAGATGGTGATGTTTCCTGGTAGTTTTCCAGAGGGTAATGTTTCCAGGTAGTTTTCCAGAGGCTGATGTTTCCTGGTAGTTGTGCAGTCGCTGATGTTTCGTTGTAGATTTCCAGATGGTGATGTTTTCTGGTAGTTTTCCAGATGGTGATGTTTCCTGGTAGTTTTCCAGAGGGTGATGTTTCCTGGTAGTTTTCCAGTGTATGATTTTCACTGGTACTTTTCCAGAGGGTGTTGTTTCCCCATAGTTTTCCAGAGGGTTATTTTCCTGGTAGTTTTCCACAGGG
Source organism: Isurus oxyrinchus (assembly GCA_026770705.1). Lineage (NCBI taxonomy): Eukaryota > Metazoa > Chordata > Chondrichthyes > Lamniformes > Lamnidae > Isurus > Isurus oxyrinchus. Next base: position 401,173 of record JANJGN010000179.1, read on the forward strand.
TGATGTTTCCTCATAGTTTTTCAGATGGTGATGTTTCCTGGTAGTTTTCTAGAGGATTATTTTTCCTGGTAGTTTTGCAGATGTTGTTGTTTCCTGGTAGTTTTCCAGATGGTGATGTTTCCTGGTAGTGGTCCAGATGGTCATAATTCCTGTTAGTTTTCCAGAGTGTGTGGTTTCTTGGTAGTTTTCCAGAGGGAGATGTTTCCTAGTAGTTTTCCAGGTGGTGATGTTTGCTGGTAGTTTTCCAGAGGGTGATGTTTCCTTGTAGTTTTCCAAAGGCTGATGTTTCCTAGTAGTTTTCCAGATGCTGATGTTTCCTGGTAGATTTCCAGAGGTTGATGTTTTCTGGTAGTTTTTGAGATGTTGATGTTTCCTAGTAGTTCTCCAGAGGGTTATGTTTCCTGGTAGTTTTCCAGATGGTGATGTTTCCTGGTAGTTTTCAAGAGGCTTATTTTTCCAGGTAGTTTTCCAGATGTTGATGTTTCCTGGTAGTTTTCCAGAGGTTTATTTTTCCTGGTAGTTTTCCAGTGTTTGATGTTTCCTTGTAGTTTTCCAGAGGGTGACGTTTCCTGGTAGTTTTCCAGATGGTGATGTTTCCTCGTAGATTTAGAGAGGGTGATGTTTCCTGGTTGATTTCCAGATGTTGATGTTTCCTGGTAGTTTTCCAGAAGGTAATGTTTCCAGGTAGTTTTCCAGAGGCTGATGTTTCCTGGTAGTTGTGCAGTCGCTGATGTTTCGTTGTAGATTTCCAGATGGTGATGTTTTCTGGTAGTTTTCCAGATGGTGAGGTTTCCTGGTAGTTTTCCAGAGGGTGATGTTTCCTGGTAATTTTCCAGTGTATGATTTTCACTGGTACTTTTCCAGAGGGTGTTGTTTCCCCATAGTTTTCCAGAGGGTTATTTTCCTGGTAGTTTTCCACAGGGTGATGTTTCCTCATAGTTTTTCAGATGGTGATGTTTCCTGGTAGTTTTCTAGTGGATTATCTTTCCTGGTAGTTTTGCAGATGGTGTTGTTTCCTGGTAGTTTTCCAGATGGTGATGTTTCCTGGTAGTGGTCCAGATGTTCATGATTCCTGTTAGTTTTCCAGAGTGTGTGGTTTCTTGGTAGTTTTCCAGAGGGTTATTATTCCTGGTGGTTTTCCAGAGGGTGATGTTTCCTCGTAGTTTTCCAGAGGTTGATGTTTCCTGGTAGTTTTCCAGATGGTGATGTTTCCTGGTAGTTTTCCAGAAGATTATTTTTGCTGGTAGTTTTCCAGATGTTGCTGTTTCCTGGTTGATTACCAGAGGGTTAATTTTCCTCATATTTTTCCAAATGGTGATGTATCCTGGTAGTTTTCCAGAGAGTTAATTGTCCTTGTAGTTTTCCATATGTTGATGTTTCCTGGTAGTTTTCCAGATGGTGATGTTTCCTGCTAGATTTCGAGAGGGTGATGTTTCCTGTTAGTTTTCCACATGGTAATGTTTCCTGGTAGTTTTCCAGATGGTGATGTTTCCTGTTAGTTTTCCAGATGGTGATGTTTCCTCGTTGTTTTCCAGAGGATGATGTTTCCTGGTAGTTTTCCAAATGGTGATGTTTCCTGGTAGTTTTCCAGAGGGTGATGTTTCCTGGTTATTTTCCAGAGCATTATTTTACTGGTAGTTTTCCAGAGGGTGTTGTTTCCTGGTAGTTTTACAGATAGTGATGTTTCCTGGTAGTTTTCCAGATGGTGATGTATCCTGGTAGTTTTCCAGAGTGTTATTTCTCCTGGTAGTTTTCCAGATCTTGATGTTTCCTAGTTGTTTTCCAGAGGGTGATGTTTCCTGGTAGTTTTCCAGAGGATTATTTTTGCTGGTAGTTTTCCAGATGTTGATGTTTCCTGGTTGATTACCAGAGGGTTAATTTTCCTGTTAGTTTTCCAAATGGTGATGTATCCTGGTAGTTTTCCAGAGAGTTAATTGTCCTTGTAGTTTTCCATATGTTGATGTTTCCTGGTAGTTTTCCAGATGGTGATGTTTCCTGGTAGATTTCGAGAGGGTGATGTTTCCTGTTAGTTTTCCAGATGGTGATGTTTCCTGTTAGTTTTCCAGAGGTTTATGTTTCCTGGTAGTTTTCCAAATGGTGATGTTAACTGCTAGTTTTCCAGAGGCTTATTTTTCCAGGTAGTTTTCCAGATGGTGATGTTTCCTTCTAGTTTTCCTGAGGATGATGTTTCCTGGTAGTTTTCCAGATGGTGATGTTTCCTGGTAGTTTTCCAGAGGGTCATGTTTCCTGCTAGTTTTCCAGAGGGTTTTTTTCCTGTTAGTTTTCCAGAGGGTCTGGTTTCTTAGTAGTTTTCCAAAGGGAGATGTTTCCTGGTAGTTTTCCAGATGGTGATGTTTGCTGATAGTTTTCCAGAGGGTTATTCTTTCTGGTAGATTTCCAGAGGGTGGTCTTTCCTCGTAGTTTTCCAGAGGGTGATGTTTCCTTGTATTTTTCCAGATTGTGATGTTTCCTGGTAGTTTTCCAGAGGGTTATTTTTCCTGGTAGTTTTCCAGATGTTGATGTTTCCATGTAGTTTTCCAGAGGATTATTTTTCCTGGTAGTTTTCCAGATGTTGATGTTTCCTGGTAGATTACCAGAGGGTTAATTTTCCTGGTAGTTTTCCAAATGGTGATGTATCCTGGTAGTTTTCCAGAGAGTTTATCTTCCTGGTAGTTGTCTATATGTTGATGTTTCCTGGTAGTTTTCCAGATGGTCATGTTTCCTGGTAGTTTTCCAGATAGTGATGTTTCCTGGTAGATTTCGAGAGGTTTGTTTCCTGTTAGTTTTCCAGATGGTGAAGTTTCCAGGAAGTTATCCAGAGGGTTATTTATCCTGGTAGTTTTCAAGTGGGTGATGTTTCCTGGTAGTTTTCCAAAGGGTGATGTTTCCTGGTAGTTTTCCAGAGACTGATGTTTCCTGGTAGTTTTTCAGATGCTGATGTTTCCTGGTTGATTTCCAGAGGGTGATGTTTTCTGGTCGTTTTACTGAGAGTTATGTTTCCTGGTAGTTTTCCAGATGGTGATGTTTCCTGGTAGTTTTCAAGAGGGTGATGTTTCCTGGTAGATTTCCAGATGGTGATGTTTCCTGGTAGCTTTACAGATGATGTTTCTTGGTAGTTTTCTAGATGCTGATGTTTCCTGGTAGTTTTCCGGATGCTGATGTTTCCTGGTAGTGTTCCAGATGTTATTGTTTCCTGGTAGTTTTCCAGAGGGTGTTGTTTGTTGTTAGTTTTCCAAATGGTGATGTTTCCTGCTAGTGTTCCAGATGTTGTGGTTTCCTGGTAGTTTTCCAGAGGGTGGTGTTTCCTGTTAGTTTTCCAGATGGTGATGTTTCCTCGTTGTTTTCCAGAGGATGATGTTTCCTGGTAGTTTTCCAGATGGTGATGTTTCCTGGTAGTTTTCCAGAGGGTGATGTTTCCTGGTTATTTTCCAGAGCCTTATTTTACTGGTAGTTTTCCAGAGGGTGTTGTTTCCTCGTAGTTTTACAGACAGTGATGTTTCCTGGTAGTTTTCCAGATGGTGATGTATCCTGGTAGTTTTCCAGAGTGTTATTTTTCCTGGTAGTTTTCCAGATCTTGATGTTTCCTGGTTGTTTTCCAAAGGGTGATGTTTCCTGGTAGTTTTCCAGATAGTGAGTTTTTCAGGTAGAATTCGAGAGGGTGATGTTTCCTGATAGTTTTCCAGAGGGTGATGTTTCCTGGTAGAATTCGAGAGGGTGATGTTTCCTGATAGTTTTACAGAGGGTGATGTTTCCTGGTAGTTTTCCACAGGGTGATGTTTCCTCGTAGTTTTCCAAAGGCTGATGTTTCCTAGTAGTTTTCCAGATGCTGATGTTTCCTGGTAGATTTCCAGAGGTTGAGGTTTTCTGGTAGTTTTTGAGATGTTGATGTTTCCTAGTAGTTCTCCAGAGGGTTATGTTTCCTGGTAGTTTTCCAGATGGTGATGTTTCCTGGTAGTTTTCCAGAGGCTTATTTTGCCAGGGAGTTTTCCAGATGTTGATGTTTCCTGGTAGTTTTCCAGAGGGTTATTTTTTCCTGGTAGTTTTCCAGTGTTTGATGTTTCCTTGTAGATTTCCAGAGGGTGATGTTTCCTGGTAGTTTTCCAGATGGTGATGTTTCCTCATAGATTTAGAGAAGGTGATGTTTCCTGGTTGATTTCCAGATGGTGATGTTTCCTGGTAGTTTTCCAGAGGGTAATGTTTCCAGGTAGTTTTCCGGAGTCTGATGTTTCCTGGTAGTTGTGCAGTCACTGATGTTTCGTTGTAGATTTCCAGATGGTGATGTTTTCTGGTAGTTTTCCAGACGGTGATGTTTCCTGGTAGTTTTCCACAGGGTGATGTTTCCTCATAGTTTTTCAGATGGTGATGTTTCCTGGTAGTTTTCTAGAGGATTATTTTTCCTGGTAGTTTTCCAGATGGTGTTGTTTCCTGGTAGTTTTCCAGATGGTGATGTTTCCTGGTAGTTTTCCAGAGGATTATTTTTGCTGGTAGTTTTCCAGATGTTGATGTTTCCTGGTTGATTACCAGAGGGTTAATTTTCCTGGCAGTTTTCCAAATGGTGATGTATCCTGTTAGTTTTCCAGAGAGTTAATTGTCCTTGTAGTTTTCCATATGTTGATCTTTCCTGGTAGTTTTCCAGATGGTGATGTTTCCTGCTAGATTTCGAGAGGGTGATGTTTCCTGTTAGTTTTCCACATGGTGATGTTTCCTGGTAGTTTTCCAGATGGTGATGTTTCCTGTTAGTTTTCTAGAGGATTATATTTCCTGGTAGTTTTGCAGATGGTGTTGTTTCCTGGTAGTTTTCCAGATGGTGATGTTTCCTGGTAGTGTTCCAGAGGGTTATTTCTCCTGGTAGTTTCCCAGAGTTTGATGTTTCCTTGTAGTTTTCCAGAGGGTGATGTTTCCTGGTAGTTTTCCAGATGGTGATGTTTCCTCGTAGATTTCGAGAGGGTGATGTTTCCTGGTACTTTTCCAGATGGTGATGTTTCCTGGTAGTTTTCCAGAGGGTAATGTTTCCTGCTAGCTTTCCAGAGGCTGATGTTTCCCGGTAGTTTTCCAGATGCTGATGTTTCCTTGTCGATTTCCAGATGGTGATGTTTCCTCGTATTTTTCCAGAGGGCGATGTTTTCTGGTAGTCTTCCAGATGGTGATGTTTCATTGTGGTGTTCCAGATGTTGATATTTCCTGGTAGTTTTCCAGAGGGTTACGTTTCCTGATAGTTCTCCAGTTGGTGATGTTTCCTGGTAGTTTACCAGAGGCTTATTTTTCCAGGTAGTTTTTCAGATGTTGATGTTTCCTGGTAGTTTTCCAGATGGTGATGTTTCCATGTAGTTTTCCAGATGATGATGTTTCCTGGTAATTTTCCAGTGTATGATTTTCACTGGTACTTTTCCAGAGGGTGTTGTTTCCTCATAGTTTTCCAGAGGGTTATTTTCCTGGTAGTTTTCCACGGGATGATGTTTCCTCATAGTTTTTCAGATTGTGATGTTTCCTGCTAGTTTTCCAGAGGATTATTTTTCCTGGTAGTTTTGCAGATGTTGATGTTTCCTCGTAGATTTCCAGATGGTGATGTTTCCTGGTAGTTTTCAAGATGGTGATGTTTTCTGGTAGATTTCGAGAGGGTGATGTTTCCTGTTAGTTTTCCAGATGGTGATGTTTCCTGGTAGTTTTTCAGATGTTGATGTTTCCTGTTGGTTTTCCATATGGTGAAGTTTCCTGGAAGTTATCCAGAGGGTTATTTATCCTACTTGTTTTCAAGAGGGTGATGCTTCCTGGTCGTTTTGTAAAGGGTGATGTTTCCTGGTAGTTTTCCAGAAGCATATGTTTCCTGGTAGTCTTCCAGATGCTGATGTTTCCTAGTTGATTTCCACAGCATGATGTTTTCTGGTAGTTTTCCAGAGAGTTATGTTTCCTGGTAGTTTTCCACAGTGTGATTTTTTCCCTGTAGTCTTCCAGATATTTAAGTTTCCTGGTAGTTTTCCAGAAAGTGATGTTTCCTGGTAGATTTCCAGAGTTTGTTGTTTCCTGGTAGTTTTCCAGAGGCGGTTGTTTGCCGGTAGTAATCCAGAGGGTGCTGTTTCCTGGTAGTTTTCCAGACTGTGATGTTTCCTAGTAGTTTTCCAGAGGGTTATTTTTCCTGGTAGTTTTCCAGAGTTTGATGTTTCCTTGTAGTTTTCCAGAGGGTGATGTTTCCTGGTAGTTTTCCAGATGGTGATGTTTCCTCGTAGATTTCGAGAGGGTGATGTTTCCTGGTACTTTTCCAGATGGTGATGTTTCCCGGTAGTTTTCCAGAGGGTATTGTTTCCTGCTAGCTTTCCAGAGGCTGATGTTTCCCGGTAGTTTTCCAGATGCTGATGTTTCCTGGTAGATTTCCAGATGGTGATGTTTCCTCGTATTTTTCCAGAGGGCGATGTTTTCTGGTAGTCTTCCAGATGGTGATGTTTCATTGTGGTGTTCCAAATGTTGATATTTCCTGGTAGTTTTCCAGAGGGTTATGTTTCCTGCTAGTTCTCCAATTGGTGATGTTTCCTGGTAGTTTACCAGAGGCTTATTTTTCCAGGTAGTTTTTCAGATGTTGATGCTTCCTGGTAGTTTTCCAGATGGTGATGTTTCCATGTAGTTTTCCAGATGATGATGTTTCCTGGTAATTTTCCAGTGTATGATTTTCACTGGTACTTTTCCAGAGGGTGTTGTTTCCTCATAGTTTTCCAGAGGGTTATTTTCCTGGTAGTTTTCCACAGGATGATGTTTCCTCATAGTTTTTCAGATGGTGATGTTTCCTGCTAGTTTTCCAGAGGATTATTTTTCCTGGTAGTTTTGCAGATGTTGATGTTTCCTCGTAGATTTCCAGATGGTGATGTTTCCTGGTAGTTTTCAAGATGGTGATGTTTCCTGGTAGATTTCGAGAGGGTGATGTTTCCTGTTAGTTTTCCAGATGGTCATGTTTCCTGGTAGTTTTTCAGATGTTGATGTTTCCTGTTGGTTTTCCATATGGTGAAGTTTCCTGGAAGTTATCCAGAGGGTTATTTATCCTGCTTGTTTTCAAGAGGGTGATGCTTCCTGGTCGTTTTGTAAAGTGTGATGTTTCCTGGTAGTTTTCCAGAAGCTGATGTTTCCTGGTAGTCCTCCAGATGCTGATGCTTCCTAGTTGATTTCCACAGCATGATGTTTTCTGGTAGTTTTCCAGAGAGTTATGTTTCCTGGTAGTTATCCACAGTGTGATTTTTCCCTGTAGTCTTCCAGATATTTAAGTTTCCTGGTAGTTTTCCAGAAAGTGATGTTTCCTGGTAGATTTCCAGAGTTTGTTGTTTGCAGGTGGTTTTCCAGAGGCTGATGTTTCATGGTAGTTTTCCAGAGTGTGATGTTTCCTGGCAGTTTTCTAGAGTTTAATGTTTCCGGGTAGTTTTCCAGAGGGTGATGTTTCCTGGTAGTTTTCCAAATGGTGATCCTTCCTGGTAGATTTCGAGAGGGTGATGTTTCCTGGTAGATTTCCAGATGGTGATGTTTCCTGGTAGATTTCCAGATGGTAATGTTTTCTGGTATTTTTCCAGATGTGATGTTTCATAGTGGTGTTCCAGATGTTGCTGTTTCCTGGTAGTTTTCCAGAGGGATATGTTTCCTCATAGTCTTCCAGATGGTGATGTTTCCTGGTAGTTTTCCAGAGGCTTATTTTTCCAGGTAGTTTACCAGAGGTTGATGTTTCCTGGTAGTTTTCCAGAGGCTGATGTTTCCTGGTAGTTTTCCAGATGCTGATGTTTCCTGGTTGATTTCCAGAGGGTAATGTTTTCTGGTAGTTTTCCAGACGGTGATGTTTCCTGGTAGTTTTCCACAGGGTGATGTTTCCTCATAGTTTTTCAGATGGTGATGTTTCCTGGTAGTTTTCTAGAGGATTATTTTTCCTGGTAGTTTTCCAGATGGTGTTGTTTCCTGGTAGTTTTCCAGATGGTGATGTTTCCTGGTAGTTTTCCAGAGGATTATTTTTGCTGGTAGTTTTCCAGATGTTGATGTTTCCTGGTTGATTACCAGAGGGTTAATTTTCCTGGTAGTTTTCCAAATGGTGATGTATCCTGTTAGTTTTCCAGAGAGTTAATTGTCCTTGTAGTTTTCCATATGTTGATCTTTCCTGGTAGTTTTCCAGATGGTGATGTTTCCTGCTAGATTTCGAGAGGGTGATGTTTCCTGTTAGTTTTCCACATGGTGATGTTTCCTGGTAGTTTTCCAGATGGTGATGTTTCCTGTTAGTTTTCCAGAGGTTTATGTTTCCTGGTAGTTTTCCAAATGGTGATGTTAACTGGTAGTTTTCCACAGGGTGATTTTTCCCTGTAGTCTTCCAGATGTTGATGTTTCTTGGTAGTTTTCCATAAAGTGATGTTTCCTGGTAGTTTTTCAGAGGCGGTTGTTTGCCGGTAGTAATCCAGAGGGTGCTGTTTCCTGGTAGTTTTCCAGACTGTGATGTTTCCTAGTAGTTTTCCAGAGGGTTATTTTTCCTGGTAGTTTTCCAGAGTTTGATGTTTCCTTGTATTTCTCCAGAGGGTGATGTTTCCTGGTAGTTTTCCAGATGGTGATGTTTCCTCGTAGATTTCGAGCGGGTGATGTTTCCTGGTACTTTTCCAGATGGTGATGTTTCCTGTTAGTTTTCCAGAGGGTAATGTTTCCTGCTAGCTTTCCAGAGGCTGATGTTTCCCGGTAGTTTTCCAGATTCTGATGTTTCCTTGTAGATTTCCAGATGGTGATGCTTCCTCGTATTTCTCCAGAGGGCGATGTTTTCTGGTAGTCTTCCAGATGGTGATGTTTCATTGTGGTGTTCCAGATGTTGATATTTCCTGGTAGTTTTGCAGATGGTGTTGTTTCCTGGTAGTTTTCCAGATGGTGATTTTTCCTGGTAGTTTTCCAGAGGTTTATTTTTCCAGGTAGTTTTCCATATGGTGATGTTTCCTGGTAGATTTCCAGATGGTGATGTTTCCTGGTAGTTTTCAAGATGGTGATGTTTCCTGGTAGTTTTCCACAGGGTGATGTTTCCTCATAGTTTTTCAGATGGTGATGTTTCCTGGTAGTTTTCTAGAGGATTATTTTTCCTGGTAGTTTTCCAGATGGTGTTGTTTCCTGGTAGTTTTCCAGATGGTGATGTTTCCTGGTAGTTTTCCAGAGGATTATTTTTGCTGGTAGTTTTCCAGATGTTGATGTTTCCTGGTTGATTACCAGAGGGTTAATTTTCCTGGTAGTTTTCCAAATGGTGATGTATCCTGTTAGTTTTCCAGAGAGTTAATTGTCCTTGTAGTTTTCCATATGTTGATCTTTCCTGGTAGTTTTCCAGATGGTGATGTTTCCTGCTAGATTTCGAGAGGGTGATGTTTCCTGTTAGTTTTCCACATGGTGATGTTTCCTGGTAGTTTTCCAGATGGTGATGTTTCCTGTTAGTTTTCCAGAGGTTTATGTTTCCTGGTAGTTTTCCAAATGGTGATGTTAACTGGTAGTTTTCCACAGGGTGATTTTTCCCTGTAGTCTTCCAGATGTTGATGTTTCTTGGTAGTTTTCCATAAAGTGATGTTTCCTGGTAGTTTTTCAGAGGCGGTTGTTTGCCGGTAGTAATCCAGAGGGTGCTGTTTCCTGGTAGTTTTCCAGACTGTGATGTTTCCTAGTAGTTTTCCAGAGGGTTATTTTTCCTGGTAGTTTTCCAGAGTTTGATGTTTCCTTGTATTTCTCCAGAGGGTGATGTTTCCTGGTAGTTTTCCAGATGGTGATGTTTCCTCGTAGATTTCGAGCGGGTGATGTTTCCTGGTACTTTTCCAGATGGTGATGTTTCCTGGTAGTTTTCCAGAGGGTAATGTTTCCTGCTAGCTTTCCAGAGGCTGATGTTTCCCGGTAGTTTTCCAGATTCTGATGTTTCCTTGTAGATTTCCAGATGGTGATGTTTCCTCGTATTTTTCCAGAGGGCGATGTTTTCTGGTAGTCTTCCAGATGGTGATGTTTCATTGTGGTGTTCCAGATGTTGATATTTCCTGGTAGTTTTGCAGATGGTGTTGTTTCCTGGTAGTTTTCCAGATGGTGATTTTTCCTGGTAGTTTTCCAGAGGTTTATTTTTCCAGGTAGTTTTCCATATGGTGATGTTTCCTGGTAGATTTCCAGATGGTGATGTTTCCTGGTAGTTTTCAAGATGCTGATGTTTCCTGGTAGATTTCGAGAGGGTGATGTTTCCTGTTAGTTTTCCAGATGGCGATGTTTCCTGGTAGTTTTTCAGATGTTGATGTTTCCTGTTAGTTTTCCATATGGTGAAGTTTCCTGGAAGTTATCCAGAGGGTGATTTATCCTGGTTGTTTTCAAGAGGGTGATGCACCTCGTCGTTTTGTAAAGGGTGATTTTTCCTGGTAGTTTTCCAGTAGCTGATGTTACCTGGTAGTCTTCCAGATGCTGATGTTTCCTAGTTGATTTCCACAGCATGATGTTTTCTGGTAGTTTTCCAGAGAGTTATGTTTCCTGGTAGTTTTCCAGATGGTGATGTTTCCTGGTAGTTTTCCGGAGGCTTATTTTTCCAGGCAGTTTTCGAGAGGTTGATGTTTCCTGGTAGTTTTCCAGAGGTTGATGTTTCCTGGTAGTTTTCCTGATGGTGATGTTTCCTGGTAGTTTTCCACAGTGTGATTTTTCCCTGTAGTCTTCCAGATATTTATGTTTCCTGGTAGTTTTCCAGAAAGTGATGTTTCCTGGTAGTTTTCCAGAGTTTGTTGTTTGCTGGTAGTTTTCCAGAGGCTGATGTTTCCTGGTAGTTTTCCAGAGTGTGATGTTTCCTGGTAGTTTTCCAGAGGGTGATGTTTCCTGGTAGTTTTCCAGATGGTGATCTTTCCTGGTAGATTTCGAGAGGGTGATGTTTCCTGGTAGATTTCCAGAGGATGGTGTTTCCTGGTAGTATTCCAGAGGATTATTTTCCTGTTAGTTTTCCAGAGTGCGTGGTTTCTTGGTAGTTTTCCAGAGGGAGATGTTTCCGAGTAGTTTTCCAGATGGTGGTATTTGCTGGTAGTTTTCCAAAGGGTTATTATTCCTGGTGGTTTTCCAGAGGGTGATGTTTCCTCATAGTTTTCCAGAGGGTGATGTTTGCTCGTAGTTTTCCAGATGGTGATGTTTCCTGGTAGTTTTCCAGAGGATTATTTTTGCTGGTAGTTTTCCAGATGTTGATGTTTCCTGGTTGATTACCAGAGGGTTAATTTTCCTGGTAGTTTTCCAAATGGTGATGTATCCTGGTAGTTTTCCAGAGAGTTAATTGTCCTTGTAGTTTTCCATATGTTGATGTTTCCTCGTAGTTTTCCAGATGGTTATGTTTCCTGCTAGATTTGGAGAGTGTGATGTTTCCTGTTAGTTTTCCAGATGGTGATGTTTCCTGGTAGTTTTCCAGAGGTTGATGTCTCCTGTTAGTTTTGCAGATGGTGAGGTTTCCTGGTTGATTTCCAGAGGGTGATGTTTTCTGGTAGTTTTCCGGAGAGTTATGTTTCCTGGTAGTTTTCCAGATGGGGATGTTTCCTGGTAGTTTTCAAGATGGTGATGTTTCCTGGTAGATTTCGAGAGTGTGATGTTTCCTGTTAGTTTTCCAGATGGTGATATTTCCTGGTAGTTTTTCAGATGTTGATGTTTCCTGTTAGTTTTCCATATGGTGAAGTTTCCTGGAAGTTATCCAGAGGGTTATTTATCCTGGTTGTTTTCAAGAAGGTGATGCTTCCTGGTCGTTTTGTAAAGTGTGATGTTTCCTGGTAGTTTTCCAGAAGCTGATGTTACCTGGTAGTCTTCCAGATGCTGATGTTTCCTAGTTGATTTCCACAGCATGATGTTTTCTGGTAGTTTTCCAGAGAGTTATGTTTCCTGGTAGTTTTCCAGATGGTGATGTTTCCTGGTAGTTTTCCGGAGGCTTATTTTTCCAGGCAGTTTTCGAGAGGTTGATGTTTCCTCGTAGTTTTCCAGAGGGTGATGTTTCCTGGTAGTTTTCCAGATGGTGATGTTTCCTGGTAGTTTTCCACAGTGTGATTTTTCCCTGTAGTCTTCCAGATATTTATGTTTCCTGGTAGTTTTCCAGAAAGTGATGTTTCCTGGTAGTTTTCCAGAGTTTGTTGTTTGCTGGTAGTTTTCCAGAGGCTGATGTTTCCTGGTAGCTTTCCAGAGTGTGATGTTTCCTGGTAGTTTTCCAGAGTTTAATGTTTCCTGGTAGTTTTCCAGATGGTGATCTTTCCTGGTAGATTTCGAGAGGGTGATGTTTCCTGGTAGATTTCCAGATGGTGATGTTTCCTGTTAGATTTCCAGATGGTAATGTTTTCTGGTATTTTTCCAGATGTGATGTTGCATGGTAGTGTTCCAGATGTTGCTGTTTCCTGGTAGTTTCCATGGGGATATGTTTCCTGATAGTTTTCCAGATGGTGATGTTTCCTGGTAGTTTTCCAGAGGCTTATTTTTCCAGGTAGTTTTCCAGATGCTGATGTTTCCTGGTTGATTTCCAGAGGGTGATGTTTTGTGGTAGTTTTCCAGATGTTGATGTTTCCTGGTAGAGTTCCAGATGTTGATGTTTCCTGGTAGTTTTCCGGAGGCTTATTTTTCCAGGCAGTTTTCGAGAGGTTGAAGTTTCCTGGTAGTTTTCCACAGTGTGATTTTTCCCTGTAGTCTTTCAGATATTTATGTTTCTTGGTAGTTTTCCAGAAAGTGATGTTTCCTGGTAGTTTTCCACAGTTTGTTGTTTGCTGGTAGTTTTCCAGAGGCTGATGTTTCCTGGTAGTTTTCCAGAGGTTGATGTTTCCCTGTAATCTTCTAGATGGTGATGTTTCCTGGTAGTTTACAAGAGGGTGATGATTCCTGGTAGTTTTCCAAAACGTGATGTTTCCAGGTAGTTTTCCAGAGGCTGATGTTTCCTGGTAGTTTTCCAGAAGCTGATGTTTCCTGGTTGATTTCCAGAGGTTGATGTTTCCTTGTAGTTTTCCAGATGTTGATGTTTCCTGGTAGTGTTCCAGATTTTGGTGTTTGCTGGTAGTTTTCCAGAGGGTTATGTTTCCTGTTAGTTTTCCAAATGGTGATGTTAACTGATAGTTTTCCAGAGGCTTATTTTTCCAGGTAGTTTTCCAGATGGTGAATGTTTCCTTGTAGTTTTCCAGAGGATGATGTTTCCTGGTAGTTTTCCAGATGGTGATGGTTCCTGGTAGTTTTCCAGAGGGCAATTAATGTTTCCTGGTATTTTTCCAGAGGTTTATTTTCCTGTTAGTTTTCCAGAGGGTCTGGTTTCTTAGTAGTTTTCCAAAGGGAGATGTTTCCTGGTAGTTTTCCAGATTTTGATGTTTCCTGGTAGTTTTCCAGAGGGTTTTGTTTCCTGGTAGTTTTCCAAATGATGATGTTAACTGCTAGTTTTCCAGAGGCTTATTTTTCCAGGTAGTATTCCAGAGATGATGTTTCCTGGTAGTTTTCCAGAGACTGATGTTTCCTGGTAGTTTTCCAGATTCTGATGTTTCCTGGTTGATTTCCAGAGGGTGATATTTTCTGGTAGTTTTCCAGATGTTGATGTTTCCTGGTAGTGTTCCAGATTTTGGTGTTTGCTGGTAGCTTTCCAGAGGGTTATGTTTCCTGATAGTTTTCCAAATGGTGATGTTAACTGGTAGTTTTCCAGAGGCTTATTTTTCCAGGTAGTTTTCCAGAGGTTGATGTTTCCTGGTAGTTTTCCAGAAGGTGATGTTTTCTGGTAGTTTTCCAGATGGTGATGTTTCCTGGTAGTTTTCCAGAGGTTGATGTTTCCCTGTAATCTTCTAGATTGTGATGTTTCCTGGTAGTTTACAAGAGGATGATATTTCCTGGTAGTTTTCCAAAACGTGATGTTTCCAGGTAGTTTTCCAGAGGCTGATGTTTCCTGGTAGTTTTCCAGATGCTGATGTTTCCTGGTTGATTTCCAGAGGTTGATGTTTCCTTGTAGTTTTCCAGATGTTGATGATTCCTGGTAGTGTTCCAGGTTTTGGTGTTTGCTGGTAGTTTTCCAGAGGGTTATGTTTCCTTGTAGTTTTCCAAATGGTGATGTTAACTGGTAGTTTTCCAGAGGCTTATTTTTCCAGGTAGTTTTCCAGATGGTGATGGTTCTTGGTAGTTTTCCAGAGGGCAATTAATGTTTCCTGGTATTTTTCCAGAGGATTATTTTCCTGTTAGTTTTCCAGAGGGTCTCGTTTCTTAGTAGTTTTCCAAAGGGAGATGTTTTCTGGTATTTTTCCAGATGTTGATGTTTCCTGGTAGTTTTCCAGAGGGTTTTGTTTCCCTGGTAGTTTTCCAAATGGAGATGTTAAGTGCTAGTTTTCCAGAGGCTTATTTTGCCAGGTAGTATTCCAGTTGGTGATGTTTCCTGGTAGTTTTCCAGAGGTTGATGTTTCCCTGTAATCTTCCAGATGGTGATGTTTCCTCGTAGTTTACAAGAGGGTGATGCTTCCTGGTAGTTTTCCAGATGGTGATGTTTCCTTGTAGTTTTCCAGATGTTGATGTTTCCTGGTAGTGTTCCAGATGGTGATGTTTCCTGGTAGTTTTCCAGAGAATGGTGTTTCCTGGTAGTATTCCAGAGGGTTATTTTCCTGTTAGTTTTCCAGAGTGCGTGGTTTCTTGGTAGTTTTCCAGAGGGAGATGCTTCTTAGTAGTTTTCCAGATGGTGGTGTTTGCTGGTAGTTTTCCAGAGGGTTATTATTCCTGGTGGTTTTCCAGGGGGTGATGTTTCCTCGTAGTTTTCCAGAGGGTGATGTTTCCTGGTAGTTTTCCAGATGGTGATGTTTCCTGGTAGTTTTCCAGAGGATTATTTTTGCTGGTAGTTTTCCAGATGTTGATGTTTCCTGGTTGATTACCAGAGGGTTAATTTTCCTGGTAGTTTTCCAAATGGTGATGTATCCTGCTGTTTTCCTGAGAGTTAATTGTCCTTGTAGTTTTCCATATGTTGATGTTTCCTGTTAGTTTTCCAGATGGTGATGTTTCCTCGTAGTTTTCCAGAGGTTTATTTTTCCAGTTAGTTTTGCAGATGGTGAGGTTTCCTGGAAGTTTTCCAGATTCTGATGTTTCCTGGTTGTTTTCCAGAGGGTGATGTTTCCTGGTAGTGTTCCAGATGCTGATGTTTCCTGGTTGATTTCCAGAGGGTGATGTTTTCTGGTAGTTTTCCGGAGAGTTATGTTTCCTGGTAGTTTTCCAGATGGTGATGTTTCCTGGTAGTTTTCAAGATGGTGATGTTTCCTGGTAGATTTCGAGAGGGTGATGTTTCCTGTTAGTTTTCCAGATGGTGATGTTTCCTGGTAGTTTTTCAGATGTTGATGTTTCCTGTTAGTTTTCCATATGGTGAAGTTTCCTGGAAGTTATCCAGAGGGTTATTTATCCTGGTTGTTTTCAAGAAGGTGATGCTTCCTGGTCGTTTTGTAAAGTGTGATGTTTCCTGGTAGTTTTCCAGAAGCTGATGTTACCTGGTAGTCTTCCAGATGCTGATGTTTCCTAGTTGATTTCCACAGCATGATGTTTTCTGGTAGTTTTCCAGAGAGTTATGTTTCCTGGTAGTTTTCCAGATGGTGATGTTTCCTGGTAGTTTTCCGGTGGCTTATTTTTCCAGGCAGTTTTCGAGAGGTTGATGTTTCCTGGTAGTTTTCCAGAGGGTGATGTTTCCTGGTAGTTTTCCTTATGGTGATGTTTCCTGGTAGTTTTCCACAGTGTGATTTTTCCCTGTAGTCTTCCAGATATTTATGTTTCCTGGTAGTTTTCCAGAAAGTGATGTTTCCTGGTAGTTTTCCAGAGTTTGTTGTTTGCTGGTAGTTTTCCAGAGGCTGATGTTTCCTGGTAGCTTTCCAGAGTGTGATGTTTCCTGGTAGTTTTCCAGAGTTTAATGTTTCCTGGTAGTTTTCCAGATGGTGATCTTTCCTGGTAGATTTCGAGAGGGTGATGTTTCCTGGTACATTTCCAGATGGTGATGTTTCCTGTTAGATTTCCAGATGGTAATGTTTTCTGGTATTTTTCCAGATGTGATGTTGCATGGTAGTGTTCCAGATGTTGATGTTTCCTGGTAGTTTCCATGGGGATATGTTTCCTGATAGTTTTCCAGATGGTGATGTTTCCTGGTAGTTTTCCAGAGGCTTATTTTTCCAGGTAGTTTTCCAGATGCTGATGTTTCCTGGTTTATTTCCAGAGGGTGATGTTTTGTGGTAGTTTTCCAGATGTTGATGTTTCCTGCCAGAGTTCCAGATGTTGATGTTTCCTGGTAGTTTTCCGGAGGCTTATGTTTCCAGGCAGTTTTCGAGAGGTTGAAGTTTCCTGGTAGTTTTCCAGATGCTGATGTTTCCTGTTAGTTTTGCAGATGGTGAGGTTTCCTGAAAGTTTTCCAGATGCTGATGTTTCCTGGTTGTTTTCCAGAGGGTGATGTTTCCTGGTAGTTTTCCTGATGGTGATGTTTCCTGGTAGTTTTCCACAGTGTGACTTTTCCCTGTAGTCTTCCAGATATTTATGTTTCCTGGTAGTTTTCCAGAAAGTGATGTTTCCTGGTAGTTTTCCAGAGTTTGTTGTTTGCTGGTAGTTTTCCAGAGGCTGATGTTTCCTGGTAGCTTTCCAGAGTGTGATGTTTCCTGGTAGTTTTCCAGAGTTTAATGTTTCCTTGTAGTTTTCCAGATGGTGATCTTTCCTGGTAGATTTCGAGAGGGTGATGTTTCCTGGTAGATTTCCAGATGGTGATGTTTCCTGTTAGATTTCCAGATGGTAATGTTTTCTGGTATTTTTCCAGATGTGATGTTGCATGGTAGTGTTCCAGATGTTGCTGTTTCCTGGTAGTTTCCATGGGGATATGTTTCCTGATAGTTTTCCAGATGGTGATGTTTCCTGGTAGTTTTCCAGAGGCTTATTTTTCCAGGTAGTTTTCCAGATGCTGATGTTTCCTGGTTTATTTCCAGAGGGTGATGTTTTGTGGTAGTTTTCCAGATGTTGATGTTTCCTGGTAGAGTTCCAGATGTTGATGTTTCCTGGTAGTTTTCCGGAGGCTTATTTTTCCAGGCAGTTTTCGAGAGGTTGAAGTTTCCTGGTAGTTTTCCAGAGGGTGATGTTTCCTGTTAGTTTTGCTGATGGTTATGTTTCCTGGTAGTTTTCCACAGTGTGATTTTTCCCTGTAGTCTTTCAGATATTTATGTTTCTTGGTAGTTTTCCAGAAAGTGATGTTTCCTGGTAGTTTTCCAGAGTTTGTTGTTTGCTGGTAGTTTTCCAGAGGCTGATGTTTCCTGGTAGTTTTCCAGAGTGTGATGTTTCCTGGTAGTTTTCCAGAGGGTGATGTTTCCTGGTAGTTTTCCAGATGGTGATCTTTCCTGGTAGATTTCGAGAGGGTGATGTTTCCTGGTAGATTTCCAGATGGTGATGTTTCCTGTTAGATTTCCACTGGTAATGTTCTCTGGTATTTTTCCAGACGTGATGTTTCATGGTAGTGTTCCAGATGTTGCTGTTTCCTGATAGTTTTCCAGAGGGATATGTTTCCTGATAGTTTTCCAGATGGTGATGATTCCTGGTAGTTTTCCAGAGGCTTATTTTTCCAGGTAGTTTTCCAGAGGTTGATGTTTCCTGGTAGTTTTCCAGAGGGTGATGTTTGCTGGTAGTTTTCCAGATGGTGATGTTTCCTGGTAGTTTTCCAGAGGTTGATGTTTCCCTGTAATCTTCTAGATGGTGATGTTTCCTGGTAGTTTACAAGAGGGTGATGTTTCCTGGTAGTTTTCCAAAACGTGATGTTTCCAGGTAGTTTTCCAGAGGCTGATGTTTCCTCGTAGTTTTCCAGATGCTGATGTTTCCTGGTTGATTTCCAGAGGTTGATGTTTCCTTGTAGTTTTCCAGATGTTGATGAATCCTGGTAGTGTTCCAGATTTTGGTGTTTGCTGGTAGTTTTCCAGAGGGTTATGTTTCCTGTTAGTTTTCCAAATGGTGATGTTAACTGATAGTTTTCCAGAGGCTTATTTTTCCAGGTAGTTTTCCAGATGGTGAATGTTTCCTTGTAGTTTTCCAGAGGATGATGTTTCCTGGTAGTTTTCCAGATGGTGATGGTTCCTGGTAGTTTTCCAGAGGGCAATTAATGTTTCCTGGTATTTTTCCAGAGGTTTATTTTCCTGTTAGTTTTCCAGAGGGTCTGGTTTCTTAGTAGTTTTCCAAAGGGAGATGTTTCCTGGTAGTTTTCCAGATTTTGATGTTTCCTGGTAGTTTTCCAGAGGGTTTTGTTTCCTGGTAGTTTTCCAAATGATGATGTTAACTGCTAGTTTTCCAGAGGCTTATTTTTCCAGGTAGTATTCCAGAGGTGATGTTTCCTGGTAGTTTTCCAGAGGATGATGTTTGCTGGTAGTTTTCCAGAGGTTGATGTTTCCCTGTAATCTTCCAGATGGTGATGTTTCCTCGTAGTTTACAAGAGGGTGATGCTTCCTGGTAGTTTTCCAGAGGCTGATGTTTCCTGGAAGTTTTCCAGATTCTGCTGTTTCCTGGTTGATTTCCAGAGGGAGATATTTTCTGGTAGTTTTCCAGATGTTGATGTTTCCTGGTAGTATTCCAGATTTTGGTGTTTGCTGGTAGCTTTCCAGAGGGTAATGTTTCCTGATAGTTTTCCAAATGGTGATGTTAACTGGTAGTTTTCCAGAGGCTTATTTTTCCAGGTAGTTTTCCAGAGGTTGATGTTTCCTGGTCGTTTTCCAGAGGGTGATGTTTGCTGGTAGTTTTCCAGATGGTGATGTTTCCTGGTAGTTTTCCAGAGGTTGATGTTTCCCTGTAATCTTCTAGATTGCGATGTTTCCTGGTAGTTTTCCCAGAGGCTGATGTTTCCTGGTAGTTTTCCAGATGCTGATGTTTCCTGGTTGATTTCCAGAGGTTGATGTTTCCTTGTAGTTTTCCAGATGTTGATTTTTCCTGGTAGTGTTCCAGGTTTTGGTGTTTGCTGGTTGTTTTCCAGAGGGTTATGTTTCCTGGTAGTTTTCCAAATGGTGATGTTAATTGGTAGTTTTCCAGAGGCTTATTTTTCCAGGTAGTTTTCCAGATGGTGATGGATCCTGGTAGTTTTCCAGAGGGCAATTAATTTTTCCTGGTATTTTTCCAAAGGATTATTTTCCTGTTAGTTTTCCAGAGGGTCTCGTTTCTTAGTAGTTTTCCAAAGGGAGATGTTTTCTGGTATTTTTCCAGATGTTGATGTTTCCTGGTAGTTTTCCAGAGGGTTTTGTTTCCTGGTAGTTTTCCAAATGAGGATGTTAAGTGCTAGTTTTCCAGAGGCTTATTTTGCCAGGTAGTATTCCAAATGGTGATGTTTCCTGGTAGTTTTCCAGAGGTTGATGCTTCCCTGTAATCTTCCAGATGGTGATGTTTCCTCGTAGTTTACAAAAGGGTGATGCTTCCTGGTAGTTTTCCAGATGGTGATGTTTCCTTGTAGTTTTCCAGATGTTGATGTTTCCTGGTAGTGTTCCAGATGGTGATGTTTCCTGGTAGTTTTCCAGAGAATGGTGTTTCCTGGCAGTATTCCAGAGGGTTATTTTCCTGTTAGTTTTCCAGAGTGCGTGGTTTCTTGGTAGTTTTCCAGAGGGAGATGTTTCCTAGTAGTTTTCCAGATGGTGGTGTTTGCTGGTAGTTTTCCAGAGGGTTATTATTCCTGGTAGTTTTCCAGAGGGTGATGTTTCCTCGTAGTTTTCCAGAAGGTGATGTTTCCTGGTAGTTTTCCAGATGGTGATGTTTCCTGGTAGTTTTCCAGAGGATTATTTTTGCTGGTAGTTTTCCAGATGTTGATGTTTCCTGGTTGATTACCAGAGGGTTAATTTTCCTGGTAGTTTTCCAAATGGTGATGTATCCTGGTAGTTTTCCAGAGAGTTAATTGTCCTTGTAGTTTTCCATATGTTGATGTTTCCTGTTAGTTTTCCAGATGGTGATGTTTCCTGGTAGTTTTCCAGAGGTTTATGTTTCCTGTTAGTTTTGCAGATGGTGAGGTTTCCTGGAAGTTTTCCAGATTCTGATGTTTCCTGGTTGTTTTCCAGAGGGTGATGTTTCCTGGTAGTGTTCCAGATGCTGATGTTTCCTGGTTGATTTCCAGAGGGTGATGTTTTCTGGTAGTTTTCCGGAGAGTTATGTTTCCTGGTAGTTTTCCAGATGGTGATGTTTCCTGGTAGTTTTCAAGATGGTGATGTTTCCTGGTAGATTTCGAGAGGGTGATGTTTCCTGTTAGTTTTCCAGATGGTGATGTTTCCTGGTAGTTTTTCAGATATTGATGTTTCCTGTTAGTTTTCCATATGGTGAAGTTTCCTGGAAGTTATCCAGAGGGTTCTTTATCCTGGTTGTTTTCAAGAAGGTGATGCTTCCTGGTCGTTTTGTAAAGTGTGATGTTTCCTGGTAGTTTTCCAGAAGCTGATGTTACCTGGTAGTCTTCCAGATGCTGATGTTTCCTAGTTGATTTCCACAGCATGATGTTTTCTGGTAGTTTTCCAGAGAGTTATGTTTCCTGGTAGTTTTCCAGATGGTGATGTTTCCTGGTAGTTTTCCAGAGGTTGATGTTTCCCTGTAATCTTCCAGATGGTGATGTTTCCTCGTAGTTTACAAGAGGGTGATGCTTCCTGGTAGTTTTCCAGAGGCTGATGTTTCCTGGTAGTTTTCCAGATTCTGCTGTTTCCTGGTTGATTTCCAGAGGGAGATATTTTCTGGTAGTTTTCCAGATGTTGATGTTTCCTGGTAGTATTCCAGATTTTGGTGTTTGCTGGTAGCTTTCCAGAGGGTAATGTTTCCTGATAGTTTTCCAAATGGTGATGTTAACTGGTAGTTTTCCAGAGGCTTATTTTTCCAGGTAGTTTTCCAGAGGTTGATGTTTCCTGGTCGTTTTCCAGAGGGTGATGTTTGCTGGTAGTTTTCCAGATGGTGATGTTTCCTGGTAGTTTTCCAGAGGTTGATGTTTCCCTGTAATCTTCTAGATTGCGATGTTTCCTGGTAGTTTTCCCAGAGGCTGATGTTTCCTGGTAGTTTTCCAGATGCTGATGTTTCCTGGTTGATTTCCAGAGGTTGATGTTTCCTTGTAGTTTTCCAGATGTTGATGTTTCCTGGTAGTGTTCCAGGTTTTGGTGTTTGCTGGTTGTTTTCCAGAGGGTTATGTTTCCTGGTAGTTTTCCAAATGGTGATGTTAATTGGTAGTTTTCCAGAGGCTTATTTTTCCAGGTAGTTTTCCAGATGGTGATGGATCCTGGTAGTTTTCCAGAGGGCAATTAATTTTTCCTGGTATTTTTCCAAAGGATTATTTTCCTGTTAGTTTTCCAGAGGGTCTCGTTTCTTAGTAGTTTTCCAAAGGGAGATGTTTTCTGGTATTTTTCCAGATGTTGATGTTTCCTGGTAGTTTTCCAGAGGGTTTTGTTTCCTGGTAGTTTTCCAAATGAGGATGTTAAGTGCTAGTTTTCCAGAGGCTTATTTTGCCAGGTAGTATTCCAAATGGTGATGTTTCCTGGTAGTTTTCCAGAGGTTGATGCTTCCCTGTAATCTTCCAGATGGTGATGTTTCCTCGTAGTTTACAAAAGGGTGATGCTTCCTGGTAGTTTTCCAGATGGTGATGTTTCCTTGTAGTTTTCCAGATGTTGATGTTTCCTGGTAGTGTTCCAGATGGTGATGTTTCCTGGTAGTTTTCCAGAGAATGGTGTTTCCTGGCAGTATTCCAGAGGGTTATTTTCCTGTTAGTTTTCCAGAGTGCGTGGTTTCTTGGTAGTTTTCCAGAGGGAGATGTTTCCTAGTAGTTTTCCAGATGGTGGTGTTTGCTGGTAGTTTTCCAGAGGGTTATTATTCCTGGTTGTTTTCCAGAGGGTGATGTTTCCTCGTAGTTTTCCAGAAGGTGATGTTTCCTGGTAGTTTTCCAGATGGTGATGTTTCCTGGTAGTTTTCCAGACGATTATTTTTGCTGGTAGTTTTCCAGATGTTGATGTTTCCTGGTTGATTACCAGAGGGTTAATTTTCCTGGTAGTTTTCCAAATGGTGATGTATCCTGGTAGTTTTCCAGAGAGTTAATTGTCCTTGTAGTTTTCCATATGTTGATGTTTCCTGTTAGTTTTCCAGATGGTGATGTTTCCTGGTAGTTTTCCAGAGGTTTATGTTTCCTGTTAGTTTTGCAGATGGTGAGGTTTCCTGGAAGTTTTCCAGATTCTGATGTTTCCTGGTTGTTTTCCAGAGGGTGATGTTTCCTGGTAGTGTTCCAGATGCTGATGTTTCCTGGTTGATTTCCAGAGGGTGATGTTTTCTGGTAGTTTTCCGGAGAGTTATGTTTCCTGGTAGTTTTCCAGATGGTGATGTTTCCTGGTAGTTTTCAAGATGGTGATGTTTCCTGGTAGATTTCGAGAGGGTGATGTTTCCTGTTAGTTTTCCAGATGGTGATGTTTCCTGGTAGTTTTTCAGATGTTGATGTTTCCTGTTAGTTTTCCATATGGTGATGTTTCCTGGAAGTTATCCAGAGGGTTCTTTATCCTGGTTGTTTTCAAGAAGGTGATGCTTCCTGGTCGTTTTGTAAAGTGTGATGTTTCCTGGTAGTTTTCCAGAAGCTGATGTTACCTGGTAGTCTTCCAGATGCTGATGTTTCCTAGTTGATTTCCACAGCATGATGTTTTCTGGTAGTTTTCCAGAGAGTTATGTTTCCTGGTAGTTTTCCAGATGGTGATGTTTCCTGATAGTTTTCCAGAGGCTTATTTTTCCAGGCAGTTTTCGAGAGGTTGATGTTTCCTGGTAGTTTTCCAGAGGGTGATGTTTCCTGGTAGTTTTCCTTATGGTGATGTTTCCTGGTAGTTTTCCACAGTGTGATTTTTCCCTCTAGTCTTCCAGATATTTATGTTTCCTGGTAGTTTTCCAGAAAGTGATGTTTCCTGGTAGTTTTCCAGAGTTTGTTGTTTGCTGGTAGTTTTCCAGAGGCTGATGTTTCCTGGTAGCTTTCCAGAGTGTGATGTTTCCTGGTAGTTTTCCAGACTTTAATGTTTCCTGGTAGTTTTCCAGATGGTGATCTTTCCTGGTAGATTTCGAGAGGGTGATGTTTCCTGGTAGATTTCCAGATGGTGATGTTTCCTGTTAGATTTCCAGATGGTAATGTTTTCTGGTATTTTTCCAGATGTGATGTTGCATGGTAGTGTTCCAGATGTTGCTGTTTCCTGGTAGTTTCCATGGGGATATGTTTCCTGATAGTTTTCCAGATGGTGATGTTTCCTGGTAGTTTTCCAGAGGCTTATTTTTCCAGGTAGTTTTCCAGATGCTGATGTTTCCTGGTTTATTTCCAGAGGGTGATGTTTTGTGGTAGTTTTCCAGATGTTGATGTTTCCTGGCAGAGTTCCAGATGTTGATGTTTCCTGGTAGTTTTCCGGAGGCTTATTTTTCCAGGCAGTTTTCGAGAGGTTGAAGTTTCCTGGTAGTTTTCCAGAGGGTGATGTTTCCTGTTAGTTTTGCAGATGGTGAGGTTTCCTGGAAGTTTTCCAGATGCTGATGTTTCCTGGTTGTTTTCCAGAGGGTGATGTTTCCTGGTAGTTTTCCAGATGCTGATGTTTCCTGGTTGATTTCCACAGCATGATGTTTTCTGGTAGTTTTCCAGAGAGTTATGTTTCCTGGTAGTTTTCCAGATGGTGATGTTTCCTGGTAGTTTTCCGGAGGCTTATTTTTCCAGGCAGTTTTCGAGAGGTTGATGTTTCCTCGTAGTTTTCCAGAGGGTGATGTTTCCTGGTAGTTTTCCAGATGGTGATGTTTCCTGGTAGTTTTCCACAGTGTGATTTTTCCCTGTAGTCTTCCAGATATTTATGTTTCCTGGTAGCTTTCCTGAAAGTGATGTTTCCTGGTAGTTTTCCAGAGTTTGTTGTTTGCTGGTAGTTTTCCAGAGGCTGATGTTTCCTGGTAGCTTTCCAGAGTGTGATGTTTCCTGGTAGTTTTCCAGATGGTGATGTTTCCTGGTAGTTTTCCAGAGGCTTATTTTTCCAGGTAGTTTTCCAGATGCTGATGTTTCCTGGTTTATTTCCAGAGGGTGATGTTTTGTGGTAGTTTTCCAGATGTTGATGTTTCCTGGCAGAGTTCCAGATGTTGATGTTTCCTGGTAGTTTTCCGGAGGCTTATTTTTCCAGGCAGTTTTCGAGAGGTTGAAGTTTCCTGGTAGTTTTCCAGAGGGTGATGTTTCCTGTTAGTTTTGCAGATGGTGAGGTTTCCTGGAAGTTTTCCAGATGCTGATGTTTCCTGGTTGTTTTCCAGAGGGTGATGTTTCCTGGTAGTTTTCCAGATGCTGATGTTTCCTGGTTGATTTCCACAGCATGATGTTTTCTGGTAGTTTTCCAGAGAGTTATGTTTCCTGGTAGTTTTCCAGATGGTGATGTTTCCTGGTAGTTTTCCGGAGGCTTATTTTTCCAGGCAGTTTTCGAGAGGTTGATGTTTCCTCGTTGTTTTCCAGAGGGTGATGTTTCCTGGTAGTTTTCCAGATGGTGATGTTTCCTGGTAGTTTTCCACAGTGTGATTTTTCCCTGTAGTCTTCCAGATATTTATGTTTCCTGGTAGTTTTCCAGAAAGTGATGTTTCCTGGTAGTTTTCCAGAGTTTGTTGTTTGCTGGTAGTTTTCCAGAGGCTGATGTTTCCTGGTAGCTTTCCAGAGTGTGATGTTTCCTGGTAGTTTTCCAGAGTTTAATGTTTCCTGGTAGTTTTCCAGATGGTGATCTTTCCTGGTAGATTTCGAGAGGGTGATGTTTCCTGGTAGATTTCCAGATGGTGATGTTTCCTGTTAGATTTCCAGATGGTAATGTTTTCTGGTATTTTTCCAGATGTGATGTTGCATGGTAGTGTTCCAGATGTTGCTGTTTCCTGGTAGTTTCCATGGGGATATGTTTCCTGATAGTTTTCCAGATGGTGATGTTTCCTGGTAGTTTTCCAGAGGCTTATTTTTCCAGGTAGTTTTCCAGATGCTGATGTTTCCTGGTTTATTTCCAGAGGGTGATGTTTTGTGATAGTTTTCCAGATGTTGATGTCTCCAGGTAGAGTTCCAGATGTTGATGTTTCCTGGTAGTTTTCCGGAGGCTTATTTTTCCAGGCAGTTTTCGAGAGGTTGAAGTCTCCTGGTAGTTTTCCAGAGGGTGATGTTTCCTGTTAGTTTTGCAGATGGTGAGGTTTCCTGGAAGTTTTCCAGATGCTGATGTTTCCTGGTTGTTTTCCAGAGGGTGATGTTTCCTGGTAGTTTTCCAGATGCTCATGTTTCCTGGTTGATTTCCAGAGGGTGATGTTTTCTGGTAGTTTTCCGGAGAGTTATGTTTCCTGGTAGTTTTCCAGATGGTGATGTTTCCTGGTAGTTTTCCAGATGGTGATGTTTCCTGGTAGATTTCGAGAGGGTGATGTTTCCTGTTAGTTTTCCAGATGGTGATGTTTCCTGGTAGTTTTTCAGATGTTGATGTTTCCTGTTAGTTTTCCATACGGTGTAGTTTCCTGGAAGTTATCCAGAGGGTTATTTATCCTGGTTGTTTTCAAGAAGGTGATGCTTCCTGGTCGTTTTGTAAAGTCTGATGTTTCCTGGTAGTTTTCCAGAAGCTGATGTTACCTGGTAGTCTTCCAGATGCTGATGTTTCCTAGTTGATTTCCACAGCATGATGTTTTCTGGTAGTTTTCCAGAGACTTATGTTTCCTGGTAGTTTTCCAGATGGTGATGTTTCCTGGTAGTTTTCGGGAGGCTTATTTTTCCAGGCAGTTTTCGAGAGGTTGATGTTTCCTGGTAGTTTTCCAGAGTGTGATGTTTCCTGGTAGTTTTCCAGACTTTAATGTTTCCTGGTAGTTTTCCAGATGGTGATCTTTCCTGGTAGATTTCGAGAGGGTGATGTTTCCTGGTAGATTTCCAGATGGTGATGTTTCCTGTTAGATTTCCAGATGGTAATGTTTTCTGGTATTTTTCCAGATGTGATGTTGCATGGTAGTGTTCCAGATGTTGCTGTTTCCTGGTAGTTTCCATGGGGATATGTTTCCTGATAGTTTTCCAGATGGTGATGTTTCCTGGTAGTTTTCCAGAGGCTTATTTTTCCAGGTAGTTTTCCAGTTGCTGATGTTTGCTGGTTGATTTCCAGAGGGTGATGTTTTGTGGTAGTTTTCCAGATGTTGATGTCTCCAGGTAGAGTTCCAGATGTTGATGTTTCCTGGTAGTTTTTCGGAGGCTTATCTTTCCAGGCAGTTTTCGAGAGGTTGAAGTTTCCTGGTAGTTTTCCAGAGGTTTATGTTTCCTGTTAGTTTTGCAGATGGTGAGGTTTCCTGGAAGTTTTCCAGATTCTGATGTTTCCTGGTTGTTTTCCAGAGGGTGATGTTTCCTGGTAGTGTTCCAGATGCTGATGTTTCCTGGTTGATTTCCAGAGGGTGATGTTTTCTGGTAGTTTTCCGGAGAGTTATGTTTCCTGGTAGTTTTCCAGATGGTGATGTTTCCTGGTAGTTTTCAAGATGGTGATGTTTCCTGGTAGATTTCGAGAGGGTGATGTTTCCTGTTAGTTTTCCAGATGGTGATGTTTCCTGGTAGTTTTTCAGATGTTGATGTTTCCTGTTAGTTTTCCATCTGGTGAAGTTTCCTGGAAGTTATCCAGAGGGTTCTTTATCCTGTTTGTTTTCAAGAAGGTGACGCCTCCTGGTCGTTTTGTAAAGTGTGATGTTTCCTGGTAGTTTTCCAGAAGCTGATGTTACCTGGTAGTCTTCCAGATGCTGATGTTTCCTAGTTCATTTCCACAGCATGATGTTTTCTGGTAGTTTTCCAGAGAGTTATGTTTCCTGGTAGTTTTCCAGATGGTGATGTTTCCTGATAGTTTTCCAGAGGCTTATTTTTCCAGGCAGTTTTCGAGAGGTTGATGTTTCCTGGTAGTTTTCCAGAGGGTGATGTTTCCTGGTAGTTTTCCTTATGGTGATGTTTCCTGGTAGTTTTCCACAGTGTGATTTTTCCCTCTAGTCTTCCAGATATTTATGTTTCCTGGTAGTTTTCCAGAAAGTGATGTTTCCTGGTAGTTTTCCAGAGTTTGTTGTTTGCTGGTAGTTTTCCAGAGGCTGATGTTTCCTGGTAGCTTTCCAGAGTGTGATGTTTCCTGGTAGTTTTCCAGAGTTTAATGTTTCCTGGTAGTTTTCCAGATGGTGATCTTTCCTGGTAGATTTCGAGAGGGTGATGTTTCCTGGTAGATTTCCAGATGGTGATGTTTCCTGTTAGATTTCCAGATGGTAATGTTTTCTGGTATTTTTCCAGATGTGATGTTGCATGGTAGTGTTCCAGATGTTGCTGTTTCCTGGTAGTTTCCATGGGGATATGTTTCCTGATAGTTTTCCAGATGGTGATGTTTCCTGGTAGTATTCCAGAGGCTTATTTTTCCAGGTAGTTTTCCAGATGCTGATGTTTCCTGGTTTATTTCCAGAGGGTGATGTTTTGTGGTAGTTTTCCAGATGTTGATGTTTCCTGGCAGAGTTCCAGATGTTGATGTTTCCTGGTAGTTTTCCGGAGGCTTATTTTTCCAGGCAGTTTTCGAGAGGTTGAAGTTTCCTGGTAGTTTTCCAGAGGGTGATGTTTCCTGGTAGTTGTCCTCATGGTTATGTTTCCTGGTAGTTTTCCACAGTGTGATTTTTCCCTGTAGTCTTTCAGATATTTATGTTTCCTGGTAGTTTTCCAGAAAGTGATGTTTCCTGGTAGTTTTCCAGAGTTTGTTGTTTGCTGGTAGTTTTCCAGAGGCTGATGTTTCCTGGTAGTTTTCCAGAGTGTGATGTTTCCTGGTAGTTTTCCAGAGGGTGATGTTTCCTGGTAGTTTTCCAGATGGTGATCTTTCCTGGTAGATTTCGAGAGGGTGATGTTTCCTGGTAGATTTCCAGATGGTGATGTTTCCTGTTAGATTTCCAGATGGTAATGTACTCTGGTATTTTTCCAGATGTGATGTTTCATGGTAGTGTTCCAGATGTTGCTGTTTCCTGATCGTTTTCCAGAGGGATATGTTTCCTGATAGTTTTCCAGATGGTGATGTTTCCTGGTAGTTTTCCAGAGGCTTATTTTTCCAGGTAGTTTTCCAGAGGTTGATGTTTCCTGGTAGTTTTCCAGAGGGTGATGTTTGCTGGTAGTTTTCCAGATGGTGATGTTTCCTGGTAGTTTTCCAGAGGTTGATGTTTCCCTGTAATCTTCTAGATGGTGATGTTTCCTGGTAGTTTACAAGAGGGTGATGTTTCCTGGTAGTTTTCCAAAACGTGATGTTTCCAGGTAGTTTTCCAGAGGCTGATGTTTCCTGGTAGTTTTCCAGATGCTGATGTTTCCTGGTTGATTTCCAGAGGTTGATGTTTCCTTGTAGTTTTCCAGATGTTGATGTTTCCTGGTAGTGTTCCAGATTTTGGTGTTTGCTGGTAGTTTTCCAGAGGGTTATGTTTCCTGTTAGTTTTCCAAATGGTGATGTTAACTGATAGTTTTCCAGAGGCTTTTTTTTCCAGGTAGTTTTCCAGATGGTGAATGTTTCCTGGTAGTTTTCCAGAGGATGATGTTTCCTGGTAGTTTTCCAGATGGTGATGGTTCCTGGTAGTTTTCCAGAGGGCAATTAATGTTTCCTGGTATTTTTCCAGAGGTTTATTTTCCTGTTAGTTTTCCAGAGGGTCTGGTTTCTTAGTAGTTTTCCAAAGGGAGATGTTTCCTGGTAATTTTCCAGATTTTGATGTTTCCTGGTAGTTTTCCAGAGGGTTTTGTTTCCTGGTAGTTTTCCAAATGATGATGTTAACTGCTAGTTTTCCAGAGGCTTATTTTTCCAGGTAGTATTCCAGAGGTGATGTTTCCTGGTAGTTTTCCAGAGGATGATGTTTGCTGGTAGTTTTCCAGATGGTGATGTTTCCTGGTAGTTTTCCAGAGGTTGATGTTTCCCTGTAATCTTCCAGATGGTGATGTTTCCTTGTAGTTTACAAGAGGGTGATGCTTCCTGGTAGTTTTCCAGAGGCTGATGTTTCCTGGTAGTTTTCCAGATTCTGATGTTTCCTGGTTGATTTCCAGAGGGTGATATTTTCTGGTAGTTTTCCAGATGTTGATGTTTCCTGGTAGTGTTCCAGATTTTGGTGTTTGCTGGTAGCTTTCCAGAGGGTTATGTTTCCTGGTAGTTTTCCAAATGGTGATGTTAAATGGTAGATTTCCAGAGGCTTATTTTTCCAGGTAGTTTTCCAGATGGTGATGTTTCCTTGTAGTTTTCCAGAGGATGAAGTTTCCTGATAATTTTCCAGATGGTGATGGTTCCTGGTAGTTTTCCAGAGGGTAATTAATGTTTCCTGGTATTTTTCCAGAGGTTTATTTTCCTGTTAGTTTTCCAGAGGGTCTGGTTTCTTAGTAGTTTTCCAAAGGGAGATGTTTTCTGGTATTTTTCCAGATGTTGATGTTTCCTGGTAGTTTTCCAGAGGGTTTTGTTTCCTGGTAGTTTTCCAAATGATGATGTTAACTGCTAGTTTTCCAGAGGCTTATTTTGCCAGGTAGTATTCCAGATGGTGATGTTTCCTGGTAGTTTTCCAGAGGTTGATGTTTCCCTGTAATCTTCCAGATGGTGATGTTTCCTGGTAGTTTACAAGAGGGTGATGCTTCCTGGTAGTTTTCCAGATGGTGATGTTTCCTTGTAATTTTCCAGATGTTGATGTTTCCTGGTAGTGTTCCAGATGGTGATGTTTCCTGGTAGTTTTCCAGAGAATGGTGTTTCCTGGTAGTTTTCCAGAGGGTTATTTTCCTGTTTGTTTTCCAGAGTGCGTGGTTTCTTGGTAGTTTTTCAGAGGGAGATGTTTCCTAGTAGTTTTCCAGATGGTGGTGTTTGCTGGTAGTTTTCCAGAGGGTTATTATTCCTGGTGGTTTTCCAGAGGGTGATGTTTCCTCGTAGTTTTCCAGAGGGTGATGTTTCCTGGTAGTTTTCCAGATGGTGATGTTTCCTGATAGTTTTCCAGAGGATTATTTTTGCTGGTAGTTTTCCAGATGTTGATGTTTCCTGGTTGATTACAAGAGGGTTAATTTTCCTGGTAGTTTTCCAAATGGTGATGTATCCTGGTAGTTTTCCAGAGAGTTAATTGTCCTTGTAGTTTTCCATATGTTGATGTTTCCTCGTAGTTTTCCAGATCGTGATGTTTCCTGCTAGATTTGGAGAGTGTGATGTTTCCTGTTAGTTTTCCAGATGGTGATGTTTCCTGCTAGTTTTCCAGAGTTTTATGTTTCCTGTTAGTTTTGCAGATGGTGAGGTTTCCTGGAAGTTTTCCAGATTCTGATGTTTCCTGGTTGTTTTCCAGAGGGTGATGTTTCCTGGTAGTTTTCCAGATGCTGATGTTTCCTGGTTGATTTCCAGAGGGTGATGTTTTCTGCTGGTTTTTCGGAGAGTTATGTTTCGTGGTAGTTTTCCAGATGGTGATGTTTCCTGGTAGTTTTCAAGATGGTGATGTTTCCTGGTAGATTTCGAGAGGGTGATGTTTCCTGTTAGTTTTCCAGATGGTGATGTTTCCTGGTAGTTTTTCAGATGTTGATCTTTCCTGTAAGTTTTCCATATGGTGAAGTTTCCTGGAAGTTATCCAGAGGGTTATTTATCCTGGTTGTTTTCAAGAAGGTGATGCTTCCTGGTCGTTTTGTAAAGTGTGATGTTTCCTGGTAGTTTTCCAGAAGCTGATGTTACCTGGTAGTCTTCCAGATGCTGATGTTTCCTAGTTGATTTCCACAGCATGATGTTTTCTGGTAGTTTTCCAGAGAGTTATGTTTCCTGGTAGTTTTCCAGATGGTGATGTTTCCTGGTAGTTTTCCGGAGGCTTATTTTTCCAGGCAGTTTTCGAGAGGTTGATGTTTCCTGGTAGTTTTCCAGAGGGTGATGTTTCCTGGTAGTTTTCCAGATGGTGATGTTTCCTGGTAGTTTTCCAGAGGTTGATGTTACCCTGTAATCTTCCAGATGGTGATGTTTCCTCGTAGTTTACAAGAGGGTGATGCTTCCTGGTAGTTTTCCCAGAGGCTGATGTTTCCAGGTAGTTTTCCAGATTCTTATGTTTCCTGGTTGATTTCCAGAGGGTGATATTTTCTGGTAGTTTTCCAGATGTTGATGTTTCCTGGTAGTGTTCCAGATTTTGGTGTTTGCTGGTAGCTTTCCAGAGGGTTATGTTTCCTGGTAGTTTTCCAAATGGTGATGTTAACTGGTAGTTTTCCAGAGGCTTATTTTTCCAGGTAGTTTTCCAGATGGTGATGTTTCCTGGTAGTTTTCCAGAGGATGATGTTTCCTGATAGTTTTCCAGATGGTGATGGTTCCTGGTAGTCTTCCAGAGGGTAATTAATGTTTCCTGGTATTTTTCCAGAGGTTTATTTTCCTGTTAGTTTTCCAGAGGGTCTGGTTTCTTTGTAGTTTTCCAAAGGGA
This sequence comes from Isurus oxyrinchus, assembly GCA_026770705.1. Taxonomy (NCBI): domain Eukaryota; kingdom Metazoa; phylum Chordata; class Chondrichthyes; order Lamniformes; family Lamnidae; genus Isurus; species Isurus oxyrinchus. The sequence continues at coordinate 432,472 of JANJGN010000179.1, forward strand.
GATGTTTTCTGGTATTTTTCCAGATGTTGATGTTTCCTGGTAGTTTTCCAGAGGGTTTTGTTTCCTGGTAGTTTTCCAAATGATGATGTTAACTGCTAGTTTTCCAGAGGCTAATTTTGCCAGGTAGTATTCCAGATGGTGATGTTTCCTGGTAGTTTTCCAGAGGTTGATGTTTCCCTGTAATCTTCCAGATGGTGATGTTTCCTCGTAGTTTACAAGAGGGTGATGCTTCCTGGTAGTTTTCCAGATGGTGATGTTTCCTTGTAGTTTTCCGGATGTTGATTTTTCCTGGTAGTGTTCCAGATGGTGATGTTTCCTGGTAGTTTTCCAGAGAATGGTGTTTCCTGGTAGTATTCCAGAGGGTTATTTTCCTGTTAGTTTTCCAGAGTGCGTGGTTTCCTGGTAGTTTTCCAGAGGGAGATGTTTCCTAGTAGTTTTCCAGATGGTGGTGTTTGCTGGTAGTTTTCCAGAGGGTTATTAGTCCTGGTGGTTTTCCAGAGGGTGATGTTTCCTCGTAGTTTTCCAGAGGGTGATGTTTCCTGGTAGTTTTCCAGATGGTGATGTTTCCTGGTAGTTTTCCAGACGATTATTTTTGCTGGTAGTTTTCCAGATGTTGATGTTTCCTGGTTGATTACCAGAGGGTTAATTTTCCTGGTAGTTTTCCAAATGGTGATGTATCCTGGTAGTTTTCCAGAGAGTTAATTGTCCTTGTAGTTTTCCATATGTTGATGTTTCCTCGTAGTTTTCCAGATGGTGATGTTTCCTGCTAGATTTGGAGAGTGTGATGTTTCCTGTTAGTTTTCCAGATGGTGATGTTTCCTGGTAGTTTTCCAGAGTTTTATGTTTCCTGTTAGTTTTGCAGATGGTGAGGTTTCCTGGAAGTTTTCCAGATTCTGATGTTTCCTGGTTGTTTTCCAGAGGGTGATGTTTCCTGGTAGTTTTCCAGATGCTGATGTTTCCTGGTTGATTTCCAGAGGGTGATGTTTTCTGGTAGTTTTCCGGAGAGTTATGTTTCCTGGTAGTTTTCCAGATGGTGATGTTTCCTGGTAGTTTTCAGGATGGTGATGTTTCCTGGTAGATTTCGAGAGGGTGATGTTTCCTGTTAGTTTTCCAGATGGTTATGTTTCCTGGTAGTTTTTCAGATGTTGATCTTTCCTGTAAGTTTTCCATATGGTGAAGTTTCCTGGAAGTTATCCAGAGGGTTATTTATCCTGGTTGTTTTCAAGAAGGTGATGCTTCCTGGTTGTTTTGTAAAGTGTGATGTTTCCTGGTAGTTTTCCAGAAGCTGATGTTACCTGGTAGTCTTCCAGATGCTGATGTTTCCTAGTTGATTTCCACAGCATGATGTTTTCTGGTAGTTTTCCATAGAGTTATGTTTCCTGGTAGTTTTCCAGATGGTGATGTTTCCTGGTAGTTTTCCGGAGGCTTATTTTTCCAGGCAGTTTTCGAGAGGTTGATGTTTCCTGGTAGTTTTCCAGAGGGTGATGTTTCCTGGTAGTTTTCCAGATGGTGATGTTTCCTGGTAGTTTTCCAGAGGTTGATGTTTCCCTGTAATCTTCCAGATGGTGATGTTTCCTCGTAGTTTACAAGAGGGTGATGCTTCCTGGTAGTTTTCCAGAGGCTGATGTTTCCAGATAGTTTTCCAGATTCTGATGTTTCCTGGTTGATTTCCAGAGGGTGATATTTTCTGGTAGTTTTCCAGATGTTGATGTTTCCTGGTAGTTTTCCAGAGGGCAATTAATGTTTCCTGGTATTTTTCCAGAGGTTTATTTTCCTGTTAGTTTTCCAGAGGGTCTGGTTTCTTAGTAGTTTTCCAAAGGGAGATGTTTCCTGGTAATTTTCCAGATTTTGATGTTTCCTGGTAGTTTTCCAGAGGGTTTTGTTTCCTGGTAGTTTTCCAAATGATGATGTTAACTGCTAGTTTTCCAGAGGCTTATTTTTCCAGGTAGTATTCCAGAGGTGATGTTTCCTGGTAGTTTTCCAGAGGATGATGTTTGCTGGTAGTTTTCCAGATGGTGATGTTTCCTGGTAGTTTTCCAGAGGTTGATGTTTCCCTGTAATCTTCCAGATGGTGATGTTTCCTTGTAGTTTACAAGAGGGTGATGCTTCCTGGTAGTTTTCCAGAGGCTGATGTTTCCTGGTAGTTTTCCAGATTCTGATGTTTCCTGGTTGATTTCCAGAGGGTGATATTTTCTGGTAGTTTTCCAGATGTTGATGTTTCCTGGTAGTGTTCCAGATTTTGGTGTTTGCTGGTAGCTTTCCAGAGGGTTATGTTTCCTGGTAGTTTTCCAAATGGTGATGTTAAATGGTAGATTTCCAGAGGCTTATTTTTCCAGGTAGTTTTCCAGATGGTGATGTTTCCTTGTAGTTTTCCAGAGGATGAAGTTTCCTGATAATTTTCCAGATGGTGATGGTTCCTGGTAGTTTTCCAGAGGGTAATTAATGTTTCCTGGTATTTTTCCAGAGGTTTATTTTCCTGTTAGTTTTCCAGAGGGTCTGGTTTCTTAGTAGTTTTCCAAAGGGAGATGTTTTCTGGTATTTTTCCAGATGTTGATGTTTCCTGGTAGTTTTCCAGAGGGTTTTGTTTCCTGGTAGTTTTCCAAATGATGATGTTAACTGCTAGTTTTCCAGAGGCTTATTTTGCCAGGTAGTATTCCAGATGGTGATGTTTCCTGGTAGTTTTCCAGAGGTTGATGTTTCCCTGTAATCTTCCAGATGGTCATGTTTCCTCGTAGTTTACAAGAGGGTGATGCTTCCTGGTAGTTTTCCAGATGGTGATGTTTCCTTGTAGTTTTCCAGATGTTGATGTTTCCTGGTAGTGTTCCAGATGGTGATGTTTCCTGGTAGTTTTCCAGAGAATGGTGTTTCCTGGTAGTTTTCCAGAGGGTTATTTTCCTGTTTGTTTTCCAGAGTGCGTGGTTTCTTGGTAGTTTTCCAGAGGGAGATGTTTCCTAGTAGTTTTCCAGATGGTGGTGTTTGCTGGTAGTTTTCCAGAGGGTTATTATTCCTGGTGGTTTTCCAGAGGGTGATGTTTCCTCGTAGTTTTCCAGAGGGTGATGTTTCCTGGTAGTTTTCCAGGTGGTGATGTTTCCTGATAGTTTTCCAGAGGATTATTTTTGCTGGTAGTTTTCCAGATGTTGATGTTTCCTGGTTGATTACAAGAGGGTTAATTTTCCTGGTAGTTTTCCAAATGGTGATGTATCCTGGTAGTTTTCCAGAGAGTTAATTGTCCTTGTAGTTTTCCATATGTTGATGTTTCCTCGTAGTTTTCCAGATGGTGATGTTTCCTGCTAGATTTGGAGAGTGTGATGTTTCCTGTTAGTTTTCCAGATGGTGATGTTTCCTGCTAGTTTTCCAGAGTTTTATGTTTCCTGTTAGTTTTGCAGATGGTGAGGTTTCCTGGAAGTTTTCCAGATTCTGATGTTTCCTGGTTGTTTTCCAGAGGGTGATGTTTCCTGGTAGTTTTCCAGATGCTGATGTTTCCTGGTTGATTTCCAGAGGGTGATGTTTTCTGGTAGTTTTCCGGAGAGTTATGTTTCGTGGTAGTTTTCCAGATGGTGATGTTTCCTGGTAGTTTTCAAGATGGTGATGTTTCCTGGTAGATTTCGAGAGGGTGATGTTTCCTGTTAGTTTTCCAGATGGTGATGTTTCCTGGTAGTTTTTCAGATGTTGATCTTTCCTGTAAGTTTTCCATATGGTGAAGTTTCCTGGAAGTTATCCAGAGGGTTATTTATCCTGGTTGTTTTCAAGAAGGTGATGCTTCCTGGTCGTTTTGTAAAGTGTGATGTTTCCTGGTAGTTTTCCAGAAGCTGATGTTACCTGGTAGTCTTCCAGATGCTGATGTTTCCTAGTTGATTTCCACAGCATGATGTTTTCTGGTAGTTTTCCAGAGAGTTATGTTTCCTGGTAGTTTTCCAGATGGTGATGTTTCCTGGTAGTTTTCCGGAGGCTTATTTTTCCAGGCAGTTTTCGAGAGGTTGATGTTTCCTGGTAGTTTTCCAGAGGGTGATGTTTCCTGGTAGTTTTCCAGATGGTGATGTTTCCTGGTAGTTTTCCAGAGGTTGATGTTTCCCTGTAATCTTCCAGATGGTGATGTTTCCTCGTAGTTTACAAGAGGGTGATGCTTCCTGGTAGTTTTCCCAGAGGCTGATGTTTCCAGGTAGTTTTCCAGATTCTTATGTTTCCTGGTTGATTTCCAGAGGGTGATATTTTCTGGTAGTTTTCCAGATGTTGATGTTTCCTGGTAGTGTTCCAGATTTTGGTGTTTGCTGGTAGCTTTCCAGAGGGTTATGTTTCCTGGTAGTTTTCCAAATGGTGATGTTAACTGGTAGTTTTCCAGAGGCTTATTTTTCCAGGTAGTTTTCCAGATGGTGATGTTTCCTGGTAGTTTTCCAGAGGATGATGTTTCCTGATAGTTTTCCAGATGGTGATGGTTCCTGGTAGTCTTCCAGAGGGTAATTAATGTTTCCTGGTATTTTTCCAGAGGTTTATTTTCCTGTTAGTTTTCCAGAGGGTCTGGTTTCTTTGTAGTTTTCCAAAGGGAGATGTTTTCTGGTATTTTTCCAGATGTTGATGTTTCCTGGTAGTTTTCCAGAGGGTTTTGTTTCCTGGTAGTTTTCCAAATGATGATGTTAACTGCTAGTTTTCCAGAGGCTAATTTTGCCAGGTAGTATTCCAGATGGTGATGTTTCCTGGTAGTTTTCCAGAGGTTGATGTTTCCCTGTAATCTTCCAGATGGTGATGTTTCCTCGTAGTTTACAAGAGGGTGATGCTTCCTGGTAGTTTTCCAGATGGTGATGTTTCCTTGTAGTTTTCCGGATGTTGATTTTTCCTGGTAGTGTTCCAGATGGTGATGTTTCCTGGTAGTTTTCCAGAGAATGGTGTTTCCTGGTAGTATTCCAGAGGGTTATTTTCCTGTTAGTTTTCCAGAGTGCGTGGTTTCCTGGTAGTTTTCCAGAGGGAGATGTTTCCTAGTAGTTTTCCAGATGGTGGTGTTTGCTGGTAGTTTTCCAGAGGGTTATTAGTCCTGGTGGTTTTCCAGAGGGTGATGTTTCCTCGTAGTTTTCCAGAGGGTGATGTTTCCTGGTAGTTTTCCAGATGGTGATGTTTCCTGATAGTTTTCCAGACGATTATTTTTGCTGGTAGTTTTCCAGATGTTGATGTTTCCTGGTTGATTACCAGAGGGTTAATTTTCCTGGTAGTTTTCCAAATGGTGATGTATCCTGGTAGTTTTCCAGAGAGTTAATTGTCCTTGTAGTTTTCCATATGTTGATGTTTCCTCGTAGTTTTCCAGATGGTGATGTTTCCTGCTAGATTTGGAGAGTGTGATGTTTCCTGTTAGTTTTCCAGATGGTGATGTTTCCTGGTAGTTTTCCAGAGTTTTATGTTTCCTGTTAGTTTTGCAGATGGTGAGGTTTCCTGGAAGTTTTCCAGATTCTGATGTTTCCTGGTTGTTTTCCAGAGGGTGATGTTTCCTGGTAGTTTTCCAGATGCTGATGTTTCCTGGTTGATTTCCAGAGGGTGATGTTTTCTGGTAGTTTTCCGGAGAGTTATGTTTCCTGGTAGTTTTCCAGATGGTGATGTTTCCTGGTAGTTTTCAGGATGGTGATGTTTCCTGGTAGATTTCGAGAGGGTGATGTTTCCTGTTAGTTTTCCAGATGGTGATGTTTCCTGGTAGTTTTTCAGATGTTGATCTTTCCTGTAAGTTTTCCATATGGTGAAGTTTCCTGGAAGTTATCCAGAGGGTTATTTATCCTGGTTGTTTTCAAGAAGGTGATGCTTCCTGGTTGTTTTGTAAAGTGTGATGTTTCCTGGTAGTTTTCCAGAAGCTGATGTTACCTGGTAGTCTTCCAGATGCTGATGTTTCCTAGTTGATTTCCACAGCATGATGTTTTCTGGTAGTTTTCCATAGAGTTATGTTTCCTGGTAGTTTTCCAGATGGTGATGTTTCCTGGTAGTTTTCCGGAGGCTTATTTTTCCAGGCAGTTTTCGAGAGGTTGATGTTTCCTGGTAGTTTTCCAGAGGGTGATGTTTCCTGGTAGTTTTCCAGATGGTGATGTTTCCTGGTAGTTTTCCAGAGGTTGATGTTTCCCTGTAATCTTCCAGATGGTGATGTTTCCTCGTAGTTTACAAGAGGGTGATGCTTCCTGGTAGTTTTCCAGAGGCTGATGTTTCCAGATAGTTTTCCAGATTCTGATGTTTCCTGGTTGATTTCCAGAGGGTGATATTTTCTGGTAGTTTTCCAGATGTTGATGTTTCCTGGTAGTGTTCCAGATTTTGGTGTTTGCTGGTAGCTTTCCAGAGGGTTATGTTTCCTGTTAGTTTTCCAAATGGTGATGTTAACTGGTAGTTTTCCAGAGGCTTATTTTTCCAGGTAGTTTTCCAGATGGTGATGTTTCCTTGTAGTTTTCCAGAGGATGATGTTTCCTGATAGTTTTCCAGATTGTGATGGTTCCTGGTAGTCTTCCAGAGGGTAATTAATGTTTCCTGGTATTTTTCCAGAGGTTTATTTTCCTGTTAGTTTTCCAGAGGGTCTGGTTTCTTTGTAGTTTTCCAAAGGGAGATGTTTTCTGGTATTTTTCCAGATGTTGATGTTTCCTGGTAGTTTTCCAGAGGGTTTTGTTTCCTGGTAGTTTTCCAAATGATGATGTTAACTGCTAGTTTTCCAGAGGCTAATTTTGCCAGGTAGTATTCCAAATGGAGATGTTTCCTAGTAGTTTTCCAGAGGTTGATGTTTCCCTGTAATCTTCCAGATGGTGATGTTTCCTCGTAGTTTACAAGAGGGTGATGCTTCCTGGTAGTTTTCCAGATGGTGATGTTTCCTTGTAGTTTTCCGGATGTTGATTTTTCCTGGTAGTGTTCCAGATGGTGATGTTTCCTGGTAGTTTTCCAGAGAATGGTGTTTCCTGGTAGTATTCCAGAGGGTTATTTTCCTGTTAGTTTTCCAGAGTGCGTGGTTTCCTGGTAGTTTTCCAGAGGGAGATGTTTCCTAGTAGTTTTCCAGATGGTGGTGTTTGCTGGTAGTTTTCCAGAGGGTTATTAGTCCTGGTGGTTTTCCAGAGGGTGATGTTTCCTCCTAGTTTTCCAGAGGGTGATGTTTCCTGGTAGTTTTCCAGATGGTGATGTTTCCTGGTAGTTTTCCAGACGATTATTTTTGCTGGTAGTTTTCCAGATGTTGATGTTTCCTGGTTGATTACCAGAGGGTTAATTTTCCTGGTAGTTTTCCAAATGGTGATGTATCCTGGTAGTTTTCCAGAGAGTTAATTGTCCTTGTAGTTTTCCATATGTTGATGTTTCCTCGTAGTTTTCCAGATGGTGATGTTTCCTGCTAGATTTGGAGAGTGTGATGTTTCCTGTTAGTTTTCCAGATGGTGATGTTTCCTGGTAGTTTTCCAGAGTATTATGTTTCCTGTTTGTTTTGCAGATGGTGAGGTTTCCTGGAAGTTTTCCAGATTCTGATGTTTCCTGGTTGTTTTCCAGAGGGTGATGTTTCCTGGTAGTTTTCCAGATGCTGATGTTTCCTGGTTGATTTCCAGAGGGTGATGTTTTCTGGTAGTTTTCCGGAGAGTTATGTTTCCTGGTAGTTTTCCAGATGGTGATGTTTCCTGGTAGTTTTCAGGATGGTGATGTTTCCTGGTAGATTTCGAGAGGGTGATGTTTCCTGTTAGTTTTCCAGATGGTGATGTTTCCTGGTAGTTTTTCAGATGTTGATCTTTCCTGTAAGTTTTCCATATGGTGAAGTTTCCTGGAAGTTATCCAGAGGGTTATTTATCCTGGTTGTTTTCAAGAAGGTGATGCTTCCTAGCTGTTTTGTAAAGTGTGATGTTTCCTGGTAGTTTTCCAGAAGCTGATGTTACCTGGTAGTCTTCCAGATGCTGATGTTTCCTAGTTGATTTCCACAGCATGATGTTTTCTGGTAGTTTTCCATAGAGTTATGTTTCCTGGTAGTTTTCCAGATGGTGATGTTTCCTGGTAGTTTTCCGGAGGCTTATTTTTCCAGGCAGTTTTCGAGAGGTTGATGTTTCCTGGTAGTTTTCCAGAGGGTGATGTTTCCTGGTAGTTTTCCAGATGGTGATGTTTCCTGGTAGTTTTCCAGAGGTTGATGTTTCCCTGTAATCTTCCAGATGGTGATGTTTCCTCGTAGTTTACAAGAGGGTGATGCTTCCTGGTAGTTTTCCAGAGGCTGATGTTTCCAGATAGTTTTCCAGATTCTGATGTTTCCTGGTTGATTTCCAGAGGGTGATATTTTCTGGTAGTTTTCCAGATGTTGATGTTTCCTGGTAGTGTTCCAGATTTTGGTGTTTGCTGGTAGCTTTCCAGAGGGTTATGTTTCCTGGTAGTTTTCCAAATGGTGATGTTAACTGGTAGTTTTCCAGAGGCTTATTTTTCCAGGTAGTTTTCCAGATGGTGATGTTTCCTTGTAGTTTTCCAGAGGATGATGTTTCCTGATAGTTTTCCAGATGGTGATGGTTCCTGGTAGTTTTCCAGAGGGTAATTAATGTTTCCTGGTATTTTTCCAGAGGTTTATTTTCCTGTTAGTTTTCCAGAGGGTCTGGTTTCTTAGTAGTTTTCCAAAGGGAGATGTTTTCTGGTATTTTTCCAGATGTTGATGTTTCCTGGTAGTTTTCCAGAGGGTTTGGTTTCCTGGTAGTTTTCCAAATGATGATGTTAACTGTTAGTGATCCAGAGGCTTATTTTGCCAGGTAGTATTCCAGATGGTGATGTTTCCTGGTAGTTTTCCAGAGGTTGATGTTTCCCTGTAATCTTCCAGATGGTGATGTTTCCTGGTAGTTTACAAGAGGGTGATGCTTCCTGGTAGTTTTCCAGATGGTGATGTTTCCTTGTAGTTTTCCAGATGTTGATGTTTCCTGGTAGTGTTCCAGATGGTGATGTTTCCTGGTAGTTTTCCAGAGAATGGTGTTTCCTGGTAGTATTCCAGAGGGTTATTTTCCTGTTAGTTTTCCAGAGTGCGTGGATTCTTGGTAGATTTCCAGAGGGAGATGTTTCCTAGTAGTTTTTCAAATGGTGGTGTTTGCTGGTAGTTTTCCAGAGGGTTATTATTCCTGGTGGTTTTCCAGAGGGTGATGTTTCCTCGTAGTTTTCCAGAGGGTGATGTTTCCTGGTAGTTTTCCAGATGGTGATGTTTCCTGGTAGTTTTCCAGAGGATTATTTTTGCTGGTAGTTTTCCAGATGCTGATGTTTCCTAGTTGTTTTCCAGAGGGTGATGTTTTCTGGTAGTTTTCCGGAGAGTTATGTTTCCTGGTAGTTTTCCAGATGGTGATGTTTCCTGGTAGTTTTCAAGATGGTGATGTTTCCTGGTAGATTTCGAGAGGGTGATGTTTCCTGTTAGTTTTCCAGATGGTGATGTTTCCTGGTAGTTTTTCAGATGTTGCTGTTTCCTGTTAGTTTTCCATATGGTGAAGTTTCCTGGAAGTTATCCAGAGGGTTATTTATCCTGGTTGTTTTCAAGAAGGTGATGCTTCCTGGTCGTTTTGTAAAGTGTGATGTTTCCTGGTAGTTTTGCAGAAGCTGATGTTACCTGTTAGTCTTCCAGATGTTGATGTTTCCTAGTTGATTGCCACAGCATGATGTTTTCTGGTAGTTTTCCAGAGAGTTACGTTTCCTGGTAGTTTTCCAGATGGTGATGTTTCCTGGTAGTTTTCCGGAGGCTTATTTTTCCAGGCAGTTTTCGAGAGGTTGATGTTTCCTGGTAGTTTTCCAGAGGGTGATGTTTCCTGGTAGTTTTCCTGATGGTGATGTTTCCTGGTAGTTTTCCACAGAGTGATTTTTCCCTGTAGTCTTCCAGATATTTATGTTTCCTGGTAGTTTTCCAGAAAGTGATGTTTCCTGGTAGTTTTCCAGAGTTTGTTGTTTGCTGGTAGTTTTCCAGAGGCTGATGTTTCCTGGTAGCTTTCCAGAGTGTGATGTTTCCTGGTAGTTTTCCAGAGTTTAATGTTTCCTGGTAGTTTTCCAGATGGTGATCTTTCCTGGTAGATTTCGAGAGGGTGAAGTTTCCTGGTAGATTTCCAGATGGTGATGTTTCCTGTTAGATTTCCAGATGGTAATGTTTTCTGGTATTTTTCCAGATGTGATGTTGCATGGTAGTGTTCCAGATGTTGCTGTTTCCTGGTAGTTTCCATGGGGATATGTTTCCTGATAGTTTTCCAGAGGGTGATGTTTCCTGGTAGTTTTCCAGAGGCTTATTTTTCCTGGTAGTTTTCCAGATGCTGATGTTTCCTGGTTGATTTCCAGAGGGTGATGTTTTGTGGTATTTTTCCAGATGTTGATGTTTCCTGGTAGAGTTCCAGATGTTGATGTTTCCTGGTAGTTTTCCGGAGGCTTATTTTTCCAGGCAGTTTTCGAGAGGTTGATGTTTCCTGGTAGTTTTCCAGAGGGTGATGTTTCCTGGTAGTTTTCCTGATGGTGATGTTTCCTGGTAGTTTTCCACAGAGTGATTTTTCCCTGTAGTCTTCCAGATATTTATGTTTCCTGGTAGTTTTCCAGAAAGTGATGTTTCCTGGTAGTTTTCCAGAGTTTGTTGTTTGCTGGTAGTTTTCCAGAGGCTGATGTTTCCTGGTAGCTTTCCAGAGTGTGATTTTTCCTGGTAGTTTTCCAGAGTTTAACGTTTCCTGGTAGTTTTCCAGATGGCGATCTTTCCTGGTAGATTTCGAGAGGGTGATGTTTCCTGGTAGATTTCCAGATGGTGATGTTTCCTGTTAGATTTCCAGATGGTAATGATTTCTCGTAGTTTTCCAGAGGGTTATGTTTCCTGATAGTTTTCCAAATGGTGATGTTAACTGGTATTTTTCCAGAGGCTTATTTTGCCAGGTAGTTTTCCAGAGGATGATGTTTCCTGGTAGTTTTCCAGATGGTGATGCTTCCTGGTAGTTTTCCAGAGGGTAATTAATGTTTCCTGGTATTTTTCCAGAGGTTTATTTTCCTGTTAGTTTTCCAACGGGCCTGTTTTTTTAGTAGTTTTCCAAAGGGAGATGTGTTGTGGTATTTTTCCAGATGTTGATGTTTCCTGGTAGTGTTCCAGATGTTGATGTTTCCTGGTAGTTTTCCAGAGGCTTTTATTTCCTGGTAGTTTTCCAAATGATGATGCTAACTGCTAGTTTTCCAGAGGCTTATTTTTCCAGGTAGTATTCCAGAGGTGATGTTGCCTGGTAGTTTTCAAGAGGGTGATGTTTGCTGGTAGTTTTCCAGATGGTGATGTTTCCTGGTAGTTTTCCAGAGGTTGATCTTTCCCTGTAATCTTCCAGATGGTGATGTTTCCTGGTACTTTACAAGAGGGTGATGCTTCCTGGTAGTTTTCCAGATGGTGATGTTTCCTTGTAGTTTTCCAGATGTTGATGTTTCCTGGTAGTGTTCCAGATGATGATGTTTACTGGTAGTTTTCCAGAGGATGGTGTTTCCTGGTACTATTCCAGAGGGTTATTTTACTGTTAGTTTTCCAGAGTGTGTGGTTTCTTGGTAGTTTTCCAGAGGGAGATGTTTCCTAGTAGTTTTCCTGATGTTGATGTTTCCTGGTAGTGTTCCAGATGTTGATGTTTCCTGGTAGTTTTCCAGAGGGTTTTATTTCCTGGTAGTTTTCCAAATGATGATGCTAACTGCTAGTTTTCCAGAGGCTTATTTTTCCAGGTAGTATTCCAGAGGTGATGTTGCCTGGTAGTTTTCCAGAGGGTGATGTTTGCTGGTAGTTTTCCAGATGGTGATGTTTCCTGGTAGTTTTCCAGAGGTTGATGTTTCCCTGTAATCTTCCAGATGGTGATGTTTCCTGGTAGTTTACAAGAGGGTGATGCCTCCTGGTAGTTTTCCAGATGGTGATGTTTCCTTGTAGTTTTCCAGATGTTGATGTTTCCTGGTAGTGTTCCAGATGATGATGTTTCCTGGTAGTTTTCCAGAGGATGGTGTTTCCTGGTAGTATTCCAGAGGGTTATTTTACTGTTAGTTTTCCAGAGTGTGTGGTTTCTTGGTAGTTTTCCAGAGGGAGATGTTTCCTAGTAGTTTTCCTGATGGTGATGTTTGCTGGTAGTTTTCCAGAGGGTTATTATTCCTGGTGGTTTTCCAGAGGGGGATGTTTCCTCGTAGTTTTCCAGAGGGTGATGTTTCCTTGTAGTTTTCCAGATGGTGATGTTTCCTGGTAGTTTTCCAGAGGTTGATGTTTCCTGTTAGTTTTGCAGATGGTGAGGTTTCCTGGAAGTTATCCAGAGGGTTATTAATCCTGGTAGTTTTCAAGAGGGTGATGTTTCCTGGTAGTTTTCGAAAAGGTGATGTTTCCTGGTAGTTTTCCAGAGGTTGATGTTTACCTGTAATCTTCCAGATGGTGATGTTTCCTGGTAGTTTACAAGAGGGTGATGCTTCCTGGTAGTTTTCCAGATGGTGATGTTTACTTGTAGTTTTCCAGATGTTGATGTTTCCTGGTAGTTTTCCAGATGATGATGTTTCCTGGTAGTTTTCCAGAGGATGGTGTTTCCTGGTAGTATTCCAGAGGGTTATTTTCCTGTTAGTTTTCCAGAGTGTATGGTTTCTTGGTAGTTTTCCAGATGGAGATGTTTCCTAGTAGTTTTCCAAATGGTGATGTTATCTGGTAGTTTTCCAGAGGCTTAGTTTTCCATGTAGTTTTCCAGATCGTGCTGTTTCCTTCTAGTTTTCCTGAGGATGATGTTTCCTGGTAGTTTTCCAGATGGTGATGTTTCCTGTTAGTTTTCCAGAGGGTAATGTTTCCTGTTAGTTTTCCAGAGGGTTTTTTTCCTGTTAGTTTTCCAGAGGGTCTGGTTTCTTAGTCGTTTTCCAAAGGGAGATGTTTCCTGTTGTTTTCCAGATGGTGATGTTTGCTGATAGTTTTCCAGAGGGTTATTCTTTCTGGTAGTTTTCCAGAGGGTGATGTTTCCTCGTAGTTTTCCAGAGGGTGATGTTTCCTTGTATTTTTCCAGATTGTGATGTTTCCTGGTAGTTTTCCAGAGGGTTATTTTTCCTGGTAGTTTTCCAGATGTTGATGTTTCCATGTAGTTTTCCAGAGGATTATTTTTCCTGGTAGTTTTCCAGATGTTGATGTTTCCTGTTAGAATACTGGAGGGTTAATTTTCCTGGTAGTTTTCCAAATGGTGATGTATCCTGGTAGTTTTCCAGAGAGTTTATTTTCCTGGTAGTTATCTATATGTTGATGTTTCCTGGTAGTTTTCCAGATGGTGATGTTTCCTGGTAGTTGTCCAGATAGTGATGTTTCCTGGTAGATTTCGAGAGGTTTATGTTTCCTGTTAGTTTTCCAGTTGGTGAAGTTTCCAGGAAGTTATCCAGAGGGTTATTTATCCTGGTAGTTTTCAAGTGGGTGATGTTTCCTGGTAGTTTTCCAGAGACTGATGTTTCCTGGTAGTTTTCCAGATGCTGATGTTTCTTTGTTGATTTCCAGAGGGTGATGTTTTCTCTTAGTTTTCCGGAGAGTTATATTTCCTGGTAGTTTTCCAGATGTTGATGTTTCCTGGTAGTTTTCCAGAGGCTTATTTTTCCTGGTAGTTTTCCAGATGCTGATGTTTCCTGGTTGATTTCCAGAGGGTGATGTTTTGTGGTAGTTTTCCAGATGTTGATGTTTCCTGGTAGAGTTCCAGATGTTGATGTTTCCTGGTAGTTTTCCGGAGGCTTATTTTTCCAGGCAGTTTTCGAGAGGTTGATGTTTCCTGGTAGTTTTCCAGAGGGTGATGTTTCCTGGTAGTTTTCCTGATGGTGATGTTTCCTGGTAGTTTTCCACAGAGTGATTTTTCCCTGTAGTCTTCCAGATATTTATGTTTCCTGGTAGTTTTCCAGAAAGTGATGTTTCCTGGTAGTTTTCCAGAGTTTGTTGTTTGCTGGTAGTTTTCCAGAGGCTGATGTTTCCTGGTAGCTTTCCAGAGTGTGATGTTTCCTGGTAGTTTTCCAGAGTTTAATGTTTCCTGGTAGTTTTCCAGATGGCGATCTTTCCTGGTAGATTTCGAGAGGGTGATGTATCCTGGTAGATTTCCAGATGGTGATGTTTCCTGTTAGATTTCCAGATGGTAATGTTTTCTCGTAGTTTTCCAGAGGGTTATGTTTCCTGGTAGTTTTCCAAATGGTGATGTTAACTGGTATTTTTCCAGAGGCTTATTTTGCCAGGTAGTTTTCCAGAGGATGATGTTTCCTGGTAGTTTTCCAGATGGTGATGGTTCCTGGTAGTTTTCCAGAGGGTAATTAATGTTTCCTGGTATTTTTCCAGAGGTTTATTTTCCTGTTAGTTTTCCAACGGGCCTGGTTTCTTAGTAGTTTTCCAAAGGGAGATGTTTTGTGGTATTTTTCCAGATGTTGATGTTTCCTGGTAGTGTTCCAGATGTTGATGTTTCCTGGTAGTTTTCCAGAGGGTTTTATTTCCAGGTAGTATTCCAGAGGTGATGTTGCCTGGTAGTTTTCAAGAGGGTGATGTTTGCTGGTAGTTTTCCAGATGGTGATGTTTCCTGGTAGTTTTCCAGAGGTTGATGTTTCCCTGTAATCTTCCAGATGGTGATGTTTCCTCGTAGTTTACAAGAGGGTGATGCTTCCTGGTAGTTTTCCAGATGGTGATGTTTCCTTGTAGTTTTCCAGATGTTGATGTTTCCTGGTAGTGTTCCAGATGATGATGTTTCCTGGTAGTTTTCCAGAGGATGGTGTTTCCTGGTAGTATTCCAGAGGGTTATTTTACTGTTAGTTTTCCAGAGTGTGTGGTTTCTTGGTAGTTTTCCAGAGGGAGATGTTTCCTAGTAGTTTTCCTGATGTTGATGTTTCCTGGTAGTGTTCCAGATGTTGATGTTTCCTGGTAGTTTTCCAGAGGGTTTTATTTCCTGGTAGTTTTCCAAATGATGATGCTAACTGCTAGTTTTCCAGAGGCTTATTTTTCCAGGTAGTATTCCAGAGGTGATGTTGCCTGGTAGTTTTCCAGAGGGTGATGTTTGCTGGTAGTTTTCCAGATGGTGATGTTTCCTGGTAGTTTACAAGAGGGTGATGCTTCCTGGTAGTTTTCCAGATGGTGATGTTTCCTTGTAGTTTTCCAGATGTTGATGTTTCCTGGTAGTTTTCCAGATGATGATGTTTCCTGGTAGTTTTCCAGAGGATGGTGTTTCCTGGTAGTATTCCAGAGGGTTATTTTCCTGTTAGTTTTCCAGAGTGTATGGTTTCTTGGTAGTTTTCCAGATGGAGATGTTTCCTAGTAGTTTTCCAAATGGTGATGTTATCTGGTAGTTTTCCAGAGGCTTAGTTTTCCATGTAGTTTTCCAGATCGTGCTGTTTCCTTCTAGTTTTCCTGAGGATGATGTTTCCTGGTAGTTTTCCAGATGGTGATGTTTCCTGTTAGTTTTCCAGAGGGTAATGTTTCCTGTTAGTTTTCCAGAGGGTTTTTTTCCTGTTAGTTTTCCAGAGGGTCTGGTTTCTTAGTCGTTTTCCAAAGGGAGATGTTTCCTGTTGTTTTCCAGATGGTGATGTTTGCTGATAGTTTTCCAGAGGGTTATTGTTTCTGGTAGTTTTCCAGAGGGTGATGTTTCCTCGTAGTTTTCCAGAGGGTGATGTTTCCTTGTATTTTTCCAGATTGTGATGTTTCCTGGTAGTTTTCCAGAGGGTTATTTTTCCTGGTAGTTTTCCAGATGTTGATGTTTCCATGTAGTTTTCCAGAGGATTATTTTTCCTGGTAGTTTTCCAGATGTTGATGTTTCCTGTTAGAATACTGGAGGGTTAATTTTCCTGGTAGTTTTCCAAATGGTGATGTATCCTGGTAGTTTTCCAGAGAGTTTATTTTCCTGGTAGTTATCTATATGTTGATGTTTCCTGGTAGTTTTCCAGATGGTGATGTTTCCTGGTAGTTGTCCAGATAGTGATGTTTCCTGCTAGATTTCGAGAGGTTTATGTTTCCTGTTAGTTTTCCAGTTGGTGAAGTTTCCAGGAAGTTATCCAGAGGGTTATTTATCCTGGTAGTTTTCAAGTGGGTGATGTTTCCTGGTAGTTTTCCAGAGACTGATGTTTCCTGGTAGTTTTCCAGATGCTGATGTTTCTTTGTTGATTTCCAGAGGGTGATGTTCTCTCTTAGTTTTCCGGAGAGTTATGTTTCCTGGTAGTTTTCCAGATGGTGATGTTTCCTGGTAGTTTTCCAGAGGCATATTTTTCCTGGTAGTTTTCCAGATGCTGATGTTTCCTGGTTGATTTCCAGAGGGTGATGTTTTGTGGTAGTTTTCCAGATGTTGATGTTTCCTGGTAGAGTTCCAGATGTTGATGTTTCCTGGTAGTTTTCCGGAGGCTTATTTTTCCAGGCAGTTTTCGAGAGGTTGATGTTTCCTGGTAGTTTTCCAGAGGGTGATGTTTCCTGGTAGTTTTCCTGATGGTGATGTTTCCTGGTAGTTTTCCAGAGTTTGTTGTTTGCTGGTAGTTTTCCAGAGGCTGATGTTTCCTGGTAGCTTTCCAGAGTGTGATGTTTCCTGGTAGTCTTCCAGAGTTTAATGTTTCCTGGTAGTTTTCCAGATGGTGATCTTTCCTGGTAGATTTCGAGAGGGTGATGTTTCCTGGTAGATTTCCAGATGGTGATGTTTACTGTTAGATTTCCAGATGGTAATGTTTTCTCGTAGTTTTCCAGAGGGTTATGTTTCCTGGTAGTTTTCCAAATGGTGATGTTAACTGGTATTTTTCCAGAGGCTTATTTTGCCAGGTAGTTTTCCAGAGGATGATGTTTCCTGGTAGTTTTCCAGATGGTGATGGTTCCTGGTAGTTTTCCAGAGGGTAATTAATGTTTCCTGGTATTTTTCCAGAGGTTTATTTTCCTGTTAGTTTTCCAACGGGCCTGGTTTCTTAGTAGTTTTCCAAAGGGAGATGTTTTGTGGTATTTTTCCAGATGTTGATGTTTCCTGGTAGTGTTCCAGATGTTGATGTTTCCTGATAGTTTTCCAGAGGCTTTTATTTCCTGGTAGTTTTCCAAATGATGATGCTAACTGCTAGTTTTCCAGAGGCTTATTTTTCCAGGTAGTATTCCAGAGGTGATGTTGCCTGGTAGTTTTCAAGAGGGTGATGTTTGCTGGTAGTTTTCCAGATGGTGATGTTTCCTGGTAGTTTTCCAGAGGTTGATGTTTCCCTGTAATCTTCCAGATGGTGATGTTTCCTGGTAGTTTACAAGAGGGTGATGCTTCCTGGTAGTTTTCCAGATGGTGATGTTTCCTTGTAGTTTTCCAGATGTTGATGTTTCCTGGTAGTGTTCCAGATGATGATGTTTACTGGTAGTTTTCCAGAGGATGGTGTTTCCTGGTAGTATTCCAGAGGGTTATTTTACTGTTAATTTTCCAGAGTGTGTGGTTTCTTGGTAGTTTTCCAGAGGGAGATGTTTCCTAGTAGTTTTCCTGATGTTGATGTTTCCTGGTAGTGTTCCAGATGTTGATGTTTCCTGGTAGTTTTCCAGAGGGTTTTATTTCCTGGTAGTTTTCCAAATGATGATGCTGACTGCTAGTTTTCCAGAGGCTTATTTTTCCAGGTAGTATTCCAGAGGTGATGTTGCCTGGTAGTTTTCCAGAGGGTGATGTTTGCTGGTAGTTTTCCAGATGGTGATGTTTCCTGGTAGTTTTCCAGAGGTTGATGTTTCCCTGTAATCTTCCAGATGGTGATGTTTCCTGGTAGTTTACAAGAGGGTGATGCTTCCTGGTAGTTTTCCAGATGGTGATGTTTCCTGGTAGTTTTCCAGATGTTGATGTTTCCTGGTAGTGTTCCAGATGATGATGTTTCCTGGTAGTTTTCCAGAGGATGGTGTTTCCTGGTAGTATTCCAGAGGGTTATTTTACTGTTAGTTTTCCAGAGTGTGTGGTTTCTTGGTAGTTTTCCAGAGGGAGATGTTTCCTAGTAGTTTTCCTGATGGTGATGTTTGCTGGTAGTTTTCCAGAGGGTTATTATTCCTGGTGGTTTTCCAGAGGGGGATGTTTCCTCGTAGTTTTCCAGAGGGTGATGTTTCCTTGTATTTTTCCAGATGGTGATGTTTCCTGGTAGTTTTCCAGAGGTTGATGTTTCCTGTTAGTTTTGCAGATGGTGAGGTTTCCTGGAAGTTATCCAGAGGGTTATTTATCCTGGTAGTTTACAAGAGGGTGATGCTTCCTGGTAGTTTTCCAGATGGTGATGTTTCCTTGTAGTTTTCCAGATGTTGATGTTTCCTGGTAGTGTTCCAGATGTTGATGTTTCCTGGTAGTTTTCCAGAGGCTTTTATTTCCTGGTAGTTTTCCAAATGATGATGCTAACTGCTAGTTTTCCAGAGGCTTATTTTTCCAGGTAGTATTCCAGAGGTTATGTTGCCTGGTAGTTTTCAAGAGGGTGATGTTTGCTGGTAGTTTTCCAGATGGTGATGTTTCCTGGTAGTTTTCCAGAGGTTGATGTTTCCTGGTAGTGTTCCAGATGATGATGTTTACTGGTAGTTTTCCAGAGGATGGTGTTTCCTGGTAGTATTCCAGAGGGTTATTTTACTGTTAGTTTTCCAGAGTGTGTGGTTTCTTGGTAGTTTTCCAGAGGGAGATGTTTCCTAGTAGTTTTCCTGATGTTGATGTTTCCTGGTTGTGTTCCAGATGTTGATGTTTCCTGGTAGTTTTCCAGAGGGTTTTATTTCCTGGTAGTTTTCCAAATGATGATGCTGACTGCTAGTTTTCCAGAGGCTTATTTTTCCAGGTAGTATTCCAGAGGTGATGTTGCCTGGTAGTTTTCCAGAGGGTGATGTTTGCTGGTAGTTTTCCAGATGGTGATGTTTCCTGGTAGTTTTCCAGAGGTTGATGTTTCCCTGTAATCTTCCAGATGGTGATGTTTCCTGGTAGTTTACAAGAGGGTGATGCTTCCTGGTAGTTTTCCAGATGGTGATGTTTCCTTGTAGTTTTCCAGATGTTGATGTTTCCTGGTAGTTTTCCAGAGGATGGTGTTTCCTGGTAGTATTCCAGAGGGTTATTTTACTGTTAGTTTTCCAGAGTGTGTGGTTTCTTGGTAGTTTTCCAGAGGGAGATGTTTCCTAGTAGTTTTCCTGATGGTGATGTTTGCTGGTAGTTTTCCAGAGGGTTATTATTCCTGGTGGTTTTCCAGAGGGGGATGTTTCCTCGTAGTTTTCCAGAGGGTGATGTTTCCTTGTATTTTTCCAGATGGTGATGTTTCCTGGTAGTTTTCCAGAGGTTGATGTTTCCTGTTAGTTTTGCAGATGGTGAGGTTTCCTGGAAGTTATACAGAGGGTTATTTATCCTGGTAGTTTACAAGAGGGTGATGCTTCCTGGTAGTTTTCCAGATGGTGATGTTTCCTTGTAGTTTTCCAGATGTTGATGTTTCCTGGTAGTGTTCCAGATGATGATGTTTCCTGGTAGTTTTCCAGAGGATGGTGTTTCCTGGTAGTATTCCAGAGGGTTATTTTCCTGTTAGTTTTCCAGAGTGTGTGGTTTCTTGGTAGTTTTCCAGAGGGAGATGTTTCCTAGTAGTTTTCCTGATGTTGATGTTTCCTGGTAGTGTTCCAGATGTTGATGTTTCCTGGTAGTTTTCCAGAGGGTTTTATTTCCTGGTAGTTTTCCAAATGATGATGCTAACTGCTAGTTTTCCAGAGGCTTATTTTTCCAGGTAGTATTCCAGAGGTGATGTTGCCTGGTAGTTTTCCAGAGGGTGATGTTTGCTGGTAGTTTTCCAGATGGTGATGTTTCCTGGTAGTTTACAAGAGGGTGATGCTTCCTCGTAGTTTTCCAGATGGTGATGTTTCCTTGTAGTTTTCCAGATGTTGATGTTTCCTGGTAGTGTTCCAGATGATGATGTTTCCTGGTAGTTTTCCAGAGGATGGTGTTTCCTGGTAGTATTCCAGAGGGTTATTTTCCTGTTAGTTTTCCAGAGTGTATGGTTTCTTGGTAGTTTTCCAGAGGGAGATGTTTCCTAGTAGTTTTCCAAATGGTGATGTTATCTGGTAGTTTTCCAGAGGCTTAGTTTTCCATGTAGTTTTCCAGATCGTGCTGTTTCCTTCTAGTTTTCCTGAGGATGATGTTTCCTGGTAGTTTTCCAGATGGTGATGTTTCCTGTTAGTTTTCCAGAGGGTAATGTTTCCTGTTAGTTTTCCAGAGGGTTTTTTTCCTGTTAGTGTTCCAGAGGGTCTGGTTTCTTAGTCGTTTTCCAAAGGGAGATGTTTCCTGTTGTTTTCCAGATGGTGATGTTTGCTGGTAGTTTTCCAGAGGGTTATTCTTTCTGGTAGTTTTCCAGAGGGTGATGTTTCCTCGTAGTTTTCCAGAGGGTGATGTTTCCTTGTATTTTTCCAGATTGTGATGTTTCCTGGTAGTTTTCCAGAGGGTTATTTTTCCTGGTAGTTTTCCAGATGTTGATGTTTCCATGTACTTTTCCAGAGGATTATTTTTCCTGGTAGTTTTCCAGATGTTGATGTTTCCTGTTAGAATACTGGAGGGTTAATTTTCCTGGTAGTTTTCCAAATGGTGATGTATCCTGGTAGTTTTCCAGAGAGTTTATTTTCCTGGTAGTTATCTATATGTTGATGTTTCCTGGTAGTTTTCCAGATGGTGATGTTTCCTGGTAGTTGTCCAGATAGTGATGTTTCCTGCTAGATTTCGAGAGGTTTATGTTTCCTGTTAGTTTTCCAGTTGGTGAAGTTTCCAGGAAGTTATCCAGAGGGTTATTTATCCTGGTAGTTTTCAAGTGGGTGATGTTTCCTGGTAGTTTTCCAGATGTTGATGTTTCCTGGTAGTTTTCCAGATCCTGATGTTTCTTTGTTGATTTCCAGAGGGTGATGTTTTCTCTTAGTTTTCCGGAGAGTTATGTTTCCTGGTAGTTTTCCAGATGGTGATGTTTCCTGGTAGTTTTCCAGAGGCTTATTTTTCCTGGTAGTTTTCCAGATGCTGATGTTTCCTGGTTGATTTCCAGAGGGTGATGTTTTGTGGTAGTTTTCCAGATGTTGATGTTTCCTGGTAGAGTTCCAGATGTTGATGTTTCCTGGTAGTTTTCCGGAGGCTTATTTTTCCAGGCAGTTTTCGAGAGGTTGATGTTTCCTGGTAGTTTTCCAGAGGGTGATGTTTCCTGGTAGTTTTCCTGATGGTGATGTTTCCTGGTAGTTTTCCACAGAGTGATTTTTCCCTGTAGTCTTCCAGATATTTATGTTTCCTGGTAGTTTTCCAGAAAGTGATGTTTCCTGGTAGTTTTCCAGAGTTTGTTGTTTGCTGGTAGTTTTCCAGAGGCTGATGTTTCCTGGTAGCTTTCCAGAGTGTGATGTTTCCTGGTAGTTTTCCAGAGTTTAATGTTTCCTGGTAGTTTTCCAGATGGCGATCTTTCCTGGTAGATTTCGAGAGGGTGATGTATCCTGGTAGATTTCCAGATGGTGATGTTTCCTGTTAGATTTCCAGATGGTAATGTTTTCTCGTAGTTTTCCAGAGGGTTATGTTTCCTGGTAGTTTTCCAAATGGTGATGTTAACTGGTATTTTTCCAGAGGCTTATTTTGCCAGGTAGTTTTCCAGAGGATGATGTTTCCTGGTAGTTTTCCAGATGGTGATGGTTCCTGGTAGTTTTCCAGAGGGTAATTAATGTTTCCTGGTATTTTTCCAGAGGTTTATTTTCCTGTTAGTTTTCCAACGGGCCTGGTTTCTTAGTAGTTTTCCAAAGGGAGATGTTTTGTGGTATTTTTCCAGATGTTGATGTTTCCTGGTAGTGTTCCAGATGTTGATGTTTCCTGGTAGTTTTCCAGAGGGTTTTATTTCCAGGTAGTATTCCAGAGGTGATGTTGCCTGGTAGTTTTCAAGAGGGTGATGTTTGCTGGTAGTTTTCCAGATGGTGATGTTTCCTGGTAGTTTTCCAGAGGTTGATGTTTCCCTGTAATCTTCCAGATGGTGATGTTTCCTCGTAGTTTACAAGAGGGTGATGCTTCCTGGTAGTTTTCCAGATGGTGATGTTTCCTTGTAGTTTTCCAGATGTTGATGTTGCCTGGTAGTGTTCCAGATGATGATGTTTCCTGGTAGTTTTCCAGAGGATGGTGTTTCCTGGTAGTATTCCAGAGGGTTATTTTACTGTTAGTTTTCCAGAGTGTGTGGTTTCTTGGTAGTTTTCCAGAGGGAGATGTTTCCTAGTAGTTTTCCTGATGTTGATGTTTCCTGGTAGTGTTCCAGATGTTGATGTTTCCTGGTAGTTTTCCAGAGGGTTTTATTTCCTGGTAGTTTTCCAAATGATGATGCTAACTGCTAGTTTTCCAGAGGCTTATTTTTCCAGGTAGTATTCCAGAGGTGATGTTGCCTGGTAGTTTTCCAGAGGGTGATGTTTGCTGGTAGTTTTCCAGATGGTGATGTTTCCTGGTAGTTTACAAGAGGGTGATGCTTCCTGGTAGTTTTCCAGATGGTGATGTTTCCTTGTAGTTTTCCAGATGTTGATGTTTCCTGGTAGTTTTCCAGATGATGATGTTTCCTGGTAGTTTTCCAGAGGATGGTGTTTCCTGGTAGTATTCCAGAGGGTTATTTTCCTGTTAGTTTTCCAGAGTGTATGGTTTCTTGGTAGTTTTCCAGATGGAGATGTTTCCTAGTAGTTTTCCAAATGGTGATGTTATCTGGTAGTTTTCCAGAGGCTTAGTTTTCCATGTAGTTTTCCAGATCGTGCTGTTTCCTTCTAGTTTTCCTGAGGATGATGTTTCCTGGTAGTTTTCCAGATGGTGATGTTTCCTGTTAGTTTTCCAGAGGGTAATGTTTCCTGTTAGTTTTCCAGAGGGTTTTTTTCCTGTTAGTTTTCCAGAGGGTCTGGTTTCTTAGTCGTTTTCCAAAGGGAGATGTTTCCTGTTGTTTTCCAGATGGTGATGTTTGCTGATAGTTTTCCAGAGGGTTATTGTTTCTGGTAGTTTTCCAGAGGGTGATGTTTCCTCGTAGTTTTCCAGAGGGTGATGTTTCCTTGTATTTTTCCAGATTGTGATGTTTCCTGGTAGTTTTCCAGAGGGTTATTTTTCCTGGTAGTTTTCCAGATGTTGATGTTTCCATGTAGTTTTCCAGAGGATTATTTTTCCTGGTAGTTTTCCAGATGTTGATGTTTCCTGTTAGAATACTGGAGGGTTAATTTTCCTGGTAGTTTTCCAAATGGTGATGTATCCTGGTAGTTTTCCAGAGAGTTTATTTTCCTGGTAGTTATCTATATTTTGATGTTTCCTGGTAGTTTTCCAGATGGTGATGTTTCCTGGTAGTTGTCCAGATAGTGATGTTTCCTGCTAGATTTCGAGAGGTTTATGTTTCCTGTTAGTTTTCCAGTTGGTGAAGTTTCCAGGAAGTTATCCAGAGGGTTATTTATCCTGGTAGTTTTCAAGTGGGTGATGTTTCCTGGTAGTTTTCCAGAGACTGATGTTTCCTGGTAGTTTTCCAGATGCTGATGTTTCTTTGTTGATTTCCAGAGGGTGATGTTCTCTCTTAGTTTTCCGGAGAGTTATGTTTCCTGGTAGTTTTCCAGATGGTGATGTTTCCTGGTAGTTTTCCAGAGGCATATTTTTCCTGGTAGTTTTCCAGATGCTGATGTTTCCTGGTTGATTTCCAGAGGGTGATGTTTTGTGGTAGTTTTCCAGATGTTGATGTTTCCTGGTAGAGTTCCAGATGTTGATGTTTCCTGGTAGTTTTCCGGAGGCTTATTTTTCCAGGCAGTTTTCGAGAGGTTGATGTTTCCTGGTAGTTTTCCAGAGGGTGATGTTTCCTGGTAGTTTTCCTGATGGTGATGTTTCCTGGTAGTTTTCCAGAGTTTGTTGTTTGCTGGTAGTTTTCCAGAGGCTGATGTTTCCTGGTAGCTTTCCAGAGTGTGATGTTTCCTGGTAGTCTTCCAGAGTTTAATGTTTCCTGGTAGTTTTCCAGATGGTGATCTTTCCTGGTAGATTTCGAGAGGGTGATGTTTCCTGGTAGATTTCCAGATGGTGATGTTTACTGTTAGATTTCCACATGGTAATGTTTTCTCGTAGTTTTCCAGAGGGTTATGTTTCCTGGTAGTTTTCCAAATGGTGATGTTAACTGGTATTTTTCCAGAGGCTTATTTTGCCAGGTAGTTTTCCAGAGGATGATGTTTCCTGGTAGTTTTCCAGATGGTGATGGTTCCTGGTAGTTTTCCAGAGGGTAATTAATGTTTCCTGGTATTTTTCCAGAGGTTTATTTTCCTGTTAGTTTTCCAACGGGCCTGGTTTCTTAGTAGTTTTCCAAAGGGAGATGTTTTGTGGTATTTTTCCAGATGTTGATGTTTCCTGGTAGTGTTCCAGATGTTGATGTTTCCTGATAGTTTTCCAGAGGCTTTTATTTCCTGGTAGTTTTCCAAATGATGATGCTAACTGCTAGTTTTCCAGAGGCTTATTTTTCCAGGTAGTATTCCAGAGGTGATGTTGCCTGGTAGTTTTCAAGAGGGTGATGTTTGCTGGTAGTTTTCCAGATGGTGATGTTTCCTGGTAGTTTTCCAGAGGTTGATGTTTCCCTGTAATCTTCCAGATGGTGATGTTTCCTGGTAGTTTACAAGAGGGTGATGCTTCCTGGTAGTTTTCCAGATGGTGATGTTTCCTTGTAGTTTTCCAGATGTTGATGTTTCCTGGTAGTGTTCCAGATGATGATGTTTACTGGTAGTTTTCCAGAGGATGGTGTTTCCTGGTAGTATTCCAGAGGGTTATTTTACTGTTAGTTTTCCAGAGTGTGTGGTTTCTTGGTAGTTTTCCAGAGGGAGATGTTTCCTAGTAGTTTTCCTGATGTTGATGTTTCCTGGTAGTGTTCCAGATGTTGATGTTTCCTGGTAGTTTTCCAGAGGGTTTTATTTCCTGGTAGTTTTCCAAATGATGATGCTGACTGCTAGTTTTCCAGAGGCTTATTTTTCCAGGTAGTATTCCAGAGGTGATGTTGCCTGGTAGTTTTCCAGAGGGTGATGTTTGCTGGTAGTTTTCCAGATGGTGATGTTTCCTGGTAGTTTTCCAGAGGTTGATGTTTCCCTGTAATCTTCCAGATGGTGATGTTTCCTGGTAGTTTACAAGAGGGTGATGCTTCCTGGTAGTTTTCCAGATGGTGATGTTTCCTGGTAGTTTTCCAGATGTTGATGTTTCCTGGTAGTGTTCCAGATGATGATGTTTCCTGGTAGTTTTCCAGAGGATGGTGTTTCCTGGTAGTATTCCAGAGGGTTATTTTACTGTTAGTTTTCCAGAGTGTGTGGTTTCTTGGTAGTTTTCCAGAGGGAGATGTTTCCTAGTAGTTTTCCTGATGGTGATGTTTGCTGGTAGTTTTCCAGAGGGTTATTATTCCTGGTGGTTTTCCAGAGGGGGATGTTTCCTCGTAGTTTTCCAGAGGGTGATGTTTCCTTGTATTTTTCCAGATGGTGATGTTTCCTGGTAGTTTTCCAGAGGTTGATGTTTCCTGTTAGTTTTGCAGATGGTGAGGTTTCCTGGAAGTTATCCAGAGGGTTATTTATCCTGGTAGTTTACAAGAGGGTGATGCTTCCTGGTAGTTTTCCAGATGGTGATGTTTCCTTGTAGTTTTCCAGATGTTGATGTTTCCTGGTAGTGTTCCAGATGTTGATGTTTCCTGGTAGTTTTCCAGAGGCTTTTATTTCCTGGTAGTTTTCCAAATGATGATGCTAACTGCTAGTTTTCCAGAGGCTTATTTTTCCAGGTAGTATTCCAGAGGTGATGTTGCCTGGTAGTTTTCAAGAGGGTGATGTTTGCTGGTAGTTTTCCAGATGGTGATGTTTCCTGGTAGTTTTCCAGAGGTTGATGTTTCCTGGTAGTGTTCCAGATGATGATGTTTACTGGTAGTTTTCCAGAGGATGGTGTTTCCTGGTAGTATTCCAGAGGGTTATTTTACTGTTAGTTTTCCAGAGTGTGTGGTTTCTTGGTAGTTTTCCAGAGGGAGATGTTTCCTAGTAGTTTTCCTGATGTTGATGTTTCCTGGTAGTGTTCCAGATGTTGATGTTTCCTGGTAGTTTTCCAGAGGGTTTTATTTCCTGGTAGTTTTCCAAATGATGATGCTGACTGCTAGTTTTCCAGAGGCTTATTTTTCCAGGTAGTATTCCAGAGGTGATGTTGCCTGGTAGTTTTCCAGAGGGTGATGTTTGCTGGTAGTTTTCCAGATGGTGATGTTTCCTGGTAGTTTTCCAGAGGTTGATGTTTCCCTGTAATCTTCCAGATGGTGATGTTTCCTGGTAGTTTACAAGAGGGTGATGCTTCCTGGTAGTTTTCCAGATGGTGATGTTTCCTTGTAGTTTTCCAGATGTTGATGTTTCCTGGTAGTTTTCCAGAGGATGGTGTTTCCTGGTAGTATTCCAGAGGGTTATTTTACTGTTAGTTTTCCAGAGTGTGTGGTTTCTTGGTAGTTTTCCAGAGGGAGATGTTTCCTAGTAGTTTTCCTGATGGTGATGTTTGCTGGTAGTTTTCCAGAGGGTTATTATTCCTGGTGGTTTTCCAGAGGGGGATGTTTCCTCGTAGTTTTCCAGAGGGTGATGTTTCCTTGTATTTTTCCAGATGGTGATGTTTCCTGGTAGTTTTCCAGAGGTTGATGTTTCCTGTTAGTTTTGCAGATGGTGAGGTTTCCTGGAAGTTATACAGAGGGTTATTTATCCTGGTAGTTTACAAGAGGGTGATGCTTCCTGGTAGTTTTCCAGATGGTGATGTTTCCTTGTAGTTTTCCAGATGTTGATGTTTCCTGGTAGTGTTCCAGATGATGATGTTTCCTGGTAGTTTTCCAGAGGATGGTGTTTCCTGGTAGTATTCCAGAGGGTTATTTTACTGTTAGTTTTCCAGAGTGTGTGGTTTCTTGGTAGTTTTCCAGAGGGAGATGTTTCCTAGTAGTTTTCCTGATGTTGATGTTTCCTGGTAGTGTTCCAGATGTTGATGTTTCCTGGTAGTTTTCCAGAGGGTTTTATTTCCTGGTAGTTTTCCAAATGATGATGCTAACTGCTAGTTTTCCAGAGGCTTATTTTTCCAGGTAGTATTCCAGAGGTGATGTTGCCTGGTAGTTTTCCAGAGGGTGATGTTTGCTGGTAGTTTTCCAGATGGTGATGTTTCCTGGTAGTTTACAAGAGGGTGATGCTTCCTCGTAGTTTTCCAGATGGTGATGTTTCCTTGTAGTTTTCCAGATGTTGATGTTTCCTGGTAGTGTTCCAGATGATGATGTTTCCTGGTAGTTTTCCAGAGGATGGTGTTTCCTGGTAGTATTCCAGAGGGTTATTTTCCTGTTAGTTTTCCAGAGTGTATGGTTTCTTGGTAGTTTTCCAGAGGGAGATGTTTCCTAGTAGTTTTCCAAATGGTGATGTTATCTGGTAGTTTTCCAGAGGCTTAGTTTTCCATGTAGTTTTCCAGATCGTGCTGTTTCCTTCTAGTTTTCCTGAGGATGATGTTTCCTGGTAGTTTTCCAGATGGTGATGTTTCCTGTTAGTTTTCCAGAGGGTAATGTTTCCTGTTAGTTTTCCAGAGGGTTTTTTTCCTGTTAGTGTTCCAGAGGGTCTGGTTTCTTAGTCGTTTTCCAAAGGGAGATGTTTCCTGTTGTTTTCCAGATGGTGATGTTTGCTGGTAGTTTTCCAGAGGGTTATTCTTTCTGGTAGTTTTCCAGAGGGTGATGTTTCCTCGTAGTTTTCCAGAGGGTGATGTTTCCTTGTATTTTTCCAGATTGTGATGTTTCCTGGTAGTTTTCCAGAGGGTTATTTTTCCTGGTAGTTTTCCAGATGTTGATGTTTCCATGTACTTTTCCAGAGGATTATTTTTCCTGGTAGTTTTCCAGATGTTGATGTTTCCTGTTAGAATACTGGAGGGTTAATTTTCCTGGTAGTTTTCCAAATGGTGATGTATCCTGGTAGTTTTCCAGAGAGTTTATTTTCCTGGTAGTTATCTATATGTTGATGTTTCCTGGTAGTTTTCCAGATGGTGATGTTTCCTGGTAGTTGTCCAGATAGTGATGTTTCCTGCTAGATTTCGAGAGGTTTATGTTTCCTGTTAGTTTTCCAGTTGGTGAAGTTTCCAGGAAGTTATCCAGAGGGTTATTTATCCTGGTAGTTTTCAAGTGGGTGATGTTTCCTGGTAGTTTTCCAGATGTTGATGTTTCCTGGTAGTTTTCCAGATCCTGATGTTTCTTTGTTGATTTCCAGAGGGTGATGTTTTCTCTTAGTTTTCCGGAGAGTTATGTTTCCTGGTAGTTTTCCAGATGGTGATGTTTCCTGGTAGTTTTCCAGAGGCTTATTTTTCCTGGTAGTTTTCCAGATGCTGATGTTTCCTGGTTGATTTCCAGAGGGTGATGTTTTGTGGTAGTTTTCCAGATGTTGATGTTTCCTGGTAGAGTTCCAGATGTTGATGTTTCCTGGTAGTTTTCCGGAGGCTTATTTTTCCAGGCAGTTTTCGAGAGGTTGATGTTTCCTGGTAGTTTTCCAGAGGATGATGTTTCCTGGTAGTTTTCCTGATGGTGATGTTTCCTGGTAGTTTTCCACAGAGTGATATTTCCCTGTAGTCTTCCAGATATTTATGTTTCCTGGTAGTTTTCCAGAAAGTGATGTTTCCTGGTAGTTTTCCAGAGTTTGTTGTTTGCTGGTAGTTTTCCAGAGGCTGATGTTTCCTGGTAGCTTTCCAGAGTGTGATGTTTCCTGGTAGTTTTCCAGAGTTTAATGTTTCCTGGTAGTTTTCCAGATGGCGATCTTTCCTGGTAGATTTCGAGAGGGTGATGTTTCCTAGTAGATTTCCAGATGGTGATGTTTCCTGTTAGATTTCCAGATGGTAATGTTTTCTCATAGTTTTCCAGAGGGTTATGTTTCCTGGTAGTTTTCCAAATGGTGATGTTAACTGGTATTTTTCCAGAGGCTTATTTTGCCAGGTAGTTTTCCAGAGGATGATGTTTCCTGGTAGTTTTCCAGATGGTGATGGTTCCTGGTAGTTTTCCAGAGGGTAATTAATGTTTCCTGGTATTTTTCCAGAGGTTTATTTTCCTGTTAGTTTTCCAACGGGCCTGGTTTCTTAGTAGTTTTCCAAAGGGAGATGTTTTGTGGTATTTTTCCAGATGTTGATGTTTCCTGGTAGTGTTCCAGATGTTGATGTTTCCTGGTAGTTTTCCAGAGGGTTTTATTTCCAGGTAGTATTCCAGAGGTGATGTTGCCTGGTAGTTTTCAAGAGGGTGATGTTTGCTGGTAGTTTTCCAGATGGTGATGTTTCCTGGTAGTTTTCCAGAGGGTTATTTTTCCTGGTAGTTTTCCAGATGTTGATGTTTCCATGTAGTTTTCCAGAGGATTATTTTTCCTGGTAGTTTTCCAGATGTTGATGTTTCCTGTTAGAATACTGGAGGGTTAATTTTCCTGGTAGTTTTCCAAATGGTGATGTATCCTGGTAGTTTTCCAGAGAGTTTATTTTCCTGGTAGTTATCTATATGTTGATGTTTCCTGGTAGTTTTCCAGATGGTGATGTTTCCTGGTAGTTGTCCAGATAGTGATGTTTCCTGGTAGATTTCGAGAGGTTTATGTTTCCTGTTAGTTTTCCAGTTGGTGAAGTTTCCAGGAAGTTATCCAGAGGGTTATTTATCCTGGTAGTTTTCAAGTGGGTGATGTTTCCTGGTAGTTTTCCAGATGTTGATGTTTCCTGGTAGTTTTCCAGATGCTGATGTTTCTTTGTTGATTTCCAGAGGGTGATGTTTTCTCTTAGTTTTCCGGAGAGTTATGTTTCCTGGTAGTTTTCCAGATGGTGATGTTTCCTGGTAGTTTTCCAGAGGCTTATGTTTCCTGGTAGTTTTCCAGAGGTTGATGTTTCCCTGTAATCTTCCAGATGGTGATGTTTCCTGGTAGTTTACAAGAGGGTGATGCTTCCTGGTAGTTTTCCAGATGGTGATGTTTCCTTGTAGTTTTCCAGATGTTGATGTTTCCTGGTAGTGTTCCAGATGATGATGTTTCCTGGTAGTTTTCCAGAGGATGGTGTTTCCTGGTAGTATTCCAGAGGGTTATTTTACTGTTAGTTTTCCAGAGTGTGTGGTTTCTTGGTAGTTTTCCAGAGGGAGATGTTTCCTAGTAGTTTTCCTGATGGTGATGTTTGCTAGTAGTTTTCCAGAGGGTTATTATTCCTGGTGGTTTTCCAGAGGGGGATGTTTCCTCGTAGTTTTCCAGAGGGTGATGTTTCCTTGTAGTTTTCCAGATGGTGATGTTTCCTGGTAGTTTTCCAGAGGTTGATGTTTCCTGTTAGTTTTGCAGACGGTGAGGTTTCCTGGAAGTTATCCAGAGGGTTATTTATCCTGGTAGTTTTCAAGAGGGTGATGTTTCCTGGTAGTTTTCCAAAAGGTGATGTTTCCTGGTAGTTTTCCAGAGGTTGATGTTTCCCTGTAATCTTCCAGATGGTGATGTTTCCTGGTAGTTTACAAGAGGGTGATGCTTCCTGGTAGTTTTCCAGATGGTGATGTTTCCTTGTAGTTTTCCAGATGTTGATGTTTCCTGGTAGTGTTCCAGATGATGATGTTTCCTGGTAGTTTTCCAGAGGATGGTGTTTCCTGGTAGTATTCCAGAGGGTTATTTTCCTGTTAGTTTTCCAGAGTGTATGGTTTCTTGGTAGTTTTCCAGAGGGAGATGTTTCCTAGTAGTTTTCCAAATGGTGATGTTATCTGGTAGTTTTCCAGAGGCTTAGTTTTCCATGTAGTTTTCCAGATCGTGCTGTTTCCTTCTAGTTTTCCTGAGGATGATGTTTCCTGGTAGGTTTCCAGATGGTGATGTTTCCTGTTAGTTTTCCAGAGGGTAATGTTTCCTGTTAGTTTTCCAGAGGGTTTTTTCCTGTTAGTTTTCCAGAGGGTCTGGTTTCCTAGTCGTTTTCCAAAGGGAGATGTTTCCTGTTGTTTTCCAGATGGTGATGTTTGCTGGTAGTTTTCCAGAGGGTTATTCTTTCTGGTAGTTTTCCAGAGGGTGATGTTTCCTCGTAGTTTTCCAGAGGGTGATGTTTCCTTGTATTTTTCCAGATTATGATGTTTCCTGGTAGTTTTCCTGAGGGTTATTTTTCCTGGTAGTTTTCCAGATGTTGATGTTTCCATGTAGTTTTCCAGAGGATTATTTTTCCTGGTAGTTTTCCAGATGTTGATGTTTCCTGGTAGAATACCAGAGGGTTAATTTTCCTGGTAGTTTTCCAAATGGTGATGTATCCTGGTAGTTTTCCAGAGAGTTTATTTTCCTGGTAGTTATCTATATGTTGATGTTTCCTGGTAGTTTTCCAGATGGTGATGTTTCCTGGTAGTTGTCCAGATAGTGATGTTTCCTGGTAGATTTCGAGAGGTTTATGTTTCCTGTTAGTTTTCCAGTTGGTGAAGTTTCCAGGAAGTTATCCAGAGGGTTATTTATCCTGGTAGTTTTCAAGTGGGTGATGTTTCCTGGTAGTTTTCCAGAGACTGATGTTTCCTGGTAGTTTTCCAGATGCTGATGTTTCTTTGTTGATTTCCAGAGGGTGATGTTTTCTCTTAGTTTTCCAGAGAGTTATGTTTCCTGGTAGTTTTCCAGATGGTGATGTTTCCTGGTAGATTTCAAGAGGGTGATGTTTCCTGGTAGATTTCCAGATGGTGATGTTTCCTGGTAGCTTTACAGATGATGTTTCCTGGTTGTTTTCCAGATGCTGATGTTTCCTTGTAGTTTTCCAGATGCTGATGTTTCAAGGTAGTGTTCCAGATGTTGATGTTTCCTGGTAGTTTTCAAGATAGTGATGTTTCCTGCTAGATTTCGAGAGGGTGATGTTTCCTTTTAGTTATCCAGATGGTGATGTTTCCTCATAGTTTTCCACAGGTTGATGTTTCCTGTTACTTTTCAATGTGGTGAAGTTTCCTGGAAGTTATCCAGAGGGTTATTTATCCTGGTAGTTTTCAAGAGCGTGATCCTTCCTGGTCATTTTCTAAAGGGTGATGTTTCCTGGTAGTTTTCCAGAAGCTGATGTTTCCTGGTAGTCTTCCAGATGCTGATGTTTCCGGGTTGATTTCCAGAGGGTGATGTTTTCTGGTAGTTTTCCAGAGAGTTATGTTTCCTGGTAGTTTTCCAGATGGTGATGTTTCCTGGTAGATTTCAAGAGGGTGATGTTTCCTGGTAGATTTCCAGATGGTGATGTTTCCTGGTAGCTTTACAGATGATGTTTCCTGGTTGTTTTCCAGATGCTGATGTTTCCTTGTAGTTTTCCAGATGCTGATGTTTCATGGTAGTGTTCCAGATGTTGATGTTTCCTGGTAGTTTTCAAGATAGTGATGTTTCCTGCTAGATTTCGAGAGGGTGATGTTTCCTTTTAGTTATCCAGATGGTGATGTTTCCTCATAGTTTTCCACAGGTTGATGTTTCCTGTTACTTTTCAATGTGGTGAAGTTTCCTGGAAGTTATCCAGAGGGTTATTTATCCTGGTAGTTTTCAAGAGCGTGATCGTTCCTGGTCATTTTCTAAAGGGTGATGTTTCCTGGTAGTTTTCCAGAAGCTGATGTTTCCTGGTAGTCTTCCAGATGCTGATGTTTCCGGGTTGATTTCCAGAGGGTGATGTTTTCTGGTAGTTTTCCAGAGAGTTATGTTTCCTGGTAGTTTTCCAGATGGTCATGTTTCCTGGTAGTTTTCCGGAGGCTTATTTTTCCAGGTAGTTTTCCAGAGGTTGATGTTTCCTGGTAGTTTTCCTGATGGTGATGTTTCCTGGTAGTTTTCCAGAGGCTGGTGTTTCCTGGTAGTTTTCCAGAGTGTAATGTTTCCTGGTAGTTTTCCAGAGTATGATGTTTCCTGGCAGTTTTCCAGAGGGTTGTTTTCCTGTTAGTTTTCCAGAGCGTGTCATTTCTTGGTAGTTTTCCAGAGCGTGATGTTTCCTAATAGTTTTCCAGATGGTGATGTTTGCTGTTAGTTTTCCAGAGGGTTATTTTCCTGGTAGTTTTCCACAGTGTGATGTTTCCTCATAGTTTTGCAGATGTTGATGTTTCCTGGTAGATTACCAGAGCGTTAATTTTCCTGGTAGTTTTACAAAAGGTGATGTATCCTCGTAGTTTTCCAGAGAGTTAATTTTCCTGGTAGCTTTCCATATGTTGATGTTTCTTGGTAGTTTTCCAGCTGGTGATGTTTCATGGTAGGTTTCCAGAGGGTGATGTTTCCTGGTAGATTTGCAGATGGTTCTTTTTCCTCGTAGTTTTCCAGATCATGATGTTTCCAGGTAGTTTTCCAGAGGGTGATTTTTCCCAGTAGTTTTCCAGATGGTGAAGTTTCCTATTAATATTCCAGATGGTGATGTTTCCTGGTAATTTACCAGAGGGTTATTGTTCCTGGTAGATTTCGAGATGGTGATGTTTCCTGGTAGTTTTCCAGAGGGTAATGTTTCCTGGTAGTTTAACAGATGATGATGTTTCCTGGTAGTTTACCAGAGGGTGCTGTTTCCTGGTAGTTTTCCAGATGGTGAAGTTTCCTGGTAGTTTTTAGATGGTGATGTTTCCGGGTAGTTTTCCAGATGGTGATGTTTCCTGATAGATTTACAGAGTGTGATGTTTCCTCGTAGTTTTACAGAGGGTTATTTTTCCTGGTTTTCTTCCAGATGGTGATGTTTCCTGGTAGTTTTCCAGATGGTGATGTTTCCTGGTTGTTTTGCAGTTTGTGAACTTTCCTCGTAGATTTCCCGATGGTGATGTTTCCTTTTAGTTTTCCAGATGGTGATATTTCCTTTTAGTTTTCCAGAGCGTTATTTTTCCAGTTTTTTTTTCCAGAGTTCTCCAGAGGGTGATGTTTCCTGTAGTTTTCCAGATGGTGATGTTTCCTGATAGTTTTCCAGACGGTGATGTTTCCTGGTAGATTTGCAGAGGGTTATTTTTTCCTGGTAGTTTTCCAGATGGTGATGTTTCATGGTAGGTTTCCATAGGGTGATGTCTCCTGATAAATTTGCAGGTGCTTATTTTTCCTGGTAGATGTCCAGATCCTGATGTTTCCAGGAAGTTTTCCAGAGGGTGATTTTTCCCAGTAGTTTTCCAGATGGTGTAGTTTCCTATTAGTATTCCATATCGTGATGTTTCCTGGTAGTTTTCCAGAGGGTGATGTTTTTTGGTAGATTTCCGGAGTTTTATCTTTCCTGGTAGTTTTCCAGAGGCTGATGTTTCATGCTAGTTTTCCAGATGTTGATGTTTCATGATAGATTACCAAAGCCTTAAATTTCCTGGTAGTTTTCCATATGGTGATGTATCCTGGTAGTTTTCCAGATGGTTAATTTTCCTGTCAGTTTTCCCGATGGTGATGTTTCATGGTAGTTTTCCAGAGGGTGATGTTTCCTGGTACTTTTGCGGAGAGTTAATTTTCCTGGTAGTTTTCCAGATCGTGATGTTTCCATGTAGTTTTCCAGAGGGTGATTTTTCCCTGTAGTTTTACAGATGGTGAAGTTTCCTGGTAGTATTCCAGATGGTGATGTTTCCTGGTAGTTTTCCAGAGGTTTATTTCTCCTGGTAGTTTTCCAGATGGTGATGTTTCCTCGTAGTTTTCCAGAGGTTGATTTTTTCTTGTAGTTTTCCGGAGGGCGATGTTTCCTGGTAGGTTTCCAGAGGGTGATGTTTCCTGGTTGTTTTCCAGATGGTGGTGTTTCCTGGTAGTTTTCCAGAGGGTGATGTTTCCTGGTGGTTTTCCAGATGGTGATGTTTCCTGGTAGTTTTCCAGAGGGTGATGTTTCCTGGTGGTCTTCCAGATGGTGATGTTTCCTGGTAGTTTTCCAGCGGGTGATATTTTCTGGTAATTTTTCAGAGGTTGATGTTTCCTGGTAGTTTTCCAGAGAGTGATGTTTCCAGGTAGTTTTCCAGAAGGTGACGTTTCCTGGAAGTTTTCCAGAGATTTATTTTTCCTGGTGATGTTTCCTGGTAGTTATCCAGTTGGTGATGTTTCCTGCTAGTTTTCCAGAGGGTGATTTTTCCTGGAGGTTTTCCAGATGGTGATGTTTCCTGGTAGTTTTCCAGACGATGATGATTCCATTCAGTATTCCAGATGGTGATGTTTCCTGACAGTTTTCCAGTTGTTGATGTTTCCTGGTAGATTTCCAGAGGATTATGTTTCCTGCTAGTTTTCCAGTGTATGATTTTCACTGGTACTTTTCCAGAGGGTGTTGTTTCCTCATAGATTTCCAGAGGGTGATGCTTCCTTGTAGTTTTCCAGAGGGTTGTTTTGCCTGATAGTTTTCCAGACGGTGATGTTTCCTGGTAGTTTTCCAGAGGGTTATTTTTCCTGGTAATTTTCCAAATGGTGATGTTTCCATGTAGTTTTACAGATTGTTAATTTTCCTGGTAGTTTTCCAGATGGTGATGTTTCATGTTAGCTTTCCAGAGGGTGTTGTTTCCTGGTAGTTTTCCAGAGGGTGATGTTTCCTTGTAGTTTTCCAGAGAGTTATTTTGCCTTTTAGTTTTCCAGATGGTGATGTTTCCTGGATGTTTTCCAGAGGGTGATGTGTCCTGGTAGTTTTCCAGATGGTGATTTTTCCTGGTAGTTTTCCAGAGGGATATTTTTCCTGGTAGTATTCCAGCAGGTGATGTATCCATGTAGTTTTCCAGAGGGTTATTTTTCGTGGTCTTGTTCCAGATGATGATGAATCCTGGTCGTTTACCAGAGGGTTAATGTTCCTGATAGTTTTCCAGATGGTGATGTTTCATGTTAGGTTTCCAGAGGGTGATGTTTCCTGTTAGTTTTCCAGATGGTTATTTTTCCTGGTTGTTTTCCTGATGGTGATGTTTCCATGTAGTTTTCCAGAGGTTGATGTTTCCTGGTAGTTTTCAAGATGGTGATGTTTCCTGATAGTTTTCCAAATGTTGATGTTTCTTGGTAGTTTTCCAGAGGGTGATGCTTCCTGGTAGTTTTCCAGAGGGTGATGCTTCCTGGTAGTTTTCCAGAGGGTTATTTTTCCTAGTAGATTTCCAGATGGTGATGTTTCCTGTTAATTTTCCTGATGGTGATGTTTCCTGGTAGTTTTCCACAGGGTGATGTTTCCTGGTAGTTTTCCAGCTGGTGATGTTGCTGGTAGTTTTCCAGATGGTGATGTTTCCTGGTTGTTTTCCAGATGGTGATGTTTCCTGGTAGTTTTGCAGAAGGTGAAGTTTCGTTGTAATTTTCCATATGGTGATGTTTGCTGGTCGTTTTCCAGAGGGTAATATTTCCTGGTAGTTTTCCAGTGTATGATTTTCACTGGTACTTTTCCAGAGGGTGTTGTTTCCTCATAGATTTCCAGAGGGTGATGCTTCCTTGTAGTTTTCCAGAGGGTTGTTTTGCCTGGTAGTTTTCCAGACGGTGATGTTTCCTGGTAGTTTTCCAGAGGGTTATTTTTCCTGGTAATTTTCCAAATGGTGATGTTTCCATGTAGTTTTACAGATTGTTAATTTTACTGGTAGTTTTCCAGATGGTGATGTTTCATGTTAGCTTTCCAGAGGGTGTTGTTTCCTGGTAGTTTTCCAAAGGGTGATGTTTCCTTGTAGTTTTCCAGAGGGTTATTTTGCCTTTTAGTTTTCCAGATGGTGATGTTTCCTGGATGTTTTCCAGAGGGTGATGTGTCCTGGTAGTTTTCCAGATGGTGATTTTTCCTGGTAGTTTTCCAGAGGGATATTTTTCCTGGTAGTGTTCCAGCAGGTGATGTATCCATGTAGTTTTCCAGAGGGTTATTTTTCGTGGTATTGTTCCAGATGATGATGAATCCTGGTCGTTTACCAGAGGGTTAATGTTCCTGATAGTTTTCCAGATGGTGATGTTTCATGTTAGGTTTCCAGAGGGTGATGTTTCCTGTTAGTTTTCCAGATGGTTATTTTTCCTGGTTGTTTTCCTGATGGTGATGTTTCCATGTAGTTTTCCAGAGGTTGATGTTTCCTGGTAGTTTTCAAGATGGTGATGTTTCCTGATAGTTTTCCAAATGTTGATGTTTCTTGGTAGTTTTCCAGAGGGTGATGCTTCCTGGTAGTTTTCCAGAGGGTGATGCTTCCTGGTAGTTTTCCAGAGGGTTATTTTTCCTAGTAGATTTCCAGATGGTGATGTTTCCTGTTAATTTTCCTGATGGTGATGTTTCCTGGTAGTTTTCCACAGGGTGATGTTTCCTGGTAGTTTTCCAGCTGGTGATGTTGCTGGTAGTTTTCCAGATGGTGATGTTTCCTGGTTGTTTTCCAGATGGTGATGTTTCCTGGTAGTTTTGCAGAAGGTGAAGTTTCGTTGTAATTTTCCATATGGTGATGTTTGCTGGTAGTTTTCCAGAGGGTAATATTTCCTGGTAGTTTTCCAGAGCGAGATGTTTCCTGGTAGTTTTCCTGAGGGTAATATTTCCTGGCAGTTTTCCAGAGGTTGATGTTTCCTGGTTGTTTTCCAGAGAGTGATGTTTCATTGTTGTTTTCCAGAAGGTGACATTTCCTGGTAGTTTTCCAGAGGATGATGTTTCCTGGTAGTTTTCCAGAGATTTATTTTTCCTGGTATTTTCCATATGGTGATGTTTCCTGGTAGTTTTCCAGATGTTGATGATTCCTGGTAGTTGTCCAGATGGTGATGTTTCCTGGTAGTTTTCCAGAGGATGATGATTCCATTTAGTATTCCAGATGGTGATGTTTCCTGGCAGTTTTCCAGAAGTTGATGTTTCCTGGAAGATTTCCAGAGGATTATTTTTCCTGGTAGTTATCCAGAGGATGATTTTCCTTTTAGTTTTCCAGTGGGTGATGCTTCCTTGTAGTTTTCCAGAGGGTTATTTTGCCTGTTAGTTTTCCAGACGGTGATGTTTCCTGCTGGTTTTCCAGAGGTTATTTTTCCTAGTATATTTCCAAATGGTGATGTTTCCATGTACTTTTCCAGATGGTAAATCTTCCTGGTAGATTTCCACATGGTGATGTTTCATGTTATGTTTCCAGAGGGTGTTGTTTCCTGCGAGTTTTCCAGAGGGTGATGTTTCCTTGCAGTTTTCCAGAGGGTTATTTTGCCTGGTAGTTTTCCAGATGGTGATGTTTCCTGGTAGTTTTCCATAGGGTGATGTTTCCAGGTAGTTTTCCAGTGGCATATTTTTCCTGGTAGTTTTCCAGTTGGTGATGTTTCCATGTAGATTTCCAGAGGGTTATTTTTCCTGGTATTTTTCCAGATGGTGATGATTCCTGGTCGTTTACCAGAGGGTTAATTTTCCTGATAGTTTTCCAGATGGTGATGTTTCATGTTAGGTTTCCAGAGGGTAATGTTTCCTGGTAGTTTTCCAGATGGTTATATTTCCTTGTAGTTTTCCAGAGGGTGATGTTTCCTGGTAGTTTTCCAGAGGTTGATGTTTCTCGGTAGTTTTCCAGAGCACGATTTTTCCTGCTAGTTTTCCAGAGGGATATTTTCCCTGTTAGTTTTTCAGGGAGTGTTGTTTCCTGGTAGTTTTCCAGAGATTGATGTTTCATTGTTGTTTTCCAGAAGGTGACATTTCCTGGTAGTTTTCCAGAGGATGATGTTTCCTGGTAGTTTTCCAGAGATTTATTTTTCCTGGTAGTTTCCAGATGGTGATGTTTCCTGGTAGGTTTCCAGATGTTGATGTTTCATGTTTGGTTTCCAGAGGGTGTTGTTTCCTGCTAGTTATCCAGAGGGTGATGTTTCCTTGTAGTTTTCCAGAGGTTTATTTTGCCTGGTAGTTTTCCAGATGGTGATGTTTCCTGGTAGTTTTCCATAGGGTGATGTTTCCTGGTAGTTTTCCAGAGGCATATTTTTCCTGGTAGTTTTCCAGTTGGTGACGTTTCCATGTAGATTTCAATAGGGTTATTTTTCCTGGTATTTTTCCAGATGGTGATGAATCCTGGTCGTTTACCAGAGGGTTATATTTCCTTGTAGTTTTCCAGATGGTGATGTTTCATGGTAGTTTTCCAGAGGTTGATGTTTCCTGGTAGTTTTCCAGAGGTTGATGTTTCTTGGTAGATTTCCAGAGGGTGATTTTTCCTGGTAGTGTTCCAGATGGTGATGCTTCTTGATAGTTTTCCAGAGGGTTTATTTTCCTGGTAGTTTTCCAGAGGTTGATGTTTCCTGGTAGTTTTCTACAGGGATACTTTTCCTGTTAGTTTTCCTGAGTGTCTTGTTTCCCGCTAGTTTTCCAGAGGGTTATTATTCCTCGTAGTTTTCCAGATGCTGATGTTTCCTGGTAGCGTTCCAGATGGTGATGTTTCCTGGTAGTTTTCTGGATGATTATATTTCCTGCTTGTTATCCAGATGGTGATGTTTCCTGGTAGTTACCCAGAAGGTGATTTTTTCCTGTAGATTTCCAGAAGGTGATGTTTCCTGGTAGTTTTCCAGATTGTGATGTTTCCTGGTTGTTTTCCAGAGGTTTATGTTTCCTGGTAGTTTTCCAGATGGTGATGTTTCCTGGTAGTTTTCCAGAGGGTGATGTTTCCTGGTAGCGTTCCAGATGGTCATGTTTCCTGGTAGTTTTCCAGAGGGTGATGTTTCCTGGTAGTTTTCCAGATGGTGATGTTTCCTGGTAGTTTTCCAGATGGTCATGTTTACTGGTAGTTTTCCAGAGCGTGATGTTTCCTGGTAGTTTTCCAGATGGTGATGTATCCTGGTAATTTTCCAGAGGGTGATGCTTCCTGGTAGTTTTCCAGATGGTCATGTTTCCTGGTAGTTTTCCAGAGGGTGATGTTTCCTGGTAGTTTTCCAGATGGTGATGTATCCTGGTAATTTTCCAGAGGGTGATGCTTCCTGGTAGTTTTCCAGAGGGATAACTTACCTGTTAGTTTTTCAGGGAGTGTTGTTTACTGATTCTTTTCCAGAGGGTTACTTTTCCTGTTAGTTTTCCAGTGGGTGATGTTTCCTCATAGTTTTCCAGATGGTGATGTCTCGTCGTAGTGTTCCAGATGGTGATGTTTCCTGGTAGTTTTCTGGATGATTATTTTTCCTGGTAGTTTTCCAGATGGTGAATTTTCCATGTAGTTTTCCAGAGGGTTGTTTTTCCTGGTAGTTTTCCAGATGGTGATGTGTCCTGGTCGTTACCCAGAAGGTGATTTTTCCCTGTAGATTTCCAGAGGTTGAAGTTTCCTGGTAGTTTTCCAGATTGCGATGTTTCCTGGAAGTTTTCCGGAGGGTGATGTTTCCTGGTAGTTTTCCAGAGAGTTATTTGTCCTGGTTGATTTCCAGTGGGTGATGTTTCCTGGTAATTTTCCAGATGGTGATGTTTCCTGGTAGTTTTCCAGAGGGTTATTTTTCCTGGTAGTTTTCCATAAGGTGATGTTTCCATGTAGTTTTCCCGAAGGTTAAATTTCCTGGTAGTTTTCCCGATGGTGATGTTTCATTTTAGGTTTCCAGAGGGTGTTGTTTCCTGGTAGTTTTCCAGATGGTGATTTTTCCTGGTAGTTTTCCAGAGAGTTATTTTTCCTGTTAGTTTACCATAAGGTGATGTTTCCATGTAGTTTTCCAGATGGTAAATTTTCCTGGTAGATTTCCAGATGGTGATGTTTCATGTTATGTTTCCAGAGGGTGTTGTTTCCTGCTAGTTTTCCAGAGGGTGATGTTTCCTTGCAGTTTTCCAGAGGGTTATTTTGCCTGGTAGTTTTCCAGACGGTGATGTTTCCTGGTAGTTTTCCAGAGGGTAATGTTTCCTGGTAGTTTTCCAGATGGTGATGTTTCCTGGTAGTTGTCCAGATGATGATGTTTCCTGTTAGTTTTCCAGATGGTAATGTTTCCTGGTAGTTTTCCAGATGTTGATGTTTCTTGGTAGTTTTCCAGAGGTTGATGTTTCCTGTTAGTTTTCCAGAGGGTGATGTTTCCTGGTATTTTTCCAGATGGTGATGTTTCCTGGTAGATTTCCAGACGATGATGTTTCCTCGTAGTTTTCCAGATGGTGATGTTTACTGGTAGTTTTCCAGATGTTTATGTTAACTAGTCGATATCCTGATGGTTATTTTTCCTAGTAGTTTTCCAGAGGGTGATGTTTCCTGGTAGTTTTCCAGAGGGTTTTTTCCTTGTAGCTTTCCAGAGGTTGATGTTTCCAGGTAGTTTTCCAGAGGGATATTTTTCCTGTTAGTTTTCCAGAGTGTGTTGTTTCCTACTAGTTTTCCAGAGGGTTATTATTCCTCATAGTTTTCCAGATGGTGATGTTTCCTGGTAGTGTTCCCGATGGTGATGTTTCCTGGTAGTTTTCTGGATGAGTATTTTCCCTGGTAGTTTTCCTTATGGTGATGTTTCCATGTAGTTTTCCATTGGGTTACATTTCTTGTTAGTTTTCCAGATGGTGATGTTTCCTGGTAGTTACACAGACGGTGATTTTTCGCTGTAGATTTCCAGAGGGTTAAGTTTCCTGGTAGGTTTCCAGATTGTGATGTTTCCTGGTTGTTTTCCAGAGGTTTATGTTTCCTGGTAGTTTTCCAGAGGTTTATTTTTCCTGGTAGTTTTCCAGAGGGATAACTTAGCTGTTAGTTTTTCAGGGAGTGTTGTTTGCTGGTTGTTTTCCAGAGGGTTACTTTTCCTGTTAGTTTTCCAGTGGGTGATGTTTCCTTGTAGTTTTCCAGATGGTGATGTCTCGTCATAGTGTTCCAGATGGTGATGTTTCCTCGTAGTTTTCTGGATGATTATTTTTCCTGGTAGTTTTCCAGATGGTGAATTTTCCATGTAGTTTTCCAGAGGGTTATTTTTCCTGGTAGTTTGTTCAGATGGTGATGTTTCCTGGTAGTTACCCAGAAGGTGATTTTTCCCTGTAGATTTCCAGAGGGTGAAGTTTCCCTGTAGTTTTCCAGATTGTGATGTTTCCTGGTAGTTTTCCAGTGGGTGATGTTTCCTGGTAGTTTTCCAGAGCGTTATTTTTCCTGGTTGATTTCCAGTGGGTGATGTTTCCTGGTAATTTTCCAGATGGTGATGTTTCCTAGTAGTTTTCCAGAGGGTTATTTTTCCTGGTAGTTTTCCATAAGTTGATATTTCCATGTAGTTTTACAGAAGGTTAAATTTCCTGGTAGTTTTCCCGATGATGATGTTTCATTTTAGGTTTCCAGAGGGCGTTGTTTCCTGGTAGTTTTCCAGAGGGTGTTGTTTCCTGGTAGTTTTCTAGATGGTGTTTTTTCCCGGTAGTTTTCCAGAGGGTGATATTTCCTTCCAGTTTTCCAGAGGGTTATTTGGCCTGGTATTTTTCCAGATGGTGATGATTCCTGGTCGTTTACCAGAGGGTTAATTTTCCTGATAGTTTTCCAGATGGTGATGTTTCATGTTAGGTTTCCAGAGGGTAATGTTTCCTGGTAGTTTTCCAGATGGTTATATTTCCTTGTAGTTTTCCAGAGGGTGATGTTTCCTGGTAGTTTTCCAGAGGTTGATGTTTCTTGGTAGTTTTCCAGAGCACGATTTTTCCTGCTAGTTTTCCAGAGGGATATTTTCCCTGTTAGTTTTTCAGGGAGTGTTGTTTCCTGGTAGTTTTCCAGAGATTGATGTTTCATTGTTGTTTTCCAGAAGGTGACATTTCCTGGTAGTATTCCAGAGGATGATGTTTCCTGGTAGTTTTCCAGAGATTTATTTTTCCTGGTAGTTTCCAGATGGTGATGTTTCCTGGTAGGTTTCCAGATGTTGATGTTTCATGTTTGGTTTCCAGAGGGTGTTGTTTCCTGCTAGTTATCCAGAGGGTGATGTTTCCTTGTAGTTTTCCAGAGGTTTATTTTGCCTGGTAGTTTTCCAGATGGTGATGTTTCCTGGTAGTTTTCCATAGGGTGATGTTTCCTGGTAGTTTTCCAGAGGCATATTTTTCCTGGTAGTT
The DNA here is from genome assembly GCA_026770705.1 of Isurus oxyrinchus. NCBI lineage: Eukaryota > Metazoa > Chordata > Chondrichthyes > Lamniformes > Lamnidae > Isurus > Isurus oxyrinchus. The sequence goes on from JANJGN010000179.1 coordinate 475,059, forward strand.
TTCCAGTTGGTGACGTTTCCATGTAGATTTCAATAGGGTTATTTTTCCCGGTATTTTTCCAGATGGTGATGAATCCTGGTCGTTTACCAGAGGGTTATATTTCCTTGTAGTTTTCCAGATGGTGATGTTTCCTGGTAGTTTTCCAGAGGTTGATGTTTCCTGGTAGTTTTCCAGAGGTTGATGTTTCTTGGTAGATTTCCAGAGGGTGATTTTTCCTGGTAGTGTTCCAGATGGTGATGCTTCTTGATAGTTTTCCAGAGGGTTTATTTTCCTGGTAGTTTTCCAGAGGTTGATGTTTCCTGGTAGTTTTCTACAGGGATAATTTTCCTGTTAGTTTTCCTGAGTGTCTTGTTTCCCGCTAGTTTTCCAGAGGGTTATTATTCCTCGTAGTTTTCCAGAGGTTGATGTTTCCTGGTAGTTTTCCAGATGCTGATGTTTCCTGGTAGCGTTCCAGATGGTGATGTTTCCTGGTAGTTTTCTGGATGATTATATTTCCTGCTTGTTATCCAGATGGTGATGTTTCCTGGTAGTTACCCAGAAGGTGATTTTTTCCTGTAGATTTCCAGAAGGTGATGTTTCCTGGTAGTTTTCCAGATTGTGATGTTTCCTGGTTGTTTTCCAGAGGTTTATGTTTCCTGGTAGTTTTCCAGATGGTGATGTTTCCTGGTAGTTTTCCAGAGGGTGATGTTTCCTGGTAGCGTTCCAGATGGTCATGTTTCCTGGTAGTTTTCCAGAGGGTGATGTTTCCTGGTAGTTTTCCAGATGGTGATGTTTCCTGGTAGTTTTCCAGATGGTCATGTTTACTGGTAGTTTTCCAGAGCGTGATGTTTCCTGGTAGTTTTCCAGATGGTGATGTATCCTGGTAATTTTCCAGAGGGTGATGCTTCCTGGTAGTTTTCCAGATGGTCATGTTTCCTGGTAGTTTTCCAGAGGGTGATGTTTCCTGGTAGTTTTCCAAATGGTGATGTATCCTGGTAATTTTCCAGAGGGTGATGCTTCCTGGTAGTTTTCCAGAGGGATAACTTACCTGTTAGTTTTTCAGGGAGTGTTGTTTACTGATTCTTTTCCAGAGGGTTACTTTTCCTGTTAGTTTTCCAGTGGGTGATGTTTCCTCATAGTTTTCCAGATGGTGATGTCTCGTCGTAGTGTTCCAGATGGTGATGTTTCCTGGTAGTTTTCTGGATGATTATTTTTCCTGGTAGTTTTCCAGATGGTGAATTTTCCATGTAGTTTTCCAGAGGGTTGTTTTTCCTGGTAGTTTTCCAGATGGTGATGTGTCCTGGTCGTTACCCAGAAGGTGATTTTTCCCTGTAGATTTCCAGAGGTTGAAGTTTCCTGGTAGTTTTCCAGATTGCGATGTTTCCTGGAAGTTTTCCGGAGGGTGATGTTTCCTGGTAGTTTTCCAGAGAGTTATTTGTCCTGGTTGATTTCCAGTGGGTGATGTTTCCTGGTAATTTTCCAGATGGTGATGTTTCCTGGTAGTTTTCCAGAGGGTTATTTTTCCTGGTAGTTTTCCATAAGGTGATGTTTCCATGTAGTTTTCCAGAAGGTTAAATTTCCTGGTAGTTTTCCCGATGGTGATGTTTCATTTTAGGTTTCCAGAGGGTGTTGTTTCCTGGTAGTTTTCCAGATGGTGATTTTTCCTGGTAGTTTTCCAGAGAGTTATTTTTCCTGTTAGTTTACCATAAGGTGATGTTTCCATGTAGTTTTCCAGATGGTAAATTTTCCTGGTAGATTTCCAGATGGTGATGTTTCATGTTATGTTTCCAGAGGGTGTTGTTTCCTGCTAGTTTTCCAGAGGGTGATGTTTCCTTGCAGTTTTCCAGAGGGTTATTTTGCCTGGTAGTTTTCCAGACGGTGATGTTTCCTGGTAGTTTTCCAGAGGGTAATGTTTCCTGGTAGTTTTCCAGATGGTGATGTTTCCTGGTAGTTGTCCAGATGATGATGTTTCCTGTTAGTTTTCCAGATGGTAATGTTTCCTGGTAGTTTTCCAGATGTTGATGTTTCTTGGTAGTTTTCCAGAGGATGATGTTTCCTGTTAGTTTTCCAGAGGGTGATGTTTCCTGGTATTTTTCCAGATGGTGATGTTTTCTGGTAGATTTCCAGACGATGATGTTTCCTCGTAGTTTTCCAGATGGTGATGTTTACTGGTAGTTTTCCAGATGTTTATGTTAACTAGTCGATATCCTGATGGTTATTTTTCCTAGTAGTTTTCCAGAGGGTGATGTTTCCTGGTAGTTTTCCAGATGTTGATGTTTCTTGGTAGTTTTCCAGAGGATGATGTTTCCTGTTAGTTTTCCAGAGGGTGATGTTTCCTGGTATTTTTCCAGATGGTGATGTTTTCTGGTAGATTTCCAGACGATGATGTTTCCTCGTAGTTTTCCAGATGGTGATGTTTACTGGTAGTTTTCCAGATGTTTATGTTAACTAGTCGATATCCTGATGGTTATTTTTCCTAGTAGTTTTCCAGAGGGTGATGTTTCCTGGTAGTTTTCCAGAGGGTTTTTTCCTTGTAGCTTTCCAGAGGTTGATGTTTCCAGGTAGTTTTCCAGAGGGATATTTTTCCTGTTAGTTTTCCAGAGTGTGTTGTTTCCTACTAGTTTTCCAGAGGGTTATTATTCCTCATAGTTTTCCAGATGGTGATGTTTCCTGGTAGTGTTCCCGATGGTGATGTTTCCTGGTAGTTTTCTGGATGAGTATTTTCCCTGGTAGTTTTCCTTATGGTGATGTTTCCATGTAGTTTTCCATTGGGTTACATTTCTTGGTAGTTTTCCAGATGGTGATGTTTCCTGGTAGTTACACAGAAGGTGATCTTTCGCTGTAGATTTCCAGAGGGTTAAGTTTCCTGGTAGGTTTCCAGATTGTGATGTTTCCTGGTTGTTTTCCAGAGGTTTATGTTTCCTGGTAGTTTTCCAGAGGTTTATTTTTCCTGGTAGTTTTCCAGAGGGATAACTTACCTGTTAGTTTTTCAGGGAGTGTTGTTTGCTGGTTGTTTTCCAGAGGGTTACTTTTCCTGTTAGTTTTCCAGTGGGTGATGTTTCCTTGTAGTTTTCCAGATGGTGATGTCTCGTCATAGTGTTCCAGATGGTGATGTTTCCTCGTAGTTTTCTGGATGATTATTTTTCCTGGTAGTTTTCCAGATGGTGAATTTTCCATGTAGTTTTCCAGAGGGTTATTTTTCCTGGTAGTTTGTTCAGATGGTGATGTTTCCTGGTAGTTACCCAGAAGGTGATTTTTCCCTGTAGATTTCCAGAGGGTGAAGTTTCCCTGTAGTTTTCCAGATTGTGATGTTTCCTGGTAGTTTTCCAGTGGGTGATGTTTCCTGGTAGTTTTCCAGAGCGTTATTTTTCCTGGTTGATTTCCAGTGGGTGATGTTTCCTGGTAATTTTCCAGATGGTGATGTTTCCTAGTAGTTTTCCAGAGGGTTATTTTTCCTGGTAGTTTTCCATAAGTTGATGTTTCCATGTAGTTTTACAGAAGGTTAAATTTCCTGGTAGTTTTCCCGATGATGATGTTTCATTTTAGGTTTCCAGAGGGCGTTGTTTCCTGGTAGTTTTCCAGAGGGTGTTGTTTCCTGGTAGTTTTCTAGATGGTGTTTTTTCCCGGTAGTTTTCCAGAGGGTGATATTTCCTTCCAGTTTTCCAGAGGGTTATTTTGCCTGGTCGTTTTCCAGATGGTGATGTTTCCTGGTAGTTTTCCCGATGGTGGTTTTTCCTGGTAGTTTTCCAGAGGGTTATTTTTCCTGGTAGTTTTCCATAAGGTGATGTTTCCATGTAGTTTTCCAGAGGGTTAAATTTCCTGGTAGTTTTCCCAATGGTGACGTTTCATTTTAGGTTTCCAGAGGGTGTTGTTTCCTCGTAGTTTTCCAGAGGGGGATTTTTCATTGTAGATTTCCAGAGGGTTATTTTGCCTGGTAGTTTTCCAGACGGTGATGTTTCCTGGTAGTTTTCCAGAGGGTGATGTTTGCTGGTAGTTTTCCAGATGGTGATGTTTCCTGGTAGTGTTCCCGATGGTGATGTTTCCTGGTAGTTTTCTGGATGAGTATTTTCCCTGGTAGTTTTCCTTATGGTGATGTTTCCATGTAGTTTTCCATTGGGTTACATTTCTTGGTAGTTTTCCAGATGGTGATGTTTCCTGGTAGTTACACAGAAGGTGATCTTTCGCTGTAGATTTCCAGAGGGTTAAGTTTCCTGGTAGGTTTCCAGATTGTGATGTTTCCTGGTTGTTTTCCAGAGGTTTATGTTTCCTGGTAGTTTTCCAGAGGTTTATTTTTCCTGGTAGTTTTCCAGAGGGATAACTTACCTGTTAGTTTTTCAGGGAGTGTTGTTTGCTGGTTGTTTTCCAGAGGGTTACTTTTCCTGTTAGTTTTCCAGTGGGTGATGTTTCCTTGTAGTTTTCCAGATGGTGATGTCTCGTCATAGTGTTCCAGATGGTGATGTTTCCTCGTAGTTTTCTGGATGATTATTTTTCCTGGTAGTTTTCCAGATGGTGAATTTTCCATGTAGTTTTCCAGAGGGTTATTTTTCCTGGTAGTTTGTTCAGATGGTGATGTTTCCTGGTAGTTACCCAGAAGGTGATTTTTCCCTGTAGATTTCCAGAGGGTGAAGTTTCCCTGTAGTTTTCCAGATTGTGATGTTTCCTGGTAGTTTTCCAGTGGGTGATGTTTCCTGGTAGTTTTCCAGAGCGTTATTTTTCCTGGTTGATTTCCAGTGGGTGATGTTTCCTGGTAATTTTCCAGATGGTGATGTTTCCTAGTAGTTTCCCAGAGGGTTATTTTTCCTGGTAGTTTTCCATAAGTTGATGTTTCCATGTAGTTTTACAGAAGGTTAAATTTCCTGGTAGTTTTCCCGATGATGATGTTTCATTTTAGGTTTCCAGAGGGCGTTGTTTCCTGGTAGTTTTCCAGAGGGTGTTGTTTCCTGGTAGTTTTCTAGATGGTGTTTTTTCCCGGTAGTTTTCCAGAGGGTGATATTTCCTTCCAGTTTTCCAGAGGGTTATTTTGCCTGGTCGTTTTCCAGATGGTGATGTTTCCTGGTAGTTTTCCCGATGGTGGTTTTTCCTGGTAGTTTTCCAGAGGGTTATTTTTCCTGGTAGTTTTCCATAAGGTGATGTTTCCATGTAGTTTTCCAGAGGGTTAAATTTCCTGGTAGTTTTCCCAATGGTGACGTTTCATTTTAGGTTTCCAGAGGGTGTTGTTTCCTCGTAGTTTTCCAGAGGGGGATTTTTCATTGTAGATTTCCAGAGGGTTATTTTGCCTGGTAGTTTTCCAGACGGTGATGTTTCCTGGTAGTTTTCCAGAGGGTGATGTTTGCTGGTAGTTTTCCAGGTGATGTTTTTTCCTGGTAGTTTTCCAGAGGGCTATTTTTCCTGGTAGTTTTCCAGATGGTGATGTTTCCATGTAGTTTTCCAGAGGGTTATTGTTCCTAGTAGTTTTCCAGATGGTGATGTTGCATGTTAGGTTTCCAGAGGGTAATGTTTCCTGGTAGTATTCCAGATGCTTATTTGTCCTGGTAGTTTTCCAGATGGTGATGTTTCCTAGTAGTTTTCCAGAGGATGATGTTTCCTGTGAGTTTTCCAGAGGGTGATGTTTCCTGGTAGTTTTCTGGATGATTATTTTTCCTGCTAGTTTTCCTTATGGTGATGTTTCCAATTAGTTTTCCAGTGGGTTACTTTTCCTGGTAGTTTTCCAGATGGTGATATTTCCTGGTAGTTACCCAGAAGGTGATTTTTCGCTGTAGATTTCCAGAGGGTGAATTTTCCTGGTAGGTTTCCAGATTGTGATGTTTCCTGGTTATTTTCCAGAGGTTTATGTTTCCTGGTTGTTTTCCAGAGGTTTATTTTTCCTGGTAGTTTTCCAGAGGGTGATGTTTCCTGGTAGTTTTCCAGATGGTGATGTTTCCTGGTAGTTACCCAGAAGGTGATTTTTCGCTGTAGATTTCCAGAGGGTGAATTTTCCTGGTAGGTTTCCAGATTGTGATGTTTCCTGGTTGTTTTCCAGATGTTTATGTTTCCTGGTTGTTCTCCAGAGGTTTATTTTTCCTGGTAGTTTTCCAGAGGGTGATGTTTTCTGTTAATTTTCCAGAGGGTATTTTTTCCTGGTATTTTTCCAGAGGGTGATGTTTCCTGGTAGTTTTCCAGATGGTGATGTTTACTGTTAGTTTTCCAGATGGTGATGCTTCCTGGTAGTTACCCAGAAGGTGATTTTTCTCTGTAGATTTCCAGAGGGTGCATTTTCCTGGTAGGATTCCAGATTGTGATGTTTCCTGGTTGTTTTCCAGATGTTTATGTTTGCTGGTTGTTTTCCAGAGGTTTAATTTTCCTGGTAGTTTTCCAGAGGGTGATGTTTTCTGTTAATTTTCCAGAGGGTATTTTTTCCTGGTATTTTTCCAGAGGGTGATGTTTCCTGGTAGTTTTCTAGATGGTGATGTTTACTGTTAGTTTTCCAGATGGTGATGTTTCCTGGTAGTTTTCCAGAGGGTGATGTTTCCTGGTAGTTTTCCAGATGGTGATGTTTCCTGGTAGTTGTCCAGACGATGATGTTTCCTGTTAGTTTTCCAGATGGTAATGTTTCTTGGTAGCTTTCCAGATGTTGATGTTTCTTGGTAGTTTTCCAGAGGATGATGTTTCCTGTTAGTTTTCCAGAGGGTGATGTTTCCTGGTATTTTTCCAGAGGCTGATGTTTCCTGGTAGATTTCCAGACGGTGATGGTTCCTGCTGGTTTTCCAGAGGTTATTTTTCCTAGTATATTTCCAAATGGTGATGTTTCCATGTAGTTTTCCAGATGGTAAATTTTCCTGGTAGATTTCCAGATGGTGATGTTTCATGTTATGTTTCCAGAAGGTGTTGTTTCCTGCTAGTTTTCCAGAGGGTGATGTTTCCTTGCAGTTTTCCAGAGGGTTATTTTGCCTGGTAGTTTTCCAGACGGTGATGTTTCCTGGTAGTTTTCCAGAGGGTAATGTTTCCTGGTAGTTTTCCAGATGGTGATGTTTCCTGGTAGTTGTCCAGATGATGATGTTTCCTGTTAGTTTTCCAGATGGTAATGTTTCCTGGTAGTTTTCCAGATGTTGATGTTTCTTGGTAGTTTTCCAGAGGATGATGTTTCCTGTTAGTTTTCCAGAGGGTGATGTTTCCTGGTATTTTTCCAGATGGTGATGTTTCCTGGTAGATTTCCAGACGATGATGTTTCCTCGTAGTTTTCCAGATGGTGATGTTTACTGGTAGTTTTCCAGATGTTTATGTTAACTAGTCGATATCCTGATGGTTATTTTTCCTGGTAGTTTTCCAGAGGGTGATGTTTCCTGGTAGTTTTCCAGAGGGTTTTTTCCTTGTAGCTTTCCAGAGGTTGATGTTTCCAGGTAGTTTTCCAGAGGGATATTTTTCCTGTTAGTTTTCCAGAGTGTGTTGTTTCCTACTAGTTTTCCAGAGGGTTATTATTCCTCATAGTTTTCCAGATGGTGATGTTTCCTGGTAGTGTTCCCGATGGTGATGTTTCCTGGTAGTTTTCTGGATGAGTATTTTCCCTGTTAGTTTTCCTTATGGTGCTGTTTCCATGTAGTTTTCCATTGGGTTACATTTCTTGGTAGTTTTCCAGATGGTGATGTTTCCTGGTAGTTACACAGAAGGTGATCTTTCGCTGTAGATTTCCAGAGGGTTAAGTTTCCTGGTAGGTTTCCAGATTGTGATGTTTCCTGGTTGTTTTCCAGAGGTTTATGTTTCCTGGTAGTTTTCCAGAGGTTTATTTTTCCTGGTAGTTTTCCAGAGGGATAACTTACCTGTTAGTTTTTCAGGGAGTGTTGTTTGCTGGTTGTTTTCCAGAGGGTTACTTTTCCTGTTAGTTTTCCAGTGGGTGATGTTTCCTTGTAGTTTTCCAGATGGTGATGTCTCGTCATAGTGTTCCAGATGGTGATGTTTCCTCGTAGTTTTCTGGATGATTATTTTTCCTGGTAGTTTTCCAGATGGTGAATTTTCCATGTAGTTTTCCAGAGGGTTATTTTTCCTGGTAGTTTGTTCAGATGGTGATGTTTCCTGGTAGTTACCCAGAAGGTGATTTTTCCCTGTAGATTTCCAGAGGGTGAAGTTTCCCTGTAGTTTTCCAGATTGTGATGTTTCCTGGTAGTTTTCCAGTGGGTGATGTTTCCTGGTAGTTTTCCAGAGCGTTATTTTTCCTGGTTGATTTCCAGTGGGTGATGTTTCCTGGTAATTTTCCAGATGGTGATGTTTCCTAGTAGTTTTCCAGAGGGTTATTTTTCCTGGTAGTTTTCCATAAGTTGATGTTTCCATGTAGTTTTACAGAAGGTTAAATTTCCTGGTAGTTTTCCCGATGATGATGTTTCATTTTAGGTTTCCAGAGGGCGTTGTTTCCTGGTAGTTTTCCAGAGGGTGTTGTTTCCTGGTAGTTTTCTAGATGGTGTTTTTTCCCGGTAGTTTTCCAGAGGGTGATATTTCCTTCCAGTTTTCCAGAGGGTTATTTTGCCTGGTCGTTTTCCAGATGGTGATTTTTCCTGGTAGTTTTCCTGATGGTGGTTTTTCCTGGTAGTTTTCCAGAGGGTTATTTTTCCTGGTAGTTTTCCATAAGGTGATGTTTCCATGTAGTTTTCCAGAGGGTTAAATTTCCTGGTAGTTTTCCCAATGGTGACGTTTCATTTTAGGTTTCCAGAGGGTGTTGTTTCCTCGTAGTTTTCCAGAGGGGGATTTTTCATTGTAGATTTCCAGAGGGTTATTTTGCCTGGTAGTTTTCCAGACGGTGATGTTTCCTGGTAGTTTTCCAGAGGGTGATGTTTGCTGGTAGTTTTCCAGGTGATGTTTTTTCCTGGTAGTTTTCCAGAGGGCTATTTTTCCTGGTAGTTTTCCAGATGGTGATGTTTCCATGTAGTTTTCCAGAGGGTTATTGTTCCTAGTAGTTTTCCAGATGGTGATGTTGCATGTTAGGTTTCCAGAGGGTAATGTTTCCTGGTAGTATTCCAGATGCTTATTTGTCCTGGTAGTTTTCCAGATGGTGATGTTTCCTAGTAGTTTTCCAGAGGATGATGTTTCCTGTGAGTTTTCCAGAGGGTGATGTTTCCTGGTAGTTTTCTGGATGATTATTTTTCCTGCTAGTTTTCCTTATGGTGATGTTTCCAATTAGTTTTCCAGTGGGTTACTTTTCCTGGTAGTTTTCCAGATGGTGATATTTCCTGGTAGTTACCCAGAAGGTGATTTTTCGCTGTAGATTTCCAGAGGGTGAATTTTCCTGGTAGGTTTCCAGATTGTGATGTTTCCTGGTTATTTTCCAGAGGTTTATGTTTCCTGGTTGTTTTCCAGAGGTTTATTTTTCCTGGTAGTTTTCCAGAGGGTGATGTTTCCTGGTAGTTTTCCAGATGGTGATGTTTCCTGGTAGTTACCCAGAAGGTGATTTTTCGCTGTAGATTTCCAGAGGGTGAATTTTCCTGGTAGGTTTCCAGATTGTGATGTTTCCTGGTTGTTTTCCAGATGTTTATGTTTCCTGGTTGTTCTCCAGAGGTTTATTTTTCCTGGTAGTTTTCCAGAGGGTGATGTTTTCTGTTAATTTTCCAGAGGGTATTTTTTTCTGGTATTTTTCCAGAGGGTGATGTTTCCTGGTAGTTTTCCAGATGGTGATGTTTACTGTTAGTTTTCCAGATGGTGATGTTTCCTGGTAGTTACCCAGAAGGTGATTTTTCTCTGTGGATTTCCAGAGGGTGCATTTTCCTGGTAGGTTTCCAGATTGTGATGTTTCCTGGTTGTTTTCCAGATGTTTATGTTTGCTGGTTGTTTTCCAGAGGTTTAATTTTCCTGGTAGTTTTCCAGAGGGTGATGTTTTCTGTTAATTTTCCAGAGGGTATTTTTTCCTGGTATTTTTCCAGAGGGTGATGTTTCCTGGTAGTTTTCTAGATGGTGATGTTTACTGTTAGTTTTCCAGATGGTGATGTTTCCTGGTAGTTTTCCAGAGGGTGATGTTTCCTGGTAGTTTTCCAGATGGTGATGTTTCCTGGTAGTTGTCCAGACGATGATGTTTCCTGTTAGTTTTCCAGATGGTAATGTTTCCTGGTAGCTTTCCAGATGTTGATGTTTCTTGGTAGTTTTCCAGAGGATGATGTTTCCTGTTAGTTTTCCAGAGGGTGATGTTTCCTGGTATTTTTCCAGAGGCTGATGTTTCCTGGTAGATTTCCAGACGGTGATGTTTCCTGCTGGTTTTCCAGAGGTTATTTTTCCTAGTATATTTCCAAATGGTGATGTTTCCATGTAGTTTTCCAGATGGTAAATTTTCCTGGTAGATTTCCAGATGGTGATGTTTCATGTTATGTTTTCAGAGGGTGTTGTTTCCTGCTAGTTTTCCAGAGGGTGATGTTTCCTTGCAGTTTTCCAGAGGGTTATTTTGCCTGGTAGTTTTCCAGATGGTGATGTTTCCTGGTAGTTTTCCATAGGGTGATGTTTCCAGGTAATTTTCCAGTGGCATATTTTTCCTGGTAGTTGTCCAGTTGGTGATGTTTCCATGTAGATTTCCAGAGGGTTATTTTCCTGGTATTTTTCCAGATGGTGATGATTCCTGGTCGTTTACCAGAAGGTTAATTTTCCTGATAGTTTTCCAGATGGTGATGTTTCATGTTAGGTTTCCAGAGGGTGATGTTTCCTGGCAGTTTTCCAGATGGTTATATTTCCTTGTAGTTTTCCAGAGGGTGATGTTTCCTGGTAGCTTTCCAGATGTTGATGTTTCATTTTTGTTTTCCAGAGGGTGCCATTTCCTGGTAGTTTTCCAGAGGATGATGTTTCCTGCTAGTTTTCCAGATGCTGATTTTTCTAGGTATTTTAACAGACGATGATGTTTCCATTTACTATTCCAGATGGTGATGTTTCCTTGCAGTTGTCTAGATGTTGATGTTTCCTGGTAGATTTCCAGAGGATTATATTTCCTGGAAGTTTTCTAGAGGGTGATGCTCCCTGGTAGTTTTCCAGAGGGTGTTGTTTCCTGGTAGTTTTCCAGAGGTTGATGCTTCCTTGTAGTTTTCCAGAGGGATATTTTTCCTGGTAGTTTCCCAGATGGTGATGTTTCCTGGTAGTTTTCCAGATTGTGATGTTTCCTGTTAATTTTCCTGAGGGTTATTTTTCCCGGTATTTTTCCAGAGGGTGACGTTCCCTGGTAATTTTCCAGCGGGATAGTTTTCCTTGTAGTTTTCCAGGTGGTGATGTTTCCTGGTAGTTTTCCAGATGGTGATGTTGCCTGGTAGTTTTCCAGAGGGTGATGTTTCCTGGTAGTTTGCCAGATGGTGATGTTTCCTGACAGTTTTTCCTGAGGGTGTTGTTTCCTGGTAATTTTCCAGATGGTGATGTTTCCTCGTAGGTTTCCAGAGGGTGATGTTTCCTGGTAGTTTTCCAGAGGGTGATGTTTCCTGGTATTTTTCCAGAGCTTATTTTTCCTGGTAGTTTTCCAGAGGGTGATGTTTCCAGTTAGTTTTTCCAGATGCTGATGTTTCCAGGTAGTTTTCCAGATGGTGATGTGTCCTGATAGTTTTCCAGATGGTGATGTTTCCTGGTGGTGTTCCAGATGGTCATGATTCCTGATAGTATTCCAGAGGATTATTTTTCCTGTTTGTTTTACAGAGGGTGATGTTTCCTGGTAGTGGTCCAGTGGTTTATTTTTCCTGGTAGTTTTCCAGATGGTGATGTTTCCTGGTAGTTTTCCAGATGCTGGTTTTTCTAGGTAGTTTTCCAGACGATGATGTTTCCATTTACTATTCCAGATGGTGATGTTTCCTTGCAGTTTTCTAGATGTTGATGTTTCCTGGTAGATTTCCAGAGGATTATATTTCCTGGAAGTTTTCCAGAGGGTGATTCTCCCTGGTAGTTTTCCAGAGGGTGTTGTTTCCAGGTAGTTTTCCAGAGGGTGATGCTTCCTTGTAGTTTTCAAGAGGGATATTTTTCCTGGTCGTTTCCCAGACGGTGATGTTTCCTGGTAGTCTTCCAGATCGTGATGTTTCCTGTTAATTTTCCTGAGGGTTATTTTTCCCGGTATTTTTCCAGAGGGTGACGTTTCCTGGTAATTTTCCAGCGGGATAGTTTTCCTTGTAGTTTTCCAGGTGGTGATGTTTCCTGGTAGTTTTCCAGATGGTGATGTTTCCTGGTAGTTTTCCAGAGGGTGATGTTTCCTGGTAGTTTGCCAGATGGTGATGTTTCCTGACAGTTTTTCCTGAGGGTAATGTTTCCTGGTAATTTTCCAGATGGTGACGTTTCCTGGTAGGTTTCCAGAGGGTGATGCTTCCTGGTAGTTTTCCAGAGGGTGATGTTTCCTGGTATTTTTCCAGAGCGTCATTTTTCCTGGTAGTTTTCCAGAGGGTGATGTTTCCAGTTAGTTTTTCCAGATGCTGATGTTTCCTGGTAGTTTTCCAGATGGTGATGTTTCCTGGTAGTTTTCCAGAGGGTGATGTTTCCTGGTAATTTTCCAGAGGTTGAAGTTTCCTGTTAGTTTTCCAGAGGGTGATGTTTCCTACTAATTTTCCAGATTGTGACGTTTTTTGTCAGATTTCCAGAGGGTGATATTTCCTGGTAGTTTTCCAGAGGGTGATGATTCCTGGCAGTTTTCCAGAGCATTATTTTTCCTGGTTGTTTTCCAGAGGGTGAAGTTTCCTGGTAGTTGTCCAGATGGTGATGTTTCCTGGTAGTTTTCCAGATGGTGATGTTTCCTGGTAGTCTTCCAGATGATGATGTTTCCTTTTAGTATTCCAGATGGTGATGTTTCCTGGCAGTTTTCCATATGTTGATGTTTCCTGGTATTTTTCCAGAGTGTGATTTTCCCTGGTAGGTTTCCAGAGGTTGTTGTTTCCTGGTAATTTTCCAGAGGGTGATGTTTACTTGTTGTTTTCCAGAGGGTTATTTTGCATGGTAGTTGTCCAGACGGTGATGGTTCCTGGTAGTTTTCAAGATGGTGATTTTTCCTGGTAGTTTTCCAGATGGTGACGTTTCCAGGTAGTTTTCCAGACGGTGATGTTTCCTGGTAGTTTTCCAGTGGGTGATGTTTCCTGGTAATTTTCCAAAGGTTGATGCTTCCTGTTAGTTTTCCTGAGCGTGATGTTTCCTGGTAATTTTCCAGATGGTGACGTTTCCTGGTAGTTTTCTAGAGGGTGATGTTTCCTGGTAGGTTTCCAGAGGGTGATGTTTCCTGGTAGTTTTCCAGAGCGTTATTTTTCCTGGTAGTTTTCCAGAGGGTGATGTTTCCAGTTAGTTTTTCCAGATGCTGATGTTTCCTGGTAGTTTTCCAGATGGTGATGTTTCCTGGTAATTTTCCAGAGGGTGATGTTTCCTGGTAATTTTCCAGAGGTTGAAGTTTCCTGTTAGTTTTCCAGAGGGTGATGTTTCCTGCTAATTTTCCAGATTGTGACGTTTTTTGGTAGTTTTCCAGAGGGTGATGTTTCCTGGTAGTTTTCCAGAGGGTGATGTTTCCTGGTAGTTTTCCAGAGCGTTATTATTCCTGGTAGTTTTCCAGAGGGTGATGTTTCCTGGTAGTTTTCCAGAGGGTGATGTTTCCTGGTAGTTTTCCAGATGGTGATGTTTCCTGGTCGTCTTCCAGATGATGATGTTTACTTTTAGTATTCCAGATGGTGATGTTTCCTGGCAGTTTTCCATATGTTGATGTTTCCTGGTAGTTTTCCAGAGGATTATGTTTCCTGGTATTTTTCCAGAGGGTGATTTTCCCTGGTAGGTTTCCAGAGGTTGTTGTTTCCTGGTAATTTTCCTGAGGGTGTTGTTTCCAGGTAGTATTCCGGAGTGTGATTTTTTCTTGTAGTTTTCCTTAGGGTTATTTTGCCTGGTAGTTTTCCAGATGGTTATGTTTCCTGGTAGTTTTCCAGCGGGTGATGTTTCCTGGTAGTTTTCCAGAAGGCGATTTTTCCTGGCAGTTTTCCAGTGGGTTATTTTTCCTGGTAGTTTTCCATATGGTGACGTTTCTAAGTAGTTTTCCAGATGGTTATTCTTCCAGGTAATTTTCCAGATGGTGATGTGTCCTGGTAGTTTTCCAGTGGTTTATTTTTCCTGGTAGTTTTCCAGATGGTGATGTTTCCTGGTAGTTTTCCAGATGCTGATGTTTCCAGGTAGTTTTCCAGATGATGATGTTTCCATTTACTATTCCAGATGGTGATGTTTCCTGGCAGTTTTCTAGATGTTGATGTTTCCTGGTAGTTTTCCAGAGGATTATATTTCCTGGAAGTTTTCCAGAGGGTGATTCTCCCTGGTAGTTTTCCAGAGGGTGTTGTTTCCAGGTAGTTTTCCAGAGGGTGATGCTTCCTTGTAGTTTTCCAGAGGGATATTTTTCCTGGTAGTTTCCCAGATGGTGATGTTTCCTGGTAGTTTTCCAGATGGTGAAGTCTCCTGGTAGTCTTCAAGATGGTGATGTTTCCTTGTAGTTTTCCATAGTGTTATTTTTCCTCGTAGTTTTCCAGATCGTCATGATTCCTGGTAGTTTCCCAGAGGGTGATTTTTCCCTGTAGAATTCCAGAGGGTGAAGTTTCCTGGTAGTTTTCCAGATTGTGATGTTTTCTGTTAATTTTCCTGAGGGTTATTTTTCCTGGTATTTTTCCAGAGGGTGACGTTTCCTGGTAATTTTCCAACGGGATAGTTTTCCTTGTAGTTTTCCAGATGGTGATGTTTCCTGGTAGTTTTCCAGATGGTGATGTTTCCTGGTAGTTTTCCAGAGGGTGATATTACCTGGTAGTTTTCCAGATGGTGATGTTTCCTCGTAGTGTTCCAGATGGTCTTGATTCCTGATAGTATTCCAAAGGATTATTTTTCCTGTTAGTTTTACAGAGGGTGATGTTTCCTGGTAGTTGTCCAGTGGTTTATTTTTCCTGGTAGTTTTCCAGATGGTGATGTTTCCTGGTAGTTTTCCATTTGCTGATGTTTCCAGGTATTTGTCCAGACGATGATGTTTCCATTTACTATTCCAGAGGGTGATGTTTCCTTGTAGTTTTCCAGAGGGTGATGTTTCCTGGTAATTTTCCAGAGGTTGATGTTTCCTGTTAGTTTTCCTGAGGGTGATGTTTCCTGATAATTTTCCAGATGGTGACGTTTCCTGGTAGTTTTCCAGAGGGTGATGTTTCCTCGGAGTTTTCCAGAGGGTGATGTTTCTGGTAGTTTTCCAGAGCGTTATTTTTCCTGGTAGTTTTCCAGAGGGTGATGTTTCCAGTTAGTTTTTCCAGATGCTGATGTTTCCTGGTAGTTTTCCAGATGGTGATGTTTCCTGGTAATTTTCCAGAGGGTGATGTTTCCTGGTAATTTTCCAGAGGTTGAAGTTTCCTGTTAGTTTTCCAGAGGGTGATGTTTCCTGCTAATTTTCCAGATTGTGACGTTTTTTGGTAGTTTTCCAGAGGGTGATGTTTCCTGGTAGTTTTCCAGAGGGTGATGTTTCCTGGTAGTTTTCCAGAGCGTTATTATTCCTGGTAGTTTTCCAGAGGGTGATGTTTCCTGGTAGTTTTCCAGAGGGTGATGTTTCCTGGTAGTTTTCCAGATGGTGATGTTTCCTGGTCGTCTTCCAGATGATGATGTTTACTTTTAGTATTCCAGATGGTGATGTTTCCTGGCAGTTTTCCATATGTTGATGTTTCCTGGTAGTTTTCCAGAGGATTATGTTTCCTGGTATTTTTCCAGAGGGTGATTTTCCCTGGTAGGTTTCCAGAGGTTGTTGTTTCCTGGTAATTTTCCTGAGGGTGTTGTTTCCAGGTAGTATTCCGGAGTGTGATTTTTTCTTGTAGTTTTCCTTAGGGTTATTTTGCCTGGTAGTTTTCCAGATGGTTATGTTTCCTGGTAGTTTTCCAGCGGGTGATGTTTCCTGGTAGTTTTCCAGAAGGCGATTTTTCCTGGCAGTTTTCCAGTGGGTTATTTTTCCTGGTAGTTTTCCATATGGTGACGTTTCTAAGTAGTTTTCCAGATGGTTATTCTTCCAGGTAATTTTCCAGATGGTGATGTGTCCTGGTAGTTTTCCAGTGGTTTATTTTTCCTGGTAGTTTTCCAGATGGTGATGTTTCCTGGTAGTTTTCCAGATGCTGATGTTTCCAGGTAGTTTTCCAGATGATGATGTTTCCATTTACTATTCCAGATGGTGATGTTTCCTGGCAGTTTTCTAGATGTTGATGTTTCCTGGTAGTTTTCCAGAGGATTATATTTCCTGGAAGTTTTCCAGAGGGTGATTCTCCCTGGTAGTTTTCCAGAGGGTGTTGTTTCCAGGTAGTTTTCCAGAGGGTGATGCTTCCTTGTAGTTTTCCAGAGGGATATTTTTCCTGGTAGTTTCCCAGATGGTGATGTTTCCTGGTAGTTTTCCAGATGGTGAAGTCTCCTGGTAGTCTTCAAGATGGTGATGTTTCCTTGTAGTTTTCCATAGTGTTATTTTTCCTCGTAGTTTTCCAGATCGTCATGATTCCTGGTAGTTTCCCAGAGGGTGATTTTTCCCTGTAGAATTCCAGAGGGTGAAGTTTCCTGGTAGTTTTCCAGATTGTGATGTTTTCTGTTAATTTTCCTGA
Source organism: Isurus oxyrinchus (assembly GCA_026770705.1). NCBI lineage: Eukaryota > Metazoa > Chordata > Chondrichthyes > Lamniformes > Lamnidae > Isurus > Isurus oxyrinchus. Next base: position 491,558 of record JANJGN010000179.1, read on the forward strand.
GGGTTATTTTTCCTGGTATTTTTCCAGAGGGTGACGTTTCCTGGTAATTTTCCAACGGGATAGTTTTCCTTGTAGTTTTCCAGATGGTGATGTTTCCTGGTAGTTTTCCAGATGGTGATGTTTCCTGGTAGTTTTCCAGAGGGTGATATTACCTGGTAGTTTTCCAGATGGTGATGTTTCCTCGTAGTGTTCCAGATGGTCTTGATTCCTGATAGTATTCCAAAGGATTATTTTTCCTGTTAGTTTTACAGAGGGTGATGTTTCCTGGTAGTTGTCCAGTGGTTTATTTTTCCTGGTAGTTTTCCAGATGGTGATGTTTCCTGGTAGTTTTCCATTTGCTGATGTTTCCAGGTATTTGTCCAGACGATGATGTTTCCATTTACTATTCCAGAGGGTGATGTTTCCTTGTAGTTTTCCAGAGGGTGATGTTTCCTGGTAATTTTCCAGAGGTTGATGTTTCCTGTTAGTTTTCCTGAGGGTGATGTTTCCTGATAATTTTCCAGATGGTGACGTTTCCTGGTAGTTTTCCAGAGGGTGATGTTTCCTCGGAGTTTTCCAGAGGGTGATGTTTCTGGTAGTTTTCCAGAGCGTTATTTTTCCTGGTAGTTTTCCAGAGGGTGATGTTTCCAGTTAGTTTTTCCAGATGCTGATGTTTCCTGGTAGTTTTCCAGATGGTGATGTTTCCTGGTAGTTTTCCAGAGGGTGATATTTCCTGGTAATTTTCCAGAGGTTGAAGTTTCCTGTTAGGTTTCCAGAGGGTGATGTTTCCTGCTAATTTTCCAGATTGTGACGTTTTTTGGTCGTTTTCCTGAGGGTGATGTTTCCTGGTAATTTTCCAGAGGGTGATGTTTCCTGGTAGTTTTCCAGAGCGTTATTTTTCCTGGTAGTTTTCCAGAGGGTGATGTTTCCTGGTAGTTTTCCAGATGCTGATGATTCCTGGTAGTTTTCCAGATGGTGATGTTTCCTGGTAGTCTTCCAGATGATGATGTTTCCTTTTAGTATTCCAGATGGTTATGTTTCCTGGCAGTTTTCCATACGTTGATGTTTCCTTGTAGTTTTCCAGAGGATTATGTTTCCTGGTATTTTTCCAGAGTGTGATTTTCCCTGGTAGGTTTCCAGAGGATGTTGTTTCCTGGTAATTTTCCAGAGGGTGATGTTTACTTGTTGTTTTCCTGAGGGTTATTTTGCATGGTAGTTTTCCAGACGGTGATGTTTCCTGTTAGTTTTCAAGTTGGTGATTTTTGATGGTCGTTTTCCAGATGGTGATGCTTCCATGTAGTTTTCCAGAGGATTAATTTTCCTGGTTGTTTTCCAGATGGTGACGTTTACAAGTAGTTTTCCAGAGGGTTATTTTTCCAGGTAGTTTTCCAGAAGTTGGTGTGTCCTGGCAGTTTTCCAGAGCGTTATTATTCCTGGTAGTTTTCCAGAGGGTGATGTTTCCTGGTAGTTTTCCAGAGGGTGATGTTTCCTGGTAGTTTTCCAGATGGTGATGTTTCCTGGTAGTCTTCCAGATGATGATGTTTACTTTTAGTATTCCAGATGGTGATATTTCCTGGCAGTTTTCCATATGTTGATGTTTCCTGGTAGTTTTCCAGAGGATTATGTTTCCTGGTATTTTTCCAGAGGGTGATTTTCCCTGGTAGGTTTCCAGAGGTTGTTGTTTCCTGGTAATTTTCCAGAGGGTGTTGTTTCCAGGTAGTATTCCGGAGTGTGATTTTTTCTTGTAGTTTTCCTTAGGGTTATTTTGCCTGGTAGTTTTCCAGATGGTTATGTTTCCTGGTAGTTTTCCAGAGGGTGATGTTTCCTGGTAGTTTTCCAGAAGGCGATTTTTCCTTGCAGTTTTCCAGTGGGTTATTTTTCCTGGTAGTTTTCCATATGGTGACGTTTCTAAGTAGTTTTCCAGAAGGTTATTTTTCCAGGTAGTTTTCCAGATGGTGATGTGTCCTGGTAGTTTTCCAGTGGTTTATTTTTCCTGGTAGTTTTCCAGATGGTGATGTTTCCTGGTAGTTTTCCAGATGCTGATGTTTCCAGGTAGTTTTGCAGATGATGATGTTTCCATTTACTATTCCAGATGGTGATGTTTCCTGGCAGTTTTCTAGATGTTGATGTTTCCTGGTAGTTTTCCAGAGGATTATATTTCCTGGAAGTTTTCCAGAGGGTGATTCTCCCTGGTAGTTTTCCAGAGGGTGTTGTTTCCTAATAGTTTTCCAGAGGGTGATGCTTCCTTGTAGTTTTCCAGAGGGATATTTTTCCTGGTAGTTTCCCAGATGGTGATGTTTCCTGGTAGTTTTCCAGATGGTGAAGTCTCCTGGTAGTGTTCAAGATGGTGATGTTTCCTTGTAGTTTTCCATAGTGTTATTTTTCCTCGTAGTTTTCCAGATCGTCATGATTCCTGGTAGTTTCCCAGAGTGTGATTTTTCCCTGTAGAATTCCAGAGGGTGATGTTTCCTGGTAGTTTTCCAGATTGTGATGTTTTCTGTTAATTTTCCTGAGGGTTATTTTTCCTGGTATTTTTCCAGAGGGTGACGTTTCCTGGTAATTTTCCAACGGGATAGTTTTCCTTGTAGTTTTCCAGGTGGTGATGTTTCCTGGTAGTTTTCCAGATGGTGATGTTTCCTGGTAGTTTTCCAGATGGTGATGTTTCCTGGTAGTTTGCCAGATGGTGATGTTTCCTGACAGTTTTTCATGAGGTGATGTTTCCTGGTAGTTTTCCGAGGGTGTTATTTCCTGGTGGTTTTCGAGAGGGTGATGTTTCCTGGAAGTTTTCCAGAGGGTGATATTTCCTGTTAGTTTTCCAGATGTTGATGATTCCTGGTAGTTTTCCAGAGGGTGATGTTTCCTGGTAGTTTTCCAGAGGTTGATATTACCTGGTAGTTTTCCAGATGGTGATGTTTCCTCATAGTGTTCCAGATGGTCTTGATTCGTTGATAGTATTCCAAAGGATTATTTTTCCTGTTAGTTTTACAGAGGATGATGTTTCCTGATTGTCCAGTGGTTTATTTTTCCTGGTAGTTTTCCAGATGCTGATGTTTCCAGGTATTTTTCCAGACGATGATGTTTCCATTTACTATTCCAGAGGGTGATGTTTCCTTGTAGTTTTCCAGAGGGTGATGTTTCCTGGTAATTTTCCAGAGGTTGATGTTTCCTGTTAGTTTTCCTGAGGGTGATGTTTCCTGATAATTTTCCAGATGGTGACGTTTCCTGGTAGTTTTCCAGAGGGTGATGTTTCCTCGGAGTTTTCCAGAGGGTGATGTTTCTGGTAGTTTTCCAGATGGTTATTTTTCCTGGTAGTTTTCCAGAGGGTGATGTTTCCAGTTAGTTTTTCCAGATGCTGATGTTTCCTGGTAGTTTTCCAGATGGTGATGTTTCCTGGTAGTTTTCCAGAGGGTGATATTTCCTGGTAATTTTCCAGAGGTTGAAGTTTCCTGTTAGGTTTCCAGAGGGTGATGTTTCCTGCTAATTTTCCAGATTGTGACGTTTTTTGGTCGTTTTCCTGAGGGTGATGTTTCCTGGTAATTTTCCAGAGGGTGATGTTTCCTGGTAGTTTTCCAGAGCGTTATTTTTCCTGGTAGTTTTCCAGAGGGTGATGTTTCCTGGTAGTTTTCCAGATGCTGATGATTCCTGGTAGTTTTCCAGATGGTGATGTTTCCTGGTAGTCTTCCAGATGATGATGTTTCCTTTTAGTATTCCAGATGGTTATGTTTCCTGGCAGTTTTCCATACGTTGATGTTTCCTTGTAGTTTTCCAGAGGATTATGTTTCCTGGTATTTTTCCAGAGTGTGATTTTCCCTGGTAGGTTTCCAGAGGATGTTGTTTCCTGGTAATTTTCCAGAGGGTGATGTTTACTTGTTGTTTTCCTGAGGGTTATTTTGCATGGTAGTTTTCCAGACGGTGATGTTTCCTGTTAGTTTTCAAGTTGGTGATTTTTGATGGTCGTTTTCCAGATGGTGATGCTTCCATGTAGTTTTCCAGAGGATTAATTTTCCTGGTTGTTTTCCAGATGGTGACGTTTACAAGTAGTTTTCCAGAGGGTTATTTTTCCAGGTAGTTTTCCAGAAGGTGGTGTGTCCTGGCAGTTTTCCAGAGGGTGATGTTTCCTGGCAGTTTTCTAGATGTTGATGTTTCCTGGTAGTTTTCCAGAGGATTATATTTCCTGGAAGTTTTCCAGAGGGTGATTCTCCCTGGTAGTTTTCCAGAGGGTGTTGTTTCCTAATAGTTTTCCAGAGGGTGATGCTTCCTTGTAGTTTTCCAGAGGGATATTTTTCCTGGTAGTTTCCCAGATGGTGATGTTTCCTGGTAGTTTTCCAGATGGTGAAGTCTCCTGGTAGTGTTCAAGATGGTGATGTTTCCTTGTAGTTTTCCATAGTGTTATTTTTCCTCGTAGTTTTCCAGATCGTCATGATTCCTGGTAGTTTCCCAGAGGGTGATTTTTCCCTGTAGAATTCCAGAGGGTGATGTTTCCTGGTAGTTTTCCAGATTGTGATGTTTTCTGTTAATTTTCCTGAGGGTTATTTTTCCTGGTATTTTTCCAGAGGGTGACGTTTCCTGGTAATTTTCCAACGGGATAGTTTTCCTTGTAGTTTTCCAGGTGGTGATGTTTCCTGGTAGTTTTCCAGATGGTGATGTTTCCTGGTAGTTTTCCAGATGGTGATGTTTCCTGGTAGTTTGCCAGATGGTGATGTTTCCTGACAGTTTTTCATGAGGTGATGTTTCCTGGTAGTTTTCCGAGGGTGTTATTTCCTGGTGGTTTTCGAGAGGGTGATGTTTCCTGGAAGTTTTCCAGAGGGTGATATTTCCTGTTAGTTTTCCAGATGTTGATGATTCCTGGTAGTTTTCCAGAGGGTGATGTTTCCTGGTAGTTTTCCAGAGGTTGATATTACCTGGTAGTTTTCCAGATGGTGATGTTTCCTCATAGTGTTCCAGATGGTCTTGATTCGTTGATAGTATTCCAAAGGATTATTTTTCCTGTTAGTTTTACAGAGGATGATGTTTCCTGATTGTCCAGTGGTTTATTTTTCCTGGTAGTTTTCCAGATGCTGATGTTTCCAGGTATTTTTCCAGACGATGATGTTTCCATTTACTATTCCAGAGGGTGATGTTTCCTTGTAGTTTTCCAGAGGGTGATGTTTCCTGGTAATTTTCCAGAGGTTGATGTTTCCTGTTAGTTTTCCTGAGGGTGATGTTTCCTGATAATTTTCCAGATGGTGACGTTTCCTGGTAGTTTTCCAGAGGGTGATGTTTCCTCGGAGTTTTCCAGAGGGTGATGTTTCTGGTAGTTTTCCAGATGGTTATTTTTCCTGGTAGTTTTCCAGAGGGTGATGTTTCCAGTTAGTTTTTCCAGATGCTGATGTTTCCTGGTAGTTTTCCAGATGGTGATATTTCCTGGTAGTTTTCCAGAGGGTGATATTTCCTGGTAATTTTCCAGAGGTTGAAGTTTCCTGTTAGGTTTCCAGAGGGTGATGTTTCCTGCTAATTTTCCAGATTGTGACGTTTTTTGGTCGTTTTCCTGAGGGTGATGTTTCCTGGTAATTTTCCAGAGGGTGATGTTTCCTGGTAGTTTTCCAGAGCGTTATTTTTCCTGGTAGTTTTCCAGAGGGTGATGTTTCCTGGTAGTTTTCCAGATGCTGATGATTCCTGGTAGTTTTCCAGATGGTGATGTTTCCTGGTAGTCTTCCAGATGATGATGTTTCCTTTTAGTATTCCAGATGGTTATGTTTCCTGGCAGTTTTCCATACGTTGATGTTTCCTTGTAGTTTTCCAGAGGATTATGTTTCCTGGTATTTTTCCAGAGTGTGATTTTCCCTGGTAGGTTTCCAGAGGATGTTGTTTCCTGGTAATTTTCCAGAGGGTGATGTTTACTTGTTGTTTTCCTGAGGGTTATTTTGCATGGTAGTTTTCCAGACGGTGATGTTTCCTGTTAGTTTTCAAGTTGGTGATTTTTGATGGTCGTTTTCCAGATGGTGATGCTTCCATGTAGTTTTCCAGAGCATTAATTTTCCTGGTTGTTTTCCAGATGGTGACGTTTACAAGTAGTTTTCCAGAGGGTTATTTTTCCAGGTAGTTTTCCAGAAGGTGGTGTGTCCTGGCAGTTTTCCAGAGGGTGATGTTTCCTGGTAGTTTTCCAGAGCGTTATTATTCCTGGTAGTTTTCCAGAGGGTGATGTTTCCTGGTAGTTTTCCAGAGGGTGATGTTTCCTGGTAGTTTTCCAGATGGTGATGTTTCCTGGTAGTCTTCCAGATGATGATGTTTACTTTTAGTATTCCAGATGGTGATGTTTCCTGGCAGTTTTCCATATGTTGATGTTTCCTGGTAGTTTTCCAGAGGATTATGTTTCCTGGTATTTTTCCAGAGGGTGATTTTCCCTGGTAGGTTTCCAGAGGTTGTTGTTTCCTGGTAATTTTCCAGAGGGTGTTGTTTCCAGGTAGTATTCCGGAGTGTGATTTTTTCTTGTAGTTTTCCTTAGGGTTATTTTGCCTGGTAGTTTTCCAGATGGTTATGTTTCCTGGTAGTTTTCCAGAGGGTGATGTTTCCTGGTAGTTTTCCAGAAGGCGATTTTTCCTTGCAGTTTTCCAGTGGGTTATTTTTCCTGGTAGTTTTCCATATGGTGACGTTTCTAAGTAGTTTTCCAGATGGTTATTTTTCCAGGTAGTTTTCCAGATGGTGATGTGTCCTGGTAGTTTTCCAGTGGTTTATTTTTCCTGGTAGTTTTCCAGATGGTGATGTTTCCTGGTAGTTTTCCAGATGCTGATGTTTCCAGGTAGTTTTGCAGATGATGATGTTTCCATTTACTATTCCAGATGGTGATGTTTCCTGGCAGTTTTCTAGATGTTGATGTTTCCTGGTAGTTTTCCAGAGGATTATATTTCCTGGAAGTTTTCCAGAGGGTGATTCTCCCTGGTAGTTTTCCAGAGGGTGTTGTTTCCTAATAGTTTTCCAGAGGGTGATGCTTCCTTGTAGTTTTCCAGAGGGATATTTTTCCTGGTAGTTTCCCAGATGGTGATGTTTCCTGGTAGTTTTCCAGATGGTGAAGTCTCCTGGTAGTGTTCAAGATGGTGATGTTTCCTTGTAGTTTTCCATAGTGTTATTTTTCCTCGTAGTTTTCCAGATCGTCATGATTCCTGGTAGTTTCCCAGAGTGTGATTTTTCCCTGTAGAATTCCAGAGGGTGATGTTTCCTGGTAGTTTTCCAGATTGTGATGTTTTCTGTTAATTTTCCTGAGGGTTATTTTTCCTGGTATTTTTCCAGAGGGTGACGTTTCCTGGTAATTTTCCAACGGGATAGTTTTCCTTGTAGTTTTCCAGGTGGTGATGTTTCCTGGTAGTTTTCCAGATGGTGATGTTTCCTGGTAGTTTTCCAGATGGTGATGTTTCCTGGTAGTTTGCCAGATGGTGATGTTTCCTGACAGTTTTTCATGAGGTGATGTTTCCTGGTAGTTTTCCGAGGGTGTTATTTCCTGGTGGTTTTCGAGAGGGTGATGTTTCCTGGAAGTTTTCCAGAGGGTGATATTTCCTGTTAGTTTTCCAGATGTTGATGATTCCTGGTAGTTTTCCAGAGGGTGATGTTTCCTGGTAGTTTTCCAGAGGTTGATATTACCTGGTAGTTTTCCAGATGGTGATGTTTCCTCATAGTGTTCCAGATGGTCTTGATTCGTTGATAGTATTCCAAAGGATTATTTTTCCTGTTAGTTTTACAGAGGATGATGTTTCCTGGTAATTGTCCAGTGGTTTATTTTTCCTGGTAGTTTTCCAGATGCTGATGTTTCCAGGTATTTTTCCAGACGATGATGTTTCCATTTACTATTCCAGAGGGTGATGTTTCCTTGTAGTTTTCCAGAGGGTGATGTTTCCTGGTAATTTTCCAGAGGTTGATGTTTCCTGTTAGTTTTCCTGAGGGTGATGTTTCCTGATAATTTTCCAGATGGTGACGTTTCCTGGTAGTTTTCCAGAGGGTGTGTTTCCTCGGAGTTTTCCAGAGGGTGATGTTTCTGGTAGTTTTCCAGATGGTTATTTTTCCTGGTAGTTTTCCAGAGGGTGATGTTTCCAGTTAGTTTTTCCAGATGCTGATGTTTCCTGGTAGTTTTCCAGATGGTGATGTTTCCTGGTAGTTTTCCAGAGGGTGATATTTCCTGGTAATTTTCCAGAGGTTGAAGTTTCCTGTTAGGTTTCCAGAGGGTGATGTTTCCTGCTAATTTTCCAGATTGTGACGTTTTTTGGTAGTTTTCCAGAGGGTGATGTTTCCTGGAAATTTTCCAGAGGGTGATGTTTCCTGGTAGTTTTCCAGAGCGTTATTTTTCCTGGTAGTTTTCCAGAGGGTGATGTTTCCTGGTAGTTTTCCAGATGCTGATGATTCCTGGTAGTTTTCCAGATGGTGATGTTTCCTGGTAGTCTTCCAGATGATGATGTTTCCTTTTAGTATTCCAGATGGTGATGTTTCCTGGCAGTTTTCCATATGTTGATGTTTCCTTGTAGTTTTCCAGAGGATTATGTTTCCTGGTATTTTTCCAGAGTGTGATTTTCCCTGGTAGGTTTCCAGAGGTTGTTGTTTCCTGGTAATTTTCCAGAGGGTGATGTTTACTTGTTGTTTTCCTGAGGGTTATTTTGCATGGTAGTTTTCCAGACGGTGATGTTTCCTGGTAGTTTTCAAGTTGGTGATTTTTCATGGTAGTTTTCCAGATGGTGATGCTTCCATGTAGTTTTCCAGAGGATTAATTTTCCTGGTTGTTTTCCAGATGGTGACGTTTACAAGTAGTTTTCCAGACGGGTATTTTTCCAGGTAGTTTTCCAGAAGGTGGTGTGTCCTGGCAGTTTTCTAGAGGGTGATGTTTCCTGGTAGTTTTCCAGAGCGTTATTATTCCTGGTAGTTTTCCAGAGGGTGATGTTTCCTGGTAGTTTTCCAGAGGGTGATGTTTCCTGGTAGTTTTCCAGATGGTGATGTTTCCTGGTAGTCTTCCAGATGATGATGTTTACTTTTAGTATTCCAGATGGTGATGTTTCCTGGCAGATTTCCAGAGGATTATGTTTCCTGGTATTTTTCCAGAGGGTGATTTTCCCTGGTAGGTTTCCAGAGGTTGTTGTTTCCTGGTAATTTTCCAGAGGGTGTTGTTTCCAGGTAGTATTCTGGAGTGTGATTTTTTCTTGTAGTTTTCCTTAGGGTTATTTTGCCTGGTCGTTTTCCAGATGGTTATGTTTCCTGGTAGTTTTCCAGAGGGTGATGTTTCCTGGTAGTTTTCCAGAAGGCGATTTTTCCTGGCAGTTTTCCAGTGGGTTATTTTTCCTGGTAGTTTTCTTTGTGGTGATGTTTCTAAGTAGTTTTCAAGATGGTTATTTTTCCAGGTAGTTTTCCAGATGGTGATGTGTCCTGGTAGTTTTCCAGTGGTTTGTTTTTCCTGGTAGTTTTCCAGATGGTGATGTTTCCTGGTAGTTTTCCAGATGCTGATGTTTCCAGGTAGTTTTCCAGATTATGATGTTTCCTGGTGGTGTTCCAGATGGTCATGGTTCCTGATAGTATTCCAGAGGATTATTTTTCCTGTTAGTTTTCCAGATGTTGATGATTCCTGGTAGTTTTCCAGAGGGTGATATTACCTGGTAGTTTTCCAGATGGTGATGTTTCCTCGTAGTGTTCCAGATGGTCTTGATTCCTGATAGTATTCCAAAGGATTATTTTTCCTGTTAGTTTTACAGAGGGTGATGTTTCCTGGTAGTTGTCCAGTGGTTTATTTTTCCTGGTAGTTTTCCAGATGGTGATGTTTCCTGGTAGTTTTCCAGATGCTGATGTTTCCAGGTATTTTTCCAGACGATGATGTTTCCATTTACTATTCCAGAGGGTGATGTTTCCTTGTAGTTTTCCAGAGGGTGATGTTTCCTGATAATTTTCCAGATGATGACGTATCCTGGTAGGTTTCCAGAGGGTGATGTTTCCTCGGAGTTTTCCAGAGGGTGATGTTTCTGGTAGTTTTCCAGATGGTTATTTTTCCTGGTAGTTTTCCAGAGGGTGATGTTTCCAGTTAGTTTTTCCAGATGCTGATGTTTCCTGGTAGTTTTCCAGATGGTGATGTTTCCTGGTAGTTTTCCAGAGGGTGATATTTCCTGGTAATTTTCCAGAGGTTGAAGTTTCCTGTTAGGTTTCCAGAGGGTGATGTTTCCTGCTAATTTTCCAGATTGTGACGTTTTTTGGTAGTTTTCCAGAGGGTGATGTTTCCTGGAAATTTTCCAGAGGGTGGTGTTTCCTGGTAGTTTTCCAGATGCTGATGATTCCTGGTAGTTTTCCAGATGGTGATGTTTCCTGGTAGTCTTCCAGATGATGATGTTTCCTTTTAGTATTCCAGATGGTGATGTTTCCTGGCAGTTTTCCATATGTTGATGTTTCCTTGTAGTTTTCCAGAGGATTATGTTTCCTGGTATTTTTCCAGAGTGTGATTTTCCCTGGTAGGTTTCCAGAGGTTGTTGTTTCCTGGTAATTTTCCAGAGGGTGATGTTTACTTGTTGTTTTCCTGAGGGTTATTTTGCATGGTAGTTTTCCAGACGGTGATGTTTCCTGGTAGTTTTCAAGTTGGTGATTTTTCATGGTCGTTTTCCAGATGGTGATGCTTCCATGTAGTTTTCCAGAGGATTAATTTTCCTGGTTGTTTTCCAGATGGTGACGTTTACAAGTAGTTTTCCAGACGGTTATTTTTCCAGGTAGTTTTCCAGAAGGTGGTGTGTCCTGGCAGTTTTCCAGAGGGTGATGTTTCCTGGTAGTTTTCCAGATGCTGATGTTTCCAGGTAGTTTTCCAGATTATGATGTTTCCTGGTGGTGTTCCAGATGGTCATGGTTCCTGATAGTATTCCAGAGGATTATTTTTCCTGTTAGTTTTCCAGATGTTGATGATTCCTGGTAGTTTTCCAGAGGGTGATATTACCTGGTAGTTTTCCAGATGGTGATGTTTCCTCGTAGTGTTCCAGATGGTCTTGATTCCTGATAGTATTCCAAAGGATTATTTTTCCTGTTAGTTTTACAGAGGGTGATGTTTCCTGGTAGTTGTCCAGTGGTTTATTTTTCCTGGTAGTTTTCCAGATGGTGATGTTTCCTGGTAGTTTTCCAGATGCTGATGTTTCCAGGTATTTTTCCAGACGATGATGTTTCCATTTACTATTCCAGAGGGTGATGTTTCCTTGTAGTTTTCCAGAGGGTGATGTTTCCTGATAATTTTCCAGATGATGACGTATCCTGGTAGGTTTCCAGAGGGTGATGTTTCCTCGGAGTTTTCCAGAGGGTGATGTTTCTGGTAGTTTTCCAGATGGTTATTTTTCCTGGTAGTTTTCCAGAGGGTGATGTTTCCAGTTAGTTTTTCCAGATGCTGATGTTTCCTGGTAGTTTTCCAGATGGTGATGTTTCCTGGTAGTTTTCCAGAGGGTGATATTTCCTGGTAATTTTCCAGAGGTTGAAGTTTCCTGTTAGGTTTCCAGAGGGTGATGTTTCCTGCTAATTTTCCAGATTGTGACGTTTTTTGGTAGTTTTCCAGAGGGTGATGTTTCCTGGAAATTTTCCAGAGGGTGGTGTTTCCTGGTAGTTTTCCAGATGCTGATGATTCCTGGTAGTTTTCCAGATGGTGATGTTTCCTGGTAGTCTTCCAGATGATGATGTTTCCTTTTAGTATTCCAGATGGTGATGTTTCCTGGCAGTTTTCCATATGTTGATGTTTCCTTGTAGTTTTCCAGAGGATTATGTTTCCTGGTATTTTTCCAGAGTGTGATTTTCCCTGGTAGGTTTCCAGAGGTTGTTGTTTCCTGGTAATTTTCCAGAGGGTGATGTTTACTTGTTGTTTTCCTGAGGGTTATTTTGCATGGTAGTTTTCCAGACGGTGATGTTTCCTGGTAGTTTTCAAGTTGGTGATTTTTCATGGTCGTTTTCCAGATGGTGATGCTTCCATGTAGTTTTCCAGAGGATTAATTTTCCTGGTTGTTTTCCAGATGGTGACGTTTACAAGTAGTTTTCCAGACGGTTATTTTTCCAGGTAGTTTTCCAGAAGGTGGTGTGTCCTGGCAGTTTTCCAGAGGGTGATGTTTCCTGGTAGTTTTCCAGATGGTGATGTTTCCTGGTAGTCTTCCAGATGATGATGTTTACTTTTAGTATTCCAGATGGTGATGTTTCCTGGCAGTTTTCCAGAGGATTATGTTTCCTGGTATTTTTCCAGAGGGTGATTTTCCCTGGTAGGTTTCCAGAGGTTGTTGTTTCCTGGTAATTTTCCAGAGGGTGTTGTTTCCAGGTAGTATTCCGGAGTGTGATTTTTTCTTGTAGTTTTCCTTAGGGTTATTTTGACTGGTCGTTTTCCAGATGGTTATGTTTCCTGGTAGTTTTCCAGAGGGTGATGTTTCCTCGTAGTTTTCCAGAAGGCGATTTTTCCTGGCAGTTTTCCAGTGGGTTATTTTTCCTGGTAGATTTCCATATGGTGATGTTTCTAAGCAGTTTTCCAGATGGTTATGTTTCCAGGTAGTTTTCCAGATGGTGATGTGTCCTGGTAGTTTTCCAGTGGTTTATTTTTCCTGGTAGGTTTCCAGATGGTGATGTTTCCTGGTAGTTTTCCAGATGCTGATGTTTCCAGGTAGTTTTCCAGATTATGATGTTTCCTGGTGGTGTTCCAGATGGTCATGATTCCTGATAGTATTCCAGAGGATTATTTTTCCTGTTAGTTTTACAGAGGGTGATTTTTCCTGGTAGTTGTCAAGTGGTTTATTTTTCCTGGTAGTTTTCCAGATGGTGATGTGTCCTGGTAGTTTTCCAGATGCTGATGTTTCCAGGTAGTTTTCCAGACGATGATGTTTCCATTTACTATTCCAGATGGTGATGTTACCTGGCAGTTTTCTCGTTGTTGATGTTTCCTGGTAGTTTTCCAGAGGATTTTCTTCCTTGAAGTTTTCCAGAGGGTGATTCTCCCTGGTAGTTTGACAGAGGGTGTTGTTTCCTGGTAGTTTTCCAGAGGGTGATGTTTCCTTGTAGTTTTCCACCGTGTTATTGTGCCTGGTAGTTATCCAGATGGTCATGTTTCCATGTAGTTTTCCAGAGGGATATTTTTCCTGGTAGTTTCCCAGATGCTGATGTTTCCTGGTAGTTTTCCAGATGGTGATGTCTCCTGGTAGTGTTCAAATGGTGATGTTTCCTTGTAGTTTTCCATAGTGTTATTTTTCCTGGTAGTTTTCCAGATCGTCATGTTTCCTGGTAGTTTCCCAGAGGGTGATTTTTCCCTGTAGATTTCCAGAGGGTAAAGTTTCCTGGTAGTTTTCCAGATTGTGATGTTTCCTGTTAATTTACCAGAGGGTTATTTTTCCTGGTATTTTTCCAGAGGGTGATGTTTCCTGGTAGCTTTCCAGTCGGTGATGTTTCCTGGTAGTTTTCCAGAGGGTGATGTTTCCTGGTTGTTTTCCAGAGGGTGATGTTTCCTGGTAGTTTTCCAGATGGTGATGTTTCCTGACAGTTTTTTATGAGGTGATGTTTCCTGGTAGTTTTCCAGACGATGATGTTTCCATTTACTATTCCAGACGGTGATGTTTCCTGGCAGCTTTCTAGTTGTTGATGTTTCCTGGTAGTTTTCCAGAGGGTGATATTTCCTGGTGGTTTTCCAGAGGGTGATGTTTCCTGGAAGTTTTCCAGAGGGTGATATTTCGTGTTAGTTTTCCAGATCTTGATGTTTCCTGGCAGTTTTCCAGGGGGTGATGTTCCCTGGTAGTTTTCTAGAGAATGATATTTCCTGGTAGTTTTCCAGATGGTGATGTTTCCTGGTAGTGTTCCAGATGGTCATGATCCCTGTTAGTATTCCAGAGGGTTATTTTTCCTGTTAGTTTTACAGAGGGTGATGTTTCCTGGTAGTTGTCCGGTGGTTATTTTTTCCTGGTAGTTTTCCAGACGATGATGTTTCCATTTACTATTCCAGACGGTGATGTTTCCTGGCAGCTTTCTAGTTGTTGATGTTTCCCGGTAGTTTTCCAGAGGATTGTATTCCTTGAAGTTTTCCAGAGGATGATTCTCCCTGGTAGTTTGACAGAGGGTGTTGTTTCCTGGTAGTTTTCCAGAGGGTGATGTTTCCTTGTAGTTTTCCACCGGGTTATTTTGCCTAGTATTTATCCAGATGGTCATGTTTCCATGTAGTTTTCCAGAGGGATATTTTTCCTGGTAGTTTCCCAGATGGTGATGTTTCCTGGTAGTTTTCCAGATGGTGATGTCTCCTGGTAGTGTTCAAATGGTGATGTTTCCTTGTAGTTTTCCATAGTGTTATTTTTCCTGGTAGTTTTCCAGATCGTCATGTTTCCTGGTAGTTTCCCAGAGGGTGATTTTTCCCTGTAGATTTCCAGAGGGTGAAGTTTCCTGGTAGTTTTCCAGATTGTGATGTTTCCTGTTAATTTTCCAGAGGGTTATTTTTCCTGGTATTTTTCCAGAGGGTGATGTTTCTTGGTAGTTTTCCAGATGGTGATGTTTCCTGACAGTTTTTCATGAGGTGATGTTTCCTGGTAGTTTTCCAGAGGGTGATATTTCCTGCTGGTTTTCCAGAGGAAGATGTTTCCTGGAAGTTTTCCAAGGGTGATATTTCCTGTTAGTTTTCCAGATGTTGATGTTTCCTTGTAGTTTTCCAGAGGGTGATGTTCCCTGGTAGTTTTCTAGAGAATGATATTTCCCTGGTAGTTTATTCCAGATGGCAATGATTCCTTGTAGTTTACCAGAGGGTGATTTTTCCCTGTAGTTTTCCAGAGGTTGATGTTTCCTGCTAGTTTTCCAGAGGGTGATGTTTCCTGTTAGTTTTCCTGATGCTGAAGTTTCCAGGTAGTTTTCCAGATGGTGATGTTTCCTGGTCGTTTTCCAGAGAGTGATGTTTCCTGGTAGATTTCCCAATGGTGATGTTTCCAGTTAGTTTGCCAGATGGTGATATTTTCTGGTAGTTTTCCAGAGGGTGATGCTTCCTGGTAGTTTTCCAGATTGTGATGTTTCGTCGTAGATTTCCAGTGGGTGCTGATTCCTGCTAGTTTTCCAGAGGGTGATATTTCCTGGTAATTTTCCACATGGTGATGTTTCCTGGTAGTTTTCCAGATGGTGATGTTTCCTGGTAGTTCTCCAGAGGTGTATTCTGCCTGGTAGTTTTCCATATGGTGATGTTTCCTGGTAGTTTTCCAGAGTGTGATGTTTCATGCTTGATTTCCAGAGGGTTGTTTTTCCTGGTAGTTTTCCAGAGCGTGATGTTTCCTGGTAGATTTCCAGAGGATGATGTTTCCTGGTAGTGTTCCAGTGGGTTAATTTTCCTGCTAGCTTTCCAGATTTCGATGCTTCATTTAAGGTTTCCAGCGGGTCATGTTTCCTGGTAGTTTTCCAGAGGATGTTGTTTCCAGGTTGTTTTCCAGATGTTGACATTTCCTTTTCGTTTTCCAGAAGCTGAAGTTTCCTGTTAGTTTTCCAAAGTGTGATATTTCCTGGTAGTTTTCCAGAGGGTGATGTTTCCTGGTAGATTTCCAGATGGTGATGTTTCCTGGTACTTTTTCACACGTTGATGTTTCCTGGTAGTTTTCCAGAGGGTGAAGTTTCCAGGTAGTTTTCCAGAGGGTTATTTTCCCTGGTAGTTTATTCCAGATGGCAATGATTCCTTGTAGTTTACCAGAGGGTGATTTTTCCCTGTAGTTTTCCAGAGGTTGATGTTTCCTGCTAGTTTTCCAGAGGGTGATGTTTACTGTTAGTTTTCCTGATGCTGAAGTTTCCAGGTAGTTTTCCAGATGGTGATGTTTCCTGGTCGTTTTCCAGAGAGTGATGTTTCCTGGTAGATTTCCCAATGGTGATGTTTCCAGTTAGTTTGCCAGATGGTGATATTTTCTGGTAGTTTTCCACATGTTGATGTTTCCTGGTAGTTTTCCAGAGGGTGATGATGCCTTGTAGTTTTCCAAAGGGATATATTCCCTGGTAGTTTTCCAGATGGCGATGATACCTGGTAGGTTCCCAGAGGTTGATTTTTCCCTGTAGTTTTCCAGCGGTGATCTTTCCAGCAGATTTTCCAGAGGGTTATTTTTCCTGGTAGTTTTCCAGATGGTGATGTTTCCTGGTAATTTCCCAGTGTGTGATTTTTCCTGGTAGTTTTCCAGAGTGTTATTTTTCCTGATAGTTTTCCAGATGGCAATGTTTCAGGGTAGTTTCCCAGAGTGTGATTTTTCCGTGTAGTTTTTCTGAGGCTAATGTTTCCTGGTAGTTTTCCAGAGAGTAATGTTTCTTGTTAGTTTTACAGATGGTGATGTTTCCCGCTAGTTTTCCAGAGGGTGATGTTTCCTGGTAGATTTCCAGATGGTGAAGTTTGCTTTTTGTTTTCCAGATGGTGATGTTTCCTGGTTGTTTTCCAGAGGGTGATGCTTCCTGGTAGTTTTCCAGATGGTGATGTTTCATCGTAGATTTCCAGTGGGTGCTGATTCCTGCTAGTTTTCCAGAGGGTGATATTTCCTGGTAATTTTCCACATGGTGATGTTTCCTGGTAGTTTTCCAGATGGTGATGTTTCCTGGTAGTTCTCCAGAGGTGTATTCTGCCTGGTAGTTTTCCATATGGTGATGTTTCCTGCTTGATTTCCAGAGGGTTGTTTTTCCTGGTAGTTTTCCAGAGCGTGATGTATCCTGGTAGATTTCCAGAGCGTGATGTTTCCTGGCACTTTTCCAGTGGGTTAATTTTCCTGCTAGTTTTCCAGATTTCGATGCTTCATGTATGGTTTCCAGTGGGTCATGTTTCCTGGTAGTTTTCCAGAGGGTGTTGTTTCCAGGTAGTTTTCCAGATGTTGACGTTTCCTGTTCGTTTTCCAGAAGCTGAAGTTTCCTGTTAGTTTTCCCAAGTGTGATGTTTCCTGGTAGTTTTCCAGAGGGTGATGTTTCCTGGTAGATTTCCAGATGGTGATGTTTCCTGGTACTTTTTCACACGTTGATGTTTCCTGGTAGTTTTCCAGAGGGTGAAGTTTCCTGGTAGTTTTCCAGAGGGTTATTTTCCCTGGTAGTTTTTTCCAGATGGCAATGATTCCTGGTAGTTTACCAGAGGGTGATTTTTCCCTCTAGTTTTCCAGAGGCCGATGTTTCCTGCTAGTTTTCCAGAGTATGCTGTTTCCTGTTAGTTTTCCTGATGCTGAAGTTTCCAGGTAGTTTTCCAGATGGTGATGTTTCCTGGTCGTTTTCCAGATGGTGATGTTTCCTGGTAGATTTCCAGATGGTGATGTTTCCTGTTGGTTTTCCAGATGGTGATGTTTTCTGGTAGTTTTCCACTTGTTGATGTTTCCTGGTAGTTTTCCAGTGAGTGATGTTTCCTTGTAGTTTTCCAGAGGGTATTTTCCCTGGTAGTTTCTCAGATGGTGATGATACCTGGTAGTTTCCCAGAGGTAGATTTTTCCCTGTAGTTTTCCAGCAGGTGATGTTTCCAGCAGATTTTCCACAGGGGTTTTTTTCCTGGTAGTTTTCCAGATGGTGATGTTTCCTGGTAATTTCCCAGTGTGTGATTTTTCCCTGTAGTTTTCCAGAGGGTGATCATTCCTGGTAGTTTTCCAGAGGGTGTTGTTTCCTGGTAGTTTTCCAGATGGTGATGTTTCCTGGTAGTTTTCCAGAGTGTTATTTTTCCTGGTAGTTTTCCAGATGGCGATGTTTCAGGGTAGTTTCCCAGAGTGTGATTTTTACCTGTAGTTTTACTGAGGCAAATGTTTCCTGGTAGTTTTCCAGAGGGAAATGTTTCCTGTTAGTTTTACAGAGGGTGATGTTTCCTGGTAGATTTCCTGATGGTGAATTTTCCTTTTTGTTTTCCAGATGGTGATGTTTCCTGGTAGTCTTCCAGAGGATGATGCTTCCTTTTAGTTTTCCAGAGTGTGATGTTTCCTGGTAGTTTTCCAGAGAGTGATGTTTTCTGGTAGTTCTCCAGATGGTGATGTTTCCTGGTAGTTTTCCAGAGGGATATTTTCCCTTGTAGTTTTCCAGATGGCAATGATTCCTGGTAGTTAACCAGAGGGTGATTTTTCCCTGTACTTTTCAAGAGGGTGATGTTTCTTGATAGTTTTCCAGGGGGTGATGTTTCCTGTTAGTTTTCCTGATGCTGAAGTTTCCAGGTAGGTTTCCAGATGGTGATGTTTCCTGGTCGTTTTCCAGAGAGTGATGTTTCCTGGTAGATTTCCCAATGGTGATGTTTCCTGTTAGTTTGCCAGATGGTGACATTTTCTGGTAGTTTTCCACGTGTTGATGTTTCCTGGTAGTTTTCCAGAGGGTGATGTTGCCTTGTAGTTTTCCAAAGGGATATTTTCCCTGGTAGTTTTCCAGATGGCGATGATACCTGGTAGGTTCCCAGAGGTTGATTTTTCCCTGTAGTTTTCCAGCGGTGATCTTTCCAGCAGATTTTCCAGAGGGTTATTTTTCCTGGTAGTTTTCCAGATGGTGATGTTTCCTGGTAATTTCCCAGTGTGTGATTTTTCCTGGTAGTTTTCCAGAGTGTTATTTTTCCTGGTAGTTTTCCAGATGGCAATGTTTCAGGGTAGGTTCCCAGAGTGTGATTTTTCCCTGTAGTTTTTCTGAGGCTAATGTTTCCTGGTAGTCTTCCAGAGGATGATGCTTCCTTTTAGTTTTCCAGAGTGTGATGTTTCCTGGTAGTTTTCCAGAGAGTGATGCTTCCTGGTAGTTTTCCAGATGGTGATGTTTCCTGGTAGTTTTCCAGAGGGATATTTTCCCTGGTAGTTTTCCAGATGGCAATGATTCCTGGTAGTTTACCAGAGGGTGATTTTTCCCTGTACTTTTCAAGAGGGAAATGTTTCCTGGTAGTTTTCCAGAGGGTGATGTTTCCTGTTAGTTTTCCTGATGCTGAAGTTTCCTGGTAGTTTTCCAGATGGTGATGTTTCCCGGTCGTTTTCCAGAGAGTGATGTTTCCTGGTAGATTTCCCAATGGTGATGTTTCCTGTTAGTTTGCCAGATGGTGATATTTTCTGGTAGTTTTCCACATGTTGATGTTTCCTGGTAGTTTTCCAGAGGGTGATGTTGCCTTGTAGTTTTCCAAAGGGATATATTCCCTGGTAGTTTTCCAGATGGCGATGATACCTGGTACGTTCCCAGAGGTTGATATTTCCCTGTAGTTTTCCAGCGGTGATCTTTCCAGCAGATTTTCCAGAGGGTTATTTTTCCTGGTAGTTTTCCAGATGGTGATGTTTCCTGGTAATTTCCCAGTGTGTAATTTTTCCTGGTAGTTTTCCAGAGTGTTATTTTTCCTGGTAGTTTTCCAGATGGCAATGTTTCAGGGTAGTTTCCCAGAGTGTGATTTTTCCCTGTAGTGTTTCTGAGGCTAATGTTTCCTGGTAGTCTTCCAGAGGATGATGCTTCCTTTTAGTTTTCCAGAGTGTGATGTTTCCTGGTAGTTTTCCTGATGGTGATGTTTCCTGGTAGATTTCCAGATGGTGAAGTTTGCTTTTTGTTTTCCAGATGGTGATGTTTCCTGGTTGTTTTCCAGAGGGTGATGCTTCCTGTTAGTTTTCTAGATGGTGATGTTTCATCGTAGATTTCCAGTGGGTGCTGATTCCTGCTAGTTTTCCAGAGGGTGATATTTCCTGGTAATTTTCCACATGGTGATGTTTCCTGGTAGTTTTCCAGATGGTGATGTTTCCTGGTAGTTCTCCAGAGGTGTATTCTGCCTGGTAGTTTTCCATATGGTGATGTTTCCTGGTAGTTTTCCAGAGTGTGATGTTTCATGCTTGATTTCCAGAGGGTTGTTTTTCCTGGTAGTTTTCCAGAGCGTGATGTTTCCTGGTAGATTTCCAGAGGATGATGTTTCCTGGTAGTTTTCCAGTGGGTTAATTTTCCTGCTAGTTTTCCAGATTTCGATGCTTCATGTAAGGTTTCCAGCGGGTCATGTTTCCTGTTCGTTTTCCAGAGGGTGTTGTTTCCAGGTAGTTTTCCAAAGTGTGATGTTTCCTGGTAGTTTTCCAGAGGGTGATGTTTCCTGGTAGATTTCCAGATGGTGATGTTTCCTGGTACTTTTTCACACGTTGATGTTTCCTGGTAGTTTTCCAGAGGGTGAAGTTTCCTGGTAGTTTTCCAGAGGGTTATTTTCCCTGGTAGTTTTTTCCAGATGGCAATGATTCCTGGTAGTTTACCAGAGGGTGATTTTTCCCTCTAGTTTTCCAGAGGCCGATGTTTCCTGGTAGTTTTCCAGAGGGTGATGTTTCCTGTTAGTTTTCCTGATGCTGAAGTTTACAGGTAGTTTTCCAGATGGTGATGTTTCCTGGTCGTTTTCCAGATGGTGATGTTTCCTGGTAGATTTCCAGATGGTGATGTTTCCTGTTGGTTTTCCAGATGGTGATGTTTTCTGGTAGTTTTCCACATGTTGATGTTTCCTGGTAGTTTTCCAGTGAGTGATGTTTCCTTGTAGTTTTCCAGAGGGTATTTTCCCTGATAGTTTCTCAGATGGTGATGATACCTGGTAGTTTCCCAGAGGTTGATTTTTCCCTGTAGTTTTCCAGCAGGTGATGTTTCCAGCAGATTTTCCACAGGGGTTTTTTTCCTGGTAGTTTTCCAGATGTTGATGTTTCCTGGTAATTTCCCAGTGTGTGATTTTTCCCTGTAGTTTTCCAGAGGGTGATCATTCCTGGTAGTTTTCCAGAGGGTGTTGTTTCCTGGTAGTTTTCCAGATGGTGATGTTTCCTGGTAGTTTTCCACAGTGTTATTTTTCCTGGTAGTTTTCCAGATGGCGATGTTTCAGGGTAGTTTCCCTGAGTGTGATTTTTACCTGTAGTTTTACTGAGGCTAATGTTTCCTGAAAGTTTTCCAGAGGGAAATGTTTCCTGTTAGTTTTACAGAGGGTGATGTTTCCTGGTAGATTTCCTGATGGTGAAGTTTCCTTTTTGTTTTCCAGATGGTGATGTTTACTGGTAGTCTTCCAGAGGATGATGCTTTCTTTTCGTTTTCCAGAGTGTGATGTTTCCTGGTAGTTTTCCAGAGAGTGATGTTTCCTGGTAGTTTTCCAGATGGTGATGTTTCCTGGTAGTTTTCCAGAGGGATATTTTCCCTTGTAGTTTTCCAGATGGCAATGATTCCTGGTAGTTTACCAGAGGGTGATTTTTCCCTGTACTTTTCAAGAGGGTGATGTTTCCTGGTAGTTTTCCAGGGGGTGATGTTTCCTGTTAGTTTTCCTGATGCTGAAGTTTCCAGGTAGGTTTCCAGATGGTGATGTTTCCCGCTCGTTTTCCAGAGAGTGATGTTTCCTGGTAGATTTCCCAATGGTGATGTTTCCTGTTAGTTTGCCAGATGGTGATATTTTCTGGTAGTTTTCCACATGTTGATGTTTCCTGGTAGTTTTCCAGAGGGTGATGTTGCCTCGTAGTTTTCCAAAGGGATATTTTCCCTGGTAGTTTTCCAGATGGCGATGATACCTGGTAGGTTCCCAGAGGTTGATTTTTCCCTGTAGTTTTCCAGCGGTGATCTTTCCAGCAGATTTTCCACAGGGGTTTTTTTCCTGGTAGTTTTCAAGATGGTGATGTTTCCTGGTAATTTCCCAGTGTGTGATTTTTCCTGGTAGTTTTCCAGAGTGTTATTTTTCCTGGTAGTTTTCCAGATGGCAATGTTTCAGGGTAGTTTCCCAGAGTGTGATTTTTCCCTGTAGTTTTTCTGAGGCTAATGTTTCCTGGTAGTTTTCCAGAGGGTAATATTTCCTGTTAGTTTTACAGATGGTGATGTTTCCCGCTAGTTTTCCAGAGAGTGATGTTTCCTGGTAGATTTCCAGATGGTGAAGTTTCCTTTTTGTTTTCCAGATGGTGATGTTTCCAGGTAGTTTTCCAGAGGGTGATGCTACCTGGTAGTTTTCCAGATGGTGATGTTTCGTCGTAGATTTCCAGTGGGTGCTGATTCCTGCTAGTTTTCCAGAGGGTGATATTTCCTGGTCGTTTTCCAGAGAGTGATGTTTCCTGGTAGTTTTCCAGATGGTGATGTTTCCTGGTAGTTTTCCAGATGGTGATGTTTCCTGGTAGATTTCCAGAGGGATATTTTCCCTGGTAGTTTTCCAGATGGCAATGATTCCTGGTAGTTTACCAGAGGGTGATTTTTCCCTGTACTTTTCAAGAGGGAGATGTTTCCTGGTAGTTTTCCAGAGGGTGATGTTTCCTGGTCTTTTTCCAGAGAGTGATGTTTCCTGGTAGATTTCCCAATGGTGATGTTTCCTGTTAGTTTGCCAGATGGTGATATTTTCTGGTAGTTTTCCACATGTTGATGTTTCCTGGTAGTTTTCCAGAGGGTGATGTTGCCTTGTAGTTTTCCAAAGGGTTATATTCCCTGGTAGTTTTCCAGATGGCGATGATACCTGGTAGGTTCCCAGAGGTTGATATTTCCCTGTAGTTTTCCAGCGGTGATCTTTCCAGCAGATTTTCCAGAGGGTTATTTTTCCTGGTAGTTTTCCAGATGGTGATGTTTCCTGGTAATTTCCCAGTGTGTAATTTTTCCTGGTAGTTTTCCAGAGTGTTATTTTTCCTGGTAGTTTTCCAGATGGCAATGTTTCAGGGTAGTTTCCCAGAGTGTGATTTTTCCCTGTAGTTTTTCTGAGGCTAATGTTTCCTAGTAGTTTTCCAGAGGGTAATGTTTCCTGTTAGTTTTACAGATGGTGATGTTTCCGCTAGTTTTCCAGAGGGTGATGTTTCCTGGTAGATTTCCAGATGGTGAAGTTTGCTTTTTGTTTTCCAGATGGTGATGTTTCCTGGTTGTTTTCCAGAGGGTGATGCTTCCTGGTAGTTTTCCAGATGGTGATGTTTCATCGTAGATTTCCAGTGGGTGCTGATTCCTGCTAGTTTTCCAGAGGGTGATATTTCCTGGTAATTTTCCACATGGTGATGTTTCCTGGTAGTTTTCCAGATGGTGATGTTTCCTGGTAGTTCTCCAGAGGTGTATTCTGCCTGGTAGTTTTCCATATGGTGATGTTTCCTGGTAGTTTTCCAGAGTGTGATGTTTCATGCTTGATTTCCAGAGGGTTGTTTTTCCTGGTAGTTTTCCAGAGCGTGATGTTTCCTGGTAGATTTCCAGAGGATGATGTTTCCTGGTAGTTTTCCAGTGGGTTAATTTTCCTGCTAGTTTTCCAGATTTCGATGCTTCATGTAAGGTTTCCAGCGGGTCATGTTTCCTGTTCGTTTTCCAGAGGGTGTTGTTTCCAGGTAGTTTTCCAAAGTGTGATGTTTCCTGGTAGTTTTCCAGAGGGTGATGTTTCCTGGTAGATTTCCAGATGGTGATGTTTCCTGGTACTTTTTCACACGTTGATGTTTCCTGGTAGTTTTCCAGAGGGTGAAGTTTCCTGGTAGTTTTCCAGAGGGTTATTTTCCCTGGTAGTTTTTTCCAGATGGCAATGATTCCTGGTAGTTTACCAGAGGGTGATTTTTCCCTCTAGTTTTCCAGAGGCCAATGTTTCCTGGTAGTTTTCCAGAGGGTGATGTTTCCTGTTAGTTTTCCTGATGCTGAAGTTTACAGGTAGTTTTCCAGATGGTGATGTTTCCTGGTCGTTTTCCAGATGGTGATGTTTCCTGGTAGATTTCCAGATGGTGATGTTTCCTGTTGGTTTTCCAGATGGTGATGTTTTCTGGTAGTTTTCCACATGTTGATGTTTCCTGGTAGTTTTCCAGTGAGTGATGTTTCCTTGTAGTTTTCCAGAGGGTATTTTCCCTGGTAGTTTCTCAGATGGTGATGATACCTGGTAGTTTCCCAGAGGTTGATTTTTCCCTGTAGTTTTCCAGCAGGTGATGTTTCCAGCAGATTTTCCACAGGGGTTTTTTTCCTGGTAGTTTTCCAGATGTTGATGTTTCCTGGTAATTTCCCAGTGTGTGATTTTTCCCTGTAGTATTCCAGAGGGTGATCATTCCTGGTAGTTTTCCAGAGGGTGTTGTTTCCTGGTAGTTTTCCAGATGGTGATGTTTCCTGGTAGTTTTCCAGAGTGTTATTTTTCCTGGTAGTTTTCCAGATGGCGATGTTTCAGGGTAGTTTCCCTGAGTGTGATTTTTACCTGTAGTTTTACTGAGGCTAATGTTTCCTGGTAGTTTTCCAGAGGGAAATGTTTCCTGTTAGTTTTACAGAGGGTGATGTTTCTTGGTAGATTTCCTGATGGTGAAGTTTCCTTTTTGTTTTCCAGATGGTGATGTTTCCTGGTAGTCTTCCAGAGGATGATGCTTCCTTTTAGTTTTCCAGAGTGTGATGTTTCCTGGTAGTTTTCCAGAGAGTGATGTTTCCTGGTAGTTTTCCAGATGGTGATGTTTCCTGGTAGTTTTCCAAAGGGATATTTTCCCTTGTAGTTTTCCAGATGGCAATGATTCCTGGTAGTTTACCAGAGGGTGATTTTTCCCTGTACTTTTCAAGAGGGTGATGTTTCCTGGTAGTTTTCCAGGGGGTGATGTTTCCTGTTAGTTTTCCTGATGCTGAAGTTTCCAGGTAGGTTTCCAGATGGTGATGTTTCCCGGTCGTTTTCCAGAGAGTGATGTTTCCTGGAAGATTTCCCAATGGTGATGTTTCCTGTTAGTTTGCCAGATGGTGATATTTTCTGGTAGTTTTCCACATGTTGATGTTTCCTGGTAGTTTTCCAGAGGGTGATGTTGCCTCGTAGTTTTCCAAAGGGATATTTTCCCTGGTAGTTTTCCAGATGGCGATGATACCTGGTAGGTTCCCAGAGGTTGATTTTTCCCTGTAGTTTTCCAGCGGTGATCTTTCCAGCAGATTTTCCACAGGGGTTTTTCTCCTGGTAGTTTTCCAGATGGCAATGTTTCAGGGTAGTTTCCCAGAGTGTGATTTTTCCCTGTAGTTTTTCTGAGGCTAATGTTTCCTGGTAGTTTTCCAGAGGGTAATATTTCCTGTTAGTTTTACAGATGGTGATGTTTCCCGCTAGTTTTCCAGAGAGTGATGTTTCCTGGTAGATTTCCAGATGGTGAAGTTTCCTTTTTGTTTTCCAGATGGTGATGTTTCCTGGTAGTTTTCCAGAGGGTGATGCTACCTGGTAGTTTTCCAGATGGTGATGTTTCGTCGTAGATTTCCAGTGGGTGCTGATTCCTGCTAGTTTTCCAGAGGGTGATATTTCCTGGTAATTTTCCACATGGTGATGTTTCCTGGTAGTTTTCCAGATGGTGATGTTTCCTGGTAGTTCTCCAGAGGTGTATTCTGCCTGGTAGTTTTCCATATGGTGATGTTTCCTGGTAGTTTTCCAGAGTGTGATGTTTCATGCTTGATTTCCAGAGGGTTGTTTTTCCTGGTAGTTTTCCAGAGCGTGATGTTTCCTGGTAGATTTCCAGAGGATGATGTTTCCTGGTACTTTTCCAGTGGGTTAATTTTCCTGCTAGTTTTCCAGATTTCGATGCTTCATGTAAGGTTTCCAGCGGGTCATGTTTCCTGTTCGTTTTCCAGAGGGTGTTGTTTCCAGGTAGTTTTCCAAAGTGTGATGTTTCCTGGTAGTTTTCCAGAGGGTGATGTTTCCTGGTAGATTTCCAGATGGTGATGTTTCCTGGTACTTTTTCACACGTTGATGTTTCCTGGTAGTTTTCCAGAGGGTGAAGTTTCCTGGTAGTTTTCCAGAGGGTTATTTTCCCTGGTAGTTTTTTCCAGATGGCAATGATACCTGGTAGTTTACCAGAGAGTGATTTTTCCCTCTAGTTTTCCAGAGGCCGATGTTTCCTGGTAGTTTTCCAGAGGGTGATGTTTCCTGTTAGTTTTCCTGATGCTGAAGTTTACAGGTAGTTTTCCAGATGGTGATGTTTCCTGGTCGTTTTCCAGATGGTGATGTTTCCTGGTAGATTTCCAGATGGTGATGTTTCCTGTTGGTTTTCCAGATGGTGATGTTTTCTGGTAGTTTTCCACATGTTGATGTTTCCTGGTAGTTTTCCAGTGAGTGATGTTTCCTTGTAGTTTTCCAGAGGGTATTTTCCCTGGTAGTTTCTCAGATGGTGATGATACCTGGTAGTTTCCCAGAGGTTGATTTTTCCCTGTAGTTTTCCAGCAGGTGATGTTTCCAGCAGATTTTCCACAGGGGTTTTTTTCCTGGTAGTTTTCCAGATGTTGATGTTTCCTGGTAATTTCCCAGTGTGTGATTTTTCCCTGTAGTTTTCCAGAGGGTGATCATTCCTGGTAGTTTTCCAGAGGGTATTGTTTCCTGGTAGTTTTCCAGATGGTGATGTTTCCTGGTAGTTTTCCAGAGTGTTATTTTTCCTGGTAGTTTTCCAGATGGCGATGTTTCAGGGTAGTTTCCCAGAGTGTGATTTTTACCTGTAGTTTTACTGAGGCTACTGTTTCCTGGTAGTTTTCCAGAGGGAAATGTTTCCTGTTAGTTTTACAGAGGGTGATGTTTCCTGGTAGATTTCCTGATGGTGAAGTTTCCTTTTTGTTTTCCAGATGGTGATGTTTCCTGGTAGTCTTCCAGAGGATGATGCTTCCTTTTAGTTTTCCAGAGTGTCATGTTTCCTGGTAGTTTTCCAGAGAGTGATGTTTCCTGGTAGTTTTCCAGATGGTGATGTTTCCTGGTAGTTTTCCAGAGGGATATTTTCCCTTGTAGTTTTCCAGATGGCAATGATTCCTGGTAGTTTACCAGAGGGTGATTTTTCCCTGTACTTTTCAAGAGGGTGATGTTTCCTGGTAGTTTTCCAGGGGGTGATGTTTCCTGTTAGTTTTCCTGATGCTGAAGTTTCCAGGTAGGTTTCCAGATGGTGATGTTTCCCGGTCGTTTTCCAGAGAGTGATGTTTCCTGGTAGATTTCCCAATGGTGATGTTTCCTGTTAGTTTGCCAGATGGTGATATTTTCTGGTAGTTTTCCACATGTTGATGTTTCCTGGTAGTTTTCCAGAGGGTGATGTTGCCTCGTAGTTTTCCAAAGGGATATTTTCCCTGGTAGTTTTCCAGATGGCGATGATACCTGGTAGGTTCCCAGAGGTTGATTTTTCCCTGTAGTTTTCCAGCGGTGATCTTTCCAGCAGATTTTCCACAGGGGTTTTTCTCCTGGTAGTTTTCCAGATGGTGATGTTTCCTGGTAATTTCCCAGTGTGTGATTTTTCCTGGTAGTTTTCCAGAGTGTTATTTTTCCTGGTAGTTTTCCAGATGGCAATGTTTCAGGGTAGTTTCCCAGAGTGTGATTTTTCCCTGTAGTTTTTCTGAGGCTAATGTTTCCTGGTAGTTTTCCAGAGGGTAATATTTCCTGTTAGTTTTACAGATGGTGATGTTTCCCGCTAGTTTTCCAGAGAGTGATGTTTCCTGGTAGATTTCCAGATGGTGAAGTTTCCTTTTTGTTTTCCAGATGGTGATGTTTCCTGGTAGTTTTCCAGAGGGTGATGCTACCTGGTAGTTTTCCAGATGGTGATGTTTCGTCGTAGATTTCCAGTGGGTGCTGATTCCTGCTAGTTTTCCAGAGGGTGATATTTCCTGGTAATTTTCCACATGGTGATGTTTCCTGGTAGTTTTCCAGATGGTGATGTTTCCTGGTAGTTCTCCAGAGGTGTATTCTGCCTGGTAGTTTTCCATATGGTGATGTTTCCTGGTAGTTTTCCAGAGTGTGATGTTTCATGCTTGATTTCCAGAGGGTTGTTTTTCCTGGTAGTTTTCCAGAGCGTGATGTTTCCTGGTAGATTTCCAGAGGATGATGTTTCCTGGTAGTTTTCCAGTGGGTTAATTTTCCTGCTAGTTTTCCAGATTTCGATGCTTCATGTAAGGTTTCCAGCGGGTCATGTTTCCTGTTCGTTTTCCAGAGGGTGTTGTTTCCAGGTAGTTTTCCAAAGTGTGATGTTTCCTGGTAGTTTTCCAGAGGGTGATGTTTCCTGGTAGATTTCCAGATGGTGATGTTTCCTGGTACTTTTTCACACGTTGATGTTTCCTGGTAGTTTTCCAGAGGGTGAAGTTTCCTGGTAGTTTTCCAGAGGGTTATTTTCCCTGGTAGTTTTTTCCAGATGGCAATGATACCTGGTAGTTTACCAGAGAGTGATTTTTCCCTCTAGTTTTCCAGAGGCCGATGTTTCCTGGTAGTTTTCCAGAGGGTGATGTTTCCTGTTAGTTTTCCTGATGCTGAAGTTTACAGGTAGTTTTCCAGATGGTGATGTTTCCTGGTCGTTTTCCAGATGGTGATGTTTCCTGGTAGATTTCCAGATGGTGATGTTTCCTGTTGGTTTTCCAGATGGTGATGTTTTCTGGTAGTTTTCCACATGTTGATGTTTCCTGGTAGTTTTCCAGTGAGTGATGTTTCCTTGTAGTTTTCCAGAGGGTATTTTCCCTGGTAGTTTCTCAGATGGTGATGATACCTGGTAGTTTCCCAGAGGTTGATTTTTCCCTGTAGTTTTCCAGCAGGTGATGTTTCCAGCAGATTTTCCACAGGGGTTTTTTTCCTGGTAGTTTTCCAGATGTTGATGTTTCCTGGTAATTTCCCAGTGTGTGATTTTTCCCTGTAGTTTTCCAGAGGGTGATCATTCCTGGTAGTTTTCCAGAGGGTATTGTTTCCTGGTAGTTTTCCAGATGGTGATGTTTCCTGGTAGTTTTCCAGAGTGTTATTTTTCCTGGTAGTTTTCCAGATGGCGATGTTTCAGGGTAGTTTCCCAGAGTGTGATTTTTACCTGTAGTTTTACTGAGGCTACTGTTTCCTGGTAGTTTTCCAGAGGGAAATGTTTCCTGTTAGTTTTACAGAGGGTGATGTTTCCTGGTAGATTTCCTGATGGTGAAGTTTCCTTTTTGTTTTCCAGATGGTGATGTTTCCTGGTAGTCTTCCAGAGGATGATGCTTCCTTTTAGTTTTCCAGAGTGTCATGTTTCCTGGTAGTTTTCCAGAGAGTGATGTTTCCTGGTAGTTTTCCAGATGGTGATGTTTCCTGGTAGTTTTCCAGAGGGATATTTTCCCTTGTAGTTTTCCAGATGGCAATGATTCCTGGTAGTTTACCAGAGGGTGATTTTTCCCTGTACTTTTCAAGAGGGTGATGTTTCCTGGTAGTTTTCCAGGGGGTGATGTTTCCTGTTAGTTTTCCTGATGCTGAAGTTTCCAGGTAGGTTTCCAGATGGTGATGTTTCCCGGTCGTTTTCCAGAGAGTGATGTTTCCTGGTAGATTTCCCAATGGTGATGTTTCCTGTTAGTTTGCCAGATGGTGATATTTTCTGGTAGTTTTCCACATGTTGATGTTTCCTGGTAGTTTTCCAGAGGGTGATGTTGCCTCGTAGTTTTCCAAAGGGATATTTTCCCTGGTAGTTTTCCAGATGGCGATGATACCTGGTAGGTTCCCAGAGGTTGATTTTTCCCTGTAGTTTTCCAGCGGTGATCTTTCCAGCAGATTTTCCACAGGGGTTTTTCTCCTGGTAGTTTTCCAGATGGTGATGTTTCCTGGTAATTTCCCAGTGTGTGATTTTTCCTGGTAGTTTTCCAGAGTGTTATTTTTCCTGGTAGTTTTCCAGATGGCAATGTTTCAGGGTAGTTTCCCAGAGTGTGATTTTTCCCTGTAGTTTTTCTGAGGCTAATGTTTCCTGGTAGTTTTCCAGAGGGTAATATTTCCTGTTAGTTTTACAGATGGTGATGTTTCCCGCTAGTTTTCCAGAGAGTGATGTTTCCTGGTAGATTTCCAGATGGTGAAGTTTCCTTTTTGTTTTCCAGATGGTGATGTTTCCTGGTAGTTTTCCAGAGGGTGATGCTACCTGGTAGTTTTCCAGATGGTGATGTTTCGTCGTAGATTTCCAGTGGGTGCTGATTCCTGCTAGTTTTCCAGAGGGTGATATTTCCTGGTAATTTTCCACATGGTGATGTTTCCTGGTAGTTTTCCAGATGGTGATGTTTCCTGGTAGTTCTCCAGAGGTGTATTCTGCCTGGTAGTTTTCCATATGGTGATGTTTCCTGGTAGTTTTCCAGAGTGTGATGTTTCATGCTTGATTTCCAGAGGGTTGTTTTTCCTGGTAGTTTTCCAGAGCGTGATATTTCCTGGTAGATTTCCAGAGGATGATGTTTCCTGGTAGCTTTCCAGTGGGTTAATTTTCCTGCTAGTTTTCCAGATTTCGATGCTTCACGTAAGGTTTCCAGCGGGTCATGTTTCCTGGTAGTTTTCCAGAGGATGTTGTTTCCAGGTAGTTTTCCAGATGTTGACATTTCCTTTTCGTTTTCCAGAAGCTGAAGTTTCCTGTTAGTTTTCCAAAGTGTGATGTTTCCTGGTAGTTTTCCAGAGGGTGATGTTTCCTGGTAGATTTCCAGATGGTGATGTTTCCTGGTACTTTTTCACACGTTGATGTTTCCTGGTAGTTTACCAGAGGGTGAAGTTTCCTGGTAGTTTTCCAGAGGGTTATTTTCCCTGGTAGTTTTTTCCAGATGGCAATGATTCCTGGTAGTTTACCAGAGTGTGATTTTTCCCTGTAGTTTTCCAGTGGCCGATGTTTCCTGGTAGTTTTCCAGAGGGTGATGTTTCCTGTTAGTTTTCCTGATGCTGAAGTTTCCAGGTAGGTTTCCAGATGGTGATGTTTCCTGGTCATTTTCCAGAGAGTGATGTTTCCTGGTAGATTTCCCAATGGTGATGTTTCCTGTTAGTTTGCCAGATGGTGATATTTTCTGGTAGTTTTCCACATGTTGATGTTTCCTGGTAGTTTTCCAGAGCGTGATGTTGCCTTGTAGTTTTCCAAAGGGATATTTTCCCTGGTAGTTTTCCAGATGGCGATGATACCTGGTAGGTTCCCAGAGGTTGATTTTTCCCTGTAGTTTTCCAGCGGTGATGTTTCCAGCAGATTTTCCAGAGGGTTATTTTTCCTGGTAGTTTTCCAGATGGTGATGTTTCCTGGTAATTTCCCAGTGTGTGATTTTTCCTGGTAGTTTTCCAGAGTGTTATTTTCCCTGGTAGTTTTTTCCAGATGGCAATAATTCCTGGTAGTTTACGGGAGGGTGATTTTTCCCTGTAGTTTAACAGAGGGCAATGTTTCCTGGTAGTTTTCCAGAGGGTGATGTTTCCTGTTAGTTTTCCTGATGCTGAAGTTTCCAGGTAGTTTTCCTGATGGTGATGTTTCCTGGTCGTTTTCCAGATGGTGATGTTTCCTGGTAGATTTCCAGATGGTGATGTTTCCTGTTGGTTTTCCAGATGGTGATGTTTTCTGGTAGTTTTCCACATGTTGATGTTTCCTGGTAGTTTTGCAGTGAGTGATGTTTCCTTGTAGTTTTCCAGAGGGATATTTTCCCTGGTAGTTTCCCAGATGGTGATGATACCTCAATGTTTCCCAGAGGTTGATTTTTCCCTGTAGTTTTCCAGCAGGTGATGTTTCCAGCAGATTTTGGACAGGGTTTTTTTTTCCTGGTAGTTTTCCAGATGGTGATGTTTCCTGGTAATTTCCCAGTGTGTGATTTTTCCCTGTAGTTTTCCAGAGGGTGATCATTCCTGATAGTTTTCCAGAGGGTGTTGTTTCCTGGTAGTTTTCCAGATGGTGATGTTTCCTGGTAGTTTTCCAGAGTGTTATTTTTCCTGGTAGTTTTCCAGATGGCGATGTTTCAGGGTAGTTTCCTGGAGTCTGATTTTTCCCTGTAGTTTTCCTGAGGCTAATGTTTCCTGGTAGTTTTCCAGAGGGAAATGTTTCCTGTTAGTTTTCCAGAGGGTGATGTTTCCTGGTAGATTTCCTGATGGTGAAGTATCCTTTTTGTTTTCCAGATGGTGATGTTTCCTGGTAGTCTTCCAGAGGATGATGCTTCCTTTTAGTTTTCCAGAGTGTGATGTTTCCCGTTAGTTTTCCAGATTTTGACGTTTCGTGGCTGTTTTCCAGAGGGTGAGCTTTCTTGGTAGTTTTCCAGATGGTGATGTTTCCTGGTAATTTCCCAGTGTGTGATTTCTCCCTGTAGTTTTCCAGAGGGTGATCATTTCTGGTAGTTTTCCAGAGGGTGTTGTTTCCTGGTAGTTTTCCAGATGGTGATGTTTCCAGGTAGTTTTCCAGAGTGTTATTTTTCCTGGTAGTTTTCTAGATGGCAATGTTTCAGGGTAGTTTCCCAGAGTGTATTTTTTCCCTGTAGTTTTTCTGAGGCTAATGTTTCCTGGTAGTTTTCCAGAGGGTAATGTTTCCTGTTAGTTTTACAGATGGTGATGTTTCCCGCTAGTTTTCCAGAGGGTGATGTTTCTTGGTAGATTTCCAGATGGTGAGGTTTCCTTTTTGTTTTCCAGATAGTGATGTTTCCTGGTAGTTTTCCAGAGGGTGATGCTACCTTTTAGTTTTCCAGAGTGTGATGTTTCCTGGTAGTTTTCCAGACATTGATTTTTCCTGGTAGTTTTCCAGATGGTGATGTTTCGTCTTAGATTTCCAGAGGGTGCTGATTCCTGCTAGTTTTCCAGAGGGTGATATTTCCTGGTAATTTTCCAGATGGTGATGTTTCCTGGTAGTTTTCCAGATGGTGATGTTTCCTGGAATTTTTCCAGAGTGTGATGTTTCCTGGTAGTTTTCCAGAGGTTTATTCTGCCTGGTAGTTTTCCAGATAGTGATGTTTCCTGGTAGTTTTCCAGAGGGTGATGCTACCTTTTAGTTTTCCAGAGTGTGATGTTTCCTGGTAGTTTTCCAGAGAGTGATGTTTCCTGGTAGTTTTCCAGATGGTGATGTTTCGTCGTAGATTTCCAGAGGGTGCTGATTCCTGCTAGTTTTCCAGAGGGTGATATTTGCTGGTAATTTTCCACATGGTGATGTTTCCTGGTAATTTTCCAGATGGTGATGTTTTCTGGAATTTTTCCAGAGTGTGATGTTTCCTGGTAGTTTTCCAGAGGGTGATGTTTCCTGGTAGTTTTCCAGATGGTGATGTTTCCCGTTAGTATTCCAGATTTTGATGTTTCCTGGCAGTTTTCCAGAGGGTGAGCTTTCTTGGTAGTTTTCCAGATGGTGATGTTTCCTGGTAGTTTTCCAGAAGCTGATGCTTCCTGGTAGTTTTCC
Organism: Isurus oxyrinchus; assembly: GCA_026770705.1. Taxonomy (NCBI): domain Eukaryota; kingdom Metazoa; phylum Chordata; class Chondrichthyes; order Lamniformes; family Lamnidae; genus Isurus; species Isurus oxyrinchus. The sequence goes on from JANJGN010000179.1 coordinate 524,392, forward strand.
AGAGGGTGATATTTCCTGGCAGTTTTGCAGAGGGTGATTTTTCCCTTTACTTTTCCAGATGGTGATGTTTCCACCTAGTTTTCCAGATGGTGATGTTTCCTTGTAGTTTTCCAGAGGATGATTTTTCCTGTACTTTTCCTGATGGTGATGTTTACTGGTACTTATCCAGAGGGTGATGTTTCCTGGTAGTTTTCCAGAGGGTTGTTTTTCCTGGTTGTTTTCCAGATGGTGATGTTTCCTGGTAGTTTTCCAGATGTTGATGTTTCCTGGTAGTTTTCCAGACGATGATGTTTCCTTTTAGTTTTCCAGATGGTGACTTTTCCTGGTAGTTTTCCAGTGGGTTATGTTTCCTGGTAGTTTTCCAGAGGGTTAGTTCCCCTGGTAGTTTTCCAGAGTGTGTTGTTTCCTTGTAGTTTTCCAGAGGGTGATTTTTCTGGTTGTTTTCCAGGTGGTGATGCTTCCTCGTAGTTTTCCAGATGGTGATGTTTCCTCATAGTTTTCCAGAGGGTTATTTTGCCTGGTAGTCTTCCAGAGGTTGATGTTTCCTGGTAGTTTTCCAGTGCTTTATTTTGCCTGGTAGCTTTCCAGAGGGTGATGTATCCTGGTAGTTTTCCGGACTGTGTTGTTTCCTTGTAGTTTTCCTGAGGGTGCTGTTTCCTGGTAGTTTTCCATATGGTGATGTTTCATGCTAGATTTCCAAAGTGTTATTTTGCCTGGTAGTTTTCCAGAGTGTTATTTTTCCTGGTAGTTTTCCAGAGGGTGATGTTTCCTGATAGTTTTCCAGATGGTGATGTGTCCTGGTAGTTTTCCATAGTGTGATGTTTCCCATTACTTTTCCATATTTTGATGTTTCCTGGCAGTTTTCCAGAGGGTGAGGTTTCTTGGTAGTTTTCCTGATGGTGATGTTTCCTGGTAGTTTTCCAGATGGTGATGATTCCTGGTAGTTTTCCAGATGGTGATTTTTCCTGGTATTTTTCTGGAGGGTGATTTTTCCCTTTACTTTTCCAGATAATGATTTTTCCGGCTAGTTTTCCAGATGGTGATGTTTCCTTGTAGTTTTCCAGAGGGTGATTTTTCCTGGTTGTTTTCCAGAGGGTGATGTTTCCTGGTAGTTTTCCAGATGATGATATTACCTGGTCGTTTTCCAGACGATGATGTTTCCTTTTAGTTTTCCAGATGGTCACGTTTCCTGGTAGTTTTCCAGTGGGTTATGTTTCCATGTAGTTTTCCAGAGGGTTATTTTCCCTTGCAGTTTTCCAGAGTGTGTTGTTTCCTTGTAGTTTTCCAGAGGGTGATTTTTCCTGGTTGTTTTCCAGGTGGTGATGCTTCCTCGTAGTTTTCCAGATGGTGATGTTTCCTGGTATTTTTCCAGAGGGTTATTTTGCCTGGTAGTCTGCTAGAGTTTGATGTTTCCTGGTAGTTTTCTAGAGCTTTATTGTGCCTGGTAGTTTTCCAGAGGGTAATGTTTCCTGGTAGGTTTCTGGACTGTGTTGTTTCCTGGTAGTTTTCCAGAGGGTGATGTTTCCTGGTAGTTTTCCATATGGTGATGTTTCCTGGTAGTTTTCCAGAGGGTGCTGTTTCCTGGTAGTTTTCCAGATGGTGATGTTTCATGCTAGTTTTCCAAAGTGTTATTTTCCCTTGTATTTTTCCAGAGTGTTATTTTTCCTGGTAGTTTTCCAGAGGGTGATGTTTCCTGGTAGTTTTCCAGATCGTGATGTTTCGTCGTAGATTTCCACAGGGTGCTGATTCCTGTTGTTTTCCAGAGGGTGATATTTCCAGGTAATTTTCCACATGGTGATGTTTCCTGGTATTTTTCCAGATGGTGATGTTTCCTGGAATTTTTCCAGAGTGTGATGTTTCTTGGTAGTTTTCCAGAGGGTGATGATTCCTTGTAGTTTTCCAGATGGTGATGTTTCCTGGTAGTTTTCCAGAGTGTGATGTTCCCCGTTAGTTTTCCAGATTTTGACGTTTCGTGGCAGTTTTCCAGAGGGTGAGCTTTCTTGGTAGTTTTCCAGATGGTGATGTTTCCTGGTAATTTCCCAGTGTGTGATTTCTCCCTGTAGTTTTCCAGAGAGTGATCATTTCTGCTAGTTTTCCAGAGGGTGTTGTTTCCTTGTAGTTTTCCAGATGGTGATGTTTCCAGGTAGTTTTCCAGAGTGTTATTTTTCCTGGTAGTTTTCCAGATGGCAATGTTTCAGAGTAGTTTCCCAGAGTGTAATTTTTCCCTGTAGTTTTCCTGAGGCTAATGTTTCCTGGTAGTTTTCCAGAGGGTAAAGTTTCCTGTTAGTTTTACAGATGGTGATGTTTCCCGCTAATTTTCCAGAGGGTGATGTTTCTTGGTAGATTTCCAGATGGTGAAGTTTCCTTTTTGTTTTCCAGATAGTGATGTTTCCTGGTAGTTTTCCAGAGAGTGATGTTTCCTGGTCGTTTTCCAGATGGTGATGTTTCGTCTTAGATTTCCAGAGGGTGCTGATTCCTGCTAGCTTTCCAGAGGGTGATATTTCCTGGTAATTTTCCAGATGGTGATGTTTCCTGGTATTTTTCCGGATGGTGATGTTTCCTGGAATTATTCCAGAGTGTGATGTTTCCTGGTAGTTTTCCAGAGGTTTATTCTGCCTGGCAGTTTTCCATATGGTGATGTTTCCTGGTAGTTTTCCAGATGGTGATGTTTCGTTGTAGATTTCCAGAGGGTGCTGATTCCTGCTAGTTTTCCAGAGGGTGATATTTGCTGGTAATTTTCCACATGGTGATGTTTCCTGGTAGTTTTCCAGATGGTGATGTTTCCTGGAATTTTTCTGGACTGTGTTGTTTCCTGGTAGTTTTCCAGAGGGTGATGTTTCCTGGTAGTTTTCCATATGGTGATGTTTCCTGGCAGTTTTCCAGAGGGTGAGCTTTCTTGGTAGTTTTCCAGATGGTGATGTTTCCTGGTAGTTTTCCAGATGCTGATGCTTCCTGGTAGTTTTCCAGAGGGTGATATTTCCTGGAAGTTTTGCAGAGGGTGATTTTTCCCTTTACTTTTCCAGATGGTGATGTTTCCACCTAGTTTTCCAGATGGTGATGTTTCCTTGTAGTTTTCCAGAGGATGATTTTTCCTGTACTTTTCCTGATGGTGATGTTTACTGGTACTTATCCAGAGGGTGAGGTTTCCTGGTAGTTATCCAGAGGGTTATTTTTCCTGTTTGTTTTCCAGATGGTGATGTTTCCTGGTAGTTTTCCAGATGTTGATGTTTCCTGGTAGTTTTCCAGACGATGATGTTTCCTTTTAGTTTTCCAGATGGTGACTTTTCCTGGTAGTTTTCCAGTGAGTTATATTTCCTGGTAGTTTTCCAGAGGGTTAGTTCCCCTGGTAGTTTTCCAGAGTGTGTTGTTTCCTTGTAGTTTTCCAGAGGGTGATTTTTCCTGGTTGTTTTCCAGGTGGTGATGCTTCCTCGTAGTTTTCCAGATGGTGATGTTTCCTCGTAGTTTTCCAGAGGGTTATTTTGCCTGGTAGTCTTCCAGAGGGTGATGTTTCCTGGTAGTTTTCCAGTGCTTTATTTTGCCTGGTAGCTTTCCAGAGGGTGATGTTTCCTGGTAATTTTCCGGACTGTGTTGTTTCCTGGTAGTTTTTCAGAGGGTGCTGTTTCCTGGTAGTTTTCCATATGGTGATGTTTCATGCTAGATTTCCAAAGTGTTATTTTGCCTGGTAGTTTTCCAGAGTGTTATTTTTCCTGGTAGTTTTCCAGAGGGTGATGTTTCCTGATAGTTTTCCAGATGGTGATGTTTCCTGGTAGTTTTCCAGAGTGTGATGTTTCCCATTACTTTTCCATATTTTGATGTTTCCTGGCAGTTTTCCAGAGGGTGAGGTTTCTTGGAAGTTTTCCTGATGGTGATGTTTCCTGGTAGTTTTCCAGATGGTGATGCTTCCTGGTAGTTTTGCAGATGGTGATTTTTCCTGGTATTTTTCCGGAGGGTGATTTTTCCCTTTACTTTTCCAGATAATGATGTTTCCGGCTAGTTTTCCAGATGGTGATGTTTCCTTGTAGTTTTCCAGAGGGTGATTTTTCTTGGTTGTTTTCCAGAGGGTGATGTTTCCTGGTAGTTTTCCAGATGATGATATTACCTGGTCGTTTTCCAGATGATGATGTTTCCTTTTAGTTTTCCAGATGGTGACGTTTCCTGGTAGTTTTCCAGTGGGTTATGTTTCCTGGTAGTTTTCCAGAGGGTTATTTTCCCTTGTAGTTTTCCCGAGTGTGTTGTTTCCTTGTAGTTTTCCAGAGGGTGATTTTTCCTGGTTGTTTTCCAGGTGGTGATGCTTCCTCGTAGTTTTCCAGATGGTGATGTTTCCTGGTATTTTTCCAGAGGGTTATTTTGCCTGGTAGTCTGCTAGAGGTTGATGTTTCATGGTAGTTTTCCAGAGCTTTATTGTGCCTGGTAGTTTTCCAGAGGGTAATGTTTCCTGGTAGGTTTCTGGACTGTGTTGTTTCCTGGTAGTTTTCCAGAGGGTTATGTTTCCTGGTAGTTTTCCATATGGTGATGTTTCCTGGTAGTTTTCCAGAGGGTGCTGTTTCCTGGTAGTTTTCCAGATGGTGATGTTTCATGCTAGATTTCCAAAGTGTTATTTTGCCTGGTAGTTTTCCAAAGTGTTATTTTTCCTGGTAGTTTTCCAGAGGGTGATGTTTCCTGGTAATTTTCCAGATGGTGATGTTTCCTGGTAGTTTTCCAGAGTGTGATGTTTCCCATTACTTTCCAGATTTTGATGTTTCCTGGCAGTTTTCCAGAGGGTGATGTTTCTTGGTAGTTTTCCTGATGGTGATGTTTCCTGGTAGTTTTCCAGATGGTTATGCTTCCTGGTAGTTTTCCAGATGGTGATTGTTCCTGGTATTTTTCCAGAGGATGATTTTTCCCTTTACTTTTCCAGATGTTGATGTTTCCGGCTAGTTTTCCAGATGGTGATGTTTCCTTGTAGTTTTCCAGAGGGTGATTTTTCCCTGTACTTTTCCTGGTAATTTTCCAGATGGCGATGATTCCTGGTAGTTTCCCAAAGGGTGATTTTCCCGGTAGTTTTCCAGTGGGTGATGTTTCCTGCAAGTTTTCCAGAGGGTTATTTTTCCTGGTAGATTTCCAGATGGTGATGTTTCCTGGTAGCTTTCTAGAAGTTGATGTTTCCTGGTAGTGTTCCAGATGGTGATGTTTCCTCGTAGTTTTCCAGAGTGTTATTTTTCCAGTTAGTTTTCCAGATGTCGATGATTCCTGGTAGCTTCCCACAGGGTGATTTTTCCTGGTAGTTTTCCAGAGGGTGATGTTTCCTGGTAGTTTTTTAGAGGGTGATGTTTCCTGGTAGTTTTCCAGAGGGTGTTGTATCCTGGTAATAATCCAGAGGGTTATTATTCCGGGTAGTTTTCCAGAGGGTGATGTTTCCTGATAGTTTTCCATATCTTGATGTTTCGTCTTAGTTTTCCAGAAGGTGAGTCTTCTTCATAATTTTCCAGATGGTGATGTTTCCTGGAACTTTTCCAGAGGGTGATGTTTGTTGCTAATTTTCCAGATGGCGATGTTTCTGATAGTTTTCTAAAGGGTGATGTTCCTGATAGTTTTCCAGACGGTAATGTTTCCTGGTAGTTTTCCAGAGGGTGATGCTTCCTTTTTGTTTTCCAGAGTGTGATGTTTCCTGGTAGTTTTCCAGGTGGTGATGTTTCGTCGGAGACTTCTAGAGTTTGATGATTCCTGCTAGTTTTCCAGAGGGTGATATTTCCTAGTAATTTTCCAGATGGTGATGTTTCCTGGTCGTTTTCCAGATGGTGATGTTTCCTTTTATTTTTCCAGAGTGTGATGTTTCTTGGTAGTTTTCGAGAGGTTGATTTTTCCTGGTTTTTTTCCAGGTGGTGAAATTTCCTGGTAGTTTCTAGAGGCTGATGTTTCCTGGTTGTTTTCCAGATCGTAATGTTCCCGGTGGTTTTCCAGATGGTGATGTTTCCTGGTAGTTATCCAGACGGTTAAGTTTCCTGATAGTTTTCCAGAGGGTTATTTTCCCTGGTAGTTTTGCAGAGGGTGTTCTTTCCAGGTAGTTTTCCAGAGGGTTATTTTTGCTGGTAGATTTCCGGATGGTGATGTTTCCTGGTAGTTTTCTCGATGTTGATGTTTCCTGATAGTGTTCCAGAGGGAAATGTTTCCTGTTAGTTTTACAGTGGGTGATGTTTCCTGGTAGATTTCCTGATGGTGAAGTTTCCTTTTTGTTTTCCAGATGGTGATGTTTCCTGTTAGTTTTCCAGATGCTGATGTTTCCTGTTAGTTTTCCGAAGGGTGATGTTTCCTGGTAGTTTTCCAGAGGGAGATGTTTCCTGGTAGATTTCCAGTTGTTGATGTTTCCTCTTAGTTTTCCAGATGGTGATGTTTCCTGATAGTTTTCCATATGTTGATGTTTCCTGGTAGTTTTCCGGAGGGTGATGTTTCTGGTAGTTTTCCAGAGGGATATTTTCCTTGGTAGTTTTCCAGATGGCGATGATTCCTGGTAGTTTCCCAAAGGTTGATTTTCCCGGTAGTTTTCCAGTGGGTGATTTTTCCTGCAAGTTTTCCAGAGGGTTATTTTTCCTGGTAGATTTCCAGATGGTGATGTTTCCTGGAACTTTTCCAGAGTGTGATGTTTCCTGGTAATTTTCCAGATGGCGATGTTTCCTGATAGTTTTCTAGAGGGTGATGTTTCCTGTATAGTTCTCCAGAGGGTAATGTTTCCTGGTAGTTTTCCAGAGGGTGGTGCTTCTTTTTGTTTTCCAGAGTGTGATGTTTCCTGTTAGTTTTCCAGATGCTGATGTTTCCTGTTAGTTTTCCGAAGGGTGGTGCTTCTTTTTTGTTTTCCAGATGGTGATGTTTCCTGGTAGTTTTCCAGATGGTGATATTTCCTTTTATTTTTCCAGAGTGTGATGTTTCCTGGTAGTTTTCGAGAGGTTGATTTTTCCTGGTTGTTTTCCAGGTTGTGAAATTTCCTGGTAGTTTCTAGAGGCTGATGTTTCCTGGTTGTTTTCCAGATCGTAATGTTCCCGGTAGTTTTCCAGATGGTGATGTTTCCTGGTAGTTATCCAGACGGTTAAGTTTCCTGGTAGTTTTCCAGAGGGTTATTTTCCCTGGTAGTTTTGCAGAGGGTGTTCTTTCCAGGTAGTTTTCCAGAGGGTTATTTTTGCTGGTAGATTTCCGGATGGTGATGTTTCCTGGTAGTTTTCTCGATGTTGATGTTTCCTGGTAGTGTTCCAGATGCTGATGTTTCCTGGTAGTTTTCCAGAGGGTTCATTTTCCAGCTAGTTTTCCAGATGGTGATGTTTCCATGTAGTTTTCCAGAGGGTTATTCTTCCTGGTAGACTTCCAGATGGTGATGTTTCCTTGTAATTTCCCAGAGGGTGATTTTTCCCTGTTTCTCCTCAGGGTGAAGTTTCCTGGTAGTTCTTCAGATGGTGATGTTTCCTGCTTGTTTTCCAGAGGGTGATGTTTCCTAGTAGCTTTCCACAGGATTATTTTTCCTGTTAGTTTTCCAGATGGCGATGTTTCCTGGTAGATTTGCAGAGGGTGATGTTTCCTACAATTTTTCCAGCGGGTTATATTTCCTGGTAGTTTTCCAGATGGTGATGTTTCCTGCTAATTTCCCAGAGTGTGTTTTTTTCCCTGTGTTTGTCCAGAGGGTGATCTTTCCTGGTAGTTTTCCAGAGGATGATGTTTCCTGGTAGTTTTCCAGATGGTGATGTTTCCTAACAGTTTTCCAGATGCTGATGTTTCCTGTTAGTTTTCCAAAGGGTGAAGTTTCCTGGTAGTTTTCCAGAGGGATATTTTCCCTGGTAGATTTTTCCAGATGGCAATGATTCCTGGTAGTTTACCAGAGGGTGATTTTTCCCTGTAGTTTTCCAGAGGCCGATGTTTCCTGGTAATTTTCCAGAGGGTGATGTTTCCTGTTAGTTTTCCTGATGCTGAAGTTTCCAGGTAGTTTTCCAGATGGTGATGTTTCCTGGTCGTTTTCCAGAGAGTGATGTTTCCTGGTAGATTTCCAGATGGTGATGTTTCCTGTTGGTTTTCCAGATGGTGATGTTTTCTGGTAGTTTTCCACATGTTGATATTTCCTGGTAGTTTTCCAGTGAGTGATGTTTCCTTGTCGTTTTCCAGAGGGATATTTTCCCTGGTAGTTTCCCAGATGGTGATGATACCTGGTAGTTTCCCAGAGGTTGATTTTTCCCTGTAGTTTTCCAGCAGGTGATGTTTCCAGCAGATTTTCCACAGGGGTTTTCTTCCGGGTAGTTTTCCAGATGGTGATGTTTCCTGGTAATTTCCCGGTGTGTGATTTTTCCCTGTAGTTTTCAAGAGGGTGATCATTCCTGGTAGTTTTCCAGAGGGTGTTGTTTCCTGGTAGTTTTCCAGATGGTGATGTTTCCTGGTAGTTTTCCAGAGTGTTATTTTTCCTGGTAGTTTTCCAGATGGCGATGTTTCAGGGTAGTTTCCCAGAGTGTGATTTTTCCCTGTAGTTTTCCTGAGGCTAATGTTTCCTGGTAGTTTTCCAGAGGGAAATGTTTCCTGTTAGTTTTACAGAGTGTGATGTTTCCTGGTAGATTTCCTGATGGTGAAGTTTCCTTTTTGTTTTCCAGATGCTGATGTTTCCTGTTAATTTTCCGAAGGGTGATGTTTCCTGGTAGTTTTCCAGAGGGAGATGTTTCCTGGTAGATTTCCAGTTGTTGATGTTTCCTCTTAGTTTTCCAGATGGTGATGTTTCCTGGTAGTTTTCCATATGTTGATGTTTCCTGGTAGTTTTCCGGAGGGTGATGTTTCTGGTAGTTTTCCAGAGGGATATTTTCCCTGGTAGTTTTCCAGATGGCGATGATTCCTGGTAGTTTCCCAAAGGTTGATTTTCCCGGTAGTTTTCCAGTGGGTGATTTTTCCTGCAAGTTTTCCAGAGGGTTATTTTTCCTGGTAGATTTCCAGATGGTGATGTTTCCTGGAACTTTTCCAGAGTGTGATGTTTCCTGGTAATTTTCCAGATGGCGATGTTTCCTGATAGTTTTCTAGAGGGTGATGTTTCCTGATAGTTTTCCAGAGGGTAATGTTTCCTGGTAGTTTTCCAGAGGGTGGTGCTTCCTTTTGTTTTCCAGAGTGTGTTGTTTCCTGGTAGTTTTCCAGGTGGTGATGTTTCGTTGGAGACTTCCAGCGTTTGTTGATTCCTGCTAGTTTTCCAGAGGGTGATATTTCCTAGTAATTTTCCAGATGGTGATGTTTCCTGGTAGTTTTCCAGATGGTGATGTTTCCTTTTATTTTTCCAGAGTGTGATGTTTCCTGGTAGTTTTCCAGGGGTTGATTTTTCCTTGTTGTTTTCCAGGTGGTGAAATTTCCTGGTAGTTTCTAGAGGCTGATGGTTCCTGATTGTTTTCCAGATTGTAATGTTCCAGGGAGTTTTCCAGATACTGATGTTTCCTGGTAGTTATCCAGACGGTTAAGTTTCCTGGTAGTTTTCCAGAGGGTTATTTTCCCTGGTAGTTTTGCAGAGGGTGTTCTTTCCAGGTAGTTTTCCAGAGGGTTATTTTTGCTGGTAGATTTCCGGATGGTGATGTTTCCTGGTAGTTTTCTCGATGTTGATGTTTCCTGGTAGTGTTCCAGATGCTGATGTTTCCTGGTAGTTTTCCAGAGGGTTCATTTTCCAGCTAGTTTTCCAGATGGTGATGTTTCCATGTAGTTTTCCAGAGGGTTATTTTTCCTGGTAGACTTCCAGATGGTGATGTTTCCTTGTAATTTCCCAGAGGGTGATTTTTCCCTGTTTCTCCTCAGGGTGAAGTTTCCTGGTAGTTCTTCAGATGGTGATGTTTCCTGCTTGTTTTCCAGAGGGTGATGTTTCCTAGTAGCTTTCCACAGGATTATTTTTCCTGTTAGTTTTCCAGATGGCGATGTTTCCTGGTAGATTTGCAGAGGGTGATGTTTCCTGAAATTTTTCCAGAAGGTTATATTTCCTGGTAGTTTCCAGCTGGTGATGTTTCCTGCTAATTTCCCAGAGTGTGTTTTTTCCCTGTGTTTATCCAGAGGGTGATCTTTCCTGGTAGTTTTCCAGAGGATGATGTTTCCTGGTAGTTTTCCAGATGGTGATGTTTCCTAACAGTTTTCCAGATGCTGATGTTTCCTGTTAGTTTTCCAAAGGGTGAAGTTTCCTGGTAGTTTTCCAGAGGGTGATTTTTATTGGTAGATTTCCAGATGGTGATGTTTCCTGGTAGTTTTCCAGATGGTGATGTTTCCTGGTAGTTTTCCAGAGAGTGATGTTTCCTGTACGTGTTCCACATGTTGATGTTTCCTGGTATTTTTCCAGAGGGTGATGTTTCCTGGTAGTTTTCCAAAAGGATATTTTCCCTGGTAGATTTGCAGAGGGTTTCGTTTCCAGGCAGTTTTCCAGAGTGTTATTTTTCCTCGTAGATTTCTGGATGGTGATGTTTCCCGGTAGTTTTCTAGATGTTGATGTTTCCTGGTAGTGTTCCAGATGGTGATTTTTCCTCGTAGTTTTCCAGTGGATTGTTTTGCCTTGTAGTCTTCCAGAGTGTTATGTTTCCTGGTAGTTTTCCTGAGGTTTATTTTCCCTGGTAGTTTTCCAGCGGGTGATGTTTCCTCGTAGTTTTCCAGAGTGTGTTCTTTCCTCACTGTTTTCCATATGGTGATGTTTCCTGGTAGTTTTCCAGATGGTGATGTTTCTTGGTAGATTTCCAGTGGGTTATTTTGCCTGGTTAGTTTTCCAGAGGGTTATTTTTCCTGGTAGATTTCCAGAGGGTGATATTTCCTGGTAGTTTTCCAAAGGGTGATGTTTCCTGATAGTTTTCCAGTGGGTTAATTGTCCTGGTAGTTTTCCAGATTTTCATGCTTCATTTTAGGTTTCCAGAGTGTGATGTTTCCTGGTAGTTTTCCCAATGGTGATGATTCCTTGTAGTTTTCGAGATGTTGATGTTTCCAGGTAGTTTTCCAGATGTTGTTGTTTCCTGGTAGTGTTCCACATGGTGATATTTCCTGGTAGTTTTCCAGAAGTTTATATTTGCTGATAGTTTTCCTGATGTTGATGTTTCCTGGTAGTTTGCCAGAGGGTTATGTTTCCTCGTAGTTTACAAGACGGTTATTTTCCCTGGTAGTTTTCCAGAGTGTGTTGATTCCTGGTAGTTTTGCAGAGGGTGATGTTTCCTGTTTGTTTTCCAGGTGGTGATGTTTCCTGGTAGTTTTCTAGAGGGCGATGTTTCCTGGTAGTTTTCCAGATCATAATGTTCCTGCTAGTTTTCCAGATGATGATGTTTCCTGCTAGTTTTCCGAGGGTAAACTTTTCTGGTAGTTTTCCAGAGTGCTTTGTTTCCTGATGGGTTTCCAGTGGGTGATGTTTCCTGGTAGTTTTCCAGATGGTGATGTTTCCTGGTAGTTTTCCAGAGGGTTATTTTGCCTGGTAGTCTTCCAGAGGGTGATGTTTCCTGGTAGTTTTCCAGAGGTTTATTTTGCCTGGTAGTTTTCCAGAGGGTGATGTTTCCTTGTAGTTTTCCAGAGTGTGTTGTTTCCTTCTAGTTTTCCAGAGGGTGATGTTTCCTGGTAGTTTTCCATATGGTGATGTTTCCTGGTAGATTTCCAGATGGTGATATTTCATGGTAGATTTGCAGAGGTTTATTTTGCCAGGTAGTTTTCCGGAGGGTTATTTTTCCTGGTAGTTTTCCAGAGGGTGATGTTTCCTCGTGGTTTTCCAGAGGATGATGTTTCCTGGTAGTTTTCCAGTGGGTTAATTTTCCTTCTTATTTTCCAGATTTTGATGCTTCATTTCAGGTTTCCAGAAGGTGATGTTTCCTGGTAGTTTTCCAGAGGGCTATTTTTCCTGGTAGTTTTCCAGAGTGTGATGTTTCCTGGTCGTTTTCCAGAGGATGATGTTTCCTGTTAGTTTTCCAGATGCTGATGTTTCCTATTAGTTTTCCAAAGGGTGATGTTTCCTAATAGTTTTCCAGAAATATATTTTCCCTGGTAGTTTTCCAAACGGTGTTGTTTCCTGGCAGTTTTCCAGAGGGTTATTTTTCCTGGTAGATTGTCGGATGGTGATGTTTCCTGGTAGTTTTCTAGATGTTGATGTTTCCTATTAGTGTTCCAGATGGTGATGTTTCCTCGTAGTTTTCCAAAGGATTATTTTGCCTGGTAGTCTTCCAGAGGGTGATGTTTCCTCATAGTTTTCCAAAGGTTTATTTTGCCTGGTTGTTTTCCAGAGGGTGATGTTTCCTGGTAGTATTCCGGAGTTTGTTGTTTCCTGGTAGTTTTCCAGACGGTGATGTTTCCTCGTAGTTTTCCATATGGTGACGTTTCCTGGTAGTTTTCCAGATGGTGATATTTCATGGTAGATTTCCAGTGGGTTAATTTGCCTGGTAGTTTTCCAGAGGGTTATTTTTCCTGGTAGTTTTACATAGGGTGATGTTTCCTGGTAGTTTTCCAGCGGGTGATGTTTCCTGGTAGTTTTCCAGTGCGTTAATTTTCCTGGCAGTTTTCCAGATTTTCATGCTTCATGTTAGGTTTCCATATGGTGATGTTTCCTTGTAGTTTCCCAAATGGTGACTTTTCCCTGGTTTTCCACAGGGAGAAGTTTCCTGGTAGTTCGTCAGATGGTGATGCTTCCTGGTTGTTTTCCACAGGGTGATGTTTCCTGGTAGTTTTCCAGAGGGTTATTTTGCCTGGTAGTCTTCCAGAGGGTGATGTTTCCTGGTAGTTTTCCAGAGGTTTATTTTGCCTGGTAGTTTTCAAGAGGGTGATGTTTCCTTGTAGTTTTCCAGAGTGTGTTGTTTCCTTCTAGTTTTCCAGAGGGTGATGTTTCCTGGTAGTTTTCCATATGGTGATGTTTCCTGGTAGATTTCCAGATGGTTTATTTCATGGTAGATTTGCAGAGGTTTATTTTGCCAGGTAGTTTTCCGGAGGGTTATTTTTCCTGGTAGTTTTCCAGAGGGTGATGTTTCCTCGTGGTTTTCCAGAGGGTGATGTTTCCTGGTAGTTTTCCAGTGGGTTAATTTTCCTTCTTATTTTCCAGATTTTGATGCTTCATTTTAGGTTTCCAGAAGGTGATGTTTCCTGTTAGTTTTCCAGATGCTGATGTTTCCGATTAGTTTTCCAAAGGGTGATGTTTCCTGATAGTTTTCCAGAAATATATTTTCCCTGGTAGTTTTCCAAACGGTGTTGTTTCCTGGCAGTTTTCCAGAAGGTTATTTTTCCTGGTAGATTGTCGGATGGTGATGTTTCCTGGTAGTTTTCCAGAGGTTTATTTTGCCTGGTAGTTTTCCAGAGGGTGATGTTTCCTTGTAGTTTTTCAGAGTGTGTTGTTTCCTTCTAGTTTTCCAGAGGGTGATGTTTCCTGGTAGTTTTCCATATGGTGATGTTTCCTGGTAGATTTCCAGATGGTGATATTTCATGGTAGATTTGCAGAGGTTTATTTTGCCAGGTAGTTTTCCGGAGGGTTATTTTTCCTGGTAGTTTTCCAGAGGGTGATGTTTCCTCATAGTTTTCCAGATGGTGATGTTTCCTCGTAGTTTTCCAGAGGGTTATTTTGCCTGGTAGTTTTCAAGAGGATGATGTTTCCTTGTAGTTTTCCAGAGTGTGTTGTTTCCTTCTAGTTTTCCAGAGGGTGATGTTTCCTGGTAGTTTTCCATATGGTGATGTTTCCTCGTAGTTTTCCAAAGGATTATTTTGCCTGGTAGTCTTCCAGAGGGTGATGTTTCCTCGTAGTTTTCCAAAGGTTTATTTTGCCTGGTAGTTTTCCAGAGGGTGATGTTTCCTGGTAGTATTCCGGAGTTTGTTGTCTCCTGGTAGTTTTCCAGACGGTGATGTTTCCTCGTAGTTTTCCATATGGTGACGTTTCCTGGTAGTTTTCCAGATGGTGATATTTCATGGTAGATTTCCAGTGGGTTAATTTGCCTGGTAGTTTTCCAGAGGGTTATTTTTCCTGGTAGTTTTACATAGGGTGATGTTTCCTGGTAGTTTTCCAGCGGGTGATTTTTCCTGGTAGTTTTCCAGTGCGTTAATTTTCCTGGCAGTTTTCCAGATTTTCATGCTTCATGTTAGGTTTCCATATGGTGATGTTTCCTTGTAGTTTCCCAAATGGTGACTTTTCCCTGGTTTTCCACAGGGTGAAGTTTCCTGGTAGTTCGTCAGATGGTGATGCTTCCTGGTTGTTTTCCACAGGGTGATGTTTCCTCGTAGTTCTCCAGAGGGCGATGTTTCCTGCCAATGTTCCAAAGGGTTCTTTTTTCCTGGTAGTTTTCCAGATGGTGGTGTTTCCTGGTAATTTCCAGGAGTGTGATTTTTCCCTGTAATTTTCCAGAGGATGATCTTTCCTGGTAGTTTTCCAGAGGGTGATGTTTCCTGGTAGTTTTCCAGAGGGTGATGTTTCCTGGTAGTTTTCCAGAGGGTCATGTTTCCTGGCAGTTTTCCAGATGTTGATGTTTCCTGGTAGTTTTCCAGAGGTTGATGTTTCCTGGTAATTTTCCAGATGGTGATGTTTCCTGGTAGTTTTCCAGAGGATGATGTTTCCTGGTAGTTTTCCAGAGGGTGTTGTTTCCTAGTAATTTTCCAGAGGGTAATGTTTCCTTGTAGTTTTCCATATGGTGACGTTTCCTGGTAGTTTTCCAGATGGTGATATTTCATGGTAGATTTCCAGTGGGTTAATTTGCCTGGTAGTTTTCCAGAGGGTTATTTTTCCTGGTAGTTTTACATAGGGTGATGTTTCCTGGTAGTTTTCCAGCGGGTGATGTTTCCTGGTAGTTTTCCAGTGCGTTAATTTTCCTGGCAGTTTTCCAGATTTTCATGCTTCATGTTAGGTTTCCATATGGTGATGTTTCCTTGTAGTTTCCCAAATGGTGACTTTTCCCTGGTTTTCCACAGGGAGAAGTTTCCTGGTAGTTCGTCAGATGGTGATGCTTCCTGGTTGTTTTCCACAGGGTGATGTTTCCTGGTAGTTTTCCAGAGGGTTATTTTGCCTGGTAGTCTTCCAGAGGGTGATGTTTCCTGGTAGTTTTCCAGAGGTTTATTTTGCCTGGTAGTTTTCAAGAGGGTGATGTTTCCTTGTAGTTTTCCAGAGTGTGTTGTTTCCTTCTAGTTTTCCAGAGGGTGATGTTTCCTGGTAGTTTTCCATATGGTGATGTTTCCTGGTAGATTTCCAGATGGTGATATTTCATGGTAGATTTGCAGAGGTTTATTTTGCCAGGTAGTTTTCCGGAGGGTTATTTTTCCTGGTAGTTTTCCAGAGGGTGATGTTTCCTCGTGGTTTTCCAGAGGGTGATGTTTCCTGGTAGTTTTCCAGTGGGTTAATTTTCCTTCTTATTTTCCAGATTTTGATGCTTCATTTTAGGTTTCCAGAAGGTGATGTTTCCTGTTAGTTTTCCAGATGCTGATGTTTCCGATTAGTTTTCCAAAGGGTGATGTTTCCTGATAGTTTTCCAGAAATATATTTTCCCTGGTAGTTTTCCAAACGGTGTTGTTTCCTGGCAGTTTTCCAGAAGGTTATTTTTCCTGGTAGATTGTCGGATGGTGATGTTTCCTGGTAGTTTTCCAGAGGTTTATTTTGCCTGGTAGTTTTCCAGAGGGTGATGTTTCCTTGTAGTTTTTCAGAGTGTGTTGTTTCCTTCTAGTTTTCCAGAGGGTGATGTTTCCTGGTAGTTTTCCATATGGTGATGTTTCCTGGTAGATTTCCAGATGGTGATATTTCATGGTAGATTTGCAGAGGTTTATTTTGCCAGGTAGTTTTCCGGAGGGTTATTTTTCCTGGTAGTTTTCCAGAGGGTGATGTTTCCTCATAGTTTTCCAGATGGTGATGTTTCCTCGTAGTTTTCCAGAGGGTTATTTTGCCTGGTAGTTTTCAAGAGGATGATGTTTCCTTGTAGTTTTCCAGAGTGTGTTGTTTCCTTCTAGTTTTCCAGAGGGTGATGTTTCCTGGTAGTTTTCCATATGGTGATGTTTCCTCGTAGTTTTCCAAAGGATTATTTTGCCTGGTAGTCTTCCAGAGGGTGATGTTTCCTCGTAGTTTTCCAAAGGTTTATTTTGCCTGGTAGTTTTCCAGAGGGTGATGTTTCCTGGTAGTATTCCGGAGTTTGTTGTCTCCTGGTAGTTTTCCAGACGGTGATGTTTCCTCGTAGTTTTCCATATGGTGACGTTTCCTGGTAGTTTTCCAGATGGTGATATTTCATGGTAGATTTCCAGTGGGTTAATTTGCCTGGTAGTTTTCCAGAGGGTTATTTTTCCTGGTAGTTTTACATAGGGTGATGTTTCCTGGTAGTTTTCCAGCGGGTGATTTTTCCTGGTAGTTTTCCAGTGCGTTAATTTTCCTGGCAGTTTTCCAGATTTTCATGCTTCATGTTAGGTTTCCATATGGTGATGTTTCCTTGTAGTTTCCCAAATGGTGACTTTTCCCTGGTTTTCCACAGGGTGAAGTTTCCTGGTAGTTCGTCAGATGGTGATGCTTCCTGGTTGTTTTCCACAGGGTGATGTTTCCTCGTAGTTCTCCAGAGGGCGATGTTTCCTGCCAATGTTCCAAAGGGTTCTTTTTTCCTGGTAGTTTTCCAGATGGTGGTGTTTCCTGGTAATTTCCAGGAGTGTGATTTTTCCCTGTAATTTTCCAGAGGATGATCTTTCCTGGTAGTTTTCCAGAGGGTGATGTTTCCTGGTAGTTTTCCAGAGGGTGATGTTTCCTGGTAGTTTTCCAGAGGGTCATGTTTCCTGGCAGTTTTCCAGATGTTGATGTTTCCTGGTAGTTTTCCAGAGGTTGATGTTTCCTGGTAATTTTCCAGATGGTGATGTTTCCTGGTAGTTTTCCAGAGGATGATGTTTCCTGGTAGTTTTCCAGAGGGTGTTGTTTCCTAGTAATTTTCCAGAGGGTAATGTTTCCTTGTAGTTTTCCATATGGTGACGTTTCCTGGTAGTTTTCCAGATGGTGATATTTCATGGTAGATTTCCAGTGGGTTAATTTGCCTGGTAGTTTTCCAGAGGGTTATTTTTCCTGGTAGTTTTACATAGGGTGATGTTTCCTGGTAGTTTTCCAGCGGGTGATGTTTCCTGGTAGTTTTCCAGTGCGTTAATTTTCCTGGCAGTTTTCCAGATTTTCATGCTTCATGTTAGGTTTCCATATGGTGATGTTTCCTTGTAGTTTCCCAAATGGTGACTTTTCCCTGGTTTTCCACAGGGAGAAGTTTCCTGGTAGTTCGTCAGATGGTGATGCTTCCTGGTTGTTTTCCACAGGGTGATGTTTCCTGGTAGTTTTCCAGAGGGTTATTTTGCCTGGTAGTCTTCCAGAGGGTGATGTTTCCTGGTAGTTTTCCAGAGGTTTATTTTGCCTGGTAGTTTTCAAGAGGGTGATGTTTCCTTGTAGTTTTCCAGAGTGTGTTGTTTCCTTCTAGTTTTCCAGAGGGTGATGTTTCCTGGTAGTTTTCCATATGGTGATGTTTCCTGGTAGATTTCCAGATGGTGATATTTCATGGTAGATTTGCAGAGGTTTATTTTGCCAGGTAGTTTTCCGGAGGGTTATTTTTCCTGGTAGTTTTCCAGAGGGTGATGTTTCCTCGTGGTTTTCCAGAGGGTGATGTTTCCTGGTAGTTTTCCAGTGGGTTAATTTTCCTTCTTATTTTCCAGATTTTGATGCTTCATTTTAGGTTTCCAGAAGGTGATGTTTCCTGTTAGTTTTCCAGATGCTGATGTTTCCGATTAGTTTTCCAAAGGGTGATGTTTCCTGATAGTTTTCCAGAAATATATTTTCCCTGGTAGTTTTCCAAACGGTGTTGTTTCCTGGCAGTTTTCCAGAAGGTTATTTTTCCTGGTAGATTGTCGGATGGTGATGTTTCCTGGTAGTTTTCCAGAGGTTTATTTTGCCTGGTAGTTTTCCAGAGGGTGATGTTTCCTTGTAGTTTTTCAGAGTGTGTTGTTTCCTTCTAGTTTTCCAGAGGGTGATGTTTCCTGGTAGTTTTCCATATGGTGATGTTTCCTGGTAGATTTCCAGATGGTGATATTTCATGGTAGATTTGCAGAGGTTTATTTTGCCAGGTAGTTTTCCGGAGGGTTATTTTTCCTGGTAGTTTTCCAGAGGGTGATGTTTCCTCATAGTTTTCCAGATGGTGATGTTTCCTCGTAGTTTTCCAGAGGGTTATTTTGCCTGGTAGTTTTCAAGAGGATGATGTTTCCTTGTAGTTTTCCAGAGTGTGTTGTTTCCTTCTAGTTTTCCAGAGGGTGATGTTTCCTGGTAGTTTTCCATATGGTGATGTTTCCTCGTAGTTTTCCAAAGGATTATTTTGCCTGGTAGTCTTCCAGAGGGTGATGTTTCCTCGTAGTTTTCCAAAGGTTTATTTTGCCTGGTAGTTTTCCAGAGGGTGATGTTTCCTGGTAGTATTCCGGAGTTTGTTGTCTCCTGGTAGTTTTCCAGACGGTGATGTTTCCTCGTAGTTTTCCATATGGTGACGTTTCCTGGTAGTTTTCCAGATGGTGATATTTCATGGTAGATTTCCAGTGGGTTAATTTGCCTGGTAGTTTTCCAGAGGGTTATTTTTCCTGGTAGTTTTACATAGGGTGATGTTTCCTGGTAGTTTTCCAGCGGGTGATTTTTCCTGGTAGTTTTCCAGTGCGTTAATTTTCCTGGCAGTTTTCCAGATTTTCATGCTTCATGTTAGGTTTCCATATGGTGATGTTTCCTTGTAGTTTCCCAAATGGTGACTTTTCCCTGGTTTTCCACAGGGTGAAGTTTCCTGGTAGTTCGTCAGATGGTGATGCTTCCTGGTTGTTTTCCACAGGGTGATGTTTCCTCGTAGTTCTCCAGAGGGCGATGTTTCCTGCCAATGTTCCAAAGGGTTCTTTTTTCCTGGTAGTTTTCCAGATGGTGGTGTTTCCTGGTAATTTCCAGGAGTGTGATTTTTCCCTGTAATTTTCCAGAGGATGATCTTTCCTGGTAGTTTTCCAGAGGGTGATGTTTCCTGGTAGTTTTCCAGAGGGTGATGTTTCCTGGTAGTTTTCCAGAGGGTCATGTTTCCTGGCAGTTTTCCAGATGTTGATGTTTCCTGGTAGTTTTCCAGAGGTTGATGTTTCCTGGTAATTTTCCAGATGGTGATGTTTCCTGGTAGTTTTCCAGAGGATGATGTTTCCTGGTAGTTTTCCAGAGGGTGTTGTTTCCTAGTAATTTTCCAGAGGGTAATGTTTCCTTGTAGTTTTCCAGAGGGTGATGTTTCCTTGTAGTTTTCCAGATGGTGATGTTTCCTGGTAGTTTTCCAGAGAGTGATTTTTCCTTGTCGTTTTGCAGATGGTGATTTTTCCTGGTAGTTTTCCAGATGGTGATGTTTCGTAATAATTTTCCAGAGGGTGATGTTTCCTGGTAGTTTTCCAGATGGTGATGTTTCCTGATAATTTTCCAGAGGGTTATTTTTCCTGGGAGTTTTCCATAGGGTGATGTTTCCTGGTAGTTTTCCAGATGGTGATATTTCATGGTAGATTTGCAGAGGGGTATTTTGCCGGGTAGTTTTCCAGAGGGTTATTTTTCCTGGTAGTTTTCCAGAGGGTGATTTTTCCTCGTGGTTTTCTAGAGGGTGATGTTTCCTGGTAGTTTTCCAGTGGGTTAATTTTCCTGGTAGTTTTCCAGATTTTGATGCCTCATGTTAGGTTTCCAGAAGGTGATGTTTCCTGGTAGTTTTCCAGAGGGCTATTTTTCCTGGTAGTTTTCCAGAGTGTGATGTTTCCTGGTAGTTTTCCAGAATGTGATGTTTCCTGTTAGTTTTCCAGATGCTGATGTTTCCTGTTAGTTTTCCAAAGGGTGATGTTTCCAGATAGTTTTCCAAAAAGATATTTTCCCTGGTAGTTTTCCAGACGGTGTTGTTTCCTGCTAGTTTTCCACAGGGTTATTTTTCCTTGTAGATTTTCGGATGGTGATGTTTCCTGGTAGATTTCCAGTTGTTGATGTTTCCTCTTAGTTTTCCAGATGGTGATGTTTCCTGGTAGTTTTCCATATGTTGATGTTTCCTGGTAGTTTTCCGGAGGGTGATGTTTCTGGTAGTTTTCCAGAGGGATATTTTCCCTGGTAGTTTTCCAGATGGCGATGATTCCTGGTAGTTTCCCAAAGGTTGATTTTCCCGGTAGTTTTCCAGTGGGTGATTTTTCCTGCAAGTTTTCCAGAGGGTTATTTTTCCTGGTAGATTTCCAGATGGTGATGTTTCCTGGAACTTTTCCAGAGTGTGATGTTTCCTGGTAATTTTCCAGATGGCGATGTTTCCTGATAGTTTTCTAGAGGGTGATGTTTCCTGATAGTTTTCCAGAGGGTAATGTTTCCTGGTAGTTTTCCAGAGGGTGGTGCTTCCTTTTGTTTTCCAGAGTGTGTTGTTTCCTGGTAGTTTTCCAGGTGGTGATGTTTCGTCGGAGACTTCCAGCGTTTGTTGATTCCTGCTAGTTTTCCAGAGGGTGATATTTCCTAGTAATTTTCCAGATGGTGATGTTTCCTGGTAGTTTTCCAGATGGTGATGTTTCCTTTTATTTTTCCAGAGTGTGATGTTTCCTGGTAGTTTTCCAGGGGTTGATTTTTCCTTGTTGTTTTCCAGGTGGTGAAATTTCCTGGTAGTTTCTAGAGGCTGATGGTTCCTGATTGTTTTCCAGATTGTAATGTTCCAGGGAGTTTTCCAGATACTGATGTTTCCTGGTAGTTATCCAGACGGTTAAGTTTCCTGGTAGTTTTCCAGAGGGTTATTTTCCCTGGTAGTTTTGCAGAGGGTGTTCTTTCCAGGTAGTTTTCCAGAGGGTTATTTTTGCTGGTAGATTTCCGGATGGTGATGTTTCCTGGTAGTTTTCTCGATGTTGATGTTTCCTGGTAGTGTTCCAGATGCTGATGTTTCCTGGTAGTTTTCCAGAGGGTTCATTTTCCAGCTAGTTTTCCAGATGGTGATGTTTCCATGTAGTTTTCCAGAGGGTTATTTTTCCTGGTAGACTTCCAGATGGTGATGTTTCCTTGTAATTTCCCAGAGGGTGATTTTTCCCTGTTTCTCCTCAGGGTGAAGTTTCCTGGTAGTTCTTCAGATGGTGATGTTTCCTGCTTGTTTTCCAGAGGGTGATGTTTCCTAGTAGCTTTCCACAGGATTATTTTTCCTGTTAGTTTTCCAGATGGCGATGTTTCCTGGTAGATTTGCAGAGGGTGATGTTTCCTGAAATTTTTCCAGAAGGTTATATTTCCTGGTAGTTTCCAGCTGGTGATGTTTCCTGCTAATTTCCCAGAGTGTGTTTTTTCCCTGTGTTTATCCAGAGGGTGATCTTTCCTGGTAGTTTTCTAGAGGATGATGTTTCCTGGTAGTTTTCCAGATGGTGATGTTTCCTAACAGTTTTCCAGATGCTGATGTTTCCTGTTAGTTTTCCAAAGGGTGAAGTTTCCTGGTAGTTTTCCAGAGGGTGATTTTTATTGGTAGATTTCCAGATGGTGATGTTTCCTGGTAGTTTTCCAGATGGTGATGTTTCCTGGTAGTTTTCCAGAGAGTGATGTTTCCTGTACGTGTTCCACATGTTGATGTTTCCTGGTATTTTTCCAGAGGGTGATGTTTCCTGGTAGTTTTCCAAAAGGATATTTTCCCTGGTAGATTTGCAGAGGGTTTCGTTTCCAGGCAGTTTTCCAGAGTGTTATTTTTCCTCGTAGATTTCTGGATGGTGATGTTTCCCGGTAGTTTTCTAGATGTTGATGTTTCCTGGTAGTGTTCCAGATGGTGATTTTTCCTCGTAGTTTTCCAGTGGATTGTTTTGCCTTGTAGTCTTCCAGAGTGTTATGTTTCCTGGTAGTTTTCCTGAGGTTTATTTTCCCTGGTAGTTTTCCAGCGGGTGATGTTTCCTCGTAGTTTTCCAGAGTGTGTTCTTTCCTCACTGTTTTCCATATGGTGATGTTTCCTGGTAGTTTTCCAGATGGTGATGTTTCTTGGTAGATTTCCAGTGGGTTATTTTGCCTGGTTAGTTTTCCAGAGGGTTATTTTTCCTGGTAGATTTCCAGAGGGTGATATTTCCTGGTAGTTTTCCAAAGGGTGATGTTTCCTGATAGTTTTCCAGTGGGTTAATTGTCCTGGTAGTTTTCCAGATTTTCATGCTTCATTTTAGGTTTCCAGAGTGTGATGTTTCCTGGTAGTTTTCCCAATGGTGATGATTCCTTGTAGTTTTCGAGATGTTGATGTTTCCAGGTAGTTTTCCAGATGTTGTTGTTTCCTGGTAGTGTTCCACATGGTGATATTTCCTGGTAGTTTTCCAGAAGTTTATATTTGCTGATAGTTTTCCTGATGTTGATGTTTCCTGGTAGTTTGCCAGAGGGTTATGTTTCCTCGTAGTTTACAAGACGGTTATTTTCCCTGGTAGTTTTCCAGAGTGTGTTGATTCCTGGTAGTTTTGCAGAGGGTGATGTTTCCTGTTTGTTTTCCAGGTGGTGATGTTTCCTGGTAGTTTTCTAGAGGGCGATGTTTCCTGGTAGTTTTCCAGATCATAATGTTCCTGCTAGTTTTCCAGATGATGATGTTTCCTGCTAGTTTTCCGAGGGTAAACTTTTCTGGTAGTTTTCCAGAGTGCTTTGTTTCCTGATGGGTTTCCAGTGGGTGATGTTTCCTGGTAGTTTTCCAGATGGTGATGTTTCCTGGTAGTTTTCCAGAGGGTTATTTTGCCTGGTAGTCTTCCAGAGGGTGATGTTTCCTGGTAGTTTTCCAGAGGTTTATTTTGCCTGGTAGTTTTCCAGAGGGTGATGTTTCCTTGTAGTTTTCCAGAGTGTGTTGTTTCCTTCTAGTTTTCCAGAGGGTGATGTTTCCTGGTAGTTTTCCATATGGTGATGTTTCCTGGTAGATTTCCAGATGGTGATATTTCATGGTAGATTTGCAGAGGTTTATTTTGCCAGGTAGTTTTCCGGAGGGTTATTTTTCCTGGTAGTTTTCCAGAGGGTGATGTTTCCTCGTGGTTTTCCAGAGGATGATGTTTCCTGGTAGTTTTCCAGTGGGTTAATTTTCCTTCTTATTTTCCAGATTTTGATGCTTCATTTCAGGTTTCCAGAAGGTGATGTTTCCTGGTAGTTTTCCAGAGGGCTATTTTTCCTGGTAGTTTTCCAGAGTGTGATGTTTCCTGGTCGTTTTCCAGAGGATGATGTTTCCTGTTAGTTTTCCAGATGCTGATGTTTCCTATTAGTTTTCCAAAGGGTGATGTTTCCTAATAGTTTTCCAGAAATATATTTTCCCTGGTAGTTTTCCAAACGGTGTTGTTTCCTGGCAGTTTTCCAGAGGGTTATTTTTCCTGGTAGATTGTCGGATGGTGATGTTTCCTGGTAGTTTTCTAGATGTTGATGTTTCCTATTAGTGTTCCAGATGGTGATGTTTCCTCGTAGTTTTCCAAAGGATTATTTTGCCTGGTAGTCTTCCAGAGGGTGATGTTTCCTCATAGTTTTCCAAAGGTTTATTTTGCCTGGTTGTTTTCCAGAGGGTGATGTTTCCTGGTAGTATTCCGGAGTTTGTTGTTTCCTGGTAGTATTCCAGACGGTGATGTTTCCTCGTAGTTTTCCATATGGTGACGTTTCCTGGTAGTTTTCCAGATGGTGATATTTCATGGTAGATTTCCAGTGGGTTAATTTGCCTGGTAGTTTTCCAGAGGGTTATTTTTCCTGGTAGTTTTACATAGGGTGATGTTTCCTGGTAGTTTTCCAGCGGGTGATGTTTCCTGGTAGTTTTCCAGTGCGTTAATTTTCCTGGCAGTTTTCCAGATTTTCATGCTTCATGTTAGGTTTCCATATGGTGATGTTTCCTTGTAGTTTCCCAAATGGTGACTTTTCCCTGGTTTTCCACAGGGAGAAGTTTCCTGGTAGTTCGTCAGATGGTGATGCTTCCTGGTTGTTTTCCACAGGGTGATGTTTCCTGGTAGTTTTCCAGAGGGTTATTTTGCCTGGTAGTCTTCCAGAGGGTGATGTTTCCTGGTAGTTTTCCAGAGGTTTATTTTGCCTGGTAGTTTTCAAGAGGGTGATGTTTCCTTGTAGTTTTCCAGAGTGTGTTGTTTCCTTCTAGTTTTCCAGAGGGTGATGTTTCCTGGTAGTTTTCCATATGGTGATGTTTCCTGGTAGATTTCCAGATGCTGATATTTCATGGTAGATTTGCAGAGGTTTATTTTGCCAGGTAGTTTTCCGGAGGGTTATTTTTCCTGGTAGTTTTCCAGAGGGTGATGTTTCCTCGTGGTTTTCCAGAGGGTGATGTTTCCTGGTAGTTTTCCAGTGGGTTAATTTTCCTTCTTATTTTCCAGATTTTGATGCTTCATTTTAGGTTTCCAGAAGGTGATGTTTCCTGTTAGTTTTCCAGATGCTGATGTTTCCGATTAGTTTTCCAAAGGGTGATGTTTCCTGATAGTTTTCCAGAAATATATTTTCCCTGGTAGTTTTCCAAACGGTGTTGTTTCCTGGCAGTTTTCCAGAAGGTTATTTTTCCTGGTAGATTGTCGGATGGTGATGTTTCCTGGTAGTTTTCCAGAGGTTTATTTTGCCTGGTAGTTTTCCAGAGGGTGATGTTTCCTTGTAGTTTTTCAGAGTGTGTTGTTTCCTTCTAGTTTTCCAGAGGGTGATGTTTCCTGGTAGTTTTCCATATGGTGATGTTTCCTGGTAGATTTCCAGATGGTGATATTTCATGGTAGATTTGCAGAGGTTTATTTTGCCAGGTAGTTTTCCGGAGGGTTATTTTTCCTGGTAGTTTTCCAGAGGGTGATGTTTCCTCATAGTTTTCCAGATGGTGATGTTTCCTCGTAGTTTTCCAGAGGGTTATTTTGCCTGGTAGTTTTCAAGAGGATGATGTTTCCTTGTAGTTTTCCAGAGTGTGTTGTTTCCTTCTAGTTTTCCAGAGGGTGATGTTTCCTGGTAGTTTTCCATATGGTGATGTTTCCTCGTAGTTTTCCAAAGGATTATTTTGCCTGGTAGTCTTCCAGAGGGTGATGTTTCCTCGTAGTTTTCCAAAGGTTTATTTTGCCTGGTAGTTTTCCAGAGGGTGATGTTTCCTGGTAGTATTCCGGAGTTTGTTGTCTCCTGGTAGTTTTCCAGACGGTGATGTTTCCTCGTAGTTTTCCATATGGTGACGTTTCCTGGTAGTTTTCCAGATGGTGATATTTCATGGTAGATTTCCAGTGGGTTAATTTGCCTGGTAGTTTTCCAGAGGGTTATTTTTCCTGGTAGTTTTACATAGGGTGATGTTTCCTGGTAGTTTTCCAGCGGGTGATTTTTCCTGGTAGTTTTCAAGTGCGTTAATTTTCCTGGCAGTTTTCCAGATTTTCATGCTTCATGTTAGGTTTCCATATGGTGATGTTTCCTTGTAGTTTCCCAAATGGTGACTTTTCCCTGGTTTTCCACAGGGTGAAGTTTCCTGGTAGTTCGTCAGATGGTGATGCTTCCTGGTTGTTTTCCACAGGGTGATGTTTCCTCGTAGTTCTCCAGAGGGCGATGTTTCCTGCCAATGTTCCAAAGGGTTCTTTTTTCCTGGTAGTTTTCCAGATGGTGGTGTTTCCTGGTAATTTCCAGGAGTGTGATTTTTCCCTGTAGTTTTCCAGAGGATGATCTTTCCTGGTAGTTTTCCAGAGGGTGATGTTTCCTGGTAGTTTTCCAGAGGGTGATGTTTCCTGGTAGTTTTCCAGAGGGTCATGTTTCCTGGCAGTTTTCCAGATGTTGATGTTTCCTGGTAGTTTTCCAGAGGTTGATGTTTCCTGGTAATTTTCCAGATGGTGATGTTTCCTGGTAGTTTTCCAGAGGATGATGTTTCCTGGTAGTTTTCCAGAGGGTGTTGTTTCCTAGTAATTTTCCAGAGGGTAATGTTTCCTTGTAGTTTTCCAGAGGGTGATGTTTCCTTGTAGTTTTCCAGATGGTGATGTTTCCTGGTAGTTTTCCAGAGAGTGATTTTTCCTTGTCGTTTTGCAGATGGTGATTT
This sequence comes from Isurus oxyrinchus, assembly GCA_026770705.1. Taxonomy (NCBI): domain Eukaryota; kingdom Metazoa; phylum Chordata; class Chondrichthyes; order Lamniformes; family Lamnidae; genus Isurus; species Isurus oxyrinchus. Next base: position 550,272 of record JANJGN010000179.1, read on the forward strand.
TTCCTGGTAGTTTTCCAAATGGTGATGTTTCGTAATAATTTTCCAGAGGGTGATGTTTCCTGGTAGTTTTCCAGATGGTGATGTTTCCTGATAATTTTCCAGAGGGTTATTTTTCCTGGGAGTTTTCCATAGGGTGATGTTTCCTGGTAGTTTTCCAGATGGTGATATTTCATGGTAGATTTGCAGAGGGGTATTTTGCCGGGTAGTTTTCCAGAGGGTTATTTTTCCTGGTAGTTTTCCAGAGGGTGATTTTTCCTCGTGGTTTTCTAGAGGGTGATGTTTCCTGGTAGTTTTCCAGTGGGTTAATTTTCCTGGTAGTTTTCCAGATTTTGATGCCTCATGTTAGGTTTCCAGAAGGTGATGTTTCCTGGTAGTTTTCCAGAGGGCTATTTTTCCTGGTAGTTTTCCAGAGTGTGATGTTTCCTGGTAGTTTTCCAGAATGTGATGTTTCCTGTTAGTTTTCCAGATGCTGATGTTTCCTGTTAGTTTTCCAAAGGGTGATGTTTCCAGATAGTTTTCCAAAAAGATATTTTCCCTGGTAGTTTTCCAGACGGTGTTGTTTCCTGCTAGTTTTCCACAGGGTTATTTTTCCTTGTAGATTTTCGGATGGTGATGTTTCCTGGTAGTTTTCTAGATGTTGATGTTTCCTGGTAGTGTTCCAGAGGGTGATGTTTCCTCGTAGTTTTCCAGTGGATTGTTTTGCCTTGTAGTCTTCCAGAGTGTTATGTGTCCTGGTAGTTTTCCTGACGTTTATTTTCCCTGGTAGTTTTCCAGCGGGTGATGTTTCCTCGTAGTTTTCCAGAGTGTGTTCTTTCCTCACTGTTTTCCATATGGTCATGTTTCCTGGTAGTTTTCCAGATGGTGATGTTTCTTGGTAGATTTCCAGTGGGTTATTTTGCCTGGTTAGTTTTCCAGAGGGTTATTTTTCCTGGTAGATTTCCAGAGGGTGATATTTCCTGGTAGTTTTCCAAAGGGTGATGTTTCCTGATAGTTTTCCAGTGGGTTAATTGTCCTGGTAGTTTTCCAGATTTTCATGCTTCATTTTAGGTTTCCAGAGTGTGATGTTTCCTGGTAGTTTTCCCAATGGTGATGATTCCTTGTAGTTTTCGAAATGTTGATGTTTCCAGGTAGTTTTCCAGATGTTGTTGTTTCCTGGTAGTGTTCCACATGGTGATATTTCCTGGTAGTTTTCCAGAAGTTTATATTTGCTGGTAGTTTTCCTGATGTTGATGTTTCCTGGTAGTTTGCCAGAGGGTTATGTTTCCTCGTAGTTTACAAGACGGTTATTTTCCCTGGTAGTTTTCCAGAGTGTGTTGATTCCTGGTAGTTTTGCAGAGGGTGATGTTTCCTGTTTGTTTTCCAGGTGTTGATGTTTCCTGGTAGTTTTCTAGAGGGCGATGTTTCCTGGTAGTTTTCCAGATCATAATGTTCCTGCTTGTTTTCCAGATGATGATGTTTCCTGCTAGTTTTCCGAGGGTAAACTTTTCTGGTAGTTTTCCAGAGTGTTTTGTTTCCTGATGGGTTACCAGTGGGTGATGTTTCCTGGTAGTTTTCCAGATGGTGATGTTTCCTGGTAGTTTTCCAGAGGGTTATTTTGCCTGGTAGTCTTCCAGAGGGTGATGTTTCCTGGTAGTTTTCCAGAGGTTTATTTTGCCTGGTAGTTTTCAAGAGGGTGATGTTTCCTTGTAGTTTTCCAGAGTGTGTTGTTTCCTTCTAGTTTTCCAGAGGGTGATGTTTCCTGGTAGTTTTCCATATGGTGATGTTTCCTGGTAGATTTCCAGATGCTGATATTTCATGGTAGATTTGCAGAGGTTTATTTTGCCAGGTAGTTTTCCGGAGGGTTATTTTTCCTGGTAGTTTTCCAGAGGGTGATGTTTCCTCGTGGTTTTCCAGAGGGTGATGTTTCCTGGTAGTTTTCCAGTGGGTTAATTTTCCTTCTTATTTTCCAGATTTTGATGCTTCATTTTAGGTTTCCAGAAGGTGTTGTTTCCTGTTAGTTTTCCAGATGCTGATGTTTCCTATTAGTTTTCCAAAGGGTGATGTTTCCTGATAGTTTTCCAGAAATATATTTTCCCTGGTAGTTTTCCAAACGGTGTTGTTTCCTGGCAGTTTTCCAGAAGGTTATTTTTCCTGGTAGATTGTCGGATGGTGATGTTTCCTGGTAGTTTTCCAGAGGTTTATTTTGCCTGGTAGTTTTCCAGAGGGTGATGTTTCCTTGTAGTTTTTCAGAGTGTGTTGTTTCCTTCTAGTTTTCCAGAGGGTGATGTTTCCTGGTAGTTTTCCATATGGTGATGTTTCCTGGTAGATTTCCAGATGGTGATATTTCATGATAGATTTGCAGAGGTTTATTTTGCCAGGTAGTTTTCCGGAGGGTTATTTTTCCTGGTAGTTTTCCAGAGGGTGATGTTTCCTCGTGGTTTTCCAGAGGGTGATGTTTCCTGGTAGTTTTCCAGTGGGTTAATTTTCCTTCTTATTTTCCAGATTTTGATGCTTCATTTTAGGTTTCCAGAAGGTGTTGTTTCCTGTTAGTTTTCCAGATGCTGATGTTTCCTATTAGTTTTCCAAAGGGTGATGTTTCCTGATAGTTTTCCAGAAATATATTTTCCCTGGTAGTTTTCCAAACGGTGTTGTTTCCTGGCAGTTTTCCAGAAGGTTATTTTTCCTGGTAGATTGTCGGATGGTGATGTTTCCTGGTAGTTTTCCAGAGGTTTATTTTGCCTGGTAGTTTTCCAGAGGGTGATGTTTCCTTGTAGTTTTTCAGAGTGTGTTGTTTCCTTCTAGTTTTCCAGAGGGTGATGTTTCCTGGTAGTTTTCCATATGGTGATGTTTCCTGGTAGATTTCCAGATGGTGATATTTCATGATAGATTTGCAGAGGTTTATTTTGCCAGGTAGTTTTCCGGAGGGTTATTTTTCCTGGTAGTTTTCCAGAGGGTGATGTTTCCTCGTGGTTTTCCAGAGGGTGATGTTTCCTGGTAGTTTTCCAGTGGGTTAATTTTCCTTCTTATTTTCCAGATTTTGATGCTTCATTTTAGGTTTCCAGAAGGTGATGTTTCCTGTTAGTTTTCCAGATGCTGATGTTTCCTATTAGTTTTCCAAAGGGTGATGTTTCCTGATAGTTTTCCAGAAATATATTTTCCCTGGTAGTTTTGCAAACGGTGTTGTTTCCTGGCAGTTTTCCAGAAGGTTATTTTTCCTGGTAGATTGTCGGATGGTGATGTTTCCTGGTAGTTTTCTAGGTGTTGATGTTTCCTATTAGTGTTCCAGATGGTGATGTTTCCTCGTAGTTTTCCAAAGGATTATTTTGCCTGGTAGTCTTCCAGAGGGTGATGTTTCCTCGTACTTTTCCAAAGGTTTATTTTGCCTGGTAGTTTTCCAGAGGGTGATGTTTCCTGGTAGTATTCCGGAGTTTGTTGTTTCCTGGTAGTTTTCCAGACGGGGATGTTTCCTCGTGGTTTTCCATATGGTGACGTTTCCTGGTAGTTTTCCAGATGGTGATATTTCATGGTAGATTTCCAGTGGGTTAATTTGCCTGGTAGTTTTCCAGAGGGTTATTTTTCCTGGTAGTTTGACATAGGGTGATGTTTCCTGGTAGTTTTCCAGCGGGTGATGTTTCCTGGTAGTTTTCCAGTGCGTTAATTTTCCTGGCAGTTTTCCAGATTTTCATGCTTCATGTTAGGTTTCCATATGGTGATGTTTCCTTGTAGTTTTCCAAATGGTGACTTTTCCCTGGTTTTCCACAGGGTGAAGTTTCCTGGTAGTTCGTCAGATGGTGATGCTTCCTGGTAGTTTTCCAGGGGGTGATATTTCCTGGCAGTTTTGCAGAGGGTGATTTTTCCCTTTACTTTTCCAGATGGTGATGTTTCCACCTAGTTTTCCAGATGGTGATGTTTCCTTGTAGTTTTCCAGAGGATGATTTTTCCTGTACTTTTCCTGATGGTGATGTTTCCTGGTACTTATCCAGAGGGTGATGTTTCCTGCTAGTTTTCCAGAGGGTTATTTTTCCTGGTTGTTTTCCAGATGGTGATGTTTCCTCGTAGTTTTCCAGATGTTGATGTTTCATGGTAGTTTTCCAGATGATGATGTTTCCTTTTAGATTTCCAGATGGTGACCTTTCCTGGTAGTTTTCCAGTGGGTTATGTTTCCTGGTAGTTTTCCAGAGGGTTAGTTCCCCTGGTCGTTTTCCAGAGTGTGTTGTTTCCTTGTAGTTTTCCAGAGGGTGATGTTTCCTGGTTGTTTTCCAGGTGGTGATGCTTCCTCATAGTTTTCCAGATGGTGATGTTTCCTCGTAGTTTTCCAGAGGGTTATTTTGCCTGGTAGTCTTCCTGAGGTTGATGTTTCCTGGTAGTTCTCCAGTGCTTTATTTTGCCTGGTAGCTTTCCAGAGGGTGATGTTTCCTTGTAGTTTTCCAGAGGGTGATTTTTCCTGGTTGTTTTCCAGGTGGTGATGCTTCCTCGTAGTTTTCCAGATGGTGATGTTTCCTCGTAGTTTTCCAGAGGGTTATTTTGCCTGGTAGTCTTCCTGAGGTTGATGTTTCCTGGTAGTTTTCCAGTGCTTTATTTTGCCTGGTAGCTTTCCAGAGGGTGATGTTTCCTGGTAGTTTTCCAGAGGTTTATTTTGCCTGGTAGTTTTCCAGAGGGTGATGTTTCCTTGTAGTTTTCCAGAGTGTGTTGTTTCCTTCTAGTTTTCCAGAGGCTGATGTTTCCTGGTAGTTTTCCATATGGTGATGTTTCCTGGTAGATTTCCAGATGGTGATATTTCATGGTAGATTTGCTGAGGTTTATTTTGCCAGGTAGTTTTCCAGAGGGTTATTTTTCCTGGTAGTTTTCCAGAGGGTGATGTTTCCTTGTGGTTTTCCAGAGGGTGATGTTTCCTCGTAGTTTTCCAGTGGGTTAATTTTCCTTGTTATTTTCCAGATTTTGATGCTTCATTTTAAGTTTCCAGAAGGTGATGTTTCCTGGTAGTTTTCCCGAGGGCTATTTTTCCTGGTAGTTTTCCAGAGTGTGATGTTTCCTGGTAGTTTTCCAGAGGATGATGTTTCCTGTTAGTTTTCCAGATGCTGATGTTTCCTATTAGTTTTCCAAAGGGTGATGTTTCCTGATAGTTTTCCAGAAATATATTTTCCCTGGTAGTTTTCCAAACGGTGTTGTTTCCTGGTAGTTTTCCAGAGGGTTATTTTTCCTGGTAGATTGTCGGATGGTGATGTTTCCTGGTAGTTTTCTAGATGTTGATGTTTCCTATTAGTGTTCCAGATGGTGATGTTTCCTCGTAGTTTTCCAGAGGATTATTTTGCCTGGTAGTCTTCCAGAGGGTGATGTTTCCTCGTAGTTTTCCAGAGGTTTATTTTGCCTGGTAGTTTTCCAGAGGGTGATGTTTCCTGGTAGTATTCTGGAGTTTGTTGTTTCCTGGTAGTTTTCCAGACGGTGATGTTTCCTCGTAGTTTTCCATATGGTGACGTTTCCTGGTAGTTTTCCAGATGGTGATATTTCATGGTAGATTTCCAGTGGGTTAATTTGCCTGGTAGTTATCCAGAGGGTGATTTTTCTGGCAGTTTTACATAGGGTGATGTTTCCTGGTAGTTTTCCAGAGGTTGATGTTTCCTGGTAGTTTTCCAGTGGGTTAATTTTCCTGGCAGTTTTCCAGATTTTCATGCTTCATGTTAGGTTTCCATATGGTGATGTTTCCTTGTAGTTTCCCAAATGGTGACTTTTCCCTGGTTTTCCACAGGGTGAAGTTTCCTGGTAGTTCGTCAGATGGTGATGCTTCCTGGTTGTTTTCCACACGGTGATGTTTCCTCGTAGTTCTCCAGAGGGCGATGTTTCCTGCCAATGTTCCAAAGGTTTTTTTTTTCCTGGTAGTTTTCCAGATGGTGGTGTTTCCTGGTAATTTCCAGGAGTGTGATTTTTCCCTGTAGTTTTCCAGAGGATGATCTTTCCTGGTAGTTTTCCAGAGGGTGATGTTTCCTGGTAGTTTTCCAGAGGGTGATGTTTCCTGGTAGTTTTCCAGAGGGTCATGTTTCCTGGCAGTTTTCCAGATGGTGATGTTTCCTGGTAGTTTTCCAGAGGTTGATGTTTCCTGGTAATTTTCCAGATGGTGATGTTTCCTGGTAGTTTTCCAGAGGATGATGTTTCCTGGTAGTTTTCCAGAGGGTGTTGTTTCCTAGTAATTTTCCAGAGGGTAATGTTTCCTTGTAGTTTTCCAGAGGGTGATGTTTCCTTGTAGTTTTCCAGATGGTGATGTTTCCTGGTAGTTTTCCAGAGAGTGATTTTTCCTTGTCGTTTTGCAGATGGTGATTTTTCCTGGTAGTTTTCCAGATGGTGATGTTTCGTAATAATTTTCCAGAGGGTGATGTTTCCTGGTAGTTTTCCAGATGGTGATGTTTCCTGATAATTTTACAGAGGGTTATTTTTCCTGGGAGTTTTCCATAGGGTGATGTTTCCTGGTAGTTTTCCAGATGGTGATATTTCATGGTAGATTTGCAGAGGGGTATTTTGCCGGGTAGTTTTCCAGAGGGTTATTTTTCCTGGTAGTTTTCCAGAGGGTGATTTTTCCTCGTGGTTTTCTAGAGGGTGATGTTTCCTGGTAGTTTTCCAGTGGGTTAATTTTCCTGGTAGTTTTCCAGATTTTGATGCCTCATGTTAGGTTTCCAGAAGGTGATGTTTCCTGGTAGTTTTCCAGAGGGCTATTTTTCCTGGTAGTTTTCCAGAGTGTGATGTTTCCTGGTAGTTTTCCAGAGGGTGATGTTTCCTGTTAGTTTTCCAGATGCTGATGTTTCCTGTTAGTTTTCCAAAGGGTGATGTTTCCAGATAGTTTTCCAGAAAGATATTTTCCCTGGTAGTTTTCCAGACGGTGTTGTTTCCTGGTAGTTTTCCACAGGGTTATTTTTCCTTGCAGATTTTCGGATGGTGATGTTTCCTGGTAGTTTTCTAGATGTTGATGTTTCCTGGTAGTGTTCCAGAGGGTGATGTTTCCTCGTAGATTTCCAGAGGATTATTTTGCCTTGTAGTCTTCCAGAGGGTGATGTTTCCTCATAGCTTTCCAGAGGATTATTTTGCCTGGTAGTTTTCCAGACGGTCTTGTTCCCTGGTAGTTTTCCACAGGGTTATTTTTCCTGGTAGATTTTCAGATGGTGATGTTTCCTCGTAGTTTTCCAGTGGATTGTTTTGCCTGGTAGTCTTCCAGAGGGTTATGTTTCCTGGTAGTTTTCCTGAGGTTTATTTTCCCTGGTAGTTTTCCAGCAGGTGATGTTTCCTCGTAGTTTTCCAGGGTGTGTTCTTTCCTCACAGTTTTCCATATGGTGATGTTTCCTGGTAGTTTTCCAGATGGTGATGTTTCCTGGTAGATTTCCAGTGGGTTATTTTGCCTGGTTAGTTTTCCAGAGGGTTATTTTTCCTGGTAGATTTCCAGAGGGTGATGTTTCCTGGTAGTTTTCCAAAGGGTGATGTTTCCTGGTAGTTTTCCAGTGGGTTAATTGTCCTGGTAGTTTTCCAGATTTTCATGCTTCATGTTAGGTTTCCAGAGGGTGATATTTCCTGGTAGTTTCCCCAATGGTGATGATTCCTTGTAGTTTTCGAGATGTTGATGTTTCCAGGTAGTTTTCCAGATGTTGTTGTTTCCTGGTAGTGTTCCAGATGGTGATATTTCCTGGTAGTTTTCCAGAAGTTTATATTTGCTGGTAGTTTTCCTGATGTTGATGTTTCCTGGTAGTTTGCCAGAGGGTTATGTTTTCTCGTAGTTTACAAGACGGTTATTTTCCCTGGTAGTTTTCCAGAGTGTGTTGATTCCTGGTAGTTTTGCAGAGGGTGATGTTTCCTGTTTGTTTTCCAGGTGGTGATGTTTCCTGGTAGTTTTCTAGAGGGCGATGTTTCCTGGTAGTTTTCCAGATCATAATGTTCCTGTAGTTTTCCAGATGGTGATGTTTCCTGGCAGTTTTCCGAGGGTAAAGTTTTCTGGTAGTTTTCCAGAGTGTTTTGTTTCCTGATGGGTTTCCAGTGGGTGATGTTTCCTGGTAGTTTTCCAGATGGTGATGTTTCCTGGTAGTTTTCCAGAGGGTTATTTTGCCTGGTAGTCTTCCAGAGGGTGATGTTTCCTGGTAGTTTTCCAGAGTGTGTTGTTTCCTTCTAGTTTTCCAGAGGGTGATGTTTCCTGGTAGTTTTCCATATGGTGATGTTTCCTGGTAGATTTCCAGATGGTGATATTTCATGGTAGATTTGCAGAGGTTTATTTTGCCAGGTAGTTTTCCAGAGGGTTATTTTTCCTGGTAGTTTCCCAGAGGGTGATGTTTCCTTGTGGTTTTCCAGAGTGTGATGTTTCCTCGTCGTTTTCCAGAGGATGATGTTTCCTGGTAGTTTTCCAGATGCTGATGTTTCCTATTAGTTTTCCAAAGGTTGATGTTATTGATAGTTTTCCAGAAATATGTTTTCCCTGGTAGTTTTCCAAACGGTGTTGTTTCCTGGCAGTTTTCCAGAGGGTTATTTTTCCTGGTAGATTGTCGGATGGTGATGTTTCCTGGTAGTTTTCTAGATGTTGATGTTTCCTATTAGTGGTCCAGATGGTGATGTTTCCTCGTAGTTTTCCAAAAGATTATTTTGCCTGGTAGTCTTCCAGAGGGTTATGTTTCCTGGTAGTTTTCCTGAGGTTTATTTTCCCTGGTAGTTTTCCAGCGAGTGATGTTTCCTCGTAGTTTTCCAGAGTGTGTTCTTTCCTCACAGTTTTCCATATGGTGATGTTTCCTGGTAGTTTTCCAGATGGTGATGTTTCCTGGTAGATTTCCAGTGGGTTATTTTGCCTGCTTAGTTTTCCAGAGGGTTATTTTTCCTGGTAGATTTCCAGAGGGTGATGTTTCCTGGTAGTTTTCCAAAGGGTGATATTTCCTGGTAGTTTTCCAGTGGGTTAATTGTCCTGGTAGTTTTCCAGATTTTCATGCTTCATGTTAGGTTCCCAGAGGGTGATGTTTCCTGGTAGTTTTCCCAATGGTGATGATTCCTTGTAGTTTTCGAGATGTTGATGTTTCCAGGTAGTTTTCGAGATGTTGTTGTTTCCTGGTAGTGTTCCAGATGGTGATATTTCCTGGTAGTTTTCCAGAAGTTTATATTTGCTGGTAGTTTTCCTGATGTTGATGTTTCCTGGTAGTTTGCCAGAGGGTTATGTTTCCTCGTAGTTTACAAGACGGTTATTTTCCCTGGTAGTTTTCCAGAGTGTGTTGATTCCTGGTAGATTTGCAGAGGGTGATGTTTCCTGTTTGTTTTCCAGGTGGTGATGTTTTCTGGTAGTTTTCTAGAGGGCGATGTTTCCTGGTAGTTTTCCAGATCATAATGTTCCTGCTAGTTTTCCAGATGGTGATGTTTCCTGGTAGTTTTCCGAGGGTAAAGTTTTCTGGTAGTTTTCCAGAGTGTTTTGTTTCCTGATGGGTTTCCAGTGGGTGATGTTCCCTGGTAGTTTTCCAGATGGTGTTGCTTCCTGGTAGTTTTCCAGATGCTGATGTTTCCTATTAGTTTTCCAAAGGGTGATGTTATTGATAGTTTTCCAGAAATATATTTTCCCTGGTAGTTTTCCAAACGGTGTTGTTTCCTGGCATTTTTCCGAGGGTTATTTTTCCTGGTAGATTGTCGGATGGTGATGTTTCCTGGTAGTTTTCTAGATGTTGAAGTTTCCTATTAGTGGTCCAGATGGTGATGTTTCCTCGTAGTATTCCAAAAGATTATTTTGCCTGGTAGTCTTCCAGTGGGTTATGTTTCCTGGTTGTTTTCCTGAGGTTTACTTTCCCTGGTAGTTTTCCAGCGGGTGATGTTTCCTCGTAGTTTTCCAGAGTGTGTTCTTTCCTCACAGTTTTCCATATGGTGATGTTTCCTGGTAGTTTTCCAGATGGTGATGTTTCCTGGTAGTTTTCCGAGGGTAAAGTTTTCTGGTAGTTTTCCAGAGTGTTTTGTTTCCTGATGGGTTTCCAGTGGGTGATGTTCCCTGGTAGTTTTCCAGATGGTGTTGCTTCCTGGTAGTTTTCCAGATGCTGATGTTTCCTGGTAGTTTTCCGAGGGTAAAGTTTTCTGGTAGTTTTCCAGAGTGTTTTGTTTCCTGATGGGTTTCCAGTGGGTGATGTTCCCTGGTAGTTTTCCAGATGGTGTTGCTTCCTGGTAGTTTTCCAGATGCTGATGTTTCCTATTAGTTTTCCAAAGGGTGATGTTATTGATAGTTTTCCAGAAATATATTTTCCCTGGTAGTTTTCCAAACGGTGTTGTTTCCTGGCATTTTTCCGAGGGTTATTTTTCCTGGTAGATTGTCGGATGCTGATGTTTCCTGGTAGTTTTCTAGATGTTGATGTTTCCTATTAGTGGTCCAGATGGTGATGTTTCCTCGTAGTATTCCAAAAGATTATTTTGCCTGGTAGTCTTCCAGTGGGTTATGTTTCCTGGTTGTTTTCCTGAGGTTTACTTTCCCTGGTAGTTTTCCAGCGGGTGATGTTTCCTCGTAGTTTTCCAGAGTGTGTTCTTTCCTCACAGTTTTCCATATGGTGATGTTTCCTGGTAGTTTTCCAGATGGTGATGTTTCCTGGTAGATTTCCAGTGGGTTATTTTGCCTGCTTAGTTTTCCAGAGGGTTATTTTTCCTGGTAGATTTCCAGAGGGTGATGTTTCCTGGTAGTTTTCCAAAGGGTGATGTTTCCTGGTAGTTTTCCAGTGGGTTAATTGTCCTGGTAGTTTTCCAGATTTTCATGCTTCATGTTAGGTTTCCAGAGGGTGATATTTCCTGGTAGTTTCCCCAATGGTGATGATTCCTTGTAGTTTTCGAGATGTTGATGTTTCGAGGTAGTTTTCCAGATGTTGTTGTTTCCTGGTAGTGTTCCAGATGGTGATATTTCCTGGTAGTTTTCCAGATGTTTATATTTGCTGGTAGTTTTCCTGATATTGATGTTTCCTGGTAGTTTGCCAGAGGGTTATGTTTTCCTCGTAGTTTACAAGACGGTTATTTTCCCTGGTAGTTTTCCAGAGTGTGTTGATTCCTGGTAGATTTGCAGAGGGTGATGTTTCCTGTTTGTTTTCCAGGTGGTGATGTTTCCTGGTAGTTTTCCGAGGGTAAAGTTTTCTGGTAGTTTTCCAGAGTGTTTTGTTTCCTGATGGGTTTCCAGTGGGTGATGTTTCCTGGTAGATTTCCAGATGGTGATGTTTCCTGGTAGTTTTCCAGAGGGTTATTTTGCCTGGTAGTCTTCCAGAGGGTGATGTTTCCTGGTAGTTTTCCAGAGTGTGTTGTTTCCTTCTAGTTTTCCAGAGGCTGATGTTTCCTGGTAGTTTTCCATATGGTGATGTTTCCTGTTAGATTTCCAGATGGTGATATTTCATGGTAGATTTGCAGAGGTTTATTTTGCCAGGTAGTTTTCCAGCGGGTTATTTTTCCTGGTAGTTTTCCAGAGGGTGATGTTTCCTCGTGGTTTTCCAGAGGGTGATGTTTCCTCGTAGTTTTCCAGTGGGTTAATTTTCCTTGTTATTTTCCAGATTTTGATGCTTTATTTTAGGTTTCCAGAAGGTGATGTTTCATCGTAGTTTTCCAGAGGGCTATTTTTCCTGGTAGTTTTCCAGAGTGTGATGTTTCCTGTTAGTTTTCCAGAGGATGATGTTTCCTGTTAGTTTTCCAGATGCTGATGTTTCCTATTAGTTTTCGAAAGGGTGATGTTATTGATAGTTTTCCAGAAATATATTTTCCCTGGTAGTTTTCCAAACGGTGTTGTTTCCTGGCAGTTTTCCAGAGGGTTATTTTTCCTGGTAGATTGTCGGATGGTGATGTTTCCTGGTAGTTTTCTAGATGTTGATGTTTCCTATTAGTGGTCCAGATGGTGATGTTTCCTCGTAGTTTTCCAAAGGATTATTTTGCCTGGTAGTCTTCCAGAGGGTGATGTTTCCTCGTAGTTTTCCAGAGGTTTATTTTGCCTGGTAGTTTTCCAGAGGGTGATGTTTCCTGGTAGTATTCCGGAGTTTGTTGTTTCCTGGTAGTTTTCCAGACGGTGATGTTTCCTCGTAGTTTTCCATATGGTGACGTTTCCTGGTAGTTTTCCAGATGGTGATATTTCATGGTAGATTTCCAGTGGGTTAATTTGCCTGGTAGTTTTCCGAGGGTTATTTTTCCTGGTAGTTTTACATAGGGTGATGTTTCCTGGTAGTTTTCCAGAGGGTGATGTTTCCTGGTAGTTTTCCAATGGGTTAATTTTCCTGGCAGTTTTCCAGATTTTCATGCTTCATGTTAGGTTTCCATATGGTGATGTTTCCTTGTAGTTTCCCAAATGGTGACTTTTCCCTGGTTTTCCACAGGGTGAAGTTTCCTGGTAGTTCGTCAGATGGTGATGCTTCCTGGTTGTTTTCCAGAGGGTGATGTTTCCTGGTAGTTCTCCAGAGGGCGATGTTTCCTGCTAATGTTCCAGAGGGTTTTATTTCCTGGTAGTTTTCCAGATGGTGATGTTTCCTGGTAGTTTTCCAGATGCTGATATTTCCTGTTAGTTATCCAAAGGGTGCTGTTTCCTGATAGTTTTCCAGAAAGATATTTTCCCTGGTAGTTTTCCAGGCGGTGTTGTTTCCTGGTAGTTTTCCACAGGGTTATTTTTCCTGGTAGATTTTCGAATGGTGATGTTTCCTGGTAGTTTTCTAGATGTTGATGTTTCCTGGTAGTGTTCCAGATGGTGATGTTTCCTCGTAGATTTCCAGAGGATTATTTTGCCTGGCAGTCTTCCAGAGGGTGATGTTTCCTCATAGCTTTCCAGAGGATTATTTTGCCTGGTAGTTTTCCAGACGGTGTTGTTTCCTGGTAGTTTTTCACAGGGTTATTTTTCCTCGTAGATTTTCGGGTGGTGATGTTTCCTGGTAGTTTTCTAGATGTTGATGTTTCCTGGCAGTGTTCCAGATGGTGATGTTTCCTAGTAGATTTCCAGAGGATTATTTTGCCTGGTAGTCTTCCAGAGGGTGACGTTTCCTCGTAGTTTTCCAGAGGATTATTTTGCCTGTAGTTTTCCAGACAGTGATGTTTCCTGGTAGCTTTCCAGAGGGTGATGTTTCTTTGTAGTTTTCCAGATGGTGATGTTTCCTGGTAGTTTTCCAGAGAGTGATTTTTCCTTGTAGTTTTCCAGATGGTGATTTTTCCTTGTAGTTTTCCAGATGGTGATTTTTCCTGGTAGTTTTCCAGATGGTGATGTTTCTTAGTAATTTTCCAGAGGGTGATGTTTCCTGATAATTTTCCAGAGAGTTATTTTTCCTGGTAGATTTCCATAGGGTGATGTATCCTGGTAGTTTTGCAAAGAATGATGTTTCCTGGTAGTTTTCCAGTGGGATAATTTTCCTGGTAGTTCTTCAGATTTTCATGCTTCATGTTAGGTTTCCAGATGGTGATGTTTCCTTGATGTTTCCCAGAGGGTGATTTTTCCCTGGTTTTCCTCAGGGTGAAGTTTCCTGGTAGTTCTTCAGATGGTGATGCTTCCTGGTTGTTTTCCAGAGGGTGATGTTTCCTGGTGGTTTTCTAGAGGGCGATGTTTCCTGGTAGTTTTCCAGATCATAATGTTCCTGCTAGTTTTCCAGAGGGTGATGTTTCCTGGTAGTTTTCCGAAGGTAAAGTTTTCTCGTAGTTTTCCAGTGTGTTTTGTTTCCTGATGGGTTTCCAGTGGGTGATGTTTCCTGGTAGTCTTCCAGAGGGTGATGTTTCCTGGTAGTTTTCCAGAGGTTTATTTTGCCTGGTAGTTTTCCAGAGGGTGATGTTTCCTTGTAGTTTTCCAGAGTGTGTTGTTTCCTTCTAGTTTTCCAGAGGGTGATGTTTCCTTGTAGTTTTCCATATGGTGATGTTTCCTGGTAGTTTTCCAGATGGTGATATTTCATGGTAGATTTGCAGAGGGTTATTTTGCCAGGTAGTTTTCCAGAGGGTTATTTTTCCTGGTAGTTTTCCAGAGGGTGATGTTTCCTCGTGGTTTTCCAGAGGGTGATGTTTCCTCGTAGTTTTCCAGTGGGTTAATTTTCCTTGTAGTTTTCCAGATTTTGATGCTTCATTTTAGGTTTCCAGAAGGTGATGTTTCCTGGTAGTTTGCCAGAGGGCTATTTTTCCTGGTAGTTGTCCAGAGTGTGATGTTTCCTGGTAGTTTTCCAGAGGGTGATGTTTCCTGTTAGTTTTCAAGATGCTGATGTTTCCTATTAGTTTTGCAAAGGGTGATGTTTCCTGGTAGTGTTCCAGATGGTGATGTTTCCTCGTAGATTTCCAGAGGATTATTTTCCCTGGTAGTCTTCCAGAGGGTGATGTTTCCTCGTAGTTTTCCAGAGGATTATTTTGCCTGGTAGTTTTCCAGACGGTGTTGTTTCCTCGTAGTTTTCCACAGGGTTATTTTTCCTGGTAGATTTTCGGATGGTGATGTTTCCTGGTAGTTTTCTAGATGTTGATGTTTCCTGGTAGTGTTCCAGATGGTGATGTTTCCTCGTAGATTTCCAGAGGATTATTTTGCCTGGTAGTCTTCCAGAGGGTTATGTTTCCTCGTAGTTTTCCCAGAGGATTATTTTGCCTGGTAGTTTTCCAGAGGGTGATGTTTCCTGGTAGCTTTCCAGAGGGTGATCTTTCTTTGTAGTTTTCCAGATGGTGATGTTTCCTGGTAGTTTTCCAGAGAGTGATTTTTCCTTGTAGTTTTCCAGATGGTGATTTTTTCTGGTAGTTTTGCAGAGGGTGATGTTTCCTGATTATTTTCCAGAGAGTTATTTTTCCTGGTAGTTTTCTATAGGGTGATGTTTCCTGGTAGTTTTGCAGAGGGTGATGTTTCCTGGTATTTTTCCAGTGGGTTAATTTTCCTGGTAGTTCTCCAGATTTTCATGCTTCATTTTAGGTTTCCAGATGGTGATGTTTCCTTGTAGTTTCCCAGAGGGTGATTTTTCCCTGGTTTTCCACCGGGTGAAGTTTCCTGGTAGTTCTTCAGATGGTGATGTTTCCTTCAAATATTCCAGATTGTTATTTTTCCTGGTAGTTTTCCAGATGGTGATGTTTCCTGGTAGATTTCCAGAGTGTTATTTTTCCCTGTAGTTTTCCAGATGGCGATGATTCCTGGTAGTATCCCACAGGGTGATTTCCCCTGGTAGTTTTCCAGACGGTGATGTTTCCTGGTAGTTTTTTAGAGGGTGATGTATACTGGTAGTTTTCCAGAGGGTGTTGTATCCTGATAATTTTCCAGAGGGTTATTATTCCGGGTAGTTTTCCAGAGGGTGATGTTTCCTGGTAGTTTTCCATAATGTGATGTTTCCTCGTAGTTTTCCAGAGGGTGATTCTTCTTTATAATTTTCCAGATGGTCATGCTTCCTGGTAGTTTTCCAGAGGGTGATGCTTCCTTTTTGTTTTCCAGAGTGTGATGTTTCCTGCTAGTTTTTTAGAGAGTGATGTTTCCTGGTAGTTTTCCAGATGGTGATGTTTCGTCCAAGATTTCCATAGTGTGATGATTCCTGCGAGTTTTCCAGAGGGTGATATTTCCTGGTAATTTTCCAGATGGTGATGTTTCCTGGTAGTTTTCCTGATGGTGATGTTTCCTTTTATTTTTCCAGAGTGTGATGTTCTTGGTAGCTTCCTGGTAGTTCTTCAGATGGTGATGTTTCCTGATTGTTTTCAACAGGGTGATGTTTCCTGGTAGCTTTCCACAGGATTATTTTTCCTGTTACTTTTCCAGAGTGTGATGTTTCCTGGTAGTTTTCCGGATGATGATGTTTCCTGGTAGATTTCCAGAGGGTGATGTTTCTTGGTAGATTAACAGGTGGTGATATTTTCTGGTAGATTTCCAGATTGTGATGTTTCCTGGTAGTTTTCCAGAGAGTGATGTTTCCGGTAGTCTTCTAGAAGGTTATTTTCCCTGGTATTTTCCAGGTGGTGAAGTTTCCTGGTAGTTTTCTAGAGGGTGATGTTTCCTGGTAGTTTTCCACATCGTAATGTTCCTGGTAGTTTTGCAGAAGTTGATGTTTCTTGGTAGTTTTCCAGAGGGTTAAGTTTTCTCCGAGTTTTCCAGAGGGTTATTTTACCTGATAGTTTTCCAGAGGGTTTTGTTTCCTGATGGGTTTCCAGTGGGTGATGTTTCCTGGTAGTTTTCCAGGTGGTGATGTTTCCTGGTAGTTTTCCAGTGGGTTATTTTGCCTGGTAGTCTTCCAGAGATTGATGTTTCCTGGTAGATATCCAGAGGTGTATTCTGCCTGGTAGTTTTCCAGAGGGTGATGTTTCCTGGTAGTTTTCCGGAGTGTGTTGTTTCCTGGTAGTTTTCCAGAGAGTGATGTTTCTTTGTAGTTTTCGAGAGGTTGATTTTTCCTGGTTGTTTTCCAGGTGGTGAAATTTCCTGGTAGTTTCTAGAGGTTGATGTTTCCTGGTAGTTTTCCAGATCGTAATGTTCCTGGTAGTTTTCCAGATGTTGATGTTTCCTGGTAGTTTTCCAGACGGTTAAGTTTTCTGGTAGATTTCCAGAGGGTTATTTTCCCTTGTAGATTTGCAGAGGGTGTTCTTTCCAGGTAGTTTTCCAGAGGGTTATTTTTCCTGGTAGATTTCTGGATGGTGATGTTTCCTGGTCGTTTTCTCGATGTTGATGTTTCCTGGTAGTGTTCCAGATGGTGATGTTTCCTGGTAGTTTTCCAGAGGGTTAATTTTCCTGGTAGTTTTCCAGATGGTGATTTTTCCAAGTAGTTTTCCAGAGGGTTATTTTTCCTGGTAGACTTCCAGATGGTGATGTTTCCTTGTAGTTTCCCAGAGGGTGATTTTTCCCTGTACCTCCTCAGGGTGAGGTTTCCTGGTAGTTCTTCAGATGGTGAGGTTTCCTGGTTATTTTCCAGAGGGTGATGTTTCCTGGTAGTTTCCACAGGATTATTTTTCCTGTTAGTTTTCCAGAGGGTGATGTTTCCTGGTAGTTTTCCGGATGATGTTTCCTGGTAGATTTGCAGAGTGTGATGTTTCCTGCAATTTTTCCAGAGGGTTATATTTCCTGGTAGTTTTTCAGATGGTGATGTTTCCTGGTAATTTCCCAGAGTGTGTTTTTTTCCCTGTAGTTTTGCAGAGGGTGATCTTTCCTGGTTGTTTTCCAGAGGGTGATGTTTCCCGGTAGTTTTACATAGGGTGATGTTTCCTCGTTGTTTTCCAGAGGGTGATGTTTCCTGGTAATTTTCCAGTGGGTTAATTTTCCTGGTAGTTTTCCAGATTTCCATGCTTCATGTTAGGTTTCCATATGGTGATGTTTCCTTGTAGTTTCCCAAATGGTGACTTTTCCCTGGTTTTCCACAGGGTGAAGTTTCCTGGTAGTTCTTCAGATGGTGATGCTTCCTGGTTGTTTTCCAGAGGGTGATGTTTCCTGGTAGTTCTCCAGAGGGTGATGTTTCCTGAAAATATTCCAGAGGGTTTTTTTACCTGGTAGTTTTCCAGATGGTGATGTTTCCATGTAGTTTTCCAGAGGGTTATTTTTCCTGGTAGACTTCCAGATGGTGATGTTTCCTTGTAGTTTCCCAGAGGGTGATTTTTCCCTGTACCTCCTCAGGGTGAAGTTTCCTGGTAGTTCTTCAGATGGTGATGTTTCCTGGTTGTTTTCCAGAGTGTGATGTTTCCTGGTAGCTTTCCACAGGATTATTTTTCCTGTTAGTTTTCCAGAGGGTGATGTTTCCTGGTAGTTTTCCGGATGATGATGTTTCCTGGTAGATTTGCAGAGTGTGATGTTTCCTGCAATTTTTCCAGAGGGTTATATTTCCTGGTAGTTTTCTAGATGGTGATGTTTCCTGGTAATTTCCCAGAGTGTGTTTTTTTCCCTGTAGTTTTGCAGAGGGTGATTTTTCCTGGTTGTTTTCCAGAGGGTGATGTTTCTCGGTAGTTTTCCAGAGGGTGATGTTTCCTCGTTGTTTTCCAGAGGGTGATGTTTCCTGGTAATTTTCCAGTGGGTTAATTTTCCTGGTAGTTTTCCAGATTTCCATGCTTCATGTTAGGTTTCCATATGGTGATGTTTCCTTGTAGTTTCCCAAATGGTGACTTTTCCCTGGATTTCCACAGGGTGAAGTTTCCTGGTAGTTCTTCAGATGGTGATGCTTCCTGGTTGTTTTCCAGAGGGTGATGTTTCCTGGTAGTTCTCCAGAGGGTGATGTTTCCTGCAAATATTCCAGAGGGTTGTTTTTCCTGGTAGTTTTCCAGATGGTGATGTTTCCTGGTAATTTCCAGGAGTGTGATTTTTCCCTGTAGTTTTCCAAAGGATGATTTTCCTGGTATTTTTCCAGAGGGTGATGTTTCCTGGTAGTTTTCCAGAGGGTGATGTTTTCCAGAGGGTCCGTTTCCTGGTTGTTTTCCAGATGGTGATGTTTCCTGGTAGTTTTCCAGAGGGTGATGTTTCCTGGTAATTTTCCAGATGGTGATGTTTCCTGGTAGTTTTCCAGAGGATTATTTTGCCTGGTAGTCTTCCAGAGGGTGATGTTTCCTCGTAGTTTTCCAGAGGATTATTTTGCCTGGTAGTTTTCCAGACGGTGTTGTTTCCTGGTAGTTTTCAAAAGGGTTATTTTTCCTGGTAGATTTTCAGATGGTGCTGTTTCCAGGTAGTTTTCTAGATGTTGATGTTTCCTGGTAGTGTTCCAGAGGGTGATGTTTCCTCGTAGTTTTCCAGAGGATTATTTTGCCTGGTAGTTTTCCAGAGGGTGATGTTTCCTGGTAGCTTTCCAGAAGGTGATGTTTCTTTGTAGTTTTCCAGATGGTGATGTTTCCTGGTAGTTTTCCAGATGGTGATGTTTCGTAGTAATTTTCCAGAGGGTGATGTTTCCTGATAATTTTCCAGAGAGTTATTTTTCCTGGTAGTTTTCCATAGGGTGTTGTTTCCTGGTAGTTTTGCAGAGGGTTATGTTTCCTGGTAGTTTTCCAGTGGGTTAATTTTCCTGGTCGTTCTCCAGATTTTCATGCTTCATGTTAGGTTTCCAGATGGTGATGTTTCCTTGTAGATTCCCAGAGGGTGATTTTTCCCTGGTTTTCCACAGAGTGAAGTTTCCTGGTAGTTCTTCAGATGGTGATGCTTCCTGGTAGTTCTCCAGTGGGTGATGTTTCCTGCAAATATTCCAGATGGTTATTTTTCCTGGTAGTTTTCCAGATGGTGATGTTTCCTGGTAGATTTCCAGAGTGTTATTTTTCCCTGTAGTTTTCCAGATGGCGATGATTCCTGGTAGATTCCCACAGGGTCATTTTTCCTGGTAGTTTTCCAGATGGTGATGTTTCCTGGTAGTTTTTTAGAGGGTGATGTTTCCTGGTAGTTTTCCAGAGGGTGTTGTATCCTGGTAATTTCCAGAGGGTTATTATTCCGGGTAGTTTTCCAGAGGGTGATGTTTCCTGGTAGTTTTCCATATCGTGATGTTTCCTCATAGTATTCCAGAGGGTGATTCTTCTTCATAATTTTCAAGATGGTGATGTTTCCTGGAACTTATCCAGAGGGTGATGATTCCTGGTAATTTTCCAGAAAGCGATGTTTCCTGATAGTTTTCCAGAGGGTAATGTTTCCTGGTAGTTTTACAGATGGTGATGTTTCCTTTTAGTTTTCCAGATGGTCATGCTTCCTGGTAGTTTTCCAGAAGGCGATGCTTCCTTTTTGTTTTCCAGAGGGTGATACTTCCTGGTAATTTTCCAGATGGTGATGTTTCCTTGTAGTTTTCCTGATGGTGATGTTTCCTTTTATTTTTCCAGACTGTGATGTTTCTTGGTAGTTTTCGAGAGGTTGATTTTTCCTGGTTGTTTTCCAGGTGGTGAAATTTCCTGGTAGTTTCTAGAGGTTGATGTTTCCTGGTAGTTTTCCAGATCGTAATGTTCCTGGTAGTTTTCCAGATGTTGATGATTCCTGGTAGTTTTCCAGACGGTTAAGTTTTCTGGTAGATTTCCAGCGGGTTATTTTCCCTGGTAGATTTGCAGAGGGTGTTCTTTCCAGGTAGTTTTCCAGAGGGTTATTTTTCCTGGTAGATTTCTGGATGGTGATGTTTCCTGGTCGTTTTCTCGATGTTGATGTTTCCTGGTAGTGTTCCAGATGGTGATGTTTCCTGGTAGTTTTCCAGAGGGTTAATTTTCCTGGTAGTTTTCCAGATGGTGATTTTTCCAAGTAGTTTTCCAGAGGGTTATTTTTCCTGGTAGACTTCCAGATGGTGATGTTTCCTTGTAGTTTCCCAGAGGGTGATTTTTCCCTGTACCTCCTCAGGGTGAGGTTTCCTGGTAGTTCTTCAGATGGTGATGTTTCCTGGTTATTTTCCAGAGGGTGATGTTTTCTGGTAGTTTCCACAGGATTATTTTTCCTGTTAGTTTTCCAGAGGGTGATGTTTCCTGGTAGTTTTCCGGATGATGTTTCCTGGTAGATTTGCAGAGTGTGATGTTTCCTGCAATTTTTCCAGATGGTTATATTTCCTGTTAGTTTTCCAGATGGTGATGTTTCCTGGTAATTTCCCAGAGTGTGTTTTTTCCCTGTAGTTTTGCAGAGGGTGATCTTTCCTGGTTGTTTTCCAGAGGGTGATGTTTCCCAGTAGTTTTACATAGGGTGATGTTTCCTCGTTGTTTTCCAGAGGGTGATGTTTCCTGGTAATTTTCCAGTGGGTTAATTTTCCTGATATTTTTCCAGATTTCTATGCTTCATGTTAGGTTTCCTTATGGTGATGTTTCCTTG
Organism: Isurus oxyrinchus; assembly: GCA_026770705.1. Classification (NCBI taxonomy): domain Eukaryota; kingdom Metazoa; phylum Chordata; class Chondrichthyes; order Lamniformes; family Lamnidae; genus Isurus; species Isurus oxyrinchus. The sequence goes on from JANJGN010000179.1 coordinate 570,889, forward strand.
TAGTTTCCCAAATGGTGACTTTTCCCTGGTTTTCCACAGGGTGAAGTTTCCTGGTAGTTCCTCAGATGGTGATGCTTCCTGGTTGTTTTCCAGAGGGTGATGTTTCCTGGTAGTTCTCCAGAGGGTGATGTTTCCTGAAAATATTCCAGAGGGTTTTTTTTCCTGGTAGTTTTCCAGATGGTGATGTTTCCTGGTAATTTCCAGGAGTGTGATTTTTCCCTGTAGTTTTCCAGAGGATGATCTTTCCTGGTATTTTTCCAGAGGGTGATGTTTCCTGGTAGTTTTCCAGATGGTGATGTTTCCTGGTAGTTTTCCAGAGGGTAATGTTTCCTGCTAGTTTTCCGGATGGTGATGTTTCCTGGTAGTTTTCCAGAGGGTGATGTTTCCTGGTAGTTTTCCAGATCATGATGTTTCCTCGTAGTTTTCCAGAGGGTGATGCTTCCTGGTAGTCTTCTAGAAGGTTATTTTCCCTGGTAGATTTGCAGAGGGTGTCGTTTCCTGGTAGTTTTCCTGAGGTTTATTTTCCCTGGTATTATTCCAGGTGGTGAAGTTTCCTGGTAGTTTTCTAGAGGGTGATGTTTCCTGGTAGATTTCCACATCGTAATGTTCCTGGTAGTTTTCCAGATGTTGATGTTTCTTGGTAGTTTTGCAGAGGGTTAAGTTTTCTCCGAGTTTCCCAGAGGGTTATTTTACCTGATAGTTTTCCAGAGGGTTTTGTTTCCTGATGGGTTTCCAGTGGGTGATGTTTCCTGGTAGTTTTCCAGGTGGTCATGTTTCCTGGTAGTTTTCCAGTGGGTTATTCTGCCTGGTAGTTTTCCAGAGGGTGATGTTTCCTGGTAGTTTTCCGGAGTGTGTTGTTTCCTGGTAGATTTCCAGAGAGTGATGTCTCTTTGTAGTTTTCGAGAGGTTGATGTTTCCTGGTTGTTTTCCAGATCGTAATGTTCCTGGTAGTTTTCCAGATGTTGATGTTTCCTGGTACTTTTCCAGACGGTTAAGTTTTCTGGTAGATTTCCAGAGGGTTATTTTCCCTGGTAGTTTTGCAGAGGATGTTCTTTCCAGGTAGTTTTCCAGAGGGTTATTTTTCCTGGTAGATTTCTGGATGGTGATGTTTCCTGGTCGTTTTCTCGATGTTGATGTTTGCTGGTAGTGTTCCAGATGGTGATGTTTCCTGGTAGTTTTCCAGAGGGTTAATTTTCCTGGTAGTTTTCCAGATGGTGATGTTTCCATGTAGTTTTCCAGAGGGTTATTTTTCCTGGTAGACTTCCAGATGGTGATGTTTCCTTGTAGTTTCCCAGAGGGTGATTTTTCCCTGTACCTCCTCAGGGTGAAGTTTCCTGGTAGTTCTTCAGATGGTGATGTTTCCTGGTTGTTTTCCAGAGGGTGATGTTTCCTGGTAGCTTTCCACAGGATTATTTTTCCTGTTAGTTTTCCAGAGGGTGATGTTTCCTGGTAGTTTTCCGGATGATGATGTTTCCTGGTAGATTTGCAGAGTGTGATGTTTCCTGCAATTTTTCCAGAGGGTTATATTTCCTGGTAGTTTTCTAGATGGTGATGTTTCCTGGTAATTTCCCAGAGTGTGTTTTTTCCCTGTAGTTTTGCAGAGGGTGATTTTTCCTGGTTGTTTTCCAGAGGGTGATGTTTCCCAGTAGTTTTCCAGAGGGTGATGTTTCCTCGTTGTTTTCCAGAGGGTGATGTTTCCTGGTAATTTTCCAGTGGGTTAATTTTCCTGGTAGTTTTCCAGATTTCCATGCTTCATGTTAGGTTTCCATATGGTGATGTTTCCTTGTAGTTTCCCAAATGGTGACTTTTCCCTGGTTTTCCACAGGGTGAAGTTTCCTGGTAGTTCTTCAGATGGTGATGCTTCCTGGTTGTTTTCCAGAGGGTGATGTTTCCTGGCAGTTCTCCAGAGGGTGATGTTTCCTGCAAATATTCCAGAGGGTTGTTTTTCCTGGTAGTTTTCCAGATGGTGATCTTTCCTGGTAATTTCCAGGAGTGTGATTTTTCCCTGTAGTTTTCCAGAGGATGATTTTCCTGGTATTTTTCCAGAGGGTGATGTTTCCTGGTAGTTTTCCAGAGGGTGATGTTTTCCAGAGGGTCCGTTTCCTGGTTGTTTTCCAGATGGTGATGTTTCCTGGTAGTTTTCCAGAGGGTGATGTTTCCTGGTAATTTTCCAGATGGTGATGTTTCCTGGTAGTTTTCCAGAGGGTGATGCTTTCTGGTAGTTTTCCAGAGGGTGATATTTCCTGGTAGATTTCCAGAGGGTGATGTGTCCTGGTTGTTTTCCAGAGGATGATTTTTCCTGGTAGTTTTCCAGAGGGTGATGTTTCCTGGTTGTTTTCCAGAGGGTGTTGTTTCCTAGTAATTTTCCAGAGGGTGATGTTTCCTTGTAGTTTTCCAGAGGGTGATGTTTCCTTGTAGTTTTCCAGATGGTGATGTTTCCTGGTAGTTTTCCAGATGTTGATGTTTCCTGATAATTTTCCAGAGGGTTATTTTTCCTGGTAGTTTTCCATAGGGTGATGTTTCCTGGTAGTTTTCCAGATGGTGATATTTCATGGTAGATTTGCAGAGGGTTATTTTTTCGGGTAGTTTTCCAGAGGGTTATATTTCCTGGTAGTTTTCCAAAGGGTCATGTTTCCTGATAGTTTTCCATAAAGATATTTTCCCTGGTAGTTTTCCAGACGGTGTTGTTTCCTGGTAGTTTTCCACAGGGTTATTTTTCCTGGTATATTTTCGGATGGTGATGTGTCCTGCTAGTTTTCTAGATGTTGATGTTTCCTGGTAGTGTTCCAGATGGTGATGTTTCCTCGTAGATTTCCAGAGGATTATTTTGCCTGGTAGTCTTCCAGAGGGTGATGTTTCCTCGTAGTTTTCCAGAGGATTATTTTGCCTGGTAGTTTTCCAGACGGTGTTGTTGACTGGTAGTTTTCAAAAGGGTTATTTTTCCTGGTAGATTTTCGGATGGTGCTGTTTCCTGGTAGTTTTCTAGATGTTGATGTTTCCTGGTAGTGTTCCAGATGGTGATGTTTCCTCGTAGATTTCCAGAGGATTATTTTGCCTGGTAGTTTTCCAGAGGGTGATGTTTCCTGGTAGCTTTCCAGAGGGTGATGTTTCTTTGTAGTTTTCCAGATGGTGATGTTTCCTGGTAGTTTTCCAGATGGTGATGTTCCGTAGTAATTTTCCAGAGGGTGATGTTTCCTGATAATGTTCCAGAGAGTTATTTTTCCTGGTAGTTTTCCATTGGGTGTTGTTTCCTGGTAGTTTTGCAGAGGGTTATGTTTCCTGGTAGTTTTCCAGTGGGTTAATTTTCCTGGTAGATTTCCAGATTTCTATGCTTCATGTTAGGTTTCCATATGGTGATGTTTCCTTGTAGTTTCCCACATGGTGACTTTTCCCTGGTTTTCCACAGGGTGAAGTTTCCTGGTAGTTCCTCAGATGGTGATGCTTCCTGGATGTTTTCCAGAGGGTGATGTTTCCTGGTAGTTCTCCAGAGGGTGATGTTTCCTGAAAATATTCCAGAGGGTTTTTTTTTCCTGGTTGTTTTCCAGATGGTGATGTTTCCTGGTAATTTCCAGGAGTGTGATTTTTCCCTGTAGTTTTCCAGAGGATGATCTTTCCTGGTATTTTTCCAGAGGGTGATGTTTCCTGGTAGTTTTCCAGATGGTGATGTTTCCTGGTAGTTTTCCAGAGGGTAATGTTTCCTGCTAGTTTTCCGGATGGTGATGTTTCCTGGTTTTTTTCCAGAGGGTGATGTTTACTGGTAGTTTTCCAGATCATGATGTTTCCTCGTAGTTTTCCAGAGGGTGATGTTTCCTGGTAGTTTTCCAGAGGGTGATGTTTCCTGGTAGTTTTCTAGAAGGTTATTTTCCCTGGTAGATTTGCAGAGGGTGTCGTTTCCTGGTAGTTTTCCTGAGGTTTATTTTCCCTGGGTATTATTCCAGGTGGTGAAGTTTCCTGGTAGTTTTCTAGAGGGTGATGTTTCCTGGTAGATTTCCACATCGTAATGTTCCTGGTAGTTTTCCAGATGTTGATGTTTCTTGGTAGTTTTGCAGAGGGTTAAGTTTTCTCCGAGTTTTCCAGAGGGTTATTTTACCTGATAGTTTTCCAGAGGGTTTTGTTTCCTGATGGGATTCCAGTGGGTGATGTTTCCTGGTAGTTTTCCAGGTGGTGATGTTTCCTGGTAGTTTTCCAGTGGGTTATTCTGCCTGGTAGTTTTCCAGAGGGTGATGTTTCCTGGTAGATATCCAGAGGTGTATTCTGCCTCGTAGTTTTCCATAGGGTGATGTTTCCTGGTAGTTTTCCAGATGGTGATATTTCATGGTAGATTTGCAGAGGGTTATTTTTTCGGGTAGTTTTCCAGAGGGTTATATTTCCTGGTAGTTTTCCAAAGGGTCATGTTTCCTGATAGTTTTCCAGAAAGATATTTTCCCTGGTAGTTTTCCAGACGGTGTTGTTTCCTGGTAGTTTTCCACAGGGTTATTTTTCCTGGTATATTTTCGGATGGTGATGTGTCCTGCTACTTTTCTAGATGTTGATGTTTCCTGGTAGTGTTCCAGATGGTGATGTTTCCTCGTAGATTTCCAGAGGATTATTTTTGCCTGGTAGTCTTCCAGAGGGTGATGTTTCCTCGTAGTTTTCCAGAGGATTATTTTGCCTGGTAGTTTTCCAGATGGTGTTGTTGACTGGTAGTTTTCAAAAGGGTTATTTTTCCTGGTAGATTTTCGGATGGTGCTGTTTCCTGGTAGTTTTCTAGATGTTGATGTTTCCTGGTAGTGTTCCAGATGGTGATGTTTCCTCGTAGATTTCCAGAGGATTATTTTGCCTGGTAGTTTTCCAGAGGGTGCTGTTTCCTGGTAGCTTTCCAGAGGGTGATGTTTCTTTGTAGTTTTCCAGATGGTGATGTTTCCTGGTAGTTTTCCAGATGGTGATGTTCCGTAGTAGTTTTCCAGAGGGTGATGTTTCCTGATAATTTTCCAGAGAGTTATTTTTCCTGGTAGTTTTCCATAGGGTGTTGTTTCCTGGTAGTTTTGCAGAGGGTTATGTTTCCTGGTAGTTTTCCAGTGGGTTAATTTTCCTGGTAGATTTCCAGATTTCTATGCTTCATGTTAGGTTTCCATATGGTGATGTTTCCTTGTAGTTTCCCACATGGTGACTTTTCCCTGGTTTTCCACAGGGTGAAGTTTCCTTGTAGTTCTTCAGATGGTGATGCTTCCTGGTTGTTTTCCAGAGGGTGATGTTTCCTGGTAGTTCTCCAGAGGGTGATGTTTCCTGAAAATATTCCAGAGGGTTTTTTTTCCTGGTAGTTTTCCCGATGGTGATGTTTCCATGTAGTTTTCCAGACGGTTATTTTTCCTGGTAGACTTCCAGATGGTGATGTTTCCTTGTAGTTTCCCAGAGGGTGATTTTTCCCTGTACCTCCTTTGGGTGAAGTTTCCTGGTAGTTCTTCAGATGGTGATGTTTCCTGGTTGTTTTCCAGAGGGTGATGTTTCCTGGTAGTTCTCCAGAGGGTGATGTTTCCTGAAAATATTCCAGAGGGTTTTTTTTTCCTGGTAGTTTTCCAGATGGTGATGTTTCCTGGCAATTTCCAGGAGTGTGATTTTTCCCTGTAGTTTTCCAGAGGATGATCTTTCCTGGTATTTTTCCAGAGGGTGATGTTTCCTGGTAGTTTTCCAGATGGTGATGTTTCCTGGTAGTTTTCCAGAGGGTAATGTTTCCTGCTAGTTTTCCGGATGGTGATGTTTCCTGGTTTTTTTCCAGAGGGTGATGTTAACTGGTAGTTTTCCAGATCATGATGTTTCCTCGTTGTTTTCCAGAGGGTGATGTTTCCTGGTAGTTTTCCAGAGGGTGATGTTTCCTGGTAGTCTTCTAGAAGGTTATTTTCCCTGGTAGATTTGCAGACGGTGTCGTTTCCTGGTAGTTTTCCTGAGGTTTATTTTCCCTGGTATTATTCCAGGTGGTGAAGTTTCCTGGTAGTTTTCTAGAGGGTGATGTTTCCTGGTAGATTTCCACATCGTAATGTTCCTGGTAGTTTTCCAGATGTTGATGTTTCTTGGTAGTTTTGCAGAGGGTTAAGTTTTCTCCGAGTTTTCCAGAGGGTTATTTTACCTGATAGTTTTCCAGAGGGTTTTGTTTCCTGATGGGTTTCCAGTGGGTGATGTTTCCTGGTAGTTTTCCAGGTGGTGATGTTTCCTCGTAGTTTTCCAGTGGGTTATTCTGCCTGGTAGTTTTCCAGAGGGTGATGTTTCCTGGTAGTTTTCCTGAGGTTTATTTTCCCTGGTAGTTTTCCAGCGGGTGATGTTTCCTCGTAGTTTTCCAGAGTGTGTTCTTTCCTCACAGTTTTCCATATGGTGATGTTTCCTGGTAGTTTTCCAGATGGTGATGTTTCCTGGTAGATTTCCAGTGGGTTATTTTGCCTGGTTAGTTTTCCAGAGGGTTATTTTTCCTGGTAGATTTCCAGAGGGTGATGTTTCCTGGTAGTTTTCCAAAGGGTGATGTTTCCTGGTAGTTTTCCAGTGGGTGATGTTTCCTGGTAGTTTTCCAGTGGGTTAATTGTCCTGGTAGTTTTCCTGATTTTCATGCTTCATGTTAGGTTTCCAGAGGGTGATATTTCCTGGTAGTTTCCCCAATGGTGATGATTCCTTGTAGTTTTCGAGATGTTGATGTTTCCAGGTAGTTTTCCAGATGTTGTTGTTTCCTGGTAGTGTTCCAGATGGTGATATTTCCTGGTAGTTTTCCAGAAGTTTATATTTGCTGGTAATTTTCCTGATGTTGATGTTTCCTGGTAGTTTGCCAGAGGATTATGTTTTCTCGTAGTTTACAAGAAGGTTATTTTCCCTGGTAGTTTTCCAGAGTGTGTTGATTCCTGATAGTTTTGCAGAGGGTGATGTTTCCTGTTTGTTTTCCAGGTGGTGATGTTTCCTGGTAGTCTTCTAGAGGGCGATGTTTCCTGGTAATTTTCCAGATCATAATGTTCCTGTAGTTTTCCAGTGGGTGATGTTTCCTGGTAGTTTTCCAGTGGGTTAATTGTCCTGGTAGTTTTCCAGATTTTCATGCTTCATGTTAGGTTTCCAGAGGGTGATATTTCCTGGTGGTTTCCCCAATGGTGATGATTCCTTGTAGTTTTCGAGATGTTGATGTTTCCAGGTAGTTTTCCAGATGTTGTTGTTTCCTGGTAGTGTTCCAGATGGTGATATTTCCTGGTAGTTTTCCAGAAGTTTATATTTGCTGGTAATTTTCCTGATGTTGATGTTTCCTGGTAGTTTGCCAGAGGATTATGTTTTCTCGTAGTTTACAAGAAGGTTATTTTCCCTGGTAGTTTTCCAGAGTGTGTTGATTCCTGGTAGTTTTGCAGAGGGTGATGTTTCCTGTTTGTTTTCCAGGTGGTGATGTTTCCTGGTAGTCTTCTAGAGGGCGATGTTTCCTGGTAATTTTCCAGATCATAATGTTCCTGTAGTTTTCCAGATGGTGATGTTTCCTGGCAGTTTTCCAGAGGGTTAGTTCCCCTGGTCGTTTTCCAGAGTGTGTTGTTTCCTTGTAGTTTTCCAGAGGGTGATTTTTCCTGGTTGTTTTCCAGGTGGTGATGCTTCCTCATAGTTTTCCAGATGGTGATGTTTCCTCGTAGTTTTCCAGAGGGTTATTTTGCCTGGTAGTTTTCAAGAGGGTGATGTTTCCTGGTAGTTTTCCAGAGTGTGTTGTTTCCTTCTAGTTTTCCAGAGGGTGATGTTTCCTGGTAGTTTTCCATATGGTGATGTTTCCTGGTAGATTTCCAGATGGTGATATTTCATGGTAGATTTGCAGAGGTTTATTTTGCCAGGTAGTTTTCCAGAGGGTTATTTTTCCTGGTAGTTTTCCAGAGGGTGATGTTTCCTCGTAGTTTTCCAGAGTGTGTTGTTTCCTTCTAGTTTTCCAGAGGCTGATGTTTCCTGGTAGTTTTCCATATGGTGATGTTTCCTGGTAGATTTCCAGATGGTGATATTTCATGGTAGATTTGCTGAGGTTTATTTTGCCAGGTAGTTTTCCAGAGGGTTATTTTTCCTGGTAGTTTTCCAGAGGGTGATGTTTCCTCGTGGTTTTCCAGAGGGTGATGTTTCCTCGTAGTTTTCCAGTGGGTTAATTTTCCTTGTTATTTTCCAGATTTTGATGCTTCATTTTAAGTTTCCAGAAGGTGATGTTTCCTGGTAGTTTTCCAGAGGGCTATTTTTCCTGGTAGTTTTCCAGAGTGTGATGTTTCCTGGTAGTTTTCCAGAGGATGATGTTTCCTGTTAGTTTTCCAGATGCTGATGTTTCCTATTAGTTTTCCAAAGGGTGATGTTTCCTGATAGTTTTCCAGAAATATATTTTCCCTGGTAGTTTTCCAAACGGTGTTGTTTCCTGGTAGTTTTCCAGAGGGTTATTTTTCCTGGTAGATTGTCGGATGGTGATGTTTCCTGGTAGTTTTCTAGATGTTGATGTTTCCTATTAGTGTTCCAGATGGTGATGTTTCCTCGTAGTTTTCCAGAGGATTATTTTGCCTGGTATTCTTCCAGAGGGTGATGTTTCCTCGTAGTTTTCCAGAGGTTTATTTTGCCTGGTAGTTTTCCGGAGGGTGATGTTTCCTGGTAGTATTCTGGAGTTTGTTGTTTCCTGGTAGTTTTCCAGACGGTGATGTTTCCTCGTAGTTTTCCATATGGTGACGTTTCCTGGTAGTTTTCGAGATGGTGATATTTCATGGTAGATTTCCAGTGGGTTAATTTGCCTGGTAGTTATCCAGAGGGTTATTTTTCCTGGTAGTTTTACATAGGGTGATGTTTCCTGGTAGTTTTCCAGAGGGTGATGTTTCCTGGTAGTTTTCCAGTGGGTTAATTTTCCTGGCAGTTTTCCAGATTTTCATGCTTCATGTTAGGTTTCCATATGGTGATGTTTCCTTGTAGTTTCCCAAATGGTGACTTTTCCCTGGTTTTCCACAGGGTGAAGTTTCCTGGTAGTTCGTCAGATGGTGATGCTTCCTGGTTGTTTTCCACAGGGTGATGTTTCCTCGTAGTTCTCCAGAGGGCGATGTTTCCTGCCAATGTTCCAAAGGGTTTTTTTTTCCTGGTAGTTTTCCAGATGGTGGTGTTTCCTGGTAATTTCCAGGAGTGTGATTTTTCCCTGTAGTTTTCCAGAGGATGATCTTTCCTGGTAGTTTTCCAGAGGGTGATGTTTCCTGGTAGTTTTCCAGAGGGTGATGTTTCCTGGTAGTTTTCCAGAGGGTCATGTTTCCTGGCAGTTTTCCAGATGGTGATGTTTCCTGGTAGTTTTCCAGAGGTTGATGTTTCCTGGTAATTTTCCAGATGGTGATGTTTCCTGGTAGTTTTCCAGAGGATGATGTTTCCTGGTAGTTTTCCAGAGGGTGTTGTTTCCTAGTAATTTTCCAGAGGGTAATGTTTCCTTGTAGTTTTCCAGAGGGTGATGTTTCCTTGTAGTTTTCCAGATGGTGATGTTTCCTGGTAGTTTTCCAGAGAGTGATTTTTCCTCGTCGTTTTGCAGATGGTGATTTTTCCTGGTAGTTTTCCAGATGGTGATGTTTCGTAATAATTTTCCAGAGGGTGATGTTTCCTGGTAGTTTTCCAGATGGTGATGTTTCCTGATAATTTTCCAGAGGGTTATTTTTCCTGGGAGTTTTCCATAGGGTGATGTTTCCTGGTAGTTTTCCAGATGGTGATATTTCATGGTAGATTTGCAGAGGGGTATTTTGCCGGGTAGTTTTCCAGAGGGTTATTTTTCCTGGTAGTTTTCCAGAGGGTGATTTTTCCTCGTGGTTTTCTAGAGGGTGATGTTTCCTGGTAGTTTTCCAGTGGGTTAATATTCCTGGTAGTTTTCCAGATTTTGATGCCTCATGTTAGGTTTCCAGAAGGTGATGTTTCCTGGTAGTTTTCCAGAGGGCTATTTTTCCTGGTAGTTTTCCAGAGTGTGATGTTTCCTGGTAGTTTTCCAGAGGGTGATGTTTCCTGTTAGTTTTCCAGATGCTGATGTTTCCTGTTAGTTTTCCAAAGGGTGATGTTTCCAGATAGTTTTCCAGAAAGATATTTTCCCTTGTAGTTTTCCAGACGGTGTTGTTTCCTGGTAGTTTTGCAGAGGGTTATTTTTCCTTGTAGATTTTCGGATGGTGATGTTTCCTGGTAGTTTTCTAGATGTTGATGTTTCCTGGTAGTGTTCCAGAGGGTGATGTTTCCTCGTAGATTTCCAGAGGATTATTTTGCCTTGGAGTCATCCAGAGGGTGATGTTTCCTCATAGCTTTCCAGAGGATTATTTTGTCTGGTAGTTTTCCAGACGGTCTTGTTCCCTGGTAGTTTTCCACAGGGTTATTTTTCCTGGTAGATTTTCAGATGTTGATGTTTCCTCGTAGTTTTCCAGTGGATTGTTTTGCCTGGTAGTCTTCCAGAGGGTTATGTTTCCTGGTAGTTTTCCTGAGGTTTATTTTCCCTGGTAGTTTTCCAGCGGGTGATGTTTCCTCGTAGTTTTCCAGAGTGTGTTCTTTCCTCACAGTTTTCCATATGGTGATGTTTCCTGGTAGTTTTCCAGATGGTGATGTTTCCTGGTAGATTTCCAGTGGGTTATTTTGCCTGGTTAGTTTTCCAGAGGGTTATTTTTCCTGGTAGATTTCCAGAGGGTGATGTTTCCTGGTAGTTTTCCAAAGGGTGATGTTTCCTGGTAGTTTTCCAGTGGGTTAATTGTCCTGGTAGTTTTCCAGATTTTCATGCTTCATGTTAGGTTTCCAGAGGGTGATATTTCCTGGTAGTTTCCCCAATGGTGATGATTCCTTGTAGTTTTCGAGATGTTGATGTTTCCAGGTAGTTTTCCAGATGTTGTTGTTTCCTGGTAGTGTTCCAGATGGTGATATTTCCTGGTAGTTTTCCAGAAGTTTATATTTGCTGGTAATTTTCCTGATGTTGACGTTTCCTGGTAGTTTGCCAGAGGGTTATGTTTTCTCGTAGTTTACAAGAAGGTTATTTTCCCTGGTAGTTTTCCAGAGTGTGTTGATTCCTGGTAGTTTTGCAGAGGGTGATGTTTCCTGTTTGTTTTCCAGGTGGTGATGTTTCCTGGTAGTCTTCTAGAGGGCGATGTTTCCTGGTAGGTTTCCAGATCATAATGTTCCTGTAGTTTTCCAGATGGTGATGTTTCCTGGCAGTTTTCCAGAGGGTTAGTTCCCCTGGTCGTTTTCCAGAGTGTGTTGTTTCCTTGTAGTTTTCCAGAGGGTGATTTTTCCTGGTTGTTTTCCAGGTGGTGATGCTTCCTCATAGTTTTCCAGATGGTGATGTTTCCTCGTAGTTTTCCAGAGGGTTATTTTGCCTGGTAGTTTTCAAGAGGGTGATGTTTCCTGGTAGTTTTCCAGAGTGTGTTGTTTCCTTCTAGTTTTCCAGAGGGTGATGTTTCCTGGTAGTTTTCCATATGGTGATGTTTCCTGGTAGATTTCCAGATGGTGATATTTCATGGTAGATTTGCAGAGGTTTATTTTGCCAGGTAGTTTTCCAGAGGGTTATTTTTCCTGGTAGTTTTCCAGAGGGTGATGTTTCCTCGTAGTTTTCCAGAGTGTGTTGTTTCCTTCTAGTTTTCCAGAGGCTGATGTTTCCTGGTAGTTTTCCATATGGTGATGTTTCCTGGTAGATTTCCAGATGGTGATATTTCATGGTAGATTTGGTGAGGTTTATTTTGCCAGGTAGTTTTCCAGAGGGTTATTTTTCCTGGTAGTTTTCCATATGGTGATGTTTCCTGGTAGATTTCCAGATGGTGATATTTCATCGTAGATTTGCTGAGGTTTATTTTGCCAGGTAGTTTTCCAGAGGGTTATTTTTCCTGGTAGTTTTCCAGAGGGTGATGTTTCCTCGTGGTTTTCCAGAGGGTGATGTTTCCTCGTAGTTTTCCAGTGGGTTAATTTTCCTTGTTATTTTCCAGATTTTGATGCTTCATTTTAAGTTTCCAGAAGGTGATGTTTCCTGGTAGTTTTCCAGAGGGCTATTTTTCCTGGTAGTTTTCCAGAGTGTGATGTTTCCTGGTAGTTTTCCAGAGGATGATGTTTCCTGTTAGTTTTCCAGATGCTGATGTTTCCTATTAGTTTTCCAAAGGGTGATGTTTCCTGATAGTTTTCCAGAAATATATTTTCCCTGGTAGTTTTCCAAACGGTGTTGTTTCCTGGTAGTTTTCCAGAGGGTTATTTTTCCTGGTAGATTGTCGGATGGTGATGTTTCCTGGTAGTTTTCTAGATGTTGATGTTTCCTATTAGTGTTCCAGATGGTGATGTTTCCTCGTAGTTTTCCAGAGGATTATTTTGCCTGGTAGTCTTCCAGAGGGTGATGTTTCCTCGTAGTTTTCCAGAGGTTTATTTTGCCTGGTAGTTTTCCAGAGGGTGATGTTTCCAGGTAGTATTCTGGAGTTTGTTGTTTCCTGGTAGTTTTCCAGACGGTGATGTTTCCTCATAGTTTTCCATATGGTGACGTTTCCTGGTAGTTTTCGAGATGGTGATATTTCATGGTAGATTTCCAGTGGGTTAATTTGCCTGGTAGTTATCCAGAGGGTTATTTTTCCTGGTAGTTTTACATAGGGTGATGTTTCCTGGTAGTTTTCCAGAGGGTGATGTTTCCTGGTAGTTTTCCAGTGGGTTAATTTTCCTGGCAGTTTTCCAGATTTTCATGCTTCATGTTAGGTTTCCATATGGTGATGTTTCCTTGTAGTTTCCCAAATGGTGACTTTTCCCTGGTTTTCCACAGGGTGAAGTTTCCTGGTAGTTCGTCAGATGGTGATGCTTCCTGGTTGTTTTCCACAGGGTGATGTTTCCTCGTAGTTCTCCAGAGGGCGATGTTTCCTGCCAATGTTCCAAAGGGTTTTTTTTTCCTGGTAGTTTTCCAGATGGTGGTGTTTCCTGGTAATTTCCAGGAGTGTGATTTTTCCCTGTAGTTTTCCAGAGGATGATCTTTCCTGGTAGTTTTCCAGAGGGTGATGTTTCCTGGTAGTTTTCCAGAGGGTGATGTTTCCTGGTAGTTTTCCAGAGGGTCATGTTTCTTGGCAGGTTTCCAGATGGTGATGTTTCCTGGTAGTTTTCCAGAGGTTGATGTTTCCTGGTAATTTTCCAGATGGTGATGTTTCCTGGTAGTTTTCCAGAGGATGATGTTTCCTGGTAGTTTTCCAGAGGGTGTTGTTTCCTAGTAATTTTCCAGAGGATAATGTTTCCTTGTAGTTTTCCAGGTGGTGATGTTTCCTCGTAGTTTTCCAGTGGGTTATTCGGCCTGGTAGTTTTCCAGAGGGTGATGTTTCCTGGTAGTTTTCCTGAGGTTTATTTTCCCTGGTAGTTTTCCAGCGGGTGATGTTTCCTCGTAGTTTTCCAGAGTGTGTTCTTTCCTCACAGTTTTCCATATGGTGATGTTTCCTGGTAGTTTTCCAGATGGTGATGTTTCCTGGTAGATTTCCAGTGGGTTATTTTGCCTGGTTAGTTTTCCAGATGGTTATTTTTCCTGGTAGATTTCCAGAGGGTGATGTTTCCTGGTAGTTTTCCAAAGGGTGATGTTTCCTGGTAGTTTTCCAGTGGGTTAATTGTCCTGGTAGTTTTCCAGATTTTCATGCTTCATGTTAGGTTTCCAGAGGGTGATATTTCCTGGTAGTTTCCCCAATGGTGATGATTCCTTGTAGTTTTCGAGATGTTGATGTTTCCAGGTAGTTTTCCAGATGTTGTTGTTTCCTGGTAGTGTTCCAGATGGTGATATTTCCTGGTAGTTTTCCAGAAGTTTATATTTGCTGGTAATTTTCCTGATGTTGATGTTTCCTGGTAGTTTGCCAGAGGATTATGTTTTCTCGTAGTTTACAAGAAGGTTATTTTCCCTGGTAGTTTTCCAGAGTGTGTTGATTCCTGGTAGTTTTGCAGAGGGTGATGTTTCCTGTTTGTTTTCCAGGTGGTGATGTTTCCTGGTAGTCTTCTAGAGGGCGATGTTTCCTGGTAATTTTCCAGATCATAATGTTCCTGTAGTTTTCCAGATGGTGATGTTTCCTGGCAGTTTTCCAGAGGGTTAGTTCCCCTGGTCGTTTTCCAGAGTGTGTTGTTTCCTTGTAGTTTTCCAGAGGGTGATTTTTCCTGGTTGTTTTCCAGGTGGTGATGCTTCCTCATAGTTTTCCAGATGGTGATGTTTCCTCGTAGTTTTCCAGAGGGTTATTTTGCCTGGTAGTTTTCAAGAGGGTGATGTTTCCTGGTAGTTTTCCAGAGTGTGTTGTTTCCTTCTAGTTTTCCAGAGGGTGATGTTTCCTGGTAGTTTTCCATATGGTGATGTTTCCTGGTAGATTTCCAGATGGTGATATTTCATGGTAGATTTGCAGAGGTTTATTTTGCCAGGTAGTTTTCCAGAGGGTTATTTTTCCTGGTAGTTTTCCAGAGGGTGATGTTTCCTCGTAGTTTTCCAGAGTGTGTTGTTTCCTTCTAGTTTTCCAGAGGCTGATGTTTCCTGGTAGTTTTCCATATGGTGATGTTTCCTGGTAGATTTCCAGATGGTGATATTTCATGGTAGATTTGCTGAGGTTTATTTTGCCAGGTAGTTTTCCAGAGGGTTATTTTTCCTGGTAGTTTTCCAGAGGGTGATGTTTCCTCGTGGTTTTCCAGAGGGTGATGTTTCCTCGTAGTTTTCCAGTGGGTTAATTTTCCTTGTTATTTTCCAGATTTTGATGCTTCATTTTAAGTTTCCAGAAGGTGATGTTTCCTGGTAGTTTTCCAGATGCTGATGTTTCCTATTAGTTTTCCAAAGGGTGATGTTTCCTGATAGTTTTCCAGAAATATATTTTCCCTGGTAGTTTTCCAAATGGTGTTGTTTCCTGGTAGTTTTCCAGAGGGTTATTTTTCCTGGTAGATTGTCGGATGGTGATGTTTCCTGGTAGTTTTCTAGATGTTGATGTTTCCTATTAGTGTTCCAGATGGTGATGTTTCCTCGTAGTTTTCCAGAGGTTTATTTTGCCTGGTATTCTTCCAGAGGGTGATGTTTCCTCGTAGTTTTCCAGAGGTTTATTTTGCCTGGTAGTTTTCCAGAGGGTGATGTTTCCTGGTAGTATTCTGGAGTTTGTTGTTTCCTGGTAGTTTTCCAGACGGTGATGTTTCCTCGTAGTTTTCCATATGGTGACGTTTCCTGGTAGTTTTCGAGATGGTGATATTTCATGGTAGATATCCAGTGGGTTAATTTGCCTGGTAGTTATCCAGAGGGTTATTTTTCCTGGTAGTTTTACATAGGGTGATGTTTCCTGGTAGTTTTCCAGAGGGTGATGTTTCCTGGTAGTTTTCCAGTGGGTTAATTTTCCTGGCAGTTTTCCAGATTTTCATGCTTCATGTTAGGTTTCCATATGGTGATGTTTCCTTGTAGTTTCCCAAATGGTGACTTTTCCCTGGTTTTCCACAGGGTGAAGTTTCCTGGTAGTTCGTCAGATGGTGATGCTTCCTGGTTGTTTTCCACAGGGTGATGTTTCCTCGTAGTTCTCCAGAGGGCGATGTTTCCTGCCAATGTTCCAAAGGGTTTTTTTTTTCCTGGTAGTTTTCCAGATGGTGGTGTTTCCTGGTAATTTCCAGGAGTGTGATTTTTCCCTGTAGTTTTCCAGAGGATGATCTTTCCTGGTAGTTTTCCAGAGGGTGATGTTTCCTGGTAGTTTTCCAGAGGGTGATGTTTCCTGGTAGTTTTCCAGAGGGTCATGTTTCCTGGCAGTTTTCCAGATGGTGATGTTTCCTGGTAGTTTTCCAGAGGTTGATGTTTCCTGGTAATTTTCCAGATGGTGATGTTTCCTGGTAGTTTTCCAGAGGATGATGTTTCCTGGTAGTTTTCCAGAGGGTGTTGTTTCCTAGTAATTTTCCAGAGGGTAATGTTTCCTTGTAGTTTTCCAGAGGGTGATGTTTCCTTGTAGTTTTCCAGATGGTGATGTTTCCTGGTAGTTTTCCAGAGAGTGATTTTTCCTTGTCGTTTTGCAGATGGTGATTTTTCCTGGTAGTTTTCCAGATGGTGATGTTTCGTAATAATTTTCCAGAGGGTGATGTTTCCTGGTAGTTTTCCAGATGGTGATGTTTCCTGATAATTTTCCAGAGGGTTATTTTTCCTGGGAGTTTTCCATAGGGTGATGTTTCCTGGTAGTTTTCCAGATGGTGATATTTCATGGTAGATTTGCAGAGGGGTATTTTGCCGGGTAGTTTTCCAGAGGGTTATTTTTCCTGGTAGTTTTCCAGAGGGTGATTTTTCCTCGTGGTTTTCTAGAGGGTGATGTTTCCTGGTAGTTTTCCAGTGGGTTATTCGGCCTGGTAGTTTTCCAGAGGGTGATGTTTCCTGGTAGTTTTCCTGAGGTTTATTTTCCCTGGTAGTTTTCCAGCGGGTGATGTTTCCTCGTAGTTTTCCAGAGTGTGTTCTTTCCTCACAGTTTTCCATATGGTGATGTTTCCTGGTAGTTTTCCAGATGGTGATGTTTCCTGGTAGATTTCCAGTGGGTTATTTTGCCTGGTTAGTTTTCCAGAGGGTTATTTTTCCTGGTAGATTTCCAGAGGGTGATGTTTCCTGGTAGTTTTCCAAAGGGTGATGTTTCCTGGTAGTTTTCCAGTGGGTTAATTGTCCTGGTAGTTTTCCAGATTTTCATGCTTCATGTTAGGTTTCCAGAGGGTGATATTTCCTGGTAGTTTCCCCAATGGTGATGATTCCTTGTAGTTTTCGAGATGTTGATGTTTCCAGGTAGTTTTCCAGATGTTGTTGTTTCCTGGTAGTGTTCCAGATGGTGATATTTCCTGGTAGTTTTCCAGAAGTTTATATTTGCTGGTAATTTTCCTGATGTTGATGTTTCCTGGTAGTTTGCCAGAGGATTATGTTTTCTCGTAGTTTACAAGAAGGTTATTTTCCCTGGTAGTTTTCCAGAGTGTGTTGATTCCTGGTAGTTTTGCAGAGGGTGATGTTTCCTGTTTGTTTTCCAGGTGGTGATGTTTCCTGGTAGTCTTCTAGAAGGCGATGTTTCCTGGTAATTTTCCAGATCATAATGTTCCTGTAGTTTTCCAGATGGTGATGTTTCCTGGCAGTTTTCCAGAGGGTTAGTTCCCCTGGTCGTTTTCCAGAGTGTGTTGTTTCCTTGTAGTTTTCCAGAGGGTGATTTTTCCTGGTTGTTTTCCAGGTGGTGATGCTTCCTCATAGTTTTCCAGATGGTGATGTTTCCTCGTAGTTTTCCAGAGGGTTATTTTGCCTGGTAGTTTTCAAGAGGGTGATGTTTCCTGGTAGTTTTCCAGAGTGTGTTGTTTCCTTCTAGTTTTCCAGAGGGTGATGTTTCCTGGTAGTTTTCCATATGGTGATGTTTCCTGGTAGATTTCCAGATGGTGATATTTCATGGTAGATTTGCAGAGGTTTATTTTGCCAGGTAGTTTTCCAGAGGGTTATTTTTCCTGGTAGTTTTCCAGAGGGTGATGTTTCCTCGTAGTTTTCCAGAGTGTGTTGTTTCCTTCTAGTTTTCCAGAGGCTGATGTTTCCTGGTAGTTTTCCATATGGTGATGTTTCCTGGTAGATTTCCAGATGGTGATATTTCATCGTAGATTTGCTGAGGTTTATTTTGCCAGGTAGTTTTCCAGAGGGTTATTTTTCCTGGTAGTTTTCCAGAGGGTGATGTTTCCTCGTGGTTTTCCAGAGGGTGATGTTTCCTCGTAGTTTTCCAGTGGGTTAATTTTCCTTGTTATTTTCCAGATTTTGATGCTTCATTTTAAGTTTCCAGAAGGTGATGTTTCCTGGTAGTTTTCCAGAGGGCTATTTTTCCTTGTAGTTTTCCAGAGTGTGATGTTTCCTGTTAGTTTTCCAGAGGATGATGTTTCCTGTTAGTTTTCCAGATGCTGATGTTTCCTATTAGTTTTCCAAAGGGTGATGTTTCCTGATAGTTTTCCAGAAATATATTTTCCCTGGTAGTTTTCCAAACGGTGTTGTTTCCTGGTAGTTTTCCAGAGGGTTATTTTTCCTGGTAGATTGTCGGATGGTGATGTTTCCTGGTAGTTTTCTAGATGTTGATGTTTCCTATTAGTGTTCCAGATGGTGATGTTTCCTCGTAGTTTTCCAGAGGTTTATTTTGCCTGGTATTCTTCCAGAGGGTGATGTTTCCTCGTAGTTTTCCAGAGGTTTATTTTGCCTGGTAGTTTTCCAGAGGGTGATGTTTCCTGGTAGTATTCTGGAGTTTGTTGTTTCCTGGTAGTTTTCCAGACGGTGATGTTTCCTCGTAGTTTTCCATATGGTGACGTTTCCTGGTAGTTTTCGAGATGGTGATATTTCATGGTAGATTTCCAGTGGGTTAATTTGCCTGGTAGTTATCCAGAGGGTTATTTTTCCTGGTAGTTTTACATAGGGTGATGTTTCCTGGTAGTTTTCCAGAGGGTGATGTTTCCTGGTAGTTTTCCAGTGGGTTAATTTTCCTGGCAGTTTTCCAGATTTTCATGCTTCATGTTAGGTTTCCATATGGTGATGTTTCCTTGTAGTTTCCCAAATGGTGACTTTTCCCTGGTTTTCCACAGGGTGAAGTTTCCTGGTAGTTCGTCAGATGGTGATGCTTCCTGGTTGTTTTCCACAGGGTGATGTTTCCTCGTAGTTCTCCAGAGGGCGATGTTTCCTGCCAATGTTCCAAAGGGTTTTTTTTTTCCTGGTAGTTTTCCAGATGGTGGTGTTTCCTGGTAATTTCCAGGAGTGTGATTTTTCCCTGTAGTTTTCCAGAGGATGATCTTTCCTGGTAGTTTTCCAGAGGGTGATGTTTCCTGGTAGTTTTCCAGAGGGTGATGTTTCCTGGTAGTTTTCCAGAGGGTCATGTTTCCTGGCAGTTTTCCAGATGGTGATGTTTCCTGGTAGTTTTCCAGAGGTTGATGTTTCCTGGTAATTTTCCAGATGGTGATGTTTCCTGGTAGTTTTCCAGAGGATGATGTTTCCTGGTAGTTTTCCAGAGGGTGTTGTTTCCTAGTAATTTTCCAGAGGGTAATGTTTCCTTGTAGTTTTCCAGAGGGTGATGTTTCCTTGTAGTTTTCCAGATGGTGATGTTTCCTGGTAGTTTTCCAGAGAGTGATTTTTCCTTGTCGTTTTGCAGATGGTGATTTTTCCTGGTAGTTTTCCAGATGGTGATGTTTCGTAATAATTTTCCAGAGGGTGATGTTTCCTGGTAGTTTTCCAGATGGTGATGTTTCCTGATAATTTTCCAGAGGGTTATTTTTCCTGGGAGTTTTCCATAGGGTGATGTTTCCTGGTAGTTTTCCAGATGGTGATATTTCATGGTAGATTTGCAGAGGGGTATTTTGCCGGGTAGTTTTCCAGAGGGTTATTTTTCCTGGTAGTTTTCCAGAGGGTGATTTTTCCTCGTGGTTTTCTAGAGGGTGATGTTTCCTGGTAGTTTTCCAGTGGGTTAATATTCCTGGTAGTTTTCCAGATTTTGATGCCTCATGTTAGGTTTCCAGAAGGTGATGTTTCCTGGTAGTTTTCCAGAGGGCTATTTTTCCTGGTAGTTTTCCAGAGGGTTATTTTTCCTGGTAGTTTTCCAGAGGGTGATGTTTCCTCGTGGTTTTCCAGAGGGTGATGTTTCCTCGTAGTTTTCCAGTGGGTTAATTTTCCTTGTTATTTTCCAGATTTTGATGCTTCATTTTAAGTTTCCAGAAGGTGATGTTTCCTGGTAGTTTTCCAGAGGGCTATTTTTCCTTGTAGTTTTCCAGAGTGTGATGTTTCCTGTTAGTTTTCCAGAGGATGATGTTTCCTGTTAGTTTTCCAGATGCTGATGTTTCCTATTAGTTTTCCAAAGGGTGATGTTTCCTGATAGTTTTCCAGAAATATATTTTCCCTGGTAGTTTTCCAAACGGTGTTGTTTCCTGGTAGTTTTCCAGAGGGTTATTTTTCCTGGTAGATTGTCGGATGGTGATGTTTCCTGGTAGTTTTCTAGATGTTGATGTTTCCTATTAGTGTTCCAGATGGTGATGTTTCCTCGTAGTTTTCCAGAGGTTTATTTTGCCTGGTATTCTTCCAGAGGGTGATGTTTCCTCGTAGTTTTCCAGAGGTTTATTTTGCCTGGTAGTTTTCCAGAGGGTGATGTTTCCTGGTAGTATTCTGGAGTTTGTTGTTTCCTGGTAGTTTTCCAGACGGTGATGTTTCCTCGTAGTTTTCCATATGGTGACGTTTCCTGGTAGTTTTCGAGATGGTGATATTTCATGGTAGATTTCCAGTGGGTTAATTTGCCTGGTAGTTATCCAGAGGGTTATTTTTCCTGGTAGTTTTACATAGGGTGATGTTTCCTGGTAGTTTTCCAGAGGGTGATGTTTCCTGGTAGTTTTCCAGTGGGTTAATTTTCCTGGCAGTTTTCCAGATTTTCATGCTTCATGTTAGGTTTCCATATGGTGATGTTTCCTTGTAGTTTCCCAAATGGTGACTTTTCCCTGGTTTTCCACAGGGTGAAGTTTCCTGGTAGTTCGTCAGATGGTGATGCTTCCTGGTTGTTTTCCACAGGGTGATGTTTCCTCGTAGTTCTCCAGAGGGCGATGTTTCCTGCC
Organism: Isurus oxyrinchus; assembly: GCA_026770705.1. NCBI lineage: Eukaryota > Metazoa > Chordata > Chondrichthyes > Lamniformes > Lamnidae > Isurus > Isurus oxyrinchus. The sequence goes on from JANJGN010000179.1 coordinate 591,379, forward strand.
AATGTTCCAAAGGGTTTTTTTTTTCCTGGTAGTTTTCCAGATGGTGGTGTTTCCTGGTAATTTCCAGGAGTGTGATTTTTCCCTGTAGTTTTCCAGAGGATGATCTTTCCTGGTAGTTTTCCAGAGGGTGATGTTTCCTGGTAGTTTTCCAGAGGGTGATGTTTCCTGGTAGTTTTCCAGAGGGTCATGTTTCCTGGCAGTTTTCCAGATGGTGATGTTTCCTGGTAGTTTTCCAGAGGTTGATGTTTCCTGGTAATTTTCCAGATGGTGATGTTTCCTGGTAGTTTTCCAGAGGATGATGTTTCCTGGTAGTTTTCCAGAGGGTGTTGTTTCCTAGTAATTTTCCAGAGGGTAATGTTTCCTTGTAGTTTTCCAGAGGGTGATGTTTCCTTGTAGTTTTCCAGATGGTGATGTTTCCTGGTAGTTTTCCAGAGAGTGATTTTTCCTTGTCGTTTTGCAGATGGTGATTTTTCCTGGTAGTTTTCCAGATGGTGATGTTTCGTAATAATTTTCCAGAGGGTGATGTTTCCTGGTAGTTTTCCAGATGGTGATGTTTCCTGATAATTTTCCAGAGGGTTATTTTTCCTGGGAGTTTTCCATAGGGTGATGTTTCCTGGTAGTTTTCCAGATGGTGATATTTCATGGTAGATTTGCAGAGGGGTATTTTGCCGGGTAGTTTTCCAGAGGGTTATTTTTCCTGGTAGTTTTCCAGAGGGTGATTTTTCCTCGTGGTTTTCTAGAGGGTGATGTTTCCTGGTAGTTTTCCAGTGGGTTAATATTCCTGGTAGTTTTCCAGATTTTGATGCCTCATGTTAGGTTTCCAGAAGGTGATGTTTCCTGGTAGTTTTCCAGAGGGCTATTTTTCCTGGTAGTTTTCCAGAGGGTTATTTTTCCTGGTAGTTTTCCAGAGGGTGATGTTTCCTCGTGGTTTTCCAGAGGGTGATGTTTCCTCGTAGTTTTCCAGTGGGTTAATTTTCCTTGTTATTTTCCAGATTTTGATGCTTCATTTTAAGTTTCCAGAAGGTGATGTTTCCTGGTAGTTTTCCAGAGGGCTATTTTTCCTTGTAGTTTTCCAGAGTGTGATGTTTCCTGTTAGTTTTCCAGAGGATGATGTTTCCTGTTAGTTTTCCAGATGCTGATGTTTCCTATTAGTTTTCCAAAGGGTGATGTTTCCTGATAGTTTTCCAGAAATATATTTTCCCTGGTAGTTTTCCAAACGGTGTTGTTTCCTGGTAGTTTTCCAGAGGGTTATTTTTCCTGGTAGATTGTCGGATGGTGATGTTTCCTGGTAGTTTTCTAGATGTTGATGTTTCCTATTAGTGTTCCAGATGGTGATGTTTCCTCGTAGTTTTCCAGAGGTTTATTTTGCCTGGTATTCTTCCAGAGGGTGATGTTTCCTCGTAGTTTTCCAGAGGTTTATTTTGCCTGGTAGTTTTCCAGAGGGTGATGTTTCCTGGTAGTATTCTGGAGTTTGTTGTTTCCTGGTAGTTTTCCAGACGGTGATGTTTCCTCGTAGTTTTCCATATGGTGACGTTTCCTGGTAGTTTTCGAGATGGTGATATTTCATGGTAGATTTCCAGTGGGTTAATTTGCCTGGTAGTTATCCAGAGGGTTATTTTTCCTGGTAGTTTTACATAGGGTGATGTTTCCTGGTAGTTTTCCAGAGGGTGATGTTTCCTGGTAGTTTTCCAGTGGGTTAATTTTCCTGGCAGTTTTCCAGATTTTCATGCTTCATGTTAGGTTTCCATATGGTGATGTTTCCTTGTAGTTTCCCAAATGGTGACTTTTCCCTGGTTTTCCACAGGGTGAAGTTTCCTGGTAGTTCGTCAGATGGTGATGCTTCCTGGTTGTTTTCCACAGGGTGATGTTTCCTCGTAGTTCTCCAGAGGGCGATGTTTCCTGCCAATGTTCCAAAGGGTTTTTTTTTTCCTGGTAGTTTTCCAGATGGTGGTGTTTCCTGGTAATTTCCAGGAGTGTGATTTTTCCCTGTAGTTTTCCAGAGGATGATCTTTCCTGGTAGTTTTCCAGAGGGTGATGTTTCCTGGTAGTTTTCCAGAGGGTGATGTTTCCTGGTAGTTTTCCAGAGGGTCATGTTTCCTGGCAGTTTTCCAGATGGTGATGTTTCCTGGTAGTTTTCCAGAGGTTGATGTTTCCTGGTAATTTTCCAGATGGTGATGTTTCCTGGTAGTTTTCCAGAGGATGATGTTTCCTGGTAGTTTTCCAGAGGGTGTTGTTTCCTAGTAATTTTCCAGAGGGTAATGTTTCCTTGTAGTTTTCCAGAGGGTGATGTTTCCTTGTAGTTTTCCAGATGGTGATGTTTCCTGGTAGTTTTCCAGAGAGTGATTTTTCCTTGTCGTTTTGCAGATGGTGATTTTTCCTGGTAGTTTTCCAGATGGTGATGTTTCGTAATAATTTTCCAGAGGGTGATGTTTCCTGGTAGTTTTCCAGATGGTGATGTTTCCTGATAATTTTACAGAGGGTTATTTTTCCTGGGAGTTTTCCATAGGGTGATGTTTCCTGGTAGTTTTCCAGATGGTGATATTTCATGGTAGATTTGCAGAGGGGTATTTTGCCGGGTAGTTTTCCAGAGGGTTATTTTTCCTGGTAGTTTTCCAGAGGGTGATTTTTCCTCGTGGTTTTCTAGAGGGTGATGTTTCCTGGTAGTTTTCCAGTGGGTTAATTTTCCTGGTAGTTTTCCAGATTTTGATGCCTCATGTTAGGTTTCCAGAAGGTGATGTTTCCTGGTAGTTTTCCAGAGGGCTATTTTTCCTGGTAGTTTTCCAGAGTGTGATGTTTCCTGGTAGTTTTCCAGAGGGTGATGTTTCCTGTTAGTTTTCCAGATGCTGATGTTTCCTGTTAGTTTTCCAAAGGGTGATGTTTCCAGATAGTTTTCCAGAAAGATATTTTCCCTTGTAGTTTTCCAGACGGTGTTGTTTCCTGGTAGTTTTCCAGAGGGTTATTTTTCCTTGTAGATTTTCGGATGGTGATGTTTCCTGGTAGTTTTCTAGATGTTGATGTTTCCTGGTAGTGTTCCAGAGGGTGATGTTTCCTCGTAGATTTCCAGAGGATTATTTTGCCTTGTAGTCATCCAGAGGGTGATGTTTCCTCATAGCTTTCCAGAGGATTATTTTGCCTGGTAGTTTTCCAGACGGTCTTGTTCCCTGTTAGTTTTCCACAGGGTTATTTTTCCTGGTAGATTTTCAGATGTTGATGTTTCCTCGTAGTTTTCCAGTGGATTGTTTTGCCTGGTAGTCTTCCAGAGAGTTATGTTTCCTGGTAGTTTTCCTGAGGTTTATTTTCCCTGGTAGTTTTCCAGCGGGTGATGTTTCCTCGTAGTTTTCCAGAGTGTGTTCTTTCCTCACAGTTTTCCATATGGTGATGTTTCCTGGTAGTTTTCCAGATGGTGATGTTTCCTGGTAGATTTCCAGTGGGTTATTTTGCCTGGTTAGTTTTCCAGAGGGTTATTTTTCCTGGTAGATTTCCAGAGGGTGATGTTTCCTGGTAGTTTTCCAAAGGGTGATGTTTCCTGGTAGTTTTCCAGTGGGTTAATTGTCCTGGTAGTTTTCCAGATTTTCATGCTTCATGTTAGGTTTCCAGAGGGTGATATTTCCTGGTAGTTTCCCCAATGGTGATGATTCCTTGTAGTTTTCGAGATGTTGATGTTTCCAGGTAGTTTTCCAGATGTTGTTGTTTCCAGGTAGTGTTCCAGATGGTGATATTTCCTGGTAGTTTTCCAGAAGTTTATATTTGCTGGTAATTTTCCTGATGTTGACGTTTCCTGGTAGTTTGCCAGAGGGTTATGTTTTCTCGTAGTTTACAAGAAGGTTATTTTCCCTGGTAGTTTTCCAGAGTGTGTTGATTCCTGGTAGTTTTGCAGAGGGTGATGTTTCCTGTTTGTTTTCCAGGTGGTGATGTTTCCTGGTAGTCTTCTAGAGGGCGATGTTTCCTGGTAGGTTTCCAGATCATAATGTTCCTGTAGTTTTCCAGATGGTGATGTTTCCTGGCAGTTTTCCAGAGGGTTAGTTCCCCTGGTCGTTTTCCAGAGTGTGTTGTTTCCTTGTAGTTTTCCAGAGGGTGATTTTTCCTGGTTGTTTTCCAGGTGGTGATGCTTCCTCATAGTTTTCCAGATGGTGATGTTTCCTCGTAGTTTTCCAGAGGGTTATTTTGCCTGGTAGTTTTCAAGAGGGTGATGTTTCCTGGTAGTTTTCCAGACTGTGTTGTTTCCTTCTAGTTTTCCAGAGGGTGATGTTTCCTGGTAGTTTTCCATATGGTGATGTTTCCTGGTAGATTTCCAGATGGTGATATTTCATGGTAGATTTGCAGAGGTTTATTTTGCCAGGTAGTTTTCCAGAGGGTTATTTTTCCTGGTAGTTTTCCAGAGGGTGATGTTTCCTCGTAGTTTTCCAGAGTGTGTTGTTTCCTTCTAGTTTTCCAGAGGCTGATGTTTCCTGGTAGTTTTCCATATGGTGATGTTTCCTGGTAGATTTCCAGAAGGTGATATTTCATGGTAGATTTGGTGAGGTTTATTTTGCCAGGTAGTTTTCCAGAGGGTTATTTTTCCTGGTAGTTTTCCATATGGTGATGTTTCCTGGTAGATTTCCAGATGGTGATATTTCATCGTAGATTTGCTGAGGTTTATTTTGCCAGGTAGTTTTCCAGAGGGTTATTTTTCCTGGTAGTTTTCCAGAGGGTGATGTTTCCTCGTGGTTTTCCAGAGGGTGATGTTTCCTCGTAGTTTTCCAGTGGGTTAATTTTCCTTGTTATTTTCCAGATTTTGATGCTTCATTTTAAGTTTCCAGAAGGTGATGTTTCCTGGTAGTTTTCCAGAGGGCTATTTTTCCTGGTAGTTTTCCAGAGTGTGATGTTTCCTGGTAGTTTTCCAGAGGATGATGTTTCCTGTTAGTTTTCCAGATGCTGATGTTTCCTATTAGTTTTCCAAAGGGTGATGTTTCCTGATAGTTTTCCAGAAATATATTTTCCCTGGTAGTTTTCCAAACGGTGTTGTTTCCTGGTAGTTTTCCAGAGGGTTATTTTTCCTGGTAGATTGTCGGATGGTGATGTTTCCTGGTAGTTTTCTAGATGTTGATGTTTCCTATTAGTGTTCCAGATGGTGATGTTTCCTCGTAGTTTTCCAGAGGATTATTTTGCCTGGTAGTCTTCCAGAGGGTGATGTTTCCTCGTAGTTTTCCAGAGGTTTATTTTGCCTGGTAGTTTTCCAGAGGGTGATGTTTCCAGGTAGTATTCTGGAGTTTGTTGTTTCCTGGTAGTTTTCCAGACGGTGATGTTTCCTCGTAGTTTTCCATATGGTGACGTTTCCTGGTAGTTTTCGAGATGGTGATATTTCATGGTAGATTTCCAGTGGGTTAATTTGCCTGGTAGTTATCCAGAGGGTTATTTTTCCTGGTAGTTTTACATAGGGTGATGTTTCCTGGTAGTTTTCCAGAGGGTGATGTTTCCTGGTAGTTTTCCAGTGGGTTAATTTTCCTGGCAGTTTTCCAGATTTTCATGCTTCATGTTAGGTTTCCATATGGTGATGTTTCCTTGTAGTTTCCCAAATGGTGACTTTTCCCTGGTTTTCCACAGGGTGACGTTTCCTGGTAGTTCGTCAGATGGTGATGCTTCCTGGTTGTTTTCCACAGGGTGATGTTTCCTCGTAGTTCTCCAGAGGGCGATGTTTCCTGCCAATGTTCCAAAGGGTTTTTTTTTCCTGGTAGTTTTCCAGATGGTGGTGTTTCCTGGTAATTTCCAGGAGTGTGATTTTTCCCTGTAGTTTTCCAGAGGATGATCTTTCCTGGTAGTTTTCCAGAGGGTGATGTTTCCTGGTAGTTTTCCAGAGGGTGATGTTTCCTGGTAGTTTTCCAGAGGGTCATGTTTCTTGGCAGGTTTCCAGATGGTGATGTTTCCTGGTAGTTTTCCAGAGGTTGATGTTTCCTGGTAATTTTCCAGATGGTGATGTTTCCTGGTAGTTTTCCAGAGGATGATGTTTCCTGGTAGTTTTCCAGAGGGTGTTGTTTCCTAGTAATTTTCCAGAGGATAATGTTTCCTTGTAGTTTTCCAGAGGGTGATGTTTCCTTGTAGTTTTCCAGATGGTGATGTTTCCTGGTAGTTTTCCAGAGAGTGATTTTTCCTTGTCGTTTTGCAGATGGTGATTTTTCCTGGTAGTTTTCCAGATGGTGATGTTTCGTAATAATTTTCCAGAGGGTGATGTTTCCTGGTAGTTTTCCAGATGGTGATGTTTCCTGATAATTTTCCAGAGGGTTATTTTTCCTGGGAGTTTTCCATAGGGTGATGTTTCCTGGTAGTTTTCCAGATGGTGATATTTCATGGTAGATTTGCAGAGGGATATTTTGCCGGGTAGTTTTCCAGAGGGTTATTTTTCCTGGTAGTTTTCCAGAGGGTGATTTTTCCTCGTGGTTTTCTAGAGGGTGATGTTTCCTGGTAGTTTTCCAGTGGGTTAATTTTCCTGGTAGTTTTCCAGATTTTGATGCCTCATGTTAGGTTTCCAGAAGGTGATGTTTCCTGGTAGTTTTCCAGAGGGCTATTTTTCCTGGTAGTTTTCCAGAGTGTGATGTTTCCTGGTAGTTTTCCAGAGGGTGATGTTTCCTGTTAGTTTTCCAGATGCTGATGTTTCCTGTTAGTTTTCCAAAGGGTGATGTTTCCAGATAGTTTTCCAGAAAGATATTTTCCCTGGTAGTTTTCCAGTCGGTGTTGTTTCCTGTTAGTTTTCCACAGGGTTATTTCTCCTTGTAGATTTTCGGATGGTGATGTTTCCTGGTAGTTTTCTAGATGTTGATGTTTCCTGGTCGTGTTCCAGAGGGTGATGTTTCCTCGTAGATTTCCAGAGGATTATTTTGCCTTGTAGTCTTCCAGAGGGTGATGTTTCCTCATAGCTTTCCAGGGGATTATTTTGCCTGGTAGTTTTCCAGACGGTCTTGTTCCCTGGTAGTTTTCCACAGGGTTATTTTTCCTGGTAGATTTTCAGATGGTGATGTTTCCTCGTAGTTTTCCAGTGGATTGTTTTGCCTGGTAGTCTTCCAGAGGGTTATGTTTCCTGGTAGTTTTCCTGAGGTTTATTTTCCCTGGTAGTTTTCCAGTGGGTGATGTTTCCTCGTAGTTTTCCAGAGTGTGTTCTTTCCTCACAGTTTTCCATATGGTGATGTTTCCTGGTAGTTTTCCAGATGGTGATGTTTCCTGGTAGATTTCCAGTGGGTTATTTTGCCTGGTTAGTTTTCCAGAGGGTTATTTTTCCTGGTAGATTTCCAGAGGGTGATGTTTCCTGGTAGTTTTCCAAAGGGTGATGTTTCCTGGTAGTTTTCCAGTGGGTTAATTGTCCTGGTAGTTTTCCAGATTTTCATGCTTCATGTTAGGTTTCCAGAGGGTGATATTTCCTGGTAGTTTCCCCAATGGTGATGATTCCTTGTAGTTTTCGAGATGTTGATGTTTCCAGGTAGTTTTCCAGATGTTGTTGTTTCCTGGTAGTGTTCCAGATGGTGATATTTCCTGGTAGTTTTCCAGAAGTTTATATTTGCTGGTAGTTTTCCTGATGTTGATGTTTCCTGGTAGTTTGCCAGAGGGTTATGTTTTCTCGTAGTTTACAAGACGGTTATTTTCCCTGGTAGTTTTCCAGAGTGTGTTGATTCCTGGTAGTTTTGCAGAGGGTGATGTTTCCTGTTTGTTTTCCAGGTGGTGATGTTTCCTGGTAGTTTTCTAGAGGGCGATGTTTCCTGGTAGTTTTCCAGATCATAATGTTCCTGTAGTTTTCCAGATGGTGATGTTTCCTGGCAGTTTTCCGAGGGTAAAGTTTTCTGGTAGTTTTCCAGAGTGTTTTGTTTCCTGATGGGTTTCCAGTGGGTGATGTTTCCTGGTAGTTTTCCAGATGGTGATGTTTCCTGGTAGTTTTCCAGAGGGTTATTTTGCCTGGTAGTCTTCCAGAGGGTTATGTTTCCTGCTAGTTTTCCAGAGTGTGTTGTTTCCTTCTAGTTTTCCAGAGGGTGATGTTTCCTGGTAGTTTTCCATATGGTGATGTTTCCTGGTAGATTTCCAGATGGTGATATTTCATGGTAGATTTGCAGAGGTTTATTTTGCCAGGTAGTTTTCCAGAGGGTTATTTTTCCTGGTAGTTTCCCAGAGGGTGATGTTTCCTTGTGGTTTTCCAGAGGGTGAGGTTTCCTCGTAGTTTTCCAGTGGGTTAATTTTCCTTGTTATTTTCCAGATTTTGATGCTTCATTTTAGGTTTCCAGAAGGTGATGTTTCCTGGTAGTTTTCCCGTGGGCTATTTTTCCTGGTAGTTTTCCAGAGTGTGATGTTTCCTGGTCGTTTTCCAGAGGATGATGTTTCCTGGTAGTTTTCCAGATGCTGATGTTTCCTATTAGTTTTCCAAAGGTTGATGTTATTGATAGTTTTCCAGAAATATATTTTCCCTGGTAGTTTTCCAAACGGTGTTGTTTCCTGGCAGTTTTCCAGAGGGTTATTTTTCCTGGTAGATTGTCGGATGGTGATGTTTCCTGGTAGTTTTCTAGATGTTGATGTTTCCTATTAGTGGTCCAGATGGTGATGTTTCCTCGTAGTTTTCCAAAAGATTATTTTGCCTGGTAGTCTTCCAGAGGGTTATGTTTCCTGGTA